>OX451740.1:1285923580-1286524943 GCA_948472305.1 Vicia faba | reverse complement strand
CTCGCCGTGCACCGTTATAATCTTACCCTTAACAGGATATTTCAGCATCTGGTGCAAAGAGGAGGTAACTGCCCCGGCATAATGGATCCACGGTCTTCCTAGCAAACATGAATATGACGGACGGATGTCCATCACGTAGAAGGTGGAGTTGAAAACTTTCGTGCCTACTTTGATAGGAATATCAACCTCTCCATGAACCATTCTTTTGGAACCATCAAAATCCCTAACAACGATGTTACTAGGTTTGAGAGTCTGTCCTTCGCAGTCCAAACGGTCTAAGGCTTTCTTTGGCAGCACATTCAAGGAAGAACCAGTATCGACTAAGACATGGGCGAGAGTGGTTCCCCGGCATTCAACTGAAACATGTAACGCATCATTGTGTTTCCTTCCTTTGGGAGTTAAGTCAGCATCAAAAAAGCCAAGGCCATTATCAGCAGTAAGACTGGCCACACATTCCTGAAACTGATCAGCCGAAGTCTCCTGGGGAATATGTACCGCCTTCAAGAATTTGATCAGGGCCTTAGCATGGGCCTTAGAACAGAGCAGGAGAGCTAACATTGAAATTTTAGAAGGGGTCTGCCCTAACTGTTCCACAACGTCATAGTCACTTTTTCTGATTATTTTCAAGATTTCATCCATTTCTTTCTGATTGGTTTCGGGGATAACCACAGCATGAGCCTTCGTCCTGACAGGCACTTCCAGTATCCCCTTACCCTTGTCGGTAGTTTCAGCAAATGGTCTTATTTCAGGAGTATCTAGTTCTTCAATCACTTGGCCTTGCATGGATGGTCCAACTGGTGCAGAAGCTTCAAGGGTCCGAAAACTGCTCGAGGGGGAGCGATCTCCGGAGAAAAGATCTGGCCACTGCGGGTTATCTTGCTTGTGCCCGCGATGTTCCCTACATCAGGGTTTTCTTCTTCAAAAATCTCTTGGACTGTCTCAATTTATTTGACACCATGGTAGAAGATTTCTCCCTCATAGTTCCATGGTATCGTTTTGCTTGATTGGTACAGGACAGGTCCCGACATGGTGATCTTTAAAGGTACACATTCAGAGTTGGGTGTAATCTTGACAGGCCTTTTGCAAGCCTTGGGAGGATTGTCGGAAATGGTTATGATTGCAATATCGTTGATTGAAGTGGCAAAAGTATCAGGAGTAACAGGATTGAAGGTATCAACAGGGGTTTTCTGGAAAAGTATCTCTTGGGTATCCATCAGGCGTTGGACACCTGACTTCAACATTGGGCAATCACCTCGTATGTTCAAACAAAAATAACAGTCTTTATCACAACCAGGAAAGATCCCGGCTCTCAACAAATTCTCTTTAATTACAAGTAACGGCGTCAATAGGTCAACAACATCAGTAACATGGAGGTCCTCCATAACAGCATGAACATTATTACCGTGCTTAGGCATCAAAGCCGAAATCACATTGGGTTTCTCAGGCGCCTCAAATTCTACTTCCTTGGCGTTGATTAAGTCCTGGATTTTGTTTTTGAGGGCCCAACAGTCGTTGGTGTCATGCCCTGCACTGTCTGAATGGTAGGCACATTTTGCGTTGGGATGATAATGTGGGGAAGTGGTGTTTGCATTCTTAGGTACCTCTCTCAAATTAGCAAGGTTTAATTTCAGGAGATGTGGAAGGATCTGAGCGGGTGTCATATTTATCGGAGTATATTCCCGTTGTGGCCTTTGCTGATAGGTTATGGGCTGATCATTCCTCGGTTGACTGTTTCTAGGTCAGTCTGACGCGAGCTTCTGAATTAATACGGCCCCCACTATTGGCCGACGTTCTTCTCTTTCCCAATTTCTCTGGCTGTAAACAGCAGAGCTCTCCTTCTTAGTCGGGGAAGGTCTTCTTCATGGTGGTGGACGCGGAGGCATATTTTTGAATCTTTCCACTTTTAATACCGGCCTTAACCCTTTCGTCGATCAAAATCAGTTCAGTAAATCCCGCGGAAGAACTTCCGATCAGATGATTGAAGAAGGGGCCAGACAGGGTCCCCAGAAACATGTCAACTAACTCCCTATCTGATAGTGGTGACTGCACCCTTCCAGCCAGATCACGCCACTTCTGGGCATATTCTTTAAACCCTTCATTGGAAGCTATCCCCATACTTTGTAACTGAGTACGAGTGGTCGCTAAATCAGCATTGTATTGATAATGACAATAGAAAGCAGTTTCCAAGTCTTCCCAATTGCGAACCTCTGATCTTTTGAGCTGATAAAACCAGTCTAACTGCGTGCCAGATAAGCTTTCTTGGAAAAAGTGTACCCAGAGGTCTTTATCAGATGAATGGGGTTGGATTTTTCTAACATACGACCTCAAGTGCATCTTAGGGCAAGACAGACCGTCTTACTTGGCGAATGTCGGCACCTTGAACTTGGGAGGGATAACAATCCCAACAATCAATCCCAGCTCTTTGAAATCCAGTCCGGCAACCCTTTTCACTTCCATGGCTGCTAATCCCTCTTCCAGATTTTTATACCTGTCGTCCGTAGGAGGGTACTGCTGCTCGGAATAATCTTCATCCTCTTCAACCTCTTCCTCTTCAACCTCAGACTCAGAGGGTACCGCAGCTCCTTTTCCTTTGTCGGTCCCTTCATCAGAAGTTGATGGGAACTCCAGAACTCTCCTAGCTTCATTCTCAAATCTTCTTCCCAGTGTAGCTACCCCGATTCTCTTCTTTTTCTTTTTTCCTTTTTCTTGCTCTTTCTTCTCTAACAGTGTTTTAAGATCCTCTTGACCATTTGCCAAGGTCATGAGGAGTTGTTGGAATTGTGAATTTTGTGCTTGCAAATCTTTGACCGTTTGCTCAATATCCATCTTGCTGAAATAAACAGCAGAAAGATAAGGAAACCTGGTGTGAAGACCTATTTATGCATATGATAAATGATATGTTTATTCATGTAATGCATCCAAGGATTTAGAAATTCAAAATTGTTGTAGACAAAAGAACACACGTCATATTAATAAGAAGAAATTTGTCAGTACATAAGTGCCCCATGGGCCAAATATTACAAAGCTTCTCAAGATAAAAAGACGTTGCGCATCCTCTTTGGTGCTATGTAAGTGTTAAGAGTCTCCTCTTCATGAAGTCGGCGGGTAAGCTCCAAAACCTTCTTCTCACTGGCATAGAAGTTGGCTTCAAAAGTGATATGTTCTTCTTTGAGTTGGATCCAACTCTTTTGAAATTCTTCCAATGATGTTGGCATGTCTGGATGTAGGAGGGTGTATGGAACCTCTCCTTCCCTAACAGGCTCTTTAATCATGGGGAGAATGTAGGGGTAAGGCATCATAAGACTCTGGGCGCGTGTTCGTACCCACTTGAGGTAAGGCTCAAGAGGGATGGAATTCTTGTGCCCCAGTGTCTTACTATCCACCTTGTTGGGCATCCTCCAAGCTCTGATGAACCTTTGTCGAAGTCCTTACGCATCGTTGTCGAAGTCAAAAACTAGGTCAGGAATCAGCATGTCATGAGGGCCATCCCTCCGAGCATATCCAAACTGTCTTAGAGCTAAACAGGGATTGTAGGTAATGCCTCCCCTAATGCCAAGTAGTGGCACATTAGGGAATTCCCCATAACGATCAATGAGGATGACATTCTCTTTGGACCGAGAACACCAATGGACATCAGAATGTGTGAGGGTCATCAATCGCTGTGACCACCTTAAACCCTGCTCGTTCTTTAAAACTGATTGTGGAAGGTGAGAAATAAACCACCTTGCTAGGAGAGGAGTACAGCACATGAGAACACCTCTTTTCCTCATTGTTCGTGTGTAAAATGAGTGTAGGATGTCCCCAAGCAATGTGGGTATAGGATTCCTGGATATGAAAATCTTGACAGCATTCACATCTATAAGCTGATCAGGGTTTAGGAACAAGACCAACCCATAGATGAGGAGTGTCACAATCTCTTCAAAGGCTTGTAGATCAAGAGAATTCCAGCAGTCTTGTGCCTTCTCAAACAGAAACTTTACCAAGAAGCCCTTGACACCACTTCTGGTTTCCCAATGTCCTTTGATGTAAGATGGTTGCAAGTGTAATGCTTGAGCAACATCTTCAGGCTTTGGTTCTTTTTCCGTACCGTTGTAGGGTAGTTGATGAAGAATAGGAATCCTCAAGAGTTGAGAAAATTCCTCCAAAGTAGGTACCAATTGGTAATCAGGGAATGTGAAACAGTGGTGTAGGGGGTCAAAGAACTGGAAGAGAAATTTCACCATGTCTACTTCAATGTTGGAGTTGACCAAGTTGAGAAGTCTACCATGTCTTTCACTGAAGAGATAATTCTCCGGAATCCTAGAAGTAAGCTCCTTGAGTTGAGGAGGGATTCTCACAAGGTTGACTTGAATTGTTTTCCTGCGAAGAGATTCCATGACCTATAAAACAGGAACAAAGATGAAGATCCAAACCCTTGAAATAGTTAGTGGATGCAAATGATGCTTCATGATGTTCATGATGTATGCACAAGCATATGTACAATCAAATCACACAAGATCCTAATTTCAGGCTTGCATGGGGTTTCATAGGTAAGTACCCTTTTGAAGTTCGTTGGCTCAACCTGTCCTATAAATAGTAATCGGGTTCTAAGGAGCTCAATATCACTGGATTATTTTCTGTGTTCATTGTTTCGGTTTAGCCACTTAACTGGCGACCGAAATATTCCAAGAAAACAACCCTCAATGAGTGTAGTATCGAGTATCTACCAACTTCGGACTGTACCAAAGTCGGTCATCTCACTACTCCTAAAAAGGCCAAGATGGTCAAGTAAGGTTCTAAGAGTTCATTAGTGCTTCATGACATCGCTCAGCGGCCCCGTATTCTCTTTGATTGACTCAAAAGCTACCGGTACCCACAAATATGTCGCACTAATATAGCTATTTCTTCAACCGTGTCGGTATACCCCGCACAGTTTCTACAACGTATTGCTATTTACCTATGAATGTTTCCCCAAATTCGGGTAGAGGATTTCAAGCCCAAACAAAAGAACCAAATGTAAAGCAATCAAGGCAAACAAGATAATCATACAAAGGTGATCTGGAAACCCTAAGGTAACCCCACTTTTAGAATTAGTCCCCAGCAGAGTCGCCAGTTCTGTGATACGGTGGGAGAACTGACTTGGGATTTTGTGTTTGTTTTCGCACTTGTTCGGTTTAGCAAGAGTCGCCACCGACTTTTTATTTTATCCTAAGGAAAGGCCAAAAAGCACAGAAAAGACCTTTGAGATGGTTTCTTGGGTTCGGGGGGTAGATTATGAAAAGGGAAGGTGCTAGCACCCTTTTCATCCATGGTTATCCATGGGCTCTTAGTTACTTGTTTTAGATCACTTGCCTTTGCTTTTCAATTGTTTGAAATGGTGCTTTGTGTGTGTGGTTTTGAAAATGTTTTGAAAAAGATGCCTTGTCTAGGCAACCCTTGTAATGATTCTTGTTTGAATATATACAAAGGTGTGTGTCTTTTTGAAAAGATAATTCAATGTTTTGAAAGTTGTTTTGAAATTGTTTTGAAGTTGTGTTGTGGAGTGTGTTTTGAAAAATGGCAAGGATGTTTTGCAAGATTTTTGATCAAGTAACTTAAGAGTTTGTCTACCCTATTTTACTCAAAGATCTTTCTTATGTTTTTAACCCTTTTAACAGTGTTGTTTCACCATTGTGTTTGATGAACAAACTTGCGTTAGGATGTTTAAACGGGACAGGCGCAGGTCATCGTATACAATCATTGAAGGCAACTTGTGAGACGCTCTAGCAATTTTGTAAGGAACGAGATCGTTTTATCGAAGGCAACGTCGAGGGTCATCGAGGGACTATGATCTTTTTTTATCGAAGGGACATTTGTTGGAGTGTCTCGTACTCGAGGGACATGATTGCATTTTCCGAGGCAACAAGCGAGGTTACTCTAGAGGTGCAAGTGTGAATGGTGTTTATCATGTTCATGCATTTGTCTTTGTATTAGGTCATCTAGCGATCGATTTTAGATTTTCACATACAAACCCTAATCTCTAATCATGGCATATTTAAAAAACATAAAGTGCGAGAATTAAATCCTAAACTATTACAAAAGAGTATCCGGGGATGGGGGTACAAGTTGTTTACAAATGGTGATGAGTCTTATCAGAATAATGTCCCAAATATTATGGGTTACAACCAAATCGAACTGTCGCATTCTCAATGTAAAATTATAACCAAGTATATGATAACGAAAATCAAAGAAATATGAGATGCGTGTAGTTATTTACAAATGATCAAATGAAAATTCTAACCTAAAAAGATTATGTATTATTACTATTTTTTGTATTTTATGTTTTTTATTGATTATATAGAAAGATTAATTAAACATAGTATTCTTTTAAATGTACAAATATTAAAGAGAATATATCAAAACAAAACTTTAATTTATTATTTTTTTCTTTACTATTAACAAAGCAAAAAAGTTTTAGAATAAATTAAAAGAAAAGTATTAATTTTAAAGAAAATAAATTAATTGGTGAAGAAAAGAAAAGAGTATTATTTTTAAAAAAAAAACAAAAGAATGGTGATGGGCCTAAACATGTATTTTGGCCCAAAGTGGTATAAAAAAAAGGATGCTGAAGGGAAAATAGGGGGTGTAGGCGCTGAAAGCAATTGGGCTTTATGGGTTTTGTTGGGCGAAGGCCCATCTGATGTGTTTGAACAAATTTGTTTAGGGTTGTTTCATAATTGGGAATTAGGGTTTACAGTTTGCACAGCGGCACTCCTCTCCTATCGTCTTCGTCCTCTTCGTCTCTCTCAAACCATGGGGCTTTTGATTCCTCTCTCCAAGCTTCCAGTTGCCAGAGCACTACCTCCACCCTCTCCTCTCCGTGACTACACAGGGCGGTGATTTGAAAGGTAACAATTTCGTTCTTGACGCGTTTTCTTCACAGTTTGCATGTTCAATTCTTGTATGTTTTATTGTTTGCAAAGTTTAATCTTTTGCGCTTATGATATGAGATGCAAAAAAAGAAAGAGGGTAAATGATACCTTGGTGGCTTCGTCTCTGGAGAACGGATGGAGGGTTGGAATGGCGGTGCTCTCGGTTGCCGGAAGAGGAGGAGCGTGATGATGATGCTTATCTGGTACTTTGTATCTTTTACTTCTGAGTGCTTGAACACTGTTTGATGATCAATATTGCTCTAAAAACACTATATCTTTTTGCTTCTTAATCTTCTCTTCTTCTTCTTTGAATGATGACTTTGTTCTTGTTAGCTTGAGTTGATGATGAGTACTTCTGAAATGTTGTTCTGATTTGATGTTGAATATACGTATTCTGAAACTTATTTGTTGTTTTCTTCACTTCTGACTTCTCTTTTGCTATGTTAGTGATGATCAAAACTGAAACTTGCTTTTGATATGTTTTTCTTTTGTTGGCTTGATGATTTTGTTTTGAGATTGTGCTTGTTAGTTTAGGAAGTTTTGGTCTTTTGAAGGCAGGCTAGTGTTTTGGAAGGCAAGCTTGAGTTTTGGAAGGCAAGCTTGAGTTATTCTTAAACTTGCAGTTTTGCAGGTTTGAATAGGTTTGTGTTTTTGAAAAGGTTTGGAAGCAGGCTTGCTTCTGCAGGTTTGCTATTTTATGAGGCCTGTTTCAATGATTTGTGAGGCAGGTTGTGTCTTGTTATGCTTGTGTTTACAAGCAGTTTTGCAAGTTTGATAACTTGTAGGTTGTGTTTTTGTTGTGCAAGTTTGTATGGTTTTGAGGCAGGTTTGATAACTTGCAGTTTAAACAGGTTGGAGGTTTTTGTTATGCAGGCCACAGGTTTGTTGTTATTGTTATGCAGGCTACCGGTTTGTTGGGTTTGGAGGCAGGTTTTTGGTAAGTTTAGGCAGGCTTGTATTTGTAAGGCAGACTTGGTAAGCTTAAGCTTGCAGTTTTGCAGGTTTTCGTTGTGTTGAGAAAACAGGCTTGAAGGCTTGTGTGTTTTGCTTGCCAGTTTGAAGGTTATGTAATCTCTATTTTATCTCTTGTGTTTTTTTTGTTATATTGTTTCTTTGGTTCCTCTTATCTCTCCTTTACAGCCTGCCAAAACTGCAAACTGCAAAACCTATTCACTAGGTTCTCTCTTTCCTCTCTCTCCTTAAGCATTTTTAATTGCTTATTTATCTTTTGATTTCTGAAAAATTGGGTTGTCTAGCAAATGATGAAAAAAAGCATCTTTGACAAGTTTTTACTTGTCAAATAAATTGCTTCCTGTTGTCTTGCCTTTTGTCTGCTGTATTGCTGTTTTTATGCTTCATTACCATTTTTATCAAATATGTCTTGTAACTTGGCAATTTTGTACTGTAGCTGAATGTGGGACTTTATTTGCTGCTGAGTTTATGCCTTTGCTTTGACTTACCCTGGCAGTTTTGGCGCCTGTTTGTCTCTTTGAACTTGTAACACATTTTGCTTGGTTAATGTAGCTTGGAATTTTTGTAACTCAGTTTGCAGCTTGGGACTTTTTGTGATTCAGTTTGCTTGACCAATGCAACTTGGAACTTTTTGCAATTCAACCATGTTTTTGCATTGAGTTTGACATGCTTGCATTTATATTTTATTTTTCTCTCTGTGAACCGAGAAGAGTGATCTTCTTGTGATTTGCAGAGAGAAAAATAAAGTGTGATGAAAAATAGGCAATCTGATTCTAGACGGCCAATTTTAATGATGATTTTTTTCTTCTTTTCATTTAAAATAATCTTGTACTGACTTTCTTTTTCTTCTTTTTTCAGGTAGGTACCAGTTGAATAATGGAAGAAACAGTAGAAGATCAAAGATTTCAAGATTTAGGCTTTAGATTTATTTTCTTTTCATTTATTGTAAAAAATATTATTGTAAACACTGTAAATTATAAATTTACAATATTCGAATAACATTTGTAACAATATTTGAAATAAATAAATAAAAAGTCTTTGTCAAATAAGAATTTCCTACTGTCAAATATACCATTCTTTCTCTTGTACTGTCTATTTAATTATTTAAGTCTCTTAAATTAAAATAACTGGGAATGTATCCCAATAACTTTAATCCAGATGAAAGAAATAATCAGTAAACTTTTGTCGTCTCGCAATCCTGCATTAATCATCAGACGCCTGACATTCCAATTAACCCTGCTTTGTACAGTTAATCAAACAAGTGTTCCATACACTTTTCACTCCACTGATCAAACCAATGCCTCAAAGTTTCAAACAAAGCCTCAGCTCCTATTCCGGATATTTAGGTTCTTTGAGAAACAACCAGCAATCTTGAACAAGCATGACAATAATGTAACAATTAACTGAATATCTGAGGATTCAGTTCTTTCTGAGAAATGCGAGCGAAAAAAACCATAATTCTGGATTGACTAATAAAGAAAAGTTTGTTTGACCGATTCTTGAGTCAATCTCAAAAATCAGAGAAAACCCTGGGGTTGTGATTTCTTGTGAAAAAAGGGAGGGCAAATTTCGGGGTATAACACCAGGTATCTTCTGAACTTCCATAGCACTCAGACGGTCTTCTAACTGCTTGTATCTATCCTTAGCAGGAGGATATTGGTCCTCATCATAATCAGTATCATTGTCAGAGACCGCAGGACTAGGGTCCTTTTCCCTTTCTTGGTTCTCCCCTTCCTTGGATGAAGAGGTCAGATCAGTTTGATGCTTTAACCTTTCTCCGAACCTTCTGCCCATATTCAGAATACCAGTCTTCTTCTTCTTCTTCTCTTTCAGAATGAGAGCTTTCATATCCTCTTGCCCCTTAGCCAGACTGATGAACATCTACTACAACTGGGTGTTATGTTCCTGGAGATCTTTGATGACTTGATCGGAAGACATTTCTCCTTGTTTCTCCACAAGGGATACCGGTACCAACCAAAGTGCCACACTAACGTAGCTACTGCTTCAACCGTATCGCTCTACACCGTAAAGTTCCCTCACAGTCTATTGCTACTTACCTAAAAGGTATTCCCCAGATCCGGGTGTTGGATCTATAGTAACCCCAAACAAAACCCTTAAAAGTAAAGAAAACAAAGCAATCAAGAGAAGCAATTATGATTACCTAGATCCTAAGGTATACCCTACTTATAAAATCCCCAGCAGAGTCGCTAGTTCTGTGATACGGTGGCAGAACCGACTGTTTAATACTGGTTTGTGTTTTGCGTTTTATGTTCGCAAAATGTTGCGGTAAGCAAGAGTCGCCACCGACTTTTATTTCATCCAACCGGAAAGGAAAAAAGTACAGAAAAAATCCTTTTTCAAGATGTTTCTGAGTACGGGGGGTAGATTATAGAAAGGGAAGGTGTTAGCACCCTTTCTATCCATGGTTTTCCATGGGCTCTTAGGTACTTGCTCATTTTTAAATTGCTTGTGTGTGTGCTTTGTTTTGAAAATGTTTTACTTCGTGATAACCCTTGTATCAGTCCTCAAGGGTGTGACAAAGTTATTTTGAAAATTGTTTTAAAAAGTTTAAGTATGAAAAGTTTTGATTTGAGCAAGTACCTACTAGCATCTACTTACTCTAAAAAAATGTTGTTTCTATTCTTGTTTCCTTTATACAACGACATCCTACTGTTGAGAAATAGGTGGTATCATCGTTGGAATTTGTAAGGGTCAATTCGAAAGGGACGTACGATCACTAAAGCAATATTAGGACACCTTAGTAATAATCCTAGAGTCTTAAGATCTTTCGAGGCAACATTTTCGAGGCAACATTTCCGAGGCAAAGTTCGAATGGGACATTTTGATCTTTTTATACTAGAGGGCAACCACTAAGACACCCTATGCTTAATGATCATTCACCGAAGGCAACCGAATTGAGAGTATACCCTAAGAGTGATATGTGCGAGTGATTTGTTTCAGTTATTTATCTTTTCACATTAGGATTTTCTAACCATTTTAATTTTGTCATGCATTCTTGCCATACGATCCTATTAGCCATACATCTAGACAGTTAAGTATTTGCGGGAATTGAAAATGCGAGAAAATAAATCTATGCTATTACAAGGATTTGGGGAGGGGAATTAATTACATAGCCAAAAAACCTGGGGATTTAACAGTAAAATGAAAACCCTAAATTAACTATTACAAACCATGAACAGTTAAAAAAATATTGGCAAAATAAATAAGAAGCGCGCGGCGAATTAAATGTGAGGACGATTATAAAACCTAAAAAAATCTAATTTTAGAAAAAGTATTTTTGGATTTTTATTGAGGAAAATATTTAACTGCAAATTAATTAAACCTAATTTCTAATTGTTTTTAAATTATAAAAGAAATTAAAGTTGCCCTAAAATAATTAAACTAATTAATTAAAAAAACATTTATTAAGAAAATAAATATTTTTTGTGATTTTTGATTGGCTAATTTAATAAAATAATTTTTGTGTTGATTTTAAAAAAAAACAAGATAATTAAAGAGAAGGAATTAAAAAAAATAGTAGAAATAACCAAAGGGGCCTGCTGTCAGCAGATCTGGCTGGAGATGGATCCAGAAGATGATGACCCTCAGAAGGTGAGGCGCTGAATTTGGTTCTGGCTGGTGGATCCAGAAGATGATGACCCTCAGAAGATGAGGTGCACTGGATCTAGTTCTGGCTGATGGATCCAGAAGATGATGACCCTCAGAAGGTGAGATGCGCTGGATTTGGTTCTGGCTGATGGATCCAAAAGATGATGACCCTTAGAAGATGAGGTGCGCTGGATCTGGTTCTGGCTGATAGATCCAGAAGATGATGACCCTCAGAAGGTGTATGTGCACTGGATCTAATTCTGGATGATGGATCCAGAAGATGATGACCCTCAGAAGGTATATGTGCTGGATCTGGTGAAAACAATGGAGAAAATGCCAAAAGCTCACGCCTGGGATCGAACCCAGGACATGAGTTTTTGACTTCCTTCCTCTGACCAATTGTGCTGGATGTTAACTTATCAATATAATGAAAACAAATAATATATTGGAAAACAGGTTAGTGGCCAGAATAATGCGCCAGAATTTAAACCAGCCAGTTAGGTTGTGACACGCTATTGTCTTCTTCCTTGGAACCATCGTTTTAGGCTCTGAACCTTTACCTACAGATGCAGGTCTGTTGCTGAAACCTGTGTCATTCAAGAATCAAGCACATGCAATATAAATTAAATTTGGGACCATGAATCAACTGGGTTTGAAGCTCTGGTCATCATGGTACCCATCATCAGGCCTAATTTTGCTTGAAACCCAAAACACCAAATTGGAGCACGAAACGCTAACAATGGTGAAAGCTTGTTCCTGCACTGTAAATTAAATCAAACTATCCAGAAACATTACAAACATGATGATGAACATAAATATGTAACTTAAACCTGCTAAATATTCAAGAATTACAGTAATCGAATTTGGATAATTGTGCAAACCGTGAGAGTGATAGGGAGTGATTCTAGATGTTCTGACGCCTGTAAATGATTGGGAATGCTTCCTGAAATTCCAAGGAATTGATTTCTGGCTTTGAAACTCCTTGAGGATGGCTCTAAGATGGATTTCGTTCTCACACTTTTTGTCCAAAGTTTCAGTTTTCTTCTGGCAGTTTCACTCCTTCTAACCCTTTTTTTTTGCTTTGTTCTTGTTCATTATATATCCCTCAATGAATTAGGGTTGCAAAACAGATTGAATCTTGAAGCTTTGTTGAGATTTGATTTGGTATTCATATTGTATGATATCCTTCCAAATTTGGCCTAATCATGCCATACATGAGCCAATTAGCTTTGATATGATTTGATTCTGATATGTCGGCATTATGGGCTTGTGATTCTGTTCAAAAATCCAATCAAAACAAATCTTTGCCATTATTTACCAATTATTTGATTTAATTCAATTTTTAATAAATAAAAATTCAAAATAAAATAAATAATGAAGCAAATAACATATGAGTGAACATTTGGGTCGTGGACCATGTTATAAGTGAAGTGCAAGCATAAAAAGTTGGGCCCATTTAGCAAAAAATGCAAATTTGAAAACATTTGACTTTTGGCAATTTTGCAAACAATGGTCAACTTGGCCAATGCATAACTCTCTCAATTTTTACCCTAGAGAGGTGTTCTTGGACTTTTTAGAAAGCTTAGGATGTACTCTAAGCAACCCTTTTGGTCTCATACCAATTGAGTCTTCCATGTTCATGTATGAAGCTTTGACCCAAAAGGTGTTTTTTGTTGACTTTTCAAAAGGACCTATAATGTCAAAATTCATATTTTTTTTGAGTGAATATCCTAAACTTATGAGATGAAGATGAATTGTATGGAATTTCATACTCTTCAAAATGAGCTTTTGATGGGTCATTTCTGATAAAGTATGAGAAAGTTATGCTTGGTCAAAGTTGAGTTGACTTTTCTTGTAAAACCCTAATTTAGCAACTTTTGGGTTTTGATGAATTGTGAGCAATCCTTGAGGAATCATGATCAACCCTTGATAAAATTATGAATAATACTTCAAAATGAGGATGTTAACCAAAAATCTTGAAGTTTGACCGTGTGTGGGCCACAATTGACTTTTGACCTAGTACAGTTGATTTTCAGGCATTTGAACAATTGACTGAGCAAACTTATTCTGCAAGGCTTGAAATTTGACATGGATGATCCTGAGAACATATTAGGACAATGGTGAGCATTTGAGTCCTTTGTGGTTCTCACATCTTGATGAAAATAGAAACCCTAATTTGAGGTATACTGCCTTAGGAAAGAGTTTGTTTGGTCAACTCTTGAACTTTCTTGAGTAATTTGGGGACCTCACTTGCCATTTGTTGAGTAAAATGAGAGAGAAAATTTTGGGGTACAACAGACCCCATCCAAAATTTCTATGTTGGCTTTGTTGTTGTGTTCCGAGGCCCATGCGAAGGCTTTGGTTAAGTTTCTGAAGACGGCTCATATGCCACAAGAGACATTTGTTGATCAGTTTGAAAATTGTGTGGCTAGTCTAACTGCCGATAATGGTTTGGGTTTTTCCGATGCGGATCTGACACCAAAGGGGAGTAAGCATAATGATTCTCTTCATGTTCCCGTTGAATGCAGAGGCACGACTCTGGCCCATGTTTTGGTAGATACTAGATCCTCGTTGAATGTGCTACCTAAAAAAGCTCTGGACAGATTGGACCATGAAGGCTTGACCTTGAAGCCTAGCAACATAGTAGTGAGAGCTTTAGATGGTTCGAAGAGGATGGTCCACGGGGAAGTGGATGTCCATATCAAAGTTGGTTCCTCGACCTTCGACTCCACTTTCTACGTAACGGATATCAAACCATCATATTCTTTCTTGTTGGGATGCCCTTGGATACATGGGGTTGGGGCTGTTACTTCTACCCTCCACCAAATGTTGAAGTACCCACTAAGAGGAAAGATTGTCATTGTTCATGGTGAAGAGGAGTATATGATCAGTCACTTGAACTCCTTCAAGTACGTGGAAATGGATGGTGAGTTCATTGAGACTCCTTGGCAGAACTTTGAAGAGGTACCTCAGATTATGGCTATAGCTGAAACTACCGACAGTCCTCCAAAGGTCACCAAATCTCCCTCCAAGATGGCTTCTCTCAAGGATGCATGAGTAGTGGTTGAAGAAGGTGGGTCTACCATTTGGGGTCAGCTCCCAGTTATTCATTACAACTCTGACAAATCTAGTTTGGGCTTTACTACAGGTGCTCAAAAGGCTGTTCGTCGCACTCGGGCTGGAGGACCTTCCCTATGCATCAGCAATCCTGGGGTCAATGCGCTTGAAGACAGTGATGGTGATTCCAATATTGACAGCTGGATCTTCCTGACTACCAACGGCAGACTCAATAACTGGACTGCCAAGGATTTTGTACCGATTACTTTTGTTCAGGAGTAATTGTCTTTCTGATTTTTCGGATATGTAATTTAAAAACAATATAAACTCTATAGCCATGTGTCTTACTCAAAGCATAATGGTTCTATTTGTGAGGGTTATCATGTTTCATTTTCATATGACATCAATAAAGCATTGGACGTTTGCATACAAATTTTGTGCTCTCTGTCTTTCTTTTCTTTTATTCTGTCTATACAGCTATGCTCTTACACACACTCGCGTATCCAAATGCAGATCCATATCCACTCTGGATCCCATTGATAACAGTTCTGCTACTGCTCATTATGACTTTGAAAATCCGATCAACCAAGTCGAGGACGAAGGTGAGGAAGATTGTGAGGTACCCAAAGAACTTGCTAGACTATTACAGCAGGAAGAAAGGGCCATACAGCCTCATGAAGAGCCGATTGAGATAGTGAACCTGGGTACAGAGGAAGACAGAAAAGAGGTTAAGATAGGTGCAAATCTGGAGCTTAGTGTCAAATAGCGGTTGGTACAGATGCTGCATGAGTATGTTGAAATCTTCGCTCGGTCACATGAAGACATGCCGGGAGTAGACACGGATATAGTGGTTCATCATCTGCCGACTAAAGAAGGCTGCCCTCCGGTAAAGCAAAAGGTCCATTGTATGTGCCCTGAGATGTCAGAGAAGATTAAAGCAGAGGTTATGAAGTAGTTCAATGCAGGGTTCTTAGTTGTCACCTCATATCCGCAGTGGGTTGCTAATGTAGTTCCAGTACCTAAGAAAGATGGTAAAGTACGAATATGTATAGATTACAGAGACCTGAACAGGGCAAGCCCCAAGGATGACTTCCCGCTTCCCCACATCGATGTTCTGGTTGAAAACACCGCACAACACAAAGTCTTTTCCTTCATGGACGGTTTCTCTGGCTACAATCAGATCAAGATGGCACCTGAAGACATGGAGAAGACAACCTTTGTTACACAGTGGGGCACTTTCTGCTACAAGGTGATGCCGTTTGGGTTGAAAAATGTTGGGGCAACTTATCAGCGAGCTATGGTAGCTCTGTTCCATGACATGATTCACCATGAGATAGAGGTTTACGTCGATTACATGATAGTCAGGTCTCAAACTGAGGAAGAACATCTTGATCATCTACAAAAGTTGTTTGATAGGTTGAAGACGTACAAGCTGAGGTTAAATCCGAACAAGTGCACCTTCGGGGTAAGGTCTGGTAAGCTTCTGGGATTCATCGTCAGTGACAAAGGTGAAGTCCATACAAGAGATGTCGTCTCCCCATACTGAGAAGGAAGTTAGAGGTTTCTTAGGATGCCTAAATTACATTGCGTGATTCATTTCACATATGACTGCTACTTGTGAGCCAATCTTCAAGCTTCTGAAGAAAGATCAAGTGGTAAAGTGGAATGACGAATGCCAGGTAGCCTTTGACAGAATCAAACAATATCTCCAAGAGCCTCCTATTCTAATGCCTCCGACTGAAGGAAGACCTTTGATAATGTACTTAACAGGGCTAGATAATTCAATGGGGTGTGTGCTAGGGCAGCATGACGAGTCTGGTCGAAAAGATCACACAATATACTACCTTAGCAAAAAGTTTATCGACTATGAAACACGATACTCATTGCTCGAGAAAACTTTTTGCACTTTGGCATGGGCTGCTCGCCGACTAAGACAGTATATGTTGACCCACACTACTTTGTTGATATCTAAGATGGATCCGATCAAGTGCATTTTTGAGAAGCTCGCTCTCTCCGGAAGAATAGCAAGATGGAAAATGATCTTAACCAAGTACGACATCCAATACACAACCTAAAAAGAAATCAAGGGAAGTGTGTTAGCTGATCATTTGGAACATCAAGTCATGGATGACTACCAGTCCATGAATTTTGAGTTCCCGGATGAGAACATCATGTTAGTAACCAACTGTGAAGAACCTGGACCGGATGAAGGACTTGAGGAAGGATCCCGATGGTCTATGTTTTTTGATGGAGCCTCAAACGCATTGGGGAACAGCATTGGAGCTGTAATTATATCTCCCAAGGGCTGTCATACTCCATTTACTGACCAATTATGTTTCAACTGTATCAACAACATGGCAGAGTATGAAGCGTGTATCATGGGTCTTAGAGCTGCTATTAACCTAAGGATCAAGTTCTTGAGTGTACTCAGGGATTCCGCTTTGGTGATAAGTCAAATTAAAGGCTAGTGGGATACGAAACACTCGAACCTTATCCCTTATAGAGAACATGTACTAACATTGTTACCGCATTTTGAAGAGATCACCTTTGATCATCTCCCATGAGAAGAGAATCAGTTAGCGGACGCACTAGCTATTATGTCGTCAATGTTTAAGGTCAGGTGGGACAATGAAGCTCCCCTAATCACTATTGAGAGGTTGAATGAACCGGCATACTGCTGTGAGATCTATACTGAGGAGGTAGCCGACAAACCTTGGTTTCATGAGGTGAAAAGGTATCTCGAGGCTCAGGAATACCCCGAAAGGGAATATGTCAATGACAAGAAATTTCTGAGAAGGTTTGCTGCAAATTTCTTCCTCAACAATGGAATCCTTTATAAGCGCAATCATGACTCTACCTTACTGCGGTGTGTAGACAAGAGAGAAGTAGAGAGGATCATGGCAGACCTACACGAAGGTACCTTTGGCACTCATTCCAGTGGACATACCATGGAAAAGAAGATCCTACGGGCAGGATACTACTGGTCCAATATGGAAGTCGACTATTATCAGCATTCTCGAACCTGTCACAAGTGCCAAATCTATGTTGATAAGGTGCGTGTACCTCCAGTTCCCTTGAATGTCTTGGCAGCTCTCTGGCCCTTTGCAATGTGGGGCATTGACATGATCGGCGAGATCAGACCTACCGTGTCCAACGGGCATCGCTTCATCCTAGTGGCCATTGATTACTTCACGAAGTGGGTTGAGGCTGCCTCCTTATCTACGGTTACCAAGAATATGGTGGCACGGTTCATCAAGCATAACTTGGTTTGTTGTTATGGTATCCCTGAGAGACTCATCACGGATAATGGTACTAATCTCAACAACTCAATGATCACTGAACTCTGTAAATAGTTCAAGATTCAGCATCACAACTCTTCTCCTTACCAGCCGAAGATGAATGGGGTTGTCGAAGCTGCTAATAAGAATATTAAAAAGATCATACAGAAGATGACGGTGACATACAAAGATTGGCACGAGATGTTACCGTTTTCTCTTCACGAGTACCGTACTTCAGCACGTACGTCGAAAGGGGCAACACCCTATTCTCTGGTATATGGCATGGAGGTTGTCCTGCCCATGGAGGTCCAGATCCCTTCTCTATGGATTATGAAGGATGAGGGTTTGAGCGAAGACGACTGGATCCAGACTCGACTTGATCAATTGAACTTAATCGACGAGAAAAGATTTACTGTTGTCTGCCATGGTAAAATGTATCAGAAACGGATAATCAAGGCCTTCAATAAGAAAGTCAGACAATAAGTGTATCAAGTAGGGGATCTGGTAATCAAGCGCATCATACTGCCGCAAGGTGATCCCAGGGGCAAATGGACTCCCACCTATGAGGGACCATTTGTAGTCAAGAACATATTTTCCAGTGGAGCCATGATTCTGAACACCATGGATGGTGACGACCTTCCACACCCTGTCAATGCGGACATAGTGAAAAGATACTACGCATAATAAAGACCTGCTAGGTTGACATACCTAGGCAAAAATAAGGGCACACCGGCGAACCAAAAGGGTTCGGACAAAAATTAGGGATAAAAAATGAAAAATATGTACACCCGGTAAGTCGAAAACCCGAAAGGGCGGCTTGGGCAAAAAAGGGTATCCCGGTGGACTGAAAACCCGAAAGGGAGGTCCAGGAAAAAATTAGGGATTAAAGCGTATCATTATGTCCCATTGGATCACCTTGTGATCAAACCTCAGTAATCAGATATCAAGCTCAAACGGTACCGAACAATCCAGTCAACTTCGAACAAGCAGCAAAGTGATGAGATGCTCGAAGACATAGGGGCAATAGCAGAATTGAAACCCAATGGGATCACTACACATAGATGTTTTCTTTTTGTACACAATTTCTGTGATAATTTCCATTTGTACGGCGGTGTTATCTTACTAGAGTGTCAGCCTCCTTGTAAAAAACGCCTGTTATAGGCAAATTTCAAATCAATACAAAGCGTCTTTTGAGTACAAAACTCTGTGTTTGTTTTTTCTGTTTTCTGTTTTGTTTTGCAAAAAAAACGTCCAATGTTTTATTCTTGACATATGCATTTGAATATGATTATTGTTCACAAATATCTGCATATAAAACAGAAAGACAGTTACTAAGAACTCAAAGAAACTGGTACAAAACCTAAATACCGACAGTTACCCCGTACATCATGGTACAAGGGGCAGAGACAGTTGGAAGCGAAGTCACTATCACATACAAGTCAGTGATACATATATTCCCCACAGAGCCGAGACAACCAAGGTCCGACCTCCGTATCCCCAAGCAGGAATTCCTTCCCCAGCAGGTTCCTTCAAAAAGCTGATATCTGCATTCCTCAGCCGAGTTTTATAACCATGAGCAGATTATAACGCCATCTCCCGAGAAGAGTTTATTTCTCTGACAACGGAAGCTCAATCTCCAATAGAGCTCTTCTCTCCAGCAATGGAAGTTCATCCCCAACTAAGTTTATTTCTCCAAATCAGCAGATCTTCCAACAGAGTATCTCTCTTCCCCACAGAGTCATTCCCCTGCAGGATTGTTCTCAGACAGAGTCTCTCCCGGCAGAATATTCTCAAGTAGAATGGATGTAAATCTCCAGCTAATCATCTTCGGTCACTATCCCCAGCGGAAACAAAGAACTAAACTCCTTATACTCTCCAGCAGCAGTCCAAGATTTATTTTCCCCAGCTAGAGAATATCACAATAGCATTGCATATCCATACATCATGGCATGCGTATACATATTATACAACACAGTCTCATTTATTTTGAGAACATCATTACCCAATACATTTCATACATCATGACATTACATACGACTAACTCTTTACCTTTCAGGGAAAGATGCAATCAAGTTCTCACAAGTTCTCTTTGGTTCAATCAAACCGACACCAAGGTTTCTATTCCAGTTGAAGATATTCCAACACTTTTCAAGATTTTCTCTGGTTCAATCAAATCAATACTAAGATTTCTATCCCAGATGAAGACAACTTGAGACCTTTCCCTGGTTCAGTCAAATCGATACTAAGATTTCTATTCCAGTTCAAAAGCTATGAAGCCCGGAAATCGACCGAATAATATCTTAATTTCTCCAAAATACTACGAAGCCTGGAATCGACCAGATAGTGGTATATCTCAAATTCAAGCTATGAAGCCCGGAAATCGACCAGATAATATAAATTTCTAAAAATTACTGAAGCTTGGGACACGACCAAATAACGGCAAGAGACACTGTGAAACCTGGAGCACGACCAGATAACAGTACAAAATACTATGAAGCCTGGAATCGACCAGATAGTGGTATATCTCAAATTCAAGCTATGAAGCCCGAAAATAGACCGGATAATATCTTAATTTCTACAAAATACTACGAAGCCTGGAATCGACCAAATAGTGGTATATCTCAAATTCAACCTATGAAGCCCGGAAATCGATCGGATAATATCTTAATTTCTCCAAAATACTACGAAGCCTGGAATCGACTAGATAGTGGTATATCTTAAATTCAAGATATGAAGCCCGGAAATCGACCGAATAATATCTTAATTTCTCCAAAATACTACAAAGCCTAGAATCGACCAGATAGTGGTATATCTCAAATTCAAGTTATGAAGCCCGGAAATCGACCGGATAATATCTTAGTTTCTCCAAAATACTACAAAGCTTAGAATCGACCTGATAGTGGTATATCTCAAATTCAAGCTATGAAGCCCGGAAATCGACCGGATAATATCTTAATTTCTCCAAATTACTGAAGCCTGGGATACGACCAGATAATGGTATAAGACACCGTAAAGACTGGAGCACGATCAGATAATGGTATGAGACGTTGTGAAGTCTGGAGCACGACCAGATAACGGAAAGAGACACTGTGAAACCTGGAGCATGACCAGATAATAATATAAGGTACTGCGAAGCTTGGAATTCGAACAGATAGCATTTTACTCGGCCAATTACTATGAAGCCTGGAAACGACCAAATGTTAGTATGCCTTAAATTCAAGTTGAAACCCGGATGCGACCGGATAACCACTTAATTTCTTCTGAAGCCTGGAACATGACCATATAAGAATTGAGAAATTGTAAAGCCTAGAGCACGACCAGATAGCAAGTTTAATCTCATCTCCCCAGTAAGTCACTACAAAACCTGGAGCACGACCAGATAGCAGTCAGTCTTAATATCCTCAGCAAGTCATTGTAAGGCCTGGAGCACGACCAGATAGCAGTTCATTTTCATCTCCTCGACTAAGATATGATTCCCCAGTAGAGTAACGGACAACTGAGGTTCCTAAAATTCCCTTTCTCCCAATACAGAGACCAACATTCCTCAGCAGATTCATCCTCAATGACAGGAATAGGAATTCTCATCAAAGGAATATCTCAGGAAATCAACATCCTCTAGATGGCATCTTTAAGCCCATCTCCGACGATTCTCCGTCATATCTTCCAGATGGCATCTTTAAGCCCATCTTCGGTGACCTTCCGTCATCTCCTCCAAATGGCATATGTAAGCCTATTCCCGATACTACCTACACAGTCCAGCACCATCTCAGATGAGTGCAAATTTCTGGGCACTCTAGGGTTCAATCATCTTTCACCTTCAAATTACGAAAGGCAAACAACCAATCTACATCCTCAGGTTTAAGAAGATTGAACAGGGGAATCTGTTGTACCCCAAAATTTTCCCTCTCATTTCACTCAAGACA
The DNA here is from genome assembly GCA_948472305.1 of Vicia faba. Taxonomy (NCBI): domain Eukaryota; kingdom Viridiplantae; phylum Streptophyta; class Magnoliopsida; order Fabales; family Fabaceae; genus Vicia; species Vicia faba. The sequence continues at coordinate 1,286,503,214 of OX451740.1, read as the reverse complement.
TGCCTCTAGAGGTCCTCAATTGCTCAAGGATGACTAAGGATTGACCAGACAAATCCTCCTCCTAAGGCAACAAGCCTCAAACTAGGGTTTCACTCCTCATAAAGATGGTTGAAGTCCAAGGGTACAAAATGCTTTCCATGGTCAAAATATGTTCTCAAGATCATCCATGTCAAGTTTCATGCCTTACACAAGAAGTTTGCTCAGTCAATTGCCCAGATGCCTAAAAATCAACTATATTAGGTCAAAAGTCAACTGTGGCCCACATACAGTCAAACTTCAAGATTTTTGGTCAACATCAACATTTTGAATAGATATCCATCATTTGATCAATGGTTGATCATGATTCCTCAAGGAATGCCTCCAAATTCATCAAAACCCAAAAGTTGCTAAAGTAGGGTTTCTCAAGAAAAGTCAACCAAACTTTGACTAGGCATAACTTCTTCATACTTTATCATAAATTTTCCATCCAAGGCTCATTTTGAAGAGGATGAAATTCCCTACAACTCATCTTCATCCCACAAGTTCAAAATATGCACCCATCAAAAGATATGAATTTCTACATTATAGGTCCTTTGGTAAAGTCAACAAAAACACCTTTTGGGTCAAAGCCTATTACATGAACATGGAAGACCCAATTGAGATGAAACTAAAAGGGTTGTTTAGGTGACATACTAATATTTATAAAAAGTCCAAGAACACCTCTCTAGGGTTAAAATTGGAGGAGATATGCCTTGTCAAAGTTGACTATTTTTGGAAAATTGCCAAAAGTCAAATGTACTCAAAAGTGCATTTTTTGTCAAATGGGTCTAGCATTTCATGATTGTATCTTGTTTGTGACATGGTCCACGACCCAAATCAGCATCCACACATTTTTTGCTTTATTTATTTATTTATTTTTATTTTTTATTTATTAAAAGTTAGATTAAATCAAATAAATTGCAAAAAAATATAAAAGGTTGATTTTTGATCTGACTTTTGTAGGAATCACAATCTAATCAAGCAGGCCAAATCATATCAAATCAGATCAAGGGATAATTGGAGCAAATTGGCATGATTATACTTGTTTTAGAAAGATATCATATAGCAAAGAAATCAAATCAAATCTCCATGATTATCAAAGATACAAAGTGTTTTTGTTGCCCTAATTTGTTCCACTATATATATACAGAACATAACCAATGTGCAAGAACGAGGATTGAAGGTCGTGAAAGTTGGAAACAAAACTGAAAAAATTGACAAAAAGTGGTGATTCATTTTCTAACCTAGAGATCTATTCAAGCCATTCCAAAGCTCCTAATAGACTCATGGACATCTCCAGAACGTGTCCCAATCATTTGCAAGCTTCCACAAGCCCAGAAACACGACATACGACTCTCACGGTTTGGCTTATCTCTTGAATCTGAGTTTGACTATTCATGCATGATTAACCACTTTTAAGCATAGCATTGTATTTGTATCATCATTTGGAATGTTTTGGTTTAATTAATTTTGCATTTTGATACATGTATTCATAGTTTCCATTGTTAGGGTTTACCTTGTCGTTTTAGGGTTTTTCTATACAGGTTAAATTGGACCAAGAAAAGGGCACCATGATGCTCGTAAGATCAAGACGAATTGATCTATGTACTCACAATTGATTTATCATGATTGCTATGAATTTTTGAAACTTGCAGTGCTATAGCCATGTGTTGTACCCCAAAATTTGCCCTCTCACTTTTTCAGGAAAAATCACCCTGGATTCTCAAAGTTTCTCCTATACAAATCCAAACCTTGAATTATCATTTCTTTCCTAGCAAGCCATTCACAAGGGCAAAATGGTCATTTACACGCTGAGAAGTCAAATTTTGACTTTTGGATCAAAATCAAATCTCAAAAATCATATTTCATCAAGACATATTGGAATATGAAGTTTATTTCATCAAGAAGCTCAAAAGTCAAATTTTACCTTGGAAAAGTTAAATTCTAAATACTTCGAAATTTTCTACAGTATTTGAGAAAAATGACATTTCAGAACTTCTGAACCAATCTCCAGGCAGGAACAGTCAGAAGTTGTAAACAAGGTTCAGCACATAGCCTTCAATCAGAACATGGTTTTTCTTCAGCAGCTACGCAAGTTCAGTTAGAGTTTGCTAGAGGAATGCAAAGAAAGCAACAAAGCCTGAAAGCTCCTTCAGAACATGCCGAAATCAGAAGGTAAGGGGGTCAGAAGATTGGGTGTTACACTGAAGCAGAATCTCTAAGTCCAGAGTTTCAGAGGCAAATCAAAAGAACATGCGGGAAAGTCTGGAGAACCCTCAGAATTGGCTGAGGCAGCAGAATACTAAGATCAGAACTTGGGTGCGTTGTTTTAGACTTTGTTGAAGTAGAAACTGCTGGCTCATATTTAAGTAATGATGCAAATCTCATATTACAAGATTTCTTATTCTTGACCAATCTCATCACTATTTAATGCTCATTAATGCTCACAACCACTTTTGAGCATTTATCCAAAGGGTCTCTCCACGTACAGCATAACAATGCCCTTGTGCAGATTTAGGTATGGGTTCATGCGCTACTTTTCACTCATGGGTGTCACTTTTCATTAATCCTTGCTTACTAACCCAGCCTAGGCTACAAGTTGTCAATCATCACAACTTTTTATGAACTTTTCTTCAAGAGTAAGTCAGCATCTAATGCATGATATTGGCGCCACTTAACGTTTTAAAAACCCACAAAGCTTTGCCTATAAATAGAACACCTTTGTCCATCGATAAAAGGGGGTCCAAGTTCAGAAAATTGTTGAAAAGACACAGAAAGTTTTAGCAAGAAAACACCTTGAATCTCTGCCCAAAATTCCCAGAGTTTCAAAAAAAACTGTAAACACAGCATACCAACCATTAACTTTGAATCTCCTGCTTTCAAACCCCATTTGCTCTCAAAGTATTTCTTGACTAAGAAACACCCATACAGTATACCCTTCATCCATCCATTCAAAGAACCTGTTCAGAACATCATCAGAGTTAAGGCTAACACCAGTCCACTTTTTCTAGCTGCAAGGTAAGCACTTGCTGACCCTCACCACATTGCTTAAACATCACCAGATTTGCATGCTCAAAAACACAATGTAGATATCATGCTTCTGATGTTGTGCATGTTTTGAGATTTTCACGCCTCTGCATGTTTAAGTAGGAAGTGAATCAGTACAGAACTTGCCTCTGATTTTTGGTTCTGACTTCTGAAACGCTATGACACCTGCTGAAACTGTCCTAGGCATGCCTTCTGTTTTGTGGAAAAATAACGAAATTGCAGATGTTCTGACTAGCGCGGAGGGAGACCAAGTTCTGACTTTAACGCCAGAACTTCTGGGGCCTGTTTTGTCATCAGTAATATTAGAACTTCTGAAAATTACTGCGTGCCCAGCAGGGTCAGAACTTCTGACCCCATACATTTTCACTAACAGCAGGCCAGGGTCAGAACTTCTGACTTCCTCTCAGCAGCACGCTGACTCTTTTCCTTTTTCTTTCTTTCTTCCCCTTGTTATTTTCTTTATTTTTCTCGCTGGTACTCCCCATTCATAAATGTGTACCCCCCCCCCCCTAAATATTGTAATAGCGTAGGACTTTACATTTCCGTCTTTTATCGCTTTCAAGTGTAAATGCTAGTGATTAGGATATGTATGGCAAGATAAAATCAATGAAATAGAAAATCCTAATTCAAGATAAAATCATGCATGCAATCAAACACACTTGCATACAAACACCCTTAGGGTTTCTCCACTTGATTGCTTTATACAAAAATAGCCATGTTACGCATACAAAGTATCTTGGTAAAACAAACAAAATCAAAAGATCATAGTCCCTCGATGACGCTATTCAAAATTGCCTTATAAAATGATCTTAGTCCCTCGAAAATACTAAGATACTTTTCAATATTGCTAATCATGGTTATACGATGACCCCCGCCCGTCCCGTTAACATCCAAAAGATAGGGTTGCTTACCAAATCAATGGTAAGACAACAATGTCAAAGGAATAAAAAATGAACAAGAAAGACATTAGAGTAGGTAGATTACTCCTAGTTACTTGCTCTATTTTTTAAGCAAACATCCTTGCTATTTTCAAAACAAACACACACATTTCCAAACAACTTACAAACATTGAAAACATTTTCAAAAAGACAAACATCTTTGTATACATTCTTACGAACGAGAATCATTACAAAGATTGCCTAAACGAATGACCTCTTTTACAAAATACTTTCAAAACCACACAAAGCACAATTTCAAAATAAAAAGCAAGTGATCTAACAAGTAACTAAGAGCCCATGGAAAACCATGGATGAAAAGGGTGCTAATACCTTCCCTTTTCATAATCTACCCCCCGAACTCAAGAAAACATCTCAAAGGTCTTTCCTGTGCTTTTTCACCTTTCCTTTTGGATAAAAGAAAAGTCGGTGGACTATTGTTAACCGCAACATTTGCGATAAAACGCAAAACCCTCAAGTCAGTTCTCCCACCGTATTACAGAACTGGCGACTCTGTTGAGGATTTCTTATAAAATTAGTGTTACCTTAGGGCTAGATCACATTTATTTGCTTACATTGTTTGATTTGTTTGCTTTACATTACGGTTCTTTGTTTGGGATCAAATCCTCTACCCGGATTTGGGGATACATTATAGATAAATAGCAATGCATTATGAAAACTATGCGGGGTATACCGACATGGTCTAAGCAATAGCTATGTTAGTGTGACATATTTGTGGGTACCGGTAGCCCTTAAGTAGTCAAGGAGAATATGGGGCCGCTGAGTGATGCCGCGAAGCACTAACGGACTTTTAGAACCTTTACTTGACCAACTTGGACTTTAGGGCGTAGTGAGATGAGCGGCTTTGGTGCAGTCCGAAGTTGGTAGATACTCGATACTACACTCATTTGGGGTTGGTTTCTTGGAATATTTCGGTCGCCATTAAAGAGGCTCGAGCTGAAACAATGACCAAGGAAACAATCCGGTGATATTGAGCTCCTTAGAACCTGGTTACTATTACTAGGACAGGTTTAAGCCAACTAAACTTCAAGAGGGTACCTACCTATAAAACCCCATGCAAGCCTAAACTAAGAACTTGTTTGTTTTGCTTGTATATACATACTCATACATAACATCATAACATCATGAGCATCATATGCATCCACTAACCATTTCAAGGATTTTGGAGATTCATCTTTGTTCTTGTTTTGTAGGATATGGATTCACTTCGCAGGAAAACTATCCAAGTCAACCTTGTAAGAATTCCTCCAAAACTCAAGGAGCTAGCTTCAAGGATCCCTGATAGCTCTCCATTCACCGAGAGGCATGGTCGTCTACTCAACTTGGTCACCTCCAACACAGAGGAGGATATAATGAAGGTGCTCTTCCAGTTCTTTGACCCTTTGCATCATTGCTTCACATTCCCCGACTATCAGCTTGTGCCCACTTTGGAAGAATTCTCTAAACTCTTGAGGATTCCCATTCTCAATCAAATATCTTTCAACGGTACGGAAAGAGATCCAAAGCCAGAAGATATTGCTCAAGCTCTGCACTTGCACTCGTCTGATGTCACAACTCATTGGGAAACTAGAAGTGGTGTCAAAGGCTTCTTAGCAAAGTTTCTATTTGAGAAAGCCCAAAGCTGTTGGAATTCCTTAGACTTGCAAGCATTAGAGGAAATTGTGGCTCTTCTTATCTAGGGGATGGTCTTGTTCCCCAATCCTGACCAACTTATAGATGTGAGTGCCGTCAAAATCTTCATATCATACAATCCGGTGCCTACATTACTAGGGGATATCCTGCACTCTTTTTACACTTGTACAATAAGGAAGAGAGGTGTCCTTATGTGTTGCACTCCTCTCCTGGCAAGATGGCTTATTTCTCATCTTCCCCAATCAGTCTTAAAGAATGAGCAAGGATTAAGGTGGTCATAAAGGTTAATGATGCTCAAACATTCAGATATTCATTGGTGCTCTCAATCCAAAGAGAATGTTATCATTGTTAACCGTTGTGGGGAATTCCCTAATGTCCCTCTACTTGGAATTAGGGGAGGCATCACCTCCAAACCATGCTTGGCTCTAAGACAGTTTGGTTATGCCCGAAGGGATGGCCCACATGAGATGTTGATTCAATGCTTGGTATTCGACTATGACAACGACGATCAAGGTCTTCACCAGAGATTCATCCGAGCTTGGAGGATGCTAAACAAGGTGGATACAAAGACTTTGGGACACAAGAATTCCATCCCTCTTGAGCCTTACCTCAAGTGGGTACGAACCCGCGCTCAAAGTTTTATGATGCCTTATCCTTCTATTCTCCCGGTGCTCATTGAGCCTGTTAAGGAAGGAGAAGTTCCATACACTATCCTACATCCTGACATACCCACATCTCTTGAAGATCTACAAAGGGATTGGATACAACTCAAAGGAGAGCGAGATACTTTCGAAGCCCAATTCTACACAAGCAAGAAGAAGGTTTTGGAACTCGCTAGGCTACTTCATGAGGAGCAGACTCTAAATGCCTACATAGCACCAAAGAGGTTGCGCACTACTTTTTTATCTTAGAGTATTGTATTATCTTACCCGAGGGGCATTGATGTACTCAAACTCTATTTTATTAATATAACGTGTGTTTCTTTTTGTTTAAAACGAATTTGAATTTTTTTAAATCCTTGAAAGCATTGCATGTGTACATATCATTCATCATAACATAAACAGGTCTTTTGCAACGAGTTTCCTCATCTCTCTACTGTTTATTTCAGTAAGATGGATCTCGAACAGACAGTCAAAGATCTTCAAGCTCAAAACATGCAGTTTCAACAGTTACTCACAACCCTGGCCAAAGGACAAGAGGAGCTGAAGACTCTGTTGGCCAAAGAGAAAAAGAAGAAAGAGAAGAAACCAATTGGTGTTGTAATCATGGGGAGAAGATTTCAAGGACAAACTAGAAGAACCTTAAATTTCGCAGCAACTTCTGATGAAGGAGAAGGGAAAGGAAAAGAAACAGCAGTTCCGTCAGAATCGAAAGAGGAGGGAGAAGAGGAAGATTACTCCGAGGAACAGTATCCTCCAGCGGATGATAAGTGCAGACATCTTGAAGAGCGTTTGAACGCTATGGAAATACAAAGGGTACCAGGTCTAGACTTTGAAGAATTGGGGCTAGTATCGGGAATTGTGATCCCACCAAAGTTCAAAGTTCCGTAGTTTGCAAAATATGATGGGGTGTCATGTCCTAAAATGCACCTTCGATCATACGTAAGAAAGATTCAGCCGCACTCCGCCGATAAAGACTTGTGGGTGCATTTTTTCTAGGATAACTTATCTGGAACATAACTCAATTGGTTTTACCAATTGGAAAGGGCCGACGTCCACAACTGGGAAGACCTTGCCACAACTTTCTATAAACAATACCAGTATAATGCAGATTTGGCGCCTACCCGTACTCAACTTCAGAGTATGGCTATGGCTTTAAATGAGGGGTTCAAAGATTACGCGCAGAAGTGGAGAGATCTAGCTGGGAGAGTGCAACCCCCTCTGTCTGAAAGGGAGTTGGTGGATATGTTCTTAGGCACTCTATCGGGCCCTTTCTTCAACCATTTGATTGGGAGCTCATCTGCTGGGTTTACTGAGTTAATACTAACCGGAGAGAGAGTGGAAGCTGGCATAAAAAATGGAAAGATTCAGAAGGATTCGTCTGCCTCTACAGTTGTGAGAAAGTCTTTCACCGGGAAGAAGGAGGTATTTGTTGTTTATCCACAAAGGAATCAAGGGAGAGCTGAACGTCGACCAATGGTAGAAGCTGTTATGATCCCAAAGCCTACATTTGATCAACCAATAAGTAACCAACCGAGGGTGGAAAGGCCAGTCCGACAACTCACCAGAATTAATATGACTCTAGCCCAGGTTTTACCACATCTTCTGAAATCTAATTTGGCAACTTTAAAGGAAGCTCCTAAGAATCCCAACACTGTGTCCCCTCATTATCACCCAAATGTCAGATGTGCATACCATTCTGAAAGTTCGGGTCACGACACTAACAACTGTTGGGCTTTGAAAAACAAAATTCAAGACCTTATAGATGCAAAAGAGATTGAGTTTGATGCGCCAGAGAAACCAAACGTCATTTCCGCTCCTATGCTTAGGCATGGTCACAACACCAATGTTATCGAAGAATATTTGTTTGTTACCATAATTGATGAACTCTTGACTCCGCTCCCAATCATTAAGATAAACTTGTTGAAAGCTAGTGTATTCCTAGATTGTGATAAAGATTGTCATCTTTGCTTATCCTCACTGACTGTTTGCCCTTTGTTGAAGACAGGCATTCAACGCTTGATAGACAACCAAGAGATTCTATTTGAAAATGCTCCTGTTTCACCTGTTCCCGTTGAAGACGTTTCAATCATAACCATCTCCGCCAATCCTTCCAGGGTCCCCAAAAGACCCGTTAGGATTACATCGGTTCCAAAGAATGCTCCTCTTATAATCACAATGCCCGGGCCGGTCCCGTATGAATCAGACAAAACAATATCGTGGAATTACAGTGGAGACATCTACTACCATGGTATCAAACAAGATGGGCTGGGCGCCGAAGAAATGAGCTCTGAAGAAGAAGACTCTGACATTAGCAATATTGCTGGAACAAGTAAGATTACCCGTAGCGGTAGAATCTTCTCTCCAGAAATTGCCCCTCCAAAGGCAGTTTTTGGACCCGTGGTTGTTCCAAAGGTTACCTCCATACCAATAATCATATCTGCAAGTGCTCCTACTTGACAAAAACGACACAACCCTGCTGTTATCCCTACCAACACTTCCACTGCTGAAATTCGACGAAAAGATATTCAAGAAGAGCATGTCTGGACGAAGGCTCAACCATTCACTATCCCCGAAACCTCCAAGAAGGAAATGGAGGAGATCATGAGGATAATAAATAAGAGTGACTATGACGTGGTTGAACAGTTGAGGAAAACTCCCTCCAAAATCTCCATGCTTGCATTGTTGCTGTGTTCTGAGGCACATGCGAAAGCTCTGGTGAAGTTTATGAAGACAGCCCATGCGCCACAAGAGACATCTACTGACCAATTCCAAGATTGTGTGGCCAGTTTGACAACTGATAACGGCCTAGGCTTCTCTGATGCTGATTTGACACCAAGAGGAAGAAAGCACAATGAGGCATTACATGTCTCTGTGGAATGTAGAGGGACAACTCTGGCCCAGGTCTTGGTGGACACTGGCTCATCTTTGAACGTTTTACCGAAGAAAGCTCTCGACATATTGGATTGCGAAGGACTGACATTGAAACCCAGTAACACAGTCGTGAGAGCATTTGATGGCTCAAAGAGGATGGTCCACAGGGAGTTAGACATCCCCATAAAGATGGGGACTCAGGCTTTCGACTCAACTTTCTATGTAATGGAAATCCGCCCCTCTTACTCCTGTCTGCTAGGACGGTCGTGGATCTATAATGCCGGTGCTGTCACCTCTACACTACACCAGATGTTGAAATATCCGGTTCATGGAAAGATCATCATTGTCCACAGGGAGGAAGAGTATATGATTAGCCACCTCAATTCCTTCCGGTATATGGTATTGTACGGCGAGTTCATCGAAACTCCTTTCCAACATTTCAAAGAAGTCTCTTAAGAGGTAGCGGTAACCAAGACGATGTCCCAGATCCCTAAGATTACAAGACCTCCGCTTCAGATGTCATCTCTAAAGGACGCCAAGGCAGTAGTAGAGGAGGGTGGATGCACCATTTGGGGGCAACTTCCGGACATTCCGTATAAATCTGACAAGTTTGGCTTAGGGTTCACTTCAAATGCTCAGAAGGCTGTGCGCTGTGCCCATACTGGAGGGCCACCCTCGAAGATTAGCAACCAAGAGGTCAATGGGGTGGAAGATGGTGAAGAAGATGGCAGCTTGGAGGATTGGATATTTCCTACTGTTAACGGAGGACTTTGCAATTGGGAAGCCAAAGATTTTGTCCCAATAACTTTCATCTCTCAATAATTTATCTTTTACATTTCCGTTGGACTTGTAATATTCACAAACAATTCGCACATTAAAAACCTTGTGTCTTACCCGAGGCACAATGGTCCATTTGTAAGGGTTTTTATTTCATCTTCATATGACATTCAATGAATCATGGACGTTTTTCACATACAAACCTTTCGTGCTCATTGTCTTTCTTTTACATTGTATTGTTTAAAGATGGCTATACCCTTACACACACCCACACTCACAAACGCAGGTACCCCTCCATTCTGGATCTCGTGGGTAACGATACTGCTATGGCCTTTAGTGACTCTGAAGATCTAATCTACCAAGCCAAAAGCGAAGGTGAGGAAGATTGTGAAGTACCAGGGGAATTGGCCAGACTACTACAACAAGAGGAAAGAGCTATCCAGCCTCATGAGGAACCGGTAGATACAATCAACTTAGGTACTGAGGAGAATAAAAAGGAAATTAAGGTGGGTGCCAATCTAGAGCCGAGTGTCAAGGAGCGTCTAATTCAGCTATTGCATGATTATGTTGAGATCCTTGCCTGGTCATACGAAGACATGCCAGGACTTGATACATACATCGTGGTACATCATCTACCCACAAGAGAAGATTGTCCACCAGTAAAACAAAAATTCCTCCGCATGAGACCTGACATGTCAGAGAGGATCAAAGCGGAAGTCATGAGACAATTTAATGCTGGATTTTTGGTTGTCACTTCCTATCCTCAATGGGTTGCCAACATTGTTCCCGTGCCTAAAAAGGACGGCAAAGTACGAATGTGCATGGACTATAGGTATTTGAATAGGGCCATCCCTAAAGATAATTTTCCACTTCCCCGCATCGATATCCTGGTTGACAATACGGCCCATCACAAAGTATTTTCCTTCATGGACGGATTCTCAGGTTATAAACAAATCAAAATGGCACCTGAGGACATGGGGAAAACTACATTTGTCACACAGTGGGGCACATTCTGCTACAAAGTGATGCCATTCGGACTGAAGAATGCTGGGGTAACCTATCAACGCGCCATGGTAGCTTTATTTCATGATATGATACATCATGAGATAGAGGTCTATGTAGATAACATGATAGCCCGATCACAAACTGAAGAGGAGCACCTTGATCATTTGCAAAAGTTGTTTGAGAGATTGAAGGAGTAGAAACTAAGGTTGAATCCAAACAAGTGCACATTCGGAGTGCGGTCCGGTAAACTCCTAGGCTTTGTTGTCAACAACAAAGGCATCGAGGTTGACCCTACCAAGGTTAAAGCGATACAAGAAATGCTTGCTCCTTGTACCGAGAAGGAAGTCAGAGGATTCTTGGGACGCCTGAACTATATTACCAGATTCATTTATCACCTAACAGCTACTTGTGAGCCAATCTTCAAGCTATTGAAGAAAGATCAAGTAGTCAGATGGAATGATGAATGCCAGATTGCTTTTGACAAGATCAAAGAGTACTTACAAGAGCCTCCTGTTTTGATGCCACCAGTCGAGGGAAGACCACTGATCATGTATCTGACCGTTTTAGAGAACTCAATGGGGTGTGTATTGGGCCAGTATGACGAGTCTAGCCGAAAAGAGCATGCTATTTACTACCTAAGCAAAAAGTTTGCCGACTGTGAAACCAGATATTCACTGCTCGAGAAAACTTGATGCACTCTGGCATGGGCTGCTCGCTGGCTAAGACAGTATATGTTGACTCATACTACTTTGTTGATATCTAAGATGGATCCGATAAAGTACATCTTCAAAAAACCTGCTCTGTCTGGGAGGATAGCTAGATGGCAGATGATCCTAACAGAATATGACATACAATACACTACCCAGAAAGCTATAAAGGGCGGTGTGCTAGCTGATCATCTTGCTCATTAAGCTGTAGAAGATTATCAGTCCATGAAATTTGAATTCCCGGATGAAGACATCATGACATTAGACAATTGTGAAGAAATCAAACCATATGACGGACCTGAACAAGGATCCCGATGGACCCTGTTCTTTGATGGGGGATCCAATGCACTTGGTAATGGTATCGGCGTTGTACTCATATCCCCAGAAGGGTGTCATACTCCCTTTACTGCCAGACTTTGTTTCAACTGTACGAACAATATGGCGGAGTATGAAGCATGCATCTTTGGTCTCAGAGCTGTCATAGATTTGGGAATCAAATCCTCAGATGTATTCGGATATTCAGCTTTGGTCATCAGCCAGATCAAAGGAGAATGGGATACTAAACACCCAAATCTTATCCCTTACAAAGAACATGTTTTGACATTGCTACCACATTTCGAGAAGATTACCTTCGAACACTTTCCGCGGGAAGAAAATCAGCTAGCAGATGCTCTAGCCACAATGTCATCTATGTTTAAACTTAATTGGGATAATGAGGCTCCCCATATCACCATTGAACGAATGGATGAACCATCACATTGTCACGAGATTAATACTAAAGAGGTAGTGGACCAGCCTTGGTTTCACGAAGTCAAGAGGTATCTTGAGGCTCAAGAATATCCGGAAGGAGCTTCAGTCAATGATAAGAAGTTCTTAAGGAGATTCTCTGCTAAGTTCTTCCTGAGTAATGGCATCCTATACAAACACAATCATGACTCCATCCTGCTTCGGTGTATGGATAAGATTGAGGCTGAAAAGATCATGGCTGAATTACAAGAAGGTACTTTTGGCACTCACTCCAGTGGGCATACGATGGCGAAGAAAATCCTACGGGCGGGCTATTATTGGTCTACCATGGAAGCAGACTGCTATCAAAACTCTCGAACCTGTCATAAGTGTCAAATTTAAGCTGACAAGGTGCACGTATCTCCGGTTCCTCTGAATGTCTTGACGGCTCCTTGGCCCTTTGCTATGTGGGGAATCGATATGATTGGGGAGATCAAGCCTACAACCTCCAATGGACACCGCTTTATTCTAGTGGACATTGACTATTTATTACAAAATGGGTCGAAGCAGCTTCCTTCGCATCCGTTACTAAGAATGTTATTGCTCGCTTCATCAAGAAAAATCTCATTTGCCGGTACGGTATCCCAGAAAGGATCATCACTGACAATGGTACAAATATTAACAATACTATGATCACCACCTTGTGCAAGCAGTTCAAGATTCAACATCACAATTAGTCCCCCTATCGACCAAAGATGAATAGTGTCGTAAAAGCTGCAAATAAAAACATTAAAAAGATCATACAGAAAATGACGGACACCTACAAGGACTGGAATGAGATGCTACCATTTTCTCTCTGAAATTCTGGCAACAGATACTTAATGTCACAGTGAATGTTATGACACTGTATCTGACAAATTGTACACAAACCAAAACAGTAATTTAACAAACAGTAAAGAACACAATCAATTGTTAACCCAGTTCAGTGTATAACAACACCTACATCTGGGGGCTACCAAGCCAGGGAGGAAATTCACTATAAGAGGTATTAATTTAGGAATAAACTAACCAGTTTATCTCCTTCACTTAAGACCTACCCAATGCAACTTCAATCTAAGTTCTACTTAAACCCGAGTTCCTACTCACTCCCCCTCAATCACAGCAGTGATACTAATCTACTGATTAATAAGATTATGAAGACATTCTTCAACACACACGCTTGATTTTGCTTCAAAGCTTTAATCAAGAGACACAACACTCGTGCTTCAAAGCTTTGAGTGATACACAACCCTTACAACCAAATCCTACACCAAGTCACTTATCAAGTGATAATTGCTTGGCTTACAGTAGTCACTAAAACCATCACAACTACAAAAATGCCTTATTGATCTCCTCTTCAAAAGTACTGCTCACCATTAGGATTCGTGAGAAATATATAAGCAGATTATTCTTCATTTAGGGCTTCCATAAAAATAGCTAGGGTTAACCAAAGTTAACCTAAAGACTTGGTCTTGGGCTTTCATCATAACAGATTAGGGTTAAGCAAGGTTAACCTAATGTCCACGTGAGCATCTGATCTAGACAATATACTTCAACTCAGAATAGCACACCAGATTCTTGAAAATTCTCAAGAACAAAAAATCTGCACAACAACTTGATCAGTACAGGATGTCTTAACATTGGTTATGACATCATGTATCCTGCTCACTGATTTTGGTAGAATTCAGTCCATATGATCATAGCTTAATCATCATGATATTTACTCATACTGAGTTGTTCCTGTAGGACATTCCTTCTGCAGAATTTGTCTTTATCCCAGAATGTTATGACATCAGTCATGACATTCGTAAATCTGGTTTTACCAAAAATTAATGCCAACAAGTAAACACTTACAAACTCCCCCTTTGGCAAACTTTTGGCTAAAAACCCCTAAACAATCAGAGATTAGAATGCAGCAGAATTTTTAATAACAGCTAATCTAATATCCAATTCTACCAAAATTACCACAATTACTTCTCCCCCTTTTTAGCCATAAAGAGGCCAAAGAATCTAGAACTTCAAGTTATACAGTCATCAAAAAGAAATCCAAAATACACAAAAACAGAGAGAAGGTATCAAATAGAAGCAGCAAGTTCCAGCATCAATCTTTACAACTCAGCACACACAGACCTTCAGGTACTGTCATCTCCTGAGGAAACACTATTTTCAGCAGCATCTTCTGGTGAGCTTCTTGCAGAACCATCATGTTGTTCTTCATCAGCACCTTCTTCCCTCATTTGTTCTTCATTCTCCTCCTGTTCCAGACTAGTAATCAGCTCTTCAAGAGTCCTTTTTCTTGCATCAAGTTCTCTGCAGGTTTCTTTTAGAACAGCTATAACATCAGCTTTCTTGGAATGAGCTTTGACATTTGATGTCATAACAATGTCAGGGACATGTGTTCCCTGAAACAGCTTATAGTGAAAACCAAGTGCAGGGGCTCTTTTGCACACAGAGTCCTTTTCAACCAGAATATCAGGATACTGATCAATGATTATACCACACAGGAGAGAGGGAAAAGCAATAGGGACTTTAATAGCACAACTCTCAGCATGTTTCATTGTTTGATCAAATATGTAGTTGCCATAATCAAAGTTTGTTCTGGTTCCAACAGCATAGATAAATCTTCCCAAACCAGTGGAGATGGTGGATTTGTGGTTCGTGGGAACCCAGTTAGCTGCACCAATTTTGTGCAGTATGGCAAACTTCATACTCAACTTGCTTGCAGTTAGCTTCCCTTTCAAGGGCCAGTGCTTGACTTGCTTGGCAGTGATGGTTTGACAAACCTGGTTGTCAGTAACTTCAAGCTCAGGCTGAGCTTCATCAGGCCTCCCTAGGTATTTGTTTATCATAGTAGGAGAGAAATTTACCTTCCTTCCTCTCACATAAACACTCTTAAAATCAGCTGACTTTCCATCAGCACATCCACCAGACAAATTTACTATGAATTCTTTGACAAGAATCTCATAGCAGTTGGAAAACTTGACCACTATTTTCATCAGGCCAGCAACCTTGATGAGATCCATGACTTTCTTACACTTAATAGCACTTTTGTTTAGCTCCCTCTCTAAGGCAATCCTTTTCAGAAACACATACTTCCACCTGCTTGCATTTTCTAGATGGTGAAAGGAGATGTTGTCAATGGCAACCTCAGGAACCTTAGGCTGTTTGCTAGAAGAGGGTTTCTTCCTGAGAGGAATGTTTGGAACATTACTCTCAACATCAAAATCAAAGTCTGATTTCTCATAAGATTCAGAGGGTTCAAGAGCCTTTATTTTCTTGGCTATGGGTTGTCTCAAGGGTTTTGAGAGACTACCAACAGATACCTTAGCTTTTACCTTACCCTTCCCTTTAGAAGTTCCAGCCTTTTAATCCTTCTCAGCTTCTTCTTTAGCCTTGTTCTCAGGCCTAGCTTTCTCATGAACAACTTCAGTAGCCTTCTCTTTGAAGGGGCTTTGGGCAGCACTCTGCTTTTCTTTTCTACTCATCATCCTTCTTGCTATGCTAGGGTTGACATTAGCAATTAAATCACTGTCAGAAAATTCTTCATCAACATCAATGACAGGAGGTTCAACAGCCTTGTCAATAGGGGTCTGGTGATCATCAGGTTTCTCTGGAGATTTCTTAATGTTGTCATCAGGTGTCTCAACATTCTGAGTGACATTGGGATCACTTTCTAAATTAAGGCTAGCAGTTTCTTGGTTCAATGGTACAGATATACCAGGAACAGAGTGATTCTCATTAAGAATCCTAGTGACTAGTCTGGCAATAGCTTGATGCACATAAGCAGAACCTTCCCTATCAGCTATCTCTGGGGGAACAGAGGATGATGGTTGAGAAGATTTACCAGAGGGAGAAGCTTGTGATATTCTTGCATGTCTGGTTCGCAGCTTCTTGGCCTTAGTAGGATCAGCTGCCATTGCACGAAGTGGAGTTACCTCAAGGACATCAACATCCATGGGGTTTACGTTTGCCCTAGGTTCGGTGCCAGTGGGTGAGGAAGATGCAGTTGCCTTTGATGAAGATGATGACACAGATTGTTGAGACATCTTGAGAGATTGAGGATACAAGTGACAGCGAGAGTGAAATTTTCTTTTGAGGGAATGGAGAGTGATGCAGCAAACTGAGAAGAGGGAGATATAAATATGTTTATTCCTCTTCTTAAACTTTTGGAAAGAAAGAGGGAAGCAAATGATTATCCCAATCAGAATAAACTTGACTAAAATTAATTGCTACATCTCTTCATATTGGCAAATACCCAGCTTGCCCCTTAAATTCTCAAACTGACTAGCATCAAGTGCCTTGGTAAAAATATCAGCCAGTTGTAGTTCAGTGGCAACATGTTCCAGCTTAATCACCTTCTCCTCCATAAGATCTCTGATGAAGTGATGTCTAATGTCAATATGCTTAGTCCTGTTGTGTTGTATAGGATTCTTGGATATGTTAATAGTACTCAAATTGTCACAGTATAATGTCATGACATCTTGTGTGACATTATACTCAGTTAGCATTTGTTTCATCTAGATCATTTGAGAACAACTGCTACCTGCTGCTATGTATTCAGCTTCAGCAGTAGATAGAGACACACAGTTTTGTTTCTTGTTGAACCAAGAAACAAGATTATTTCCCAAAAAGAAGCATCCTCCAGAGGTGCTCTTTCTATCATCAGCACTACCAGCCCAATCAGCATCACAATAACCAGACAGAATTGGTTCATATCCATGAGAGTACAGCATGCCATAATTGTAAGTTCCACTCACATACTTCATAATTCTTTTCACCTGGTTGATGTGACTTACTTTGGGTTTAGCCTGGTATCTTGCACATACTCCAACTACAAAGGCAATGTCAGGTCTGCTGGCTATTAAGTATAGCAGACTTCCTATCATGCTTCTATACAAGCTTTGATCCACATTTGCCCCACTTGTGTCTTTGGACAATTTTAAATGAGTAGGTGCAGGAGTCCTTTTATGACTGGCATTCTCCATCCCAAACTTCTTGACAATATTCTTTGCATACTTGCTTTGAGACAGAAAAATTGAGTCTTCCATCTGTGTGACTTGTAGTCCAAGAAAGTAGGTCAATTCTCCCATGAGGCTCATTTCAAATTCAGCTTACATCTGGTTAGCAAAATGTTTAACCATTTTATTTGACATTCCTCCAAACACTATGTCATCAACATAAATTTGAGCTACCATTATCTTTCCTCCTTCATCCTTGACAAAAAGAGTTTTATCCAAACCTCCTTTCCTGTATCCTTTGTCAGTGAGGAACTTTGTCAACCTTTCATACCAAGCTCTAGAAGCTTGTTTCAGACCATATAGTGTTTTCCTCAATTTGTAGACATGATTAGGACAGTTTGGATCCACAAATCCTTTAGGTTGTTCCACATACACTTCCTCATTTAAGTACCCATTTAGGAAGGCACTCTTCATATCCATCTGAAACAGCTTGAACTTGAGGAGACAAGCAACTCCCAAGAGAAGTCTGATTGATTCCAGTCTGGCTACAGGAGCAAAAGTCTCATCAAAATCGACCCCTTCAACTTGAGTGTATCCTTGAGCAACAAGCCTTGCCTTATTCCTGGTGACAACTCCTTCAGCATCTGACTTGTTCTTGTAGATCCACTTTGTGCCAATGATGTTTGTTCCTTCTGGTCTAGGAACTAACTCCCATACTTCATGTTGCTTGAACTGGTTCAATTCGTCTTGCATTGCTCTAATCCAATATTCATCAGTCAAAGCCTCTTTAACATTCTTTGGTTCAATCTTAGACACAAAACAAGAGTTTGTGATGATTTCTCTAGATCTTGTAGTGACTCCACTGTTAGGATCTCCTATGATGAGTTCCTTAGGATGATCTTTCTGAATTCTGATGGAAGGATCTTTGTTAGCTTCCTTAGATTCAGACTCTGATGGAGTAGGATTAGGCACATCATCCTTTTTAGACTCTTGTGTTGAAGTCTCAAAGAATGTCTCAACATCATATGGAACATTTGTTTCCTCATGGTGATCATCAACTATAACATTTATAGACTCCATCATAGCTTTGGTCCTGGAATTGAACACCCTATATGCTCTGTTGTTGGTAGAGTATACTAGGAATATTCCTTCATCACTTTTAGGGTCCATCTTTCTCCTTTGTTCACGATCTGTCAGAATATAGCATTTTCTCCCAAAGACATGGAAGTACTTCACTGTAGGCTTTCTTCCTTTCCATAGTTCATAAAGGGTGGATGATGTTCCCTTTCTCAAGGTGACCCTGTTGTGGACATAACAGGCTGTATTCATAGCTTCAGCCCAAAAATGAATAGGAAGCTTCTTGGCATGTATCATTGCTCTGGAAGATTCCTATATAGTTCTGTTTTTCCTTTCCACAACTCCATTTTGTTGAGGAGTTATAGGTGAAGAGAACTCATGATTGACTCTTTCTAAGGAACAAGACTCATCAAACTTACTATTTTCAAATTTCTTACCATGATCACTTCTGATTCTGACAATGCATCCTTCTTTTTATCTTTGAATTCTTTTGCACAATTCCTTAAATATAACAAATACATCAGACTTTTCCCTAATGAAGTTTATCCAGGTGAATCTGGAAAAATCATCCACAACAACATAGGCATATCTCTTTCCACCAAGACTTTCTACTTGCATGGGACCCATCAAATCCACATGTAGAAGTTCTAGCACCTTAGAGGTGGTCATATGTCTTGTCTTTGGATGTGACATTCTAGTTTGCTTTCTAACCAGACATTCACCACAGACTCTCCCTTCATCAATCTGAAGCCTTGGAATCCCTCTGACAGCCTCCATGGATATGATCTTTTTCATCCCTCTAAGATGTAAATGACCAAGTTTTTGGTGCCACGGTTTCACTTCCTTTTCTTCTCTGGCTATAGAGCACACAGAAGAGTAGTTAGTGTTCTCAGACTCCCATAAGTAACAGTTGTCTTTTGATCTGACTCCTCTTATTACAACTTCTTGTTTTTCATTAGTTACAAGACATTCAGACTTGGTGAAGTTGACCTTGAATCCTATATCACATAATTGACTGATACTTATGAGATTAGCAGTCAAACTATTTACCAGCAACACTTCATTTAGGTTTGGAACTCCAGGGCAGTCCAAGTTTCCAACTCCTTTGATTTTTCCTCTAGCACCATCTCCAAAAGTGACATAACTAGTAGTATGAGGTTTGACATCATTCAGCAGATTCTTGATTCCAGTCATGTGTTTAGAGCATCCACTGTCAAAGTACCAGTCTTCCTTGGCAGAAACTCTAAGGGAGGTGTGAGCTATCAGGGTTGCAGTCTTTTTCTTCCACTGTTGAGTATATGGTGCCTTGTTAGTCTTAGGTTTGACATATGGGGTCTGATTAGGATATCCATATAATCTGAAGCAGAATGGCTTTATGTGACCAAACCTCCCATAATAATGACATCTCCATCTTTTTTTCTTCATATTTCTTTGTTCTTGATGTTGAGTCCTATGTTGTGACATCTGCTTTGACATTTGTTTATCAGCCTGGTCTTCTTCTTGTCAATAGCAGATTTCTTCGCAGCCACAAATCCTAGACCAAACATGTTTCCTGCACTTTGTCCAGCCTGAAGGATTTCTTCCAACTTGTTAGTTCCAGTTGTTAACATCTTGACAGACTTAGTCATCTGATCAAGTTTGGAGTTCAACATTAGAACTTCACCTTCGAGATGGCTTATAGTAGCAGTGTCTGCCTTCTTCTCAGCCTCCAACTCCACTATGAGCTTTTTCTGTTTCTCATTTTGCTGACAGACTTCAGCACTTCTGATACATAGCTTCTTGTAGGAGTCAGCAAGTTATTCAAATGCCACTTCCTCATCACTAGAATCATTATCAGAGTTACAAACACCAGATAGTGCAGTAACTAGTTTAGCAGATTCTTCTTCAGAGTTACTTTCTGAGTCTCTATCAGACCAAGTAACAGACATTCCTTTCTTTTGTTTCTTTAGAAAGGTAGGAAATTCAGCTCGAATGTGCCCATATCCTTCACATCCATGGCATTGGATTCCTCTGCTTTGATTTCCCTTTTCTTCAGACTTAGTTCTTCTGCTGGAGTCATAGGATTTGCTAATGTCAGAGGAAATGTTCTTGACATTCGACCTTGACTTTGGGTCCATTCTCTTGATGAGTTTGTTAAACAGCCTTCCAAGCATAGCTATAGCTTCTGATATATTCTCTTCATCACTCTCCTTGCTTTCATCTTTAGTATTGGATACAAGGGCTATGCTCTTGTTTTTCTTGTCAACATTGTCACTGATCCCCATCTCAAATGTCTGAAGTGACCCAATGAGTTCATCAACCTTCAAGTTGCAGATATCCTGAGCTTCCTCTATAGCAGTCACTTTCATTGCAAACCTTTTAGGCAAGGATCTGAGAATCTTTCTCACCAGCTTTTCTTCTGACATCTTTTCTCCCAATGCTCCTGAGGTGTTGGCAATTTCCAAGATGTTCATTTGAAACTCATGAATGGTCTCATCTTCCATCATCCTTAGATTCTCAAATTTGGTAGTGAGCATTTGAAGTATTGACATTTTTACTTTGGATGTACCCTCATGGGTGGTTTTGAGAGTGTCCCAAACATCCTTGGCCAGTTCACATTGATGTACTAGTCTGAATATGTTTCTATCAATTCCATTGAACAAGGTATTCAATGCTTTAGAGTTACCCAGGGCTAACTCATCTTCTTCTTTGCTCCATTCTTCCTTAGGTTTCAGACTAGTCGTCCCATCTTTCCCAATTATGGTGGGATGGTTCCATCCTTTGTTAGCAGCTCTCCAAGCTTTTTTGTCCAGTGACTTCAAGAAGGCAATCATACGAGGTTTCCAGTAGTCATAGTTTGATCCATCCAGAATAGGTGGTCTGTTCCCAAATCCTCCTTCCTTGTCCATAGCGCCAGAAAATAATATCCCTAGATCTCACCCAGAAAGACAGGCAGGGTGCCTGCTCTGATGCCAATTGAAATTCTGGCAACAGATACTTAATGTCACAATGAATGTTATGACACTGTATCTGACAAACTGTACACAAACCAAAACAGTAATTTAACAAACAGTAAAGAACACAATCAATTGTTAACCCAGTTCAGTGTATAACAACACCTACATCTGGGGGCTACCAAGCCAGGGAGGAAATTCACTATAAGAGGTATTAATTTAGGAATAAACCAACCAGTTTATCTCCTTCACTTAAGACCTACCCAATGCAACTTCAATCTAAGTCCTACTTAAACCTGAGTTCCTACTCACTCCCCCTCAATCACAGCAGTAATACTAATCTACTGATTAATAAGATTATGAAGACATTCTTCAACACACACGCTTGATTTTGCTTCAAAGCTTTAATCAAGAGACACAACACTCGTGCTTCAAAGCTTTGAGTGATACACAACCCTTACAACCAAATCCTACACCAAGTCACTTATCAAGTGATAATTGCTTGGCTTACAGTAGTTACTAAAACTATCACAACTACAAAAATGCCTTATTGATCTCCTCTTCAAAAGTAGTGCTCACCATTAGGATTCGTGAGAAATATATAAGCAGACTATTCTTCATTTAGGGCTTCCATAAAAATAGCTAGGGTTAACCAAAGTTAACCTAAAGACTTGGTCTTGGGCTTTCATCATAACATATTAGGGTTAAGCAAGGTTAACCTAATGTCCACGTGAGCATCTGATCTAGACAATATACTTCAACTCAGAATAGCACACCAGATTCCTGAAAATTCTCAGGAACAAAAAATCTGCACAACAACTTGATCAGTACAGGATGTCTTAACATTGGTTATGACATCATGTATCCTGCTCACTGATTTTGGTATAATTCAGTCCATATGATCATAGCTTAATCATCATGATATTTACTCATACTGAGTTATTCCTGTAGGGCATTCCTTCTGCAGAATTTGTCTTTATCCCAGAATGTTATGACATCAGTCATGACATTCGTAAATCTGGTTTTACCAAAAATTAATGCCAACAAGTAAACACTTACACTCTCCACGGGTATCGTACCATGACTCGCACATCAACTGGGGCAACACCCTATTCTTTGGTTTATGGCACGGAGGCTGTCTTGCCTGTTGAGGTTCAGATCCCCTCTTTGAGAATTATGAGGGATGCAGGTTTGAGTGAGGACGATTGGATCCGGACTCGACTTGATCAACTAAACTTAATTGATGAAAAGAGACTTACTGTTGTTTGCCATGGTCAGATGTATCAAAAACGGATGATCAAGTCTTTCAACAAGAAAGTCAGGCGCCAAGTATATCAAGTTGGAGATCTAGTGATCAAACGCATTATCTTACCACAAAGTGATCCCAGGGGAAAATGGACTCCTACCTATGAAGGACCCTTTATAATCAAGAATATATTCTCTGATGGGGCAATGATCTTGACTACCATGGATGGTAACGACCTGCCACACCCTGTGAACGCGGACATAGTCAAAAGATACTACGCATAAAAGACCCGCTAGGTTGACACACCTAGGCAAAAAAAAGGGCATCCCAGCGAGCCAAAAGGTTCGGGAAAAAATTAGGGATAAAATATAAAAAAATCTGTACACCCGACAAGTTGAAAACCCGAAAGGGCGACTTGGGTAAAAAAGGGTTTCCCGGTGGACTGAAAACCCGAAAGGGCGGTCTAGGCAAAAGTTAGGGAATTAAAGCTTATAACTATGTCCCATCGGATCACTTTGTGGACAACCTCTTGACTTCCACTGACAAAACTCGGAGTTTCTGATTAATCCATTCATCTTCGGACGAAGCAACAAATAGACAAGATATTCGGAGATACGGAGGCTATAGCAGAATGGGAACCCCATGGGACGATCACACATAGCTATCTTTCTTTGTATAAAGTCTTCTTGCCTTTTATGGCACCATTATCTTACTAGAATGATTGCCTCCCTTGTACAAAATACTTATTCAAAGTTAAATACAAAGATATCTCTTTGAAAGTACAAAAAACTATTTGTCTTTTTTCTTTACACTTGTGTTTTATTTGCAAAAACGTCCAATGATTCATTAATGAACATATGCATTTGAACATAATTACTGTTTACAAATAAACAAAATGAGAAAGACAATTACTGATAGGTGGAAAGAATAGGAAAGTATCTCTAGGATATTATCCAAGAAATCCCCACAGTGCATCATTTGAATCCCCGGCGGAACTAAACTTCAAATTATTAATCCCTAGTAGAAATCGTCAAATTTCTCAAGATTCCCCAAGCCGATCTTACAAGCAGTATATGGCATTGCCATCACATTAGAATTTACTTCTCTCGGCAGGAGTTCGTCAGTACTTCCGTCTCGAGACGTTGGAAATTCAACATATCCTCCTCAGCATTCAAGGATTTATTTTCCTCAATCAAACAACAATACAGCAAATCAACTTACATGCGCATACATTGCATCCATATATCATAAACATCAATAAAACCAATACATTGCATCATACATTTCATGAAACATAACTTGGTGTTTCAGCTAACATTTTACCCTTTTTAGGATAAGATTAACAGCTACCATTAACAATATGAAAACTTTTGATACAGTTCAGATACGCTCCAGATACGGAAGCCATTCTGATACTCATTCAGATTCAACTTTTGATACAGTTCAGATACGCTCCAAATACGGAAGCCATTCTGATACTCATTCAGATTCAGATTCACTTTTGATACAGTTCAGATACGCTCCAGATACGGAAGCCATTCTGATACTCATTCAGATTCAACTTGTGATACAGTTCAGATACGCTCCAGATACGGAAGCCATTCTGATACTCATTCAGATTCAACTTTTGATACAGTTCAGATACGCTCCAGATACGGAAGCCATTCTGATACTCATTCAGATTCAGATTCACTTTTGATACAGTTCAGATACACTCCAGATACGGAAGCCATTATGATAGTCATTCAGATTCAACTTCAGATACAGTTCAGATACGCTCCAGATACAGAAGCCATTCTGATACTCATACTCATTCAGATTCAACTTTTGATACAGTTCAGTCCAGATACGCTCCAGACCCGGAAGCCATTCTGATACTCATTCATACTCAATACAGATAGGCTCCAGACACGGACACCATTCTGATGTTTAAACTTACAGATTACATCTCAACAAACGCTCTTGGATGGCATCTATAAGCCCATCTTCAACAGGATTTTATCACCTCTTCAAATGGAATCTTTGAGCCCATTCCTTCTATTGTCGCCGAGTGCAAATTTCTGTCACTCTAGTGTCCAATCATCTTCCACCTTCGATTCGTGAATGGTAAACCTCGCCAATCTAACTCTTCAGGTTAAAGAAGATTGAACAGGGGCAACTGTTGTACCCCAAAATTTGCCCTCTCACTTTTTCAAGAAAAATCACCCTGGATTCTCAAAGTTTCTCCTATACAAATCCAAACCTTGAATTATCATTTCTTTCCCAGCAAGCCATTCACAAGGGCAAAATGGTCATTTACACGCTGAGAAGTCAAATTTTGACTTTTTGATCAAAATCAAATCTCAAAAATCATATTTCATCAAGACATGTTGGAATATGAAGTTTGTTTCATCAAGAAGCTCAAAAGTCAAATTTTACCTTGGAAAAGCTAAATTCTAAATACTTAGAAAATTTCTAAAGTATTTGAGAAAAATGACATTTCAGAACTTCTGAACCAATCTCCAGGCAGGAACAGTCAGAAGTTGTAAACATGGTTCAGCAAATAGCCTTCAATCAGAACATGGTTTTTCTTCAGCAGCTACGCAAGTTCAATCAGAGTTTGCTAGAGGAATGCAAAGAAAGCAACGAAGCCTGAAAGCTCCTTCAGAACATGCTGGAATCAGAAGGTAAGGGGGTCAGAAAATTGAGTGTTACACTGAAGCAGAATCTCTAAGTCCATAGTTTCAGAGGCAAATCAAAAGAACATGCTGGAAAGTCTGGAGAACCCTCAGAATTGGCTGAGGCAGCAGGATACTAAGATCAGAACTTGGGTGCATTGTTCTAGACTTTGCTGAAGTAGAAACTGTTGGCTCAGATTTAAGTAATGATGTAAATCTCATATTACAAGATTTCTTATTCTTGACCAATCTCATCACCATTTAATGCTCATTAATGCTCACAACCACTTTTGAGCATTTGTCCAAAGGGTCTCTCCATGTGCAGCATAACAATACTCTTGTGCAGATTTAGGTATGGGTTCATGCGCTACTTTTCGCTCATGGGTGTCACTTTTCCTTAATCCTCGCTTACTAACCTAGCCTAGGATAAAAGCTGTCAATCATCACAACTTTTTATGAACTTTTCTTCAAGAGTAAGTCAGCATCTAATGCATGATATTGGCGCCACTTAACATTTTAAAAACCCACAAATCTTTGCCTATAAATAGAACACCTTTTTCCATTGAGAAAAGGGGGGTCCAAGTTCAGAAAATTGCTGAAAAGACACAGAAAGTTTTAGCAAGAAAACACCTTGAATCTCTGCCCAAAATTCCCAGATTTTCAAAAAAAACTGTAAACACAACATACCAACCATTAACTTTGAATCTCCTGCTTTCAAACCCCATTTTCTCTCAAAGTATTTCTTGACTAAGAAACACCCATACATTATGCCCTTCATCCATCCATTCAAAGAACCTGTTCAGAACATCATCAGAGTTAAGGCTAACTCCAGTTCACTTTTCCTAGATGCAAGGTAAGCACTTGCTGACCCTCACCGCATTGCTTAAACATCACCAGATTTGCATGCTCAAAAACACAATGTAGATATCATGCTTCTGATGTTGTGCATGTTTTGAGATTTTCACGGCTCTGCATGTTTAAGTAGGAAGTGAATCAGTACAGAACTTGCCTCTGATTTTTGGTTCTGACTTCTGAAACGCTATGACACCTGCTGAAACTGTCCTAGGCATGCCTTTTGTTTTATGGAAAAATAACCAAATTACAGATGTTCTGACTAGCACGGAGGGAGACCAAGTTCTGACTTTGATGCCAGAACTTCTGGGGCCTGTTTTGTCATCAGTAATATCAGAACTTCTGAAAATTATTGCATGCCCAGCAGGGTCAGAACTTTTGACCCCATACATTTTCACTAACAGGTTTCTGTTTTGCAGCGAACCAAGGTCAGAACTTCTGACCTATACATTTTCACTAACAGGTTTCTATCCTGCAGTAGGTCAGGGTCAGAACTTCTGACTTCCTCTCAGCAGCACGCTGACTCTTTTCCTTTTTCTTTCTTTCTTCCCCTTGTTATTTTCTTTATTTTTCTCGCTCATAAATGTGTACCCCACCCCTAAATATTGTAATAGCGTAGGACTTTACATTTCCGCCTTTTATCGCTTTCAAGTGTAAATGCTAGTGATTAGGATATGTATGGAAAGATAAAATCAATGAAATAGAAAATCCTAATTCAAGATAAAATCATGCATGCAATCAAACACACTTGCACACAAACACCCTTAGGGTTTCTCCACTTGATTGCTTTATACAAAAATAGCCATGTTACGCATGCAAAGTATCTTGGTAAAACAAACAAAATCAAAAGATCATAGTCCCTCGATGACGCTGTTCAAAATTGCCTTATAAAATGATCTTAGTCCCTCGAAAATACTAAGATACTTTGCAATATTGCTAATCATGGTTATACGATGACCCACGCCCGTCCCATTAACATCCAAAAGATAGGGTTGCTTACCAAATCAATGGTAAGACAACAGTGTCAAAGGAATAAAAAATGAACAAGAAAGACATTAGAGTAGGTAGATTACTCCTAGTTACTTGCTATATTTTTTAAGCAAACATCCTTGCTATTTTCAAAACAAGCACACACATTTCCAAACAATTTACAAACATTGAAAACATTTTCAAAAAGACAAACATCTTTGTATACATTCTTACGAACGAGAATCATTACAAAGATTGCCTAAACGAATGGCCTCTTTTACAAAATACTTTCAAAACCACACAAAGCATAATTTCAAAACAAAAAACAAGTGATCTAGCAAGTAACTAAGAGCCCATGGAAAACCATGGATGAAAAGGGTGCTAATACCTTCCTTTTTCATAATCTACCCCTCGAACTCAAGAAAACATCTCAAAGGTCTTTCCTGTGCTTTTTCACCTTTCCTTTTGGATAAAAGAAAAGTTGGTGGCGACTCTTGCTAACCGCAACATTTGTGATAAAATGCAAAACCCTCAACTCAGTTCTCCCACCGTATCACACCATGAAAGATGTCCGTAGGTAAAACTATCATACCTAAGACGACGGATAGGGGAAGAAGAAGATATGTGGCACGACCCCATTGGTCTGTTTGAATAAAATGTGCGTTTTTTATTTTTTCTGTTATCCACTTTGTTTTTATATAATATACATTGTTATTATTATATTAACAACTAAAACATATAGCCCAGTGGTGAAGCGCGCGTTGGAAAGCAGAGAGGACCTGGGTTCGATCCCAGGTCCCAGCATATTGTTATTTTCTTAACATTTGAATGTAGATCCTGTACTTTACACATCAAGGTGTCTATCGTGCACTCCAACCATCCAGCCACTGGATCATCACTAATCCAGATCCAACGCCCAGTCAAAGGTAAGTCCATGATGCACCCTCAAAGCATGGCTACACAGAATCAACATGTTGACTGGGCTGACCATTCTCTTGGGCCTTTGAATTTTCAACAGTGCACCACCTGAATTGCTCAACAATATATGCCCAATTTCTTTTCTTTTTATTTTATTTCCTTTATTTTAATTATTTGACTAATTATCTTTATTTCTACAAAAATAACACAAAAATCAGTTTTTATTATTAAACCAAAAAATCACAACAAAAAACATAAAAATCATCTTTTTTCATAAAAATATTATATTTCCATAATTAATTAGCTTAATTTAATTTAGGGTAATTTAATTCCTTTTTTATATAATTAAAATTAATTAGAAATTAGGGTTTAATTTGTACATAACCTAATTAATTTTTTCTCAAAAATAACATAAATCTTTTTCAACTAGATTTTTTAGGATTCTTAATTCATTCTCGCATTTAATTCGCCGCACGCATTTTTTAATTTCCTTTTTATTATTATTGTAACTGCTCCGAGTTTGTAATAGTAATTAGGGTTTCAATTCTGCATCTTTATTTTTGGTCAAAATAATTATGTATCTGCAAAAGCCCTGTAATAGCTATGACTTTAACTTTCTCCCTTTAATTTCCGCAAACTATAAACTGCTTAGATGAATGTTAATAGGATTGTATGGAAAGACAAACTGTAAATTAACACGGTAGAAAACCCTAAATGTGCAAAGATAAATTAACTGAAAATTACACTCGCACATGCTCACTCCTAGGGTTTACTCCACTCCGGTTGCCTTCGGTAAACAATCATGAAGTATAGGGTTTGTTAGTGGTTGTCCTCCAGCCCCGAAAGATCTAAAATGACCCATTCGGATGTTTCCTCGGAAAAAGATCTTTGCGGCTTTAGGATGATTACTAACATTTCCTAACATTACTTTTGTGATCGTATTTGTCCCTTCGAATGTCCCTAAAAAACTCCAACGACGATGCTACCTATTTCTCAATAATTGGATAGCATTGTCTAAAAGGAAAACGAATAGACCTTTTTCGAGTAGGTAGAAAACTCTTAAGTACTTGCTCAAACAAACAAACTTTTTCACACCAACACTTTCCAAACAAAGTTTTCAAAAACAACTTCGTAACACTCTTGAGGACAGAAACAAGGGTTAACACGAAGTAAAACAAAACTTTTCAAAACAAGCACACACAAGCAGTTTTCAAAATGAGCAAGTACCTAAGAGCCCATGGAAAACCACAGATAGAAAGGGTGTTAACACATTCCCTTTCTATAATCTACCCCCCCCCCCCCCCCCCTCCCCCCGTACTCAGAAATATCTCGAAAAAGGTTTTTTCTGTTCTTTTTCCTTTTCCCGATTGGATAAAATAAAATTCAGTGACGACTCTTGCTTACCGCGACATTTGCAAACAAAAAATGCAAACCAATATTAACAGTCGGTTCTGCCACCATATCACACTTCTTCATTAAGGAAGAAACTACTTGCCAACCTCCTCAACATCTTCCTCTATTTATTGGATGCCCCAGGAG
This sequence comes from Vicia faba, assembly GCA_948472305.1. NCBI lineage: Eukaryota > Viridiplantae > Streptophyta > Magnoliopsida > Fabales > Fabaceae > Vicia > Vicia faba. The sequence goes on along the minus strand of OX451740.1, from coordinate 1,286,473,624 downwards.
GGTACTCTTGAGTTTAAAGAATATGTTTAATGTCATAGAGCCACGGTTTGTCATCGGTGACCTCTTCTGTTGAGAACACATGAGCGGGCATGTCGAGGCGCATAATTTGGTTGAAGGTGTATCATTCCAATGATTCACTTGAAACATAGAATACAAAGTAGCTAAAGCATCATCTATTTGGTTCTTATCTCTAGGGATATGAAGTAATTATACTTTGTTGAAGAAAGTTAACAATCTTCTATCATAATCTCTTTAAGGGATCAAACCAGGATGACAAGTCTCCCATTCTCCTTTGATTTGATTTATTACTAAAGCCAAGTATCCGTATATGTCAAGAATCTTGATCCTTAGATCCACCACTTCTTCGAGACCTAAATACATGCTTCATATTCAGCCATGTTGTTCGTACAATCAAACTTCAACTTCGCGGTGAACGGGATATGAGTACCTCAGGGAGTGATGATGATTTCCCCAATTCCACTTCCATAAGAATTTACAGCCCCGTCAAATTTCATACCTGTTGTACCCCAATTTTTTCCCCTAAGGTCCCTTCATCATACCATGTTGATTCCATCACAACAAGATCACATTAGGATTCTTGGTTCCCCTCCCTATACTTAGCTTTGCTCTTTGAGGAATCACCAAGCACCTTGACTTGTGTTCTTTTGTGATCATGAAAATTTTTGTCTTGATTTCTTCTTTTAATTAATAAAATACAATGTTGGTTTGTCTTGTTTGTTATCCATGTAGGTAAAGACAATGAGATTTAACAAGTTGCTTCATGGGTTCATGAGTTTATTTCCATGCTCAAGTAAATAAAGCTTGAGAAGTTCAAACCTCACCATTGGATTTTTTTGGAAGGAATGGCATGGCAAGATTATTTTGGTTCACCACATTTCAAGGTTATAAAATTTGGTTCAAAAGCACAAGGGATTGATTGGAGAAGTTGGCTTGCTTGGACAAGGCTTTGTTCCCATTGGTCACAAATGCATATTTTTCTTAATTCTCAAGATACGGAAGTGGTTGTGGTTGCTATGAGTTCTCATTATCATCCTTAACAACTTATATTTACAAACAATTTATGTTGGTAGAAGAAGTTTGTTCAAAATTGTCAAAGTTCCTCAAGACATGTTTCTTGATCAAGGAGCCAGGGTTTTGAACTTCAAAGGAGTATATCTTACTCATCTTTTGTTATTTTTGAGTGATTATAAAGACATCATTATATTCAAAGGGTTATTAGGAAATCACTTCAAAAGTTCCAAGGAGTTTTCCTGTGGAAGAAACTTGATGAAGAAGAAAGATTACAAGTCCTCCAGATGAATCCCCAATTTTCCATGTGTGACTTCAAAGGATCATAACTTGGTCAATTTTTATCACCTTGAGCCCACTTTTTTCCATAATGATCTTGAGGATGTGAACTTTATGCCTTATTTTATGTGCAAAGTGAGAAGATGTATGAAAGTTGCCTTAAGGATACAAAAGATTATAGGTCATTTTATGAAATATTTCCAAATTCAACAAGTTATAACTCTCTCAATTTTTGGAGATTTTGAATGGTTCAAGTTTCAAAATGTCATTCAAGAGACCTAATTCATTCCATCTTTTTTGGTCAAGAACAAATTCCAAGTGGAAGGCTGTGTTTGGATGCAAGACATTATAAGTCATTTTTGAAGAAAAATTTGAAATATTTCTAAGTATGGAAAGTCAACATTTTTTTCAAACTTTGACTCGTTATAACTTTCAGCTCAAGCATCCATTTGATCCCATTCTTTTTCCATTGAAAAGCTTGTAACCTCATCTTTCTAAAGCATCAAGAATCATGCCCTAAGACCCCTTGAGCTGAGAATGCCATTGGTCAGAAGTTGGCACTTTGAAACTTGATTTTTCACCAAGTCAAAAGTTTGAAATCCTTGATTTGGCTTCTAAACACTTTGTTTCTGGGCGTTTTTGCTTCTGAACATGTTGAGTGAACTTCCACAAGTGATTAGCATAGCAAAACGCGCGTTTTGGATGAGTTTTGATCAAATTAGAAGTCACACTTTTCTTATTTGCAACTTCACACGATTTCCCTTAAAACTTCATCATTTCACACGCTTGGACATTCCATTTAATTCCCTATAAATAGAGGGTCATTCCCCCATTCATTTCCTCAAGCTTGGATAGCCAGAATCACCCTGCCAAACTTGTTCCATAACTCAAAATTTAGCAACTTCGAAATCCATTCTCAAGCCTTTTCCAATCCAATTTTTCCATTAATTCACCCTCCTTGATCTTCCCTGAAGCTAACCATATAATTACATTCAAGAATCGTGTCCTATATTGCTCCATAGAAGTCCAGTTTCAGAGATCTACAACTCAACTTCAATAGGTAGATTCCTTCATCAATTATTCAAAACTTTGATATCATTGTGATGCTCTCATTGCCCTGGTCCTAGTCGTAACATTTTCTTTTTATAGGAAACACGTTCTGACTATGAAATTTCAAATCCCTTTTCAAAACATTCCTTCCAAATTTCTTGAGCTACAGTTTATATAAATTTGGCGCGAGGGTGTGGTTGTCTTCATCTTGAAGAGACAAAGCGAATGGCATAGGTCTGAGCTTCTGATTTTACAATTTAAGAGACCTGCAATTCACGTTGGCTGGAGGTTGGAGATGACCTGTGTGTCATCTTCCAACCAATGATGGTACGCCACTTGTATTTTTTGAAATCTGATTTAATTTTTGATTTTATGCTTTATTCACTAATGACCATGATATGCACAGCGCGCTAGATCCCTTGGATTTAATTACTAATGCATTTTGACTTTCATCCAATGGTCCACATATTTTTTACTTTTATTTTCTTTTCTGATTTTTATATTTAATTGTTTTAAACTTCAAAAAATCATAGAAAATTCATTTTAAGTCCAAAAAATCTGAAAAAATTATGAAAAATATTTTTGATTATTCTCTTTCTGATTTTTTATTTTTTCACAATTTAATTTTGTGTTTTGGTATTTTTTTTATAAATTTTCACTTTATTTGAATTGTCTTAAATGTTTACAAATACTTTTATGCATTTTTAAATTCTAAAAAAATTATGGAATGATACAATGATATTGTGACAAATGTTGGTGACCTCAATCATTTTTTATTTCTGACTTTGGTATTTTTATCATTTTTAGCTTATTTTCCTTATTTCTTTTAATTTTAAAAATAGTTTCTAACTTTAAAAAATTATCAAAAAATTTATAAGATCATTTGAGTCCTTTTTTGATTTTTCTATGGACTTAATTTTTATTTCTTGATCAATTTGAACATAGTTGATATTTTTCTCTTTTATTTCTATTTTAAAACATTTTTAAAATCTTTTTTTTGTATATATTAAATGTAATATTATTGTATAACTATTTTCTGGCTAATCTTGGGTTAAATTTTTGATCATGAACTTTATTAACACCATTGGATCCATGGTGTTGAGTCTAACTCCACAAAAATGGAGGAATGATTTTAATAATAGTTTGATTAAATTTAATTCAAAAGTGGTTTGTATATTCTCTCCCACCCCTCTTCATCTCATCCCTTTTCTTATTGCACTAAGTGTTATTCGAGCATGATCTCTATATCATGTCTCAAAATAAATGGTGCATAGATTGCTATTGACTGGCCTCAAAATAGGTGCGACTTCTATATAAGTCCACTTATGATTGCTTAACATAGCGCTAAATTTTGCCCCGATTCGAATAAATGATCATTCGTGGCCCAAACTTATGTTTGCAAGCCCAAGTATGTTAATTTGATCTCTTTGATCCAATAACCTTGAGATTCATTGTGTGGAGGCTTTGGTTCTACCAATCCTCTAATGGATCTATAATAACTTTGGTCAACGCGGATCACTTAAACATCGTTGATCATTAAATGGTACTCATGAGGATTCCAAATGGATGATATATTTGACAAAAAGCAAATGCAACTTGTTGTGTGGAGGCTTTGGCTCTACCAATCCTCTAATGAGTTCCAAATGCAATTTTCAAGATGATCATACAACTAACCACTTGTTGTACCCCAAAATTTGCCCTCTCATATTTCTCAAGACATTGCAAGAAAAATCTCCAAGTTGCTCAAGATTGCTCAAGAGTTGGATAGTCAAGCTATCTCCTAAAGCAGTCAATCTCAAATTAGGGTTTTGTGTTGCATCAAGGTCCTTGCATCCAAATGACCTAAAGTGATCCCCAATGTCCTAATATGTTCTCAAGTGCATCCATGTCAAATTTCAAGCCTTGCAGAGGAAGTTTGGTCAGTCAATTGCTCAAGAGGTCCAAAAATCGACTATGCTAGGGCAAAAGTCAACTGTGACCTAAATAAAGTAAAACTTCAAGATTTTTTTGTCAACATTCTCATTTTGAAGGATATTTCATCATTTGATCAAGGGTTGATCATGATTCACCAAGGATTGCTCAAAATTCATCAAGACTCAAAAGTTACTAAATTAGGGTTTTGTAGGAAAAGTCAACTCAACTTTGACCAAGCATAACTTTCTCATACTTTATGATAAATGACCCATCCAAAGCTCATTTTTAAGAGGATGCAATTTCCTACATTCCATCTTCACAACCTAAGATCAAGAAATGCACTAACAAAAAGTTACAAATTTGGACATTATAGGTCATTTTTGAAAGTCAACAAAAACACCTTTTTTGTCAAAGCTTATAACTTGAGCATGGAATATCAAAATGAGATGAGACCAAACGTTTTGGTTAGAGGACATCTCAATCTTTCTAAAAAGTCCAAGAACACTTACAAAAGTTCAAAATTGAAGAAGTTATGCATTGGTGAAGTTGGGCATTTTTGCAAAATTGCCAAAAGTCAACTATCCCCAAAACTTCAAATTTTATCAAATGGGCCCATTCTTTTCCACTTGATTTGGTCTTGTCACACTACACACGTGTCCTAGCTTCATCCTTGTGTCCATTTATTGATTTTTTTTATTTTATTTGATTTTTTATTGAATTAATTCATTTTAAATCAATTTAAATCAAATAAAATCTAAATATTGATCATTTAGGATCTTTTTGATTGTTATAGGTCTTAATTGTCATCATGGACATGATCAAAACCGTATCAAGCTTTTCATGTACAAAAATATTGGATTTTGGACCAATTTGGAAGCTTTTTAATGGAGAATCAAATCATATCTCCAAACATCAATGCATAAGGATTCAGCCCAAGAAAGTTAACCTAATTCACTCCATGTTACATATAGAAGCTAAAGGCACGAGTTTGAGAGGTTGGAAGCTGCAAAATCACAAGAACAAAACTTGAGAAAACTTGAAAAATGCTTGAAACTGGAATCCTTCTTAGAGGCCAATTCAGAACCAAAACTCAACGTGAATCAATTGCTGGACATCCACTGAAGCGAAACCAACCCCTAGCAGGCCATAACACCCTCCCAATCGCGTTGTAAGTCCCTCTGAAAACCGCTTGGCATTCAAAATTGCATATCATTATTCTTGCACTTTTTGAACAAATCTTTGGTATAATCATGCTTATCATTCAATTTCTAAGCTTTCTGCATTATTTGATTGCGTTTTCATGAGCCATAGCCCTCTAACCGAACCTAGGGTTTTGGAAGTTTGTTTTTGGGTGTTTTCTCTACAGGTAAAATCAACGCCATTAATGGATATAGGCGTGCTCAAGATGCTCAGACGAATCGAACCATGGTCTTAGAATCAATTTTAGTGGCCTAGAATAGATTTTGGAATGCACATGCGCATTTAGCTGCGGATGTAAATCCGCAGGTAAAAAACCAGAGGCAAATGGAGAAGACGAAGACGTGGCCCTTTCCAATTCGCCCATTCATAATTTCGCGCTTATTTTTTTATATTTTCTGGCATTTATTTATTTTCCCATATTATATTTAGTTTCTAATATTATAACAATTGAGCACGTTGGTTGAGTGGTAAGGGTGCTAGTTCATTGATTCACAGGACCTGGGTTCGAATCCCAGGTCCCCCAATTACATGTTATTATTTTTCAACAGGTATTCCAATGCAAACTCCAATGCGTGGTTCACCATACACCCTCACTCAGATGCCTGCCAGATGGCCCCAGGCCAAATCTGGTGACTCAGGTTGAAGGTCCATCATGCTCTCAAGTCAACATGTGCGTGGAGAATCAGAAAGTCAACCAGGCTTGCAGCGTTAATGGGCCATCAAATTGCAAATTTCACCCCCTGATCAGGCCCAAAACCCCCCTTGGTTATCTCTTTTTCTTTCTTTCTTTTATTTAATTAATTAATTGTTATTATTTTTATTATTTAAACTAACCAATTAATCTTTTTCTTAATAAAATCAAAAACCAAAAAAATATATTTTATTTATTAAAATTAAATTCAGCACTTTATTTTTGTAAATAAATATTAATTCAATTAATTTAGTTTTAATTAGGTATAACTTTCAATATTTTTGTAATAATTAAAATTAATTTAGATAATTAGGTTTCACTAACATTGATTGATTTATTTTTATTTCTTTAAATACTAAAAAAAATCCAAAAATATTTTAATTAATTAATTAGTTTATTAATTTAATTGTTAACTTAATTTAATTTCTCTTAATTCAAAAATAACCAAAAAAATCACTTTCTTTATAAAAGGGTCAAAACCCTAAAAATTTCGCATCCGATTTAATTTCTTGCACGTGATCCATTTGATTTCAATATTGTATCTGTTTCCCGGAATGTAATAGTTTAATTAGGACTTTAATTATTTTATTGCTTTATATACTTTCCGCATTTTAATTTCAAGGGTTGTTTTTGGCGATGTAAATATCCGACGCCTTGTAATAGTTTAGATTTAATTTCCGCAAATTTAATTTCCGCTACTCATAAACTGTTAGATGTTTGATAAATAGGGAATGCATGACAAGATCGAACGTTAAACCTAAAATCAACATAGATAACCATTGACATGTACAAAGATAAATTAACTGAAAATAACACACTCGCACATGTGCACTCTTAGGGTATACCTCACTTGGTTGCCTTCGAACGTGGTCATTGAGTATAGGAAGTTTTAGAGGTCGCCCTCTTGTCCAAAGATCATAGTTGCCTCGAAACGGTTGCCTCGGAAAAATGATCTAAGACGTTAGGGTTACCGCTAAGGCATCCTAACATTGCTTTAGTGACCACATGTCCCTTAATCGAATTGACCCTTAAAACTCCAACGACGATGCTACCTACTCATCAATAGTGGGCTAGCATTGCCTAAAGGACATTAGCATAGATTGATTCCTTTTTCGAGTAGGTAGATGGTTCTTAAGTACTTGCTCCTTTTAAAACAAAACAAGACTTTTTGCACTTACACTCCTTTTCAAAACAAAAACTCCTTTCAAACCCACAAACACAAAGAAAAGAGATTTTTGAAAACACTATGAGCAAGTACCTAAGAGCCCGTGGATAACCACAGATAGAAAGGGTGCTAACACCTTCCCTTTCTATAATCTACCCCCGGACCCGAGAAACATCTCGAAAAAGGAATTTTCTGTGCTTTTTTCCTTTCCTTGTTGGATAAAATAAAAGTCGGTGGCGACTCTTGCTTACCGCGACATTTTGCAAAAATAAACGCAAAATGCAAACTAGTATTCCAAAAAACAGTCAGTTATTTCCCACCGTATCACACCACTAATCACTAATAATTGACTTTATTCTTTATTTTTATTCTATGCCCCTTTATTTTTATGCACTATTTACTTTTAGCATTTACATTTCATGTCATTTTCATCTATGCAAATTTGAGTATTTACTTTCTTGTCATTTTTATTTTTGCTCACTTGAGCTTTACTTTTCTTTTTCAAAACACTAATAATCAACATAAACCCTAAAAATCTTTAATGATACTTGGATTATTTGGTTACTATCCTTGGCATTATGGAGCCTTGGACTTTTTTGGACTTAGGATTAGAAACCTTGGCCTATGATTGGAGACCTTGTGACCTTATCTGATTATTTTGTCTGGAGCTCTTGAGGTTTACCTCAAGACATCGGGTTGTTTGTTTATTTTGTGTGCAGGTTATTGTGATTACACTCTTTGTTTGTAATCTGGAATTCACCTGTATGCAACTATTACTCTACCCAATTTTTGTAAAGACTTAATACACTTGAAGTTTGATTTTCTCAAGAGGTCTAGTATCTTTGCTTGCTTGGTTTCAATCCAAAGAATGGGAATCCTATCTTGGCTCATAATGTTAAGTATTGGCTTTTTGTTGGTTAGATGGTTCTTATCCCTAGCTTTTACCTTATGCTTTAGGATAACCTCTTCTTCTTCTCCCATCTTCTTTAATTTCAAAAATCTTCTCCCTCCTTTTGAAAACTCTTCTTGTTTTAAACTTGAACCACTTTCATAATAAACTTAGACTTAGGTCCATGCATTTTCAAAAAAATTCATAAATAAACTTCAATAAACTTAATAATACTTTGACTTTTTTTTTGTGATAAGACTAAAAATCAATAAATCTCATTCAAACCATTTTGCCATCTTGGCTTTCATCTTAAACTTTTCTTAAAAGACTCGACTCTTTTCAATCCTTGTAGTGATGCAAACAACTATACTTCTACAATATGTAGTGGAGTGAGATATTTTCCACTTGGGTGTTGAGTGAGGCGTTGTTGATTTTAAAATCCAATCCATATCCTCCACTTTGAGATGATGCAAATTCTCCTTTATCATGATTGTGGGTAGTAAGTATGTTTTCCACATGGACAGTGACGATGATGTCTTATCTCTTAAAATCAACCAACACACTTGTGTTTTAAAATTTTAAAAAAGAGGAACTATGTGTACCCTGATCCCCCATTGCACGAAAAGGTGGTATGTAGGCACTAAAGGTTTGCAACCGCGGCGAGTGCAAAAATTATAAAAATATTTCTTTTCTCACCTCCACCATCTATTTTTGTACAACATTTTTATAGCCAAAATATACAGATTTTTACAAAGAGGTTCCTGCAGAGTACCATAGATGTTTAGGGTGTTAATACCTTCCCTTTGCATAACCAACCCCCTACCTTGAATCTTTCCCCCCTCTTTTGGTTTATTCACTCTTTTCCCATTCCCTTGGAAACAATAAAGCGCAGTGGCGATTTTGATTTTGATTTGTATAAGTCTAGTCAATCCAATGGCTTAGTCTTAAACATTTCTACCGCTATAATACCCCAATGGGATTCGAGATCAGGTCCTTCTCCAGGTAATGGCTCCTCACAATCTTTGGTCTTCAAGTACATAACATCTTCATCTGGGAAGTAAAACTTAATGGATTGATAATCATCAATTGGTTGGTGAGCCAAATGATCGGCTAGAACACTTCCTTTGATTGCTTTCTGGGTGTGATACTCAATGTCATATTCAGATAATAACATATGCCAATGAGATATTCTTCCAGACAAGGCGGGCTTCTCGAAGATGTACTTGATCGAATATATTTTTGAGATCAACCAAGTAGTATGGTTAATCATACATTGGTGTAGACGAAGAGCAGCACAAGCTAAAGCACAACAGGTTTTATCAAGCATTGAGTATCGAGACTCACAGTATGTGAATTTCTTACTCAGATAATATATAGCATGTTCCTTTCTTCCAGTCTCATCTTTTTGACCAAGCACACATCCCAAGGAATCTTCCAATATGGTCAGATACATAATCAGAGGTCTTCCTTCCACTGGAGGAATCAAGATGGGAGGCTCAAGTAAATATTCTTTGATGCTATCAAAAGCTCTCTGACAATCTTCTATCCATACACATCCTTGGTTTTTTTGAAGAAGCTTAAAAATCGGCCCACAGGTAGCAGTCATATGAGATATAAATATGGAAATACAGTTTAACCTTCCAAGGAGTCCTCTTACTTGCTTTTCTGTCTTGGGTGTGGGCATCTCTCAAATAGCTTTGACTTTATCAAGATCTACCTCAATACCTTGTTGGCTGATAATGAAACCCATAAGTCTTCCAGAACGAACACCAAAAGTGCATTTGTTAGGATTCAGAAGGAGTTTATACTTTCTCAAACGCCAGAATAATTTCAATAGATGCTCCACATGATCTTCTTCAGTCTGTGATTTGGCAATCATATCATCGACATAAACTTCTATCTCTTTATGCATCATATCATGGAATAGAGCGGTCGTGGCTCTTTGGTACGTTACACCAGCATTCTTTAAACCAAACGAAATTACTCGATAACAAAATGTTCCCCAAGGTGTAACAAAGGTTGTCTTCTCCATATCTTCAGGTTCCATCTTGATTTGATTGTAACCAGAGAATCCATCCATAAAAGAAAAAACTTTGAACTTTGCTATGTTGTCGACCAATACGTCAATGTGTGGTAATGGGAAATCATCCTTTGAGCTGGCTCTATTCAGATCTCTGTAGTCCACACACATTAGAACCTTGCGATCTTTCTTAGCAACAAGCACTATATTGGCTAACCACTAAGGATAAACTGATGTAATGAGGAAACCTGCGTTAATTTGTTTCTGGATCTCTTCTTTGATCTTTTCATCCATATCGGGACGAGTCCTTCTCAACTTCTACTTAATCGGCGAACATTTAGGTCTCAACGGCAATCGATGTTCCATAATATTGTCATCCAAACCTACCATGTCTTAGTAGGACCAAGCAAACACATCTACATACTCTCTGAGAAGCTCCAACATTTTTCCTTTGACTTATGGGATACGCAATGCTCCAATCTTGACTTCCTTTTTGTCTTCTTCACTACCCAAATTGATTATCTCCACGGACTCTTTAAACGGTTGAATGATCTTTTCATCGTGCTCAAGTAAGCAAGAAATTTCATCAGGGATCTCTTCACTATCCTCTTCCTCGGCTCCAAACACAAGGAATTCGAAGTTGGGAGGGGCATAGGGTCATTACTTTCAATGGTTAGGTCATGGATTAATCTGCACATATGATTTATGCTTTATTTTAGAACTCGATTAATGTGAAGGTTGTACAGATATATAAAAAAATATTATTATATTTCTTTATTATTATTATTATTTTCTATTTTTGTTACCATTTTCCAGAAAAAGCGAAAAGTAAAAATAGTATGGGACAAAATAACATTTTTATTTATGATTGGTAATACTTGAAACAAAAGCCCAAACATCTTCTCTTTTGCCTTGGGCAGAGCAAAAAGGATTTATTTTTAACATAGCCTGACACAAATTCTCTCTCTCTCTCCTTGGGCAGAGCGAAAAGTTTTTCAAAATAGAACAAAGCATTACTCAGAAATGTGCATCACAGGAGGAATATCAATAGCAGTCAAGTTCTGGAAAACCACTCTATGTGCTACAAAGTCAGGTAAATCCTCTTCAGAATCATCTTTCATTATATCATCAACTTCGGGCGGAGTCGGATGGATAAAACCTACACTTTGAAAAACTTCTTGTATCGGACGGGTAAATGTATCTTGCTTAGCTCTTGCAGACATGGGATAAAAACCAAGACCTTCTCCAAACTTGTTCTTAGGAAAAGTCAACACCTGGCCCCATCCTTCATCTGAACCACTCTCAACCACTCGTCGCGCATCTTCAAAAGAAGAAATAGACGCCCCTTGCTTCTTTAATTCATTATTAGCGATATATAGAGCTTGGAACTGGGTTACAATAGCCTCATCAGCATAAATATAAGAAAAAGATGACAAATGGCTTACCACCATAGCCTATTCTCCACCAATTGTTACTAGTTTTCCATTCCTCACAAACTTTAATCTTTGATGGAGCATGGAAGTGAATGCCCCTGCATCATGGATCCATGGGCGACCCAATAGGCAATTGTAGGCAGCATGAATATCCATTACTTGGAAAGTAATCTGAAAGGTATGAGGACCAATTGTCATGGGGAGATCCACTTCACCGATGACAATTTTCCTAGAACCATCAAACGCTTTAACAATTACCCCACTAGGTCTCATAGGAGCACTGTGATGTGATAGTAGAGATAATGTAGTTTTAGGAAGTACATTTAATGATGAACATGTATCTACTAGCACACTTGACAAAGTATAATTTCCACAATTTATTGAGATAAGTAAGGCCATATTATGGTTCCTTCCCTCTCCTGGAAGCTCTTCATCGCTGAAACCAAGATTATTACATGATGTAATGTTTCCCACAATTCCATTAAATTGGTCCACCGTCACATCAAGATCTATGAACGCCTGGTCCAAGACCTTCATTAAAGCTTCCCTATGGGCACCAGAATCTCTTAGTAAAGCAAGCACATAAATCTTGGATGGAGTTTACAATGGTTGGTCCATGATCTTGTATTCACTTCTCTTAATGAGTTTCAAAATCTCATCATCATCATCAGGATGTGGGTTAGGACCACTGGATCGGCCTGCCTTGACCCTTGGTTCAACATTCATCATCGCAACTTCCACTGGTATAGGTTTTCTAACTTGAACTTCAGGCCTTTTCGATGGTATAGCTGCAAAAATACGCCCGCTCCTTATGACTCTACTCACATCAGCAATATTGACAAAAGATAGCATTGGTGGTATGAGGACTTCTACTCCATTCTCAACCATTGTGGCATTATATTTGTATGGTATGGTTTTTTCCAAGTTATAAGGCACAGGACCAGGCGGACAGATAATCAAAGGAGCAGCAAATGAAGCCTGACTATCATAAGCAATCTCCACTAGTTCAGGCATGTTGAACTGTGGTACTATAACATTCACCTCATCATCTGGATCTCTGTCATATGTGATGGTAATGACCCTTTAATCTAACAACTTCTGAATATCTTCTTTCACAATAGGGAAATTAACTTCTCTTGAGCAAAATTCACAAATGTCATAATCATGTCGATGTTTAAAGAAGGCAAGTCTACTTAAACTCTGATACATTCTGATCAGTGAGTCCCTTATATGCTCAACCTGGTAGACTCGAAAATTTCCAAGACATCCGTGCACCATGTTTATCGACGATGCCCCATGTTGAGGTAATGGATTAGCTTGAACATTTGGGTTAATATCTTTGAAAGACAAAATACCACTCTTGATTAACCTTTGGACATATGCCTTCAAAGCAAAGCAATTTTAAATATTATATCATGGCCAACCTTGGTGATATGCACAAAATTGACCAGCCTTGTACCAAGGGGAAGTATTATTTTATGCAATAGGAGGAGGTTTCATTGTTATGAGATTCTTCCGGATCAAAGCGGGGAACAACTCGGTGTAAGTCATTGGGATTGCATCAAACTGTGGTTTCCTCGGAAAATGGTTCTGATTGTTGAATTAAGGAGCATGTTATCGAGGTTGTTGCTAAAACTGTCGTTGTTGTATTGGAGAAGCTTGATAGGTTAGAGCTACCATTGTTGGGTGGATAGCAGGAGTGACTGCTGCAACGTGTGAATATCCTCTTCTCGACCTTCTAGGAAAAACTGCACTAACATCTTGTTCCCTCCTCTTGGGGAAGACACTTCCAAATTTCTTAACACCACTAGATGTACCACCTTCCTTGGCTAGACGCCCTTCAAGGATTCCCTCTCCAAGTCGCATGCCCATGTTCACCATCTCAGTGAAGTCACTAGGTGCACTTATGATCATTCTCTCATAGTAGAAGGGACCTAATGTCTTCAGAAAAATCTTTGTCATTTATTTTTCTTCGAGGGGAGGACAGATTTGAGAGGCAGTCTAATGCCACCTTTGGGCATATTCTTTAAAATATTATCCATCCTTTAGGACATAGCTCGGAGTTGATCTCGGTCCAGGGCCATGTCAACATTATACTTGTATTGACCAACAAAAGCCTCACTGAGGTCATTGAAGTTGTGGATTCGGGTGCTATCCAAACCCATGTACCATTTCAGGGCGGCACCAGTTAAGTTGTCTTGGAAGTAATGAACTAATAGCTTATGATCATCAGAGTAGGTGGACATCTTCCTCACATACATGGTAATGTGACTTTGCAAACATGAGTCACCTTTGTATTTTTAAAAGTCCGGCACTTTGAACTTAGCTGGAATTTTCACGTTTGGGACCAAACACAAGTCGTGAGCATTTTTCTCGAACAAGTCTTCCCTCTAAGTGCTCTAATTTCCCTATGCATTTCTTGGAATTGATCTTGGAACTCCTCCATCCTATCGAAGATGCCTAAACTTTCAGCAGGTTCAACATGATAAATGGGTTCATTTATATATGGAATAGTGTGAACCACGGGAGCAGCAATAGTCATTACAGGCTGAGGGAAAGATACCATAGGTTGGATCACAGGTTGCATAATAGTCATCTCAGGTTGAGGAAAAGATACAATAGGTTGAGTCATGGGTTGCACAGTAGGCTAGTACCCTTCTAGCGTGAAATTGTAAGGCATATCCCATGGAAAACCTTTCGGCATTTGATGTTGCGGAGGGTTGACTTGAGCCAAAGAGGCTAGAGCAGTAACAACCTCAGAAACTGCAATAGTTTGAGCTTGAGATTTAGTGGCCGAAGTCAATGGCTGATTCTGAGCAGCCATCAAGCTTTCCACCAAAGCGGTCAATTTTTCCATTCTATTATGAAGAGTAGTAACCTCCTCGCAAAGTTCATGATTTTCTTTCTCTAGATCTTCCATTCTCTTTCGATGATTGGCTCGAGTGTTATACTGATGAAACAGCCTGACAATCTATCGGAGTGGAAAAAGAAGCAAGAATAAGACTCTAGAAAACATGTAAGATTGAATGTTGAATGATGCATGATATGTAATGCAAATGATTATTTATTTCGATAGTTTTTCAAGGAACTTTAAAACCTTGATAACTTTCAAACATCAATGGTAAAGTACTTTGGAACAACAAAACTTATTTCATTAATAAAAGGCAAAAAATTACAACTTTGGAACATAAAATCCCTTTAAAGAGTTTTATAAAATGGCATAAGTAATAAAAGCTAGGGACTATGATCATTCAAAATCATCATCGGACGAAGGAACAAATGCTACTTGTAACTTGATCTTCCTAATCTTCTTTTCATAGAAGTCTTCCATCTCTGTCTTCTCAGCTATTAGCTGATCAACAACTTTCTTCCATGGATTAGGAAGAGGAGCAACGTTTATCAAATCTTCCTTCTTTCTCTTATTTTCCTTAGCATATTTCTTGAGCAATGCATCTTTCTGACGAAGCTTCTCATCACGATAAATAAAACAACCATCTTGAATAAATAGCTATCCTCATTCTCCTTCAGTTGTCTAGTCAGGACCCTGTTTTCATATTCTGATATACTATATTTTTCCTTCCAAGCATCTCTTTCAGACTCCATTCTAGCCAGATTTTCCTGATACTCTTTCATGTTCTCAATAGACATGGCAGTAGATGATGGTCTAGCAACAGGGAATAAGGGTCTATCAGGATAATAAGGCATCTTGAGAGCATAACCCATAGCACGGACCCATTTAAGGTAAGGCTCCAAAGAAACAACACCTCTCTTCCCTAACATGTCTCTTCCCTTTCTATGGACATGGCGCCAAGCCCTTTCAATCTCCTCTTTAGTTGCTTTGTGATCCTTTCCTTCTTGGAGAAAGAAACCACTCAGATGAATGTTATTTGGCTTGTCTTTCATTAGGTATCCAAACTGGCGGCGCACAAGAACATGATTGTAGTTAATTCCTCCCTTCGTACCAAGAAGGGGCGCATTGGGAAAAACACCACAACTATCAATGATCTTCACGTCATAATAAGCTTGATTATACCAATCAATGTCAGAATGAGTAAGAGCCATAATTTTTGGCGCCCATCATGGATCCTTCTTGAGATCCCAAAAACATCAGAACCAGGTAAATGGGAAACGTACCACTGATATAACAATGGTGTACAAGAGATAATCATCCCACCTTGGTAGGAATTCCGAAGATGGATGGAATAGAAGGTATCTCCTAGCAGCGTAGGGACTGGATTTCCAATCAAAAAAATTCTAATGGCATTGACATCCATGAACTTATCAATGTTAGGGGACAAGAATAACCCATAAGCAAGTAAAGCAAAGACAACTTCAAAGGCGACAATATCCTTTATCTCAGCGAAGTAACGAGCTTTCTTCAATAAAAACTATGCAGGTAAGCCTCAGATTACTCCCTTGGTAGTCATGTTATCTTCTATCTTAGACTTCCTCAAGTGGGTAATTATTGCTATCTCATGAGATTTGGGTTCCCCTTCTAAACCGGAGAAAGGAACACAGACGATGATTGGTAAACCAAGTATATAAGAATACTCTTCCAAAGTGGGCATCAATTGATAATCAGGAAAAGTGAAGCATCGATATAACGGATCATAGAACTGGACCAACATAGTAAGGATATCCTCCTTCATCTTGCGCTTCATAAGAGGAATAATAGATCCATACTTCTTTCGGAAATTTGTAAGGTTCTCAATCTTGGGAATCAAACTCTTCAACTCTTCAATCTCAGGATCCTTGAAATTGTAACTCTGAGTGTTCCTTTTTCCAAAATCCATGGTAAAAGTACCTGAGATGTCTGCAAAAATCATTCGTAAGTTCCTTGAAAAACATGTTTAATGAATGATTATGGGTGCATGAATGAATGATAATGTAACAATTACACATAAGCTCACCAACACGGGGGGTTCAAAGGTTCAACGCTACGAGCATGGAGTCAAAGGTAAAAACCACCCCCAAGGTATGTACTAAAGGTTTAATCGCACCTGTAAAACAAGGTTCTAAAAGTTCCCAGAGTCTACGGTCCTCCTTTGAATATTACCAACATCTCAATTACTCGGTAATTAGCAATATTCTCAAGAGAAACTCGTCTGAGTGCAGCATCATGTGACAACTACTTCCGGATTACTCTGTTATAGTCTCCGCGCTACACCTAAGAAGCCAAGATGGGTTAAGGGTGCTACGGTTCTCAGCTTCTCTGGCTCCCAGGTCGAAAGCAGTAACATCTTCCCGATTACTCGATAAACGAATACTACAGTCAAAGGGGCTTCTACTGAGCGGGGGATTTCATGTCTCCTTCTTCGGGATTACTCCCTCAAAGTTAACATGAATATACCGCCCGTCCTATTCTTAAGTGTAATTTAGTCCGGGTATAGGTCTTGTCCTTTGTAAGTATCATCAACACCCAAATAACCACAACATATAACATATAATCAAACAAACAAATAAATAATAAAAAAAGATATGACAAATTAGGCTTAACCCACTATAGGATGGACCAGCAAGAGGTCAATCTTTCCCCAGCAGAGTCGCCAATTTTGTAGCGATAAAAAATGTAACGGTGTAAATTAGAGATCGAGCTATTAATTAACTCGACTCGCAAAAGCAAGAGTCTCCACCGCGCTTTATTATTTCCAATTGAAAAGGGAAAAGAGCGAAATAAAACACTTAAATATGCAATGTAAAGTAGTACTTAAAAGTAATGAAAATACAATGCGTTTTTTAAAAGAGATTGAAGGTTCAGGGGTTGGTTATACAAAGGGAAGGTACTAGCACCCAATGCATCTGTGGTACTCCACATGAACCTTTTGAAATATCTGTTTTTTGGTTAAAATTGTTTGTTTGGTTAAAATGGGTGTGGATGAGATTTTGAAGATACGACGACCTAGTATCGAAGTTTTGACTTAAAAGGTGTGAGTTTTAAAATTGAGTCTTTTAGGAAAATTAACTTAAGATTAACAAAAATAGTAAAATAAAAATGAAAGAAGGGATTCATACAATCGCAACAGATATATTTGATGACATGAAGTCAACAAAGTTAAAACATTTCCCTTGGATTTTAGACGGACGAAAGATATAAAGATTAAATGATCGAGAACAAAGTTAATTAGAGTGACAATTGAATAATTAAGTAAATAAAAAAATTAAATAAGAGACTAATTTATACTAGCATGTATTTTTGAACAATTAAGTAAATAACCAAAATTAAATAAAAGACTAATTTAATAACATGTATTTTTGTATTTTATAATGACAAGAAATAATTATATATATAAAATAAACAAAACTAATATTTTGGTATCATATATATTTTAATAAAATTGGGAAATGAGGCTAAAAGAACTAAAAACGAAATAAAATGCCCTGACAAGGGGTTGAACTCAGGTCATTTTGACCATCAGTGGTATGCTTTGCCACTGAGCTATTGTTATTTTCTTGTCATATGTACATATTAATTAAACTAAAAAGTAAAGTTAAAACGTAACTAGTCTAAAAGGCCTAACGGACCGACCCGATTTGGGAAATGACAAGGAAAGGTTTTGGAAACCCTAATTTATTAGGAGATGGGCGTCATTGTACCTGTTATTAGGGCCTTGTCCATGTAAATTCTCAATTGATTCAAATAGACAATGATAATGAAAAAGAAGAAAATTGGAACTCTCTCATAAACACGATTCAATTTCTCTGTCCACTCCTCTGCACTTTCATCTCTGCTCAAACTCTAAACTTATGTTTATGCTTTCATCGGACAACAACAAAAACAACGACATTGTCTTCTCAATCTATGTTTCCGATTCATCATCTCTCTTGAATATGCCTCAACCTATCTCTCTCAATCGATCTATCTTCGGTTTAGCCTCACGGTTTTTGGCTAATGGATAACAACATGACTGTGGTTATCACAGTCTCACTCTCTCAGAAATAGATCCATCTGGCTACAACTCTTAACACACTTCTGGTAATCCTCTTGATTCTAAGTGGTAACAACATTGTCTTACGGTTTTCCTAATGGGTATCACATTTATTCAATAACAATAACTATAAACTATAAACCGTGTGACACAACAATAAACTCGCACTGCCTGTGGCGAGGAGATTTTCGTTGGATATTCATCGAGGTATGTAGTGGTTCTTTGTTTTTCCTTCCGTCTTTACTTTCACTCCTTCTGAAAATTCCTATTGGAATGGTTGTGTTGATGAAATTGTCGAAGTTGCTGCTATGATGTTTATGTTTGTCAGGGTTGAATGGAAGTTTGGTGAAGGACTTTTTGTGTTTTTTTATCTTCTGTTTCTTCTGTATTTCTCTTACTGTGAAAATTTTCTCCTTTTTCTTGTATGGTGTTTGAATGAAAGTTTTATTTTTCTTTTTTTTTTGCAGTCGGATATGAGTGTTTGAGCAGAGAGATTTGAAGAGTTGATAAGTTTTTGAGTGAGGTTATAGCAGGAAGGTGAAGAAGAAGAAAGTGAAACGTTGCAAAAGTGGGGACGTTAAGGTGGGTGGTGAATCTGTTTGAGATTTGCGTGCTCAAAGAAAAAAATTGAAGGTATATTTTTTTATATATGTGAATTTATGTCATTTTTTGTGTGTTTCATCTGCGTTATTATTATAACTTACTTCTAAAAATTTCTAAATATCAACAAATGCAGCAGCTCCAGAACACAACAGAAGAGTGTGATAAATCAAGCATTCACATGGCATAAAAGTGGTGCAAAGAGAAGATTCAAACATGTAAATGATGTTTCTATGCAAGTCTAATAGATACTGATGTATATGAGAAAATTATGCAGAAGTAACATGGAAAAGAAATACATATCGGAGTCTCTCCGATGGAGCTTCAATAAACAGTAAGTTCTCTTTCCCTCTCTTATTGATGCTCAAGCTTCTTTAGCTCTGATTCTTTGTTGTGATTCTTGAACAAATTTTCTCCCTTTTTTTTCGCCCCCCAAAGTGGTTGTCTTTAGTCTCCTTTTATAAGCATAGTGGAGTGGAATTGAGAGGGAAAATTATAGAGATTTTGAACAAATATGAATGCCCTATTTTGATGCTTTTTTCATACAGTTTTGAGTTGTCATTTTGGTGTAACCTCTTGGCTGTTATGATGCAGGGCATCAGGCTGTATTAGACTGATTTAGGCTGATTTATAGCAATTTTGTTTGGTATTTATATGCAGGTTAGAGCAGGGCAGCAGGCTGTATAACAGACTGTTTTAGGCTGGTTTATAACAGTTTTCTAGCAGAATTTGGACCATTGCAGGCTGTTGTTTTTTTGGACTGGTTTGTAAGGGGATGCAACATGATATTGGGTTGATTTGTATTGTTGGACATCAAGGTTTATTGGAGCAAGATTTGAAGCTTAAAAAAATAACAACAGGTCTATAATTTAACTCTTTATGTAACATGAATGGAAACTTGTCTTGAGTATACTTTCTCTCAATTCCTTTGTAATTGTAAACACTTTGGATCATTTGAAACTTTGAATCTTTATATTCGTCTTGATGAAATTCGAAATCTTCCACGTGAATTTGGAAAGGATTTGATTGATACTTGAATGGATTTTTGAATAATGAATGAACAATGATGCATGCCTTAAGACCTCAATCTTACATCTTGTATTCGTTATTAGAGATCCAAATTAATTACATGAATTGATCTTGTAATGAATTTATAACCATCATGTATTTATTCTTGTGATGAATGATTATTTGAATCAAGTTTCTCTTTTCAATATATTCTTTAATAAATGCCTCATGTGAATTCAAATGGCCATGGTGTGAATTCATCAAAGTAATCACACAAAACAGTCAATAATGACTTTGAAATATCGTGCCCTTGAAAATAATCTTGAATAAATGCAATTTGAGGAATGATTTGAATCTTGAATGAGCCCTTTTGATAACTTCTATTTGGTTAACACTTGAACTCATATGATGAAAACTCCAAGTATTCTAAATAACTCTTTCGAAGCGGTCTTGAATTCAATCACCCCACTCTAACAAAATTCACCATGGGTCATGTAAGTATAAGAAATCAAACTGTACTTAAAAGCTTTTAATGATCACTAGAAGAGGGATTTGAGGCGAAATGTTATCGCATTGAGAAATTGGCACAGTGAACTGAACTTAGAGATCCAGAAACTCTTAATCATGACAAATGTCCTATAAAGGCTTTTCATGGCTTTCTAAACATAATTTGTCTACAACTTTTAAAGAAAACTTGCAAATGACTTTTGGTCGAAATGCTTTGAATTGACTTGCATAGCCTGATCTTTTCTTGTATTTCAAGGCAAGGTGAAACACATGTGAACCAGTGGTAATGGAACCTTGACTATTTTTTTTGGAAGAATTTTGGAGAAGCTTGAGGCCATTTGTTGAACAGAGCATGGAAATATTCTCTACAAGTTCCCTGAAACAAGCTATCACACTCGACACATTTGTGATCAAAATAAGCTTGAACGATGTTCGAGACTCCATGCTCTGAGATTAGAAGTTATGCCTTAATGAATCAGTCTTTGAGAATCAATGGTCAATTGTACTTCTGACTTGAAAGACTCAAAACCATAATTGAGGCGTGACGCCTGATGCTATTGATTCAGACCTGTTTCTGCACATGAAATCAAAGAAACAAAAAACATACACTTTGTGCTTGATTATAAGTTACTCATGCATAAGATAAAATGTTCACAACACTCGATAATCTCTGCACAGGCAATGCTCGAAGGGGAGAAGTTCGAAACCGACCATATTTCGTGACCTTGATGTATATATAAAAAGTGCAAATGAAGATAGGATCTTAGGTTAAAAATTGGGGTATGACACATATTCCCTCATTCTAATAAAAGACTGTCTAAGATAGTCTAAATGACCAGCTCCTGAGGGTGATTTAACTACAATGTCATCAATGTACACCTACACGAAGGTGTTTATAAAATCATGAAACATTGAATTCATTATTCTTTGGTAAGTCACCCCTGCATTTTTCAAACCAAAAGGCACGACGACTCACTCATATGTGCCTAACGCCCCAGGGAATCGAAACACAATTTTGTGGTATCATCTTCAGCGATGAAAATTTGATTATAGCCTGAACATCCATCCAAAAAACTTAATATTCATATCCTGCAGCCGAATCGACCAACATTTCTGCCATATGCATTAGATATTTGTCCTTTGAGGTGGCTTTATTTAAATCCCTAAAATCTATGCAAATTCTCAAAGTTCCATTTTTCTTTATTACAAGGACTATATTAGCTAACCATTCAACATACATGGCTGTCCCGATGAACTTGCTCTTCAATAACCGTTCGATCTATACTTTGATTTTGGATAACAGTTATGGTGTGAACCTCTTTGACATTTGCTTGATTGGTCGTTTGCCTGGATTTATAGGCAACTTCATCTCCACCATTTCTCTACTCAAACCAGGCATCTCATTGTAATCCCATGCAAAGGCAGTTCTTAAATTCTTTAAGTAATTTGATCACTTGATCCTTCATCTGGCTGTCAATCTTGGTGCTGATGTAGGTAATTCTCTAAATCGAACCATCACCCAGGTCGACTTCCTCTAAGGGATCTTGTGCTTGCATCTTTAAAATATTGTCTCTTGGATCTTTTTCAAACCCTAAAGGCTCTTCTTCGTATATACAATTAAGCCTCTAGCTTTTTTAAGTTGTTGTTTGGCTTGTGTCTCCAAGCTCTTCTACCATGATGTCCTCAAGTGCCATATTTGAAACATCTTCAGCCTCTAAAGCCGCATTTATTCTGTTTTTGACCATATAGGCAAAAATCCTTGCCAGAGCATTCGCCTCAGGCATCATCATGATTTCGTCCTTATCCCCACCCAGTGGAATCAAACTTCCCTTCTACAACTGGATATGTGTCTAACTTTTCTTGGTCCCAAATAAAACCATGAGTGGAGTGTAAAGTCAAGAAATTGACCGCATCACGATGCGGCTTGAAAACTGCATCTTCTGGGTCACACGGTGGTACAGTTACAAATGTTTTGTCAAAATTATTTCAATTCACCACCTTCACATCAGCAGTAAAATGGTTATGATCTGCCTCTATGTTTTCGACGATCCCATCCTGACGCCATATAGACACACGTTGATGCAGGGTCGACGACACCACCCTTATTCCATGTATCTATTAGCGCCCCAATAACATATTAAAATTTGCCTTGGACGCTATCACCATGAATAATGTTGGCCTTGAAGTCGAGTCAACTGATAGATTTACTGGAGTCATACCCAAGATGTGACTTGTCTTTCCTTCATGATTCGACAAGACCATATTGTGTGGCTTAAGGTCTGTGTCGAACTTATCAATTTTCTTCAGCAATGATTGTGACATAAAATTAATGGCAGCGCCATCATTAATGAACACCTTGTTCACAGGGAATCCATCAACCTTAGCCTTTATGAACAAAGGTTTGAGATGATACATCATGTCTAATGTAGGTTTCTCAAACGTTGGATATTTCCCCTCTACCACCCCATTGTTCATGACATAGTAATACAAAGGTTTTTGACCTGCTGATTCCTCACACATGTCTTCTTCCTCATCCCCAGATGCCTCTGAGGCAAACCCATATTCATTGGGGGAAAATTGACACAATATTGAAGTGGATTATCAAACCGTCCTCTGAACTATCTTTGAAACCGTCTGATACTTCATCATCCATGTTGTCCTCACCAAGATCTTCAAATTTCGCTAGCGACGTATTCACAACTGGCATCGACAACCTCTCTTTGGATGGTCGACGTTGTACTTCTTTCTGGCCGCTTTCACCCTTTTGTGGAACAACTTTTGTTGCAACTATAACTATGAAGTACGCCTAAGAGGGGGGGGGGGGGGTGAATTAGGTACTTTAAAAAATTCTGGTTTTAGCGATGATGGATATTATTTTTCTGGATTATGGTGAGTTTATGAAAGAGTAAAGTGCAGAAAAATAAAGAGACACAAGCGATATATCCTGGTTCCCCTCACAGTCTGAGAGTACTCCAGTCCCCTTTCAACATGAAAGAGATTTCCTTATTGTTAGATCTCTAGACAAGACACCCTAGTCCTTCTATATAAGACTGACTAATAAAACCACCAAGAACAATCCTCTTGGACCAAGAACAATCCTCTTGGATTTTCACTATGTAAACAATGAGAACAATCCTCTCAAAGTGACTTCACTTGTATCCAACAATCCTGAAAAGACAAGATTTATAAAACCACTTAAACTTATTTCCAACAATCCTGAAAAATAAGCAAGTATATAGCAATATTTGATTTGGCTGAGTTTGTAGTGTGATAATCACTATGAGTGATTTTATCTGAATTAATATTCTCTTCCAATGACAATAGTATACAATGACTCAAGATATATAATGCTCAAAGTTTTCTGGTTAACAATATGTGAAAGTGTGCAGAAAACTTGTGTATGAAAATGTATACCAGCTTGAGTTTGATTTTTGAAAATTCAGAAAATATAATTGGAAGAGGTGTAGAAAATGATTTTGAAAATAAGTATTTATATGTTCATGGCACCTTTTTTGAAACAACATAAAGTTCTGTAAATGAATCATGAACAATTGCCAAGATTGAGTGAAAGGTTTCTATGAAACGGTGTTATGAACAGGCATGTGTAAAGCTGCTGTTTTTTAAAATCATGCAGCATGCAATCGATTGCACCCTTTGTGTAAATCGATTGCACGGGGTTTCAACAGCTAGAATTTCAAAAGTTTTTACTATCCAATCTATTTGCACAAGAGTGTAAATCGATTGCATGTGAAGTCAGTAGCAAAAATTGATTGAGTACAATCGATTGCACAAACATGCAAATCGATTGCACTGAGAAACAATAGCAAAAGATTTGAAAAAATTGAAGCATGCAATCGATTGCACTAATATGAAAATCGATTGCACTCAAGTGAAAAATGATTTTTAGCTTAGAAAAACTTGAGTAAAGGTTTGGACAATATAAAATATTTCTTTTCACCATTGAGCATCTATGTCTTAAGTTCAAAGTAAGTATTATCATTATACCTTGAAATTTGCTAAGTGCTTGAACTGAAGACTTTATCCATAGACGCTTTTAGCTTGATCAATAATATTTGCCTTCTTTGTCCCTCATAGTTTGTCTTCATCAAAACAAAAGTGCATTTGAGAAGCTTGATTTTACATTCTCCCCATTTTTGATGATGACGAACGATCTTGCTTGATGCGTTGTAATTTCCAGAAAGAGCTTCTCCCCCTAAGATGAATAACTCCCCCTTTGTATGAGAAGGTTGGAATCCTTTGAATTTGTTTATCTTGATTGAAGAGTACCTTAAAAAATTAAGACAGGAAATGTACAAGCATAAAGTATAACATCCTTCTCCCCCTTTCACATTATCAAAAAGAAGGGAAAGATGCATAAAAATGGACAAAATACATATATAATATTGAAAGCTTAACCATAGCCATATTGCTTTATGATGCTTTTTATCATCCTATGATAAATGCACATAGTAGTTATCTTCATCAAAACAAAATGTTGAAGATGCTTGACTCTTTTAGGCAGAATGAGAAACTCTTATGTGAATGCTCCCCCTATCTTTGATAACTCCCTCTTGATCAAATTTCTCCCTTAAAGCATAGAGAATTTGCATCTTTCTTTGGGCAATGAGTTTCACCTTAAGAGTGACTTCATAAATCATTCATATTTTGAGAACATGATGTTGAAGCCTTTGTCACAAAGTTGACTTGTACTTAGAAGTTGTCTTTTGTTCTTCAACATGAAGTACATCTTCAATGGATATGAAAGTTAGTGTAACAACTTTGCCAATGCCAAGAATTCTTCCTTTAAGGTATTTCCCATATGTGAAATAATCCTTGGACTTGAACTAGATTTGAAAATTGGTTTAGATCTTCCAACAAATGCTTAGAGCCACCACTTATCAAAACATCATAAATTTAAAGTGGTCCTCAAGCAAACCTACAAAATAAATTAAGTTTGATTTGGTACCCAATGTGCTCTGGGTCCATCATAGTTAATTCTCTTCTTAACCCACACATAATGCCCACTTGCTACACTAAAGTTTCTAACATAGCAAGCATTAGGTGTATGGCCAACAATACAATATTAAAAACAAGTAGGTTCAAAGTTACTTCTATATTTAGAAGGGTAAGATTTATTCTTAACAAATCTTTTATTTTTAGGATATTGATGAACTACTTTAGGTTTGTTCACTTTATCTTTGGATGATTGATCACTAGCCTTAACAAAGATAGTTTTATTATCACTTGGTTTTGAAAATTTTGAATATCCAAGTCCACTTTTATGACTGGAATATCTTTGTTGGCTAAGAACACCTTCCAATCCAATTTGACCTTTTTCATATCTTTCAATAACTCTTTTTAATTGGACAATTTGGAAAGAGAGTGATTCACAATTTTTGCATGCAAAATTCTGTTTTTGTTCATCACTTAATTTTTGTTTTTCTTCTTTGAAATCTTTTTCCATAGATTCACATTTTTCTTCTAAGGATGAAATTTGTTTCTTTTGAGATGAAATAGTTTTGTATAGAATTTTGCATTCATTTAATAGTTCATCTATAGCACCTTGTGTATCACTATCAAAAATAGAAAATTCATTACTAACCTCGTCATCTTCACTATCGGAATTAGGGGTGTCCGCGGTGCGGTTTAGGCGGTTTTGAAGCAAAAAATCACCCGAAACGCAAGAGCAAAAAACATGCGGTTCGGTTTGGTTCGATTGGCTTTTAAAAATAAATCCGAACCAAACCAAACCAAACTAATGCGGTTTGGATTGGTTCGGTTTTTTACAAAAAAAATTATTAAGTCATACATACAAATATTGAGGAAAATATAATTTTGTGTTTAATTGTTCATACATTACCATAAAAAAATTTATAATTGTCAAAATAAGTTTATAATTTGATACATAAAATTGCGTATTATAATTTTATCTAAATCTAAAGAATGATATAAACAAGATGATATTCTTAAATAAATATTATATAAAGAATACGATAAAATATATTTTGTAAAAATAGTATTTATAAATGAATAATATTTTATTTTTTTATGATTTGTAAATTAAAATGAATATAATGCAAAGTATGATAAAATATACACATAATACATGTTGATTTCTCTAAAGAATTAAAATTATATATATATATATATATATATATATATATATATATATATATATATATATATATATATATATATATATATATATATATATATATATTGGTTAGTAAGATTTTATAATATAATGCAGTTTTGTTTGGTTTGGTTTGATTTGTAAAATACAAACCGCAAACCGAACCGAACCGTGCGGTTCCACGAGAAAATGACTCAAATACATCCGAACCAAATGCAGTTTTTTGCGGTTTCGGTTTAGTTTGATTCGGTTTTTCGGTTTTCTATTGGTCCGGTTTGGTTTTGAACACCCCTAATCGGAATGGTGTGAGGCCATCAATGCGAGATTAACACGTTGATTGTTTTCGGAATCGAAAGATGAACTTTCCCGTGCTATATATGCTTTCTTTGACTTCTTATATTTGTTTCTCTTGAAATATTTCTTCTTCTTTTCAAGTGTAGGACATTCACTTTTAACATGTCCCTTTTCTCCATATTCAAAGCATATAATCTTCCTTGTTGGTGCTTCCCTTTTTCTTTCTTTTCGTAGAACCTTTTCAATCTTCTTGATAAGATCATCATCTTCACTACTAGTGGATTCACCCTCTTGATTGCTATCATGATTTTTTATCCTTGTATTTAGAGCCATGTCTTTTGAATCTTTTACTTGGATTTCATGCTTTTTAAGTCTTGCAAGTTCTGTCTCATATTCTTGAAGTTTTCCGAACAAAGTGGCGGAAGTCATTGTGGATAGATTCTTCTTCTCGGATATTGCTGTCACTTTTGGTTGCCATTCCCTGGATAAAGATCTAAGCACTTTAATATTAAGTTCAGCATTAGTTAAAGTCTTACTGAGTACTTTCAAATGATTTGTCAAGTGTACAAATCTTTTCTGCAAGTCGAGGATTGATTCTCAGGGCTGCATTCTGAATAGTTCGTATTCTTGACTCAGTATTTAATCTCGATCTTTTAACTTCAGCGGTTTCTTCATGAGTTTCTACCAAGGTATCCCATATTTCTTTTCTATTTTGCATGCCGAGACACGGAAGAATTCATCCATGCTAAGTTCACCTTGAAGAAGATTTATTGCCTTTTTATCATAGAGAACCTTCTTCTTATCATCTTCGTCCCATGCAGCCTTAGGCTTTGATGAGCCAGCACCATTGATTACCGTTATAGGGATAAAAGGACCATTCTCGAAGGCATCCCTTATTTCTTCTCCTTGTGCTTCTAGATGTGTCTTCATGCGTATTTTCCAGAAGTCAAAATATTCACCACAAAATAGAGGAGGCTTGTTGTTACTACCACCATCTCTGAAAACGGGATTTTGATTTGCGGAAGCCATTCTGGATCTTTTAGGAACAGGTTACCTATAACCTGCTCTGATGCCAATTGTAAGTACGAAGTGCGCCTAAGAGGGGGGGGGGGGTGAATTAGGTACTTTAAAAAATTCTGGTTTTAGTGATGATGGATATTATTTTTCTGGATCATGGTGAGTTTATGAAAGATTAAAGTGCAGAAAAATAAAGAGACACAAGCGATATATCCTGGTTCCCCTCATAGTCCGAGAGTACTCCAGTCCCCTTTCAATATGAAAGAGATTTCCTTATTGTTAGATCTCTAGACAAGACACCCTAGTCCTTCTATACAAGACTCTAACCAATAAAGCCACCAAGAACAATCCTCTTGGACCAAGAACAATCCTCTTGGATTTTCACTATGTCAACAATGAGAACAATCCTCTCAAAGTAACTTCACTTGTATCCAACAATCTTGGAAAGATAAGATTTATAAAACCACTTAAACTTATTTCCAACAATCTTGAAAAATAAGCAAGTATATAGCAATATTTGATTTGACTGAGTTTGTAGTGTGATAATCACTACGAGTGATTTTATCTGAATTGATCTTCTCTTCCAATGACAATAGTATACAATGACTCAAGATATATAATGCTCAAAGTTTTCTGGTTAACAATATGTGAAAGTGTGCAGAAAACTTGTGTATGAAAATGTATAGTAGCTTGAGTTTGATTTTTGAAAATTCAGAAAGTATAATTCGAAGAGGTGTAGAAAATGATTTTGAAAATGAGTATTTATATGTTCATAGCACCTTTTTGGAAAAAACATAAAGTTCTTTAAATGAATCATGAACAATTTCCAAGATTGAGTGAAAGGTTTCCATGAAATGGTGTTATGAACAGGCATGTGCAAAGCTGCTGTTTTTCAAAATCGTGCAGTATGCAATCGATTGTATCCTTTGTGTAAATCGATTGCACGGGGTTTCAACAGCTAGAATTTCAAAAGTTTTGACTGTCCAATCTATTTGCACAAGAGTGTAAATCGATTGCATGTGAAGTCAGTAGCAAAAATTGATTGAGTACAATCGATTGCACAAACATGCAAATCGATTGCACTGAGAAACAATAGCAAAAGATTTGAAAAAATTGAAGCATGCAATCGATTGCACTAATATGAAAATCGATTGCACTCAAGTGAAAAATGATATTTAGCTTAGAAAAACTTGAGTAAAGGTTTGGACAATATAAAATATTTCTTTTCACCATTGAGCATCTATGTCTTAAGTTCAAAGTAAGTATTATCATTATACCTTGAAATTTGCTAAGTGCTTGAACTGAAGACTTTATCCATAGATGCTTTTAGCTTGATAAATAATCTTTGCCTTCTTTGTCCCTCATAGTTTGTCTTCATCAAAACAAAAGTGCATTTGAGAAGCTTGATTTTACAGCAACATCTCTTGTAACTTTCTTATTCCTCTGTTGTGGAACAACTTTTGTTGCAGCCTCTCTTGCAGCTTTCTTATTCCTATGAAACCTCCTCCATTGGGTCGTCGTCATAGGATTCTTCCCTTTGTAGGTGGGAGGAACATGGTATTTCTTTAAAGTTGTGATCCCAGTTTGAGCAAGTTGGGTTGAACCAGATCCTTTTTCCATCATCTCCCATTTATGAGTCGAACCTGACCCTTTTTTCACCACCTTTCAGTTCTGGTTTGTCCCCTAGGATAAAAGGGACGAACCTAGTTATTGTCGGGCACATCAGTTAGTGGCACAAACATTCTCAGATATGGAAAGTTGGGTTTTTCTTGAGGCATTTGAACACTGTTTTACCCCTTAGCATGGTCTAACACCACTTTTTCATTTTTTCCTTGATGGTGCTTTTTCTTCAGCGCCTCAATCTTCTTTGCAGCTTCTTCATCATAGATCACCTTACAGTTTGGGCATAACATGGACCTAGAATTACTCAGCTTACAACTATTCAGAAAACCTACCAACTTCTCTTCAGATTTAGGAAACACAACCTTCATCAATTCAACCATTGTTTCCTCAAAAAATTCTTTATCCTTAAAGTCCATTTTTGCTTTGTCGTCCTGATCACCTTCAGGTTTTTCAGTAAAATCAACCATCACCACTTCACGTGGCTTAGACATATTGCCATTGCCACTTTTGATACCCTCAGTAGCCTCGACTATTGTAGCCACAATCAGTTCGTCTTCAAGACCATCATTATCCTTGAGCGTAAATGTTGCTAGTGAGTTGATAATGTCCACTTGTTCGTCTATGAGGCCCTCAGTAGCCTCCATCATCAGCATTTCAAATGGATTCACATAATATGCATAAACCACATGTAAGGGATCCGAGTCGATCTTCATAGCAATCTTTGGTATCTCACCAAATTTGAGTCGATCGTATTTCAAAGCCTTTTGAATCAAATCTCTGAAAAGAAAACACTGAGAAGTATTATGATCCAAAAAATTATGATATTTGCAAAAACCTCTTTTTTGTTTTTGCTCTAATGGTGGATCCTTAGTGCCTGGGGGCACTATAATCTGACCATCTGAAACTAAAACATCAAATATTTTATCACATTTTGACACATACAAAGTATATGTTTTAATATTAGTGCTTCATTTTTTGGATCTTCAACCGTCTTTCCCTTAGACGGTCTTAGGTTTACATGCATATTGAGGCCCATCTTTCAATTCGGCCATGTTAACCTCTCCCTTTTCCATGTATTCATCCTCAGACTCTATGGAATAATCCTTTGTGTCTACATAGGCAATTTTTCCTTTTCTATGGTCCTTTGACACCCTAGCTTTCTCTTTTTTTAAACATTCAACATATCGAACCTTATTAGCTAGTTGGGACATATCCGTAATAGATCGAGGATAAAACTTTTTCCTAATAGAATAATCTAACCCCCAACGGTCATTTCGACCAACTCATGTTCAGGAACCCTATTAAAGAATCTAGACTTTAGGATCCTAAACCTATTCAAATACTCTTCCATTGACTTAGACGACCTTCTCTTGATAGAGGATAATTCTTTCAAACTTATCTTAGGCTAACCAACATAAAATTGCTTATGAAATATACCCTCAAGTTGTTCCCAAGTGCATATGGAGTTTAGAGTCAACGTTGTAAACCAAGTAAAAGCATTCTTTGTCAATGAATTAGGAAAATATCTTAATTTTAAGCCCTTATCATTGGCGATATCGCCAACTTTTGTTTCGTACCTAGCAATGTGTTCAATGGCTGACTCATTGGCCTCACCAGCAAACTTGGTAAACTTAGGTACCTTACATCCCCTAGGTAATTCTGCCTGTTGAATGTAATAAGGAAAGGGCGGAGAGTAATTGGGCCTCCGGAGACCAACTTTTACTCCGCATCGTGTTAATACTTCTTCTACCATATTTCCTATGTTATTACGTCCAACAATGGCATTTCTTAACACTTGATCAACATCTTGGTTTCTCCTAACTACGACCGGCCTAGGTTCATATTGTTCAATGAATTATTCCTCTTCATAAATGGGTGCTTCCACTCTTCGAGGTCTAAAAGGACACTCATTATTGCCCCCATCTAGTTCTTCAAACAACCTCAACAGCCTGTGGCGCGTTTGAGTTTGAGTTGGTTGAATGCCTAATGAGTCGATCAACCTACCTATTTGGTCAACTATAGGATTGAAGGCGACTCCCATTTATTGAGTTAAAACATTTATTAACTCTAAATTAGTTTCATCCATCTATTGCCTTAAAGCCATAATAGAGGTAGTATTCAAAGATGGTGTCAACTGTGGGACATAACTAACACCACCTAGTCGACCACTTGGGGCATAACTGTCTTGGTTTCCAGTGGCCACTGCGTTTTCTGTATATGTGACAGGGTTCGACTGTAACCCAACCATCATGGAATAAGGCATGCCACATTGGTGAGAGACAAATGATGACCCTGGACTCCCTGAAAAGTGTGGTCGATTAGGGTCAAACAACGATACCCCATGTCTAAGTTCTGTCATTGTAACTGTTGTCACTAAACCATGAATTACGGTCGATCTTACCGGAGATAAAACTGTCGCACTTTGAGTTGTGGTACTTACTGGTATGACATCCACATTTTGTGTAGAAATCTGCGTATGTGTAGTGTTTGTGTCAGAGCGTGACATTTTAGACTTAGACAAAAGTTTACCACTTCTCAAATTCATACAACACTAACTATAATAAACTCTGTGAAACTACACACAAAATCCAAAAATGTTATCACTGTCCCACTGGACGTGCCAATTTGTTTACCTCTGGATTTGGTAAACAACGTTGATCTCCTTAAAACAAGTTTATTGGCGAGATCGACCATAGAATCTCGGTACAGTGCTTCAGTTTGCGTGCGTAGTTAAAGTGTTTTCAAAGAGGTTTGTTCGACTGAGAGTCAAACGACTTGATAAAGGACAAAGTAAATAAGACAACAAGCGTTTTAAATTGTAAAAGGTAATGACATAACATTAAAGAAAGGTTGAAAATAGGTTGGTTCAAACATAAATTGCCTTTGCCTGACTCATTTCGCTCGTTCGCTTGATTACTCTGAGTGACTAGCGTATAGGAATGTGAAAGTTTGACCCTTTACAAAGTGCACTAAGTGTTTTATTTATAATACATAGAAATAACTACTTTTTAAGTGAGTTTCGTTTCCTTGCATGTCACGTGTTCTTCATAACTTCCCTCCACGATTCCACGTTCATCACTCCTGATATCAAATCCATGTTTCCCCTCCATAACGCCTCGCCTTTGCAGTTTAGGCGCTTATGGACCTTTAAACTCTTTTGGGCTTCTTACCTCTCTTGGGCCCAATCCATTCACCATGAACCCTTCTCTGATCGACTGCACTTACGAAACCTTGATTGACTACTTGTGAGATCATTCATGGTCGACATACTTATGTTGTCAACTCCTCTTGGGCCCTTTTTAACTTTTGGTTTAGATTTCTCTCTTTATGAAAATTTTAGCCAACAATATTTTTACTTTAAGGCATTTAACTATTTTTAGTTAAAATTTGCTAAAACAAATTAGATGAAATTAACAAACCTTTATAAATAATATAAGATGAGATGAAATTATCCTTAAGAATAACATGATAGAAGGCTCTCGAATCAATAATCCAAATTGTATCTAGACATATGCTACATTTATAGGATTGTCATCATCAACAATATAAACATCAATATTAAACTCCATAATTGTAGCATGTAAATTCTATTTTAGTTTTTGAATGTGATTCTCTGATTTGTTAGATTTATTAAAAAATCTTATTTAGACTCAAATTAGCCAATGTCTAATTATAGAGAATGTCTTTCTATTCATATCTTCTCAATCAAATACAGAGGAAAATAATGTATCTTCTAATAAATATTTTTAATTTATTATTTTTCATTTAATATTAATAATTAATCAGAATAATTACTATTTTTTTTTCTTTTATTTATTATTATTTTAACGTTGAATTGCTACAAATAATACAAGATGAAGATATTAGTGTTTTTGAGGGAAAGAATGTTGTAATTGTAATATACCGGGAAAAGATAAAAACGGATAGGAAGATATATATCCATAACAACATAAGAACATAAGAAAGCTTTAACATAAAAATGTTAACTCTGAAGATCAAAACATGGAAACTATTACCCTCCACTGCACCACGCTTCACTAACCTTAATCGTCCATCATCTCCCTCAACACCCCCCACAGTCACGATGCAAAATCCTCCCCCCTCCAAACCCCGCCGAAAATCCTCCTACGGTACTTCCAGAAAATCAATCCTCCGAAAAACCTTCAAACAAGAACAAGTCACTTTCACCGCCCCTTTCTCCGACGAACCTCACGTCGCCATTATCGGCGGTGGCATCTCCGGCCTCCTCTGCGCTATCTACTTAGACAAACGCGGTGTTCGCTCAACCGTCTTCGACACTGTCAGTTACTTACTTACTCATCTGTCTTCTTTTTTACTTTCATTCTTCTAAACGCAACCTAACTATGTCGTTTATGTTTAGGGTATTCATGGACTTGGTGGAAGATTGGGAACTAGGGTTATTCATGCTAATCGTAAACATTCTTTGATTTTTGATCATGCTGCTCAGTTTTTTACTGTTGACGATTCTTGTTTTGCTGAAATTGTTAATGCTTGGGTGGATAAGGGTTTCGTTAGAGAGTGGTTGGGTAATGTAGGGGAGCTTCATAATGGTGGTGAATTTCTTCCGATTTTACCCTCGACTCCGAGATATATAGCGACTAATGGAATGCGGTTCCTTGCTGATTCATTACTGTCTGAGGTTAAATTCTCACAACTAAGAAAAATTTCTGTTAAATTCTGCAAATAGCGGTGAATTTTGGGATTTTGATTGATTTATAGTTTATGAAGGCTTCTTCATATGGTTTTCACTTACTTACAAATAAGTTTTTTTTTATAACTTTCGTGATGTTATTGTTGATAGATTTTGGTTTTTCGGTGGTTCCCGTTTTATTTTGTGATAAGAATCTGGATCTTGTGCAGAGTCGGTTGGTGAGTGTGGAGAGACCGTGCTGGATCAGTAAATTGGAGCCATTTAATGGGATGTGGCATTTGAGTGAAAATGGGAAACCTTGTGGGAAGTTTGATGCAATTGTTATTGCACACAATGGTAACTTGATAATTTCTTCATTTGTTCTCTTCAAAATAATATTGCCAAAGTATTTAAATGTAAACAGTTGTCTGACTTATGGCTTCTTCAGTAACTATTAATCTGTTTGCCAACAGGAAAATGTGCAAACCGCTTGCTTATGACGTCGGGTTTGCCATTAATTGCAAAACAAATGAAGGTCAGTCTAGGACATTCCCCTTTCTAGTTCATCTGGTTTGATACATTAGTACTCTATTTTCAGCTTTATTTACTATTATACTCTGCTCATATCACTTCTTGTTTCTGCTGTATTGTCCATTGTCTCAGAGGTTGGAGCTGAGTTCAATATGGGCCCTTCTAGCAGCATTTGAGGACCCTCTTCCTTTTCCCGGGAACACAGAAGTTCCTTTTGAAGGAGCTTTTGTTAGAGGAATTGATTCAGTGTCATGGATGGCCAATAATACCAAGAAACTATTGGCTTCCAAGAATGATGATCCTCACTGTTGGACCTTTCTGAGCACTGCTGCTTACGGAAAACAGAACAAGGTTCCACAGGTAGGTAGTTAAATTTTCAAAGCAATATGTGATATTATGATATACGAGTTAGTTTCCCAAGTGTTGGATTTGTTTTGCGGTTACTTTGGATGTTTTTGGAAGGTATAGGGGAGTAATATATTGGTAGGATTCGATTAACTTATATACTATGATAACCTATGCATTTCCATTCATTGTGTGTTGCATGCGATGATTAGCACTTCTAATAACTTAAATGTGAGCCACATTTTAATCATCAGGAAAATATCCCTACTGCTACATCAACAAGGGTAAAGGAAGGCATGCTAGAGGGCGTTGAAGCTGCCCTTGGATTATCAAAAGGGTTGCTTCCTAAACCTTTTTATACGAAGCTCCAACTATGGTGAGAGTCAAAGTATTATTATTAGTTGCTTTTAAATGTCCTTCTGCCATGGTTTTGGTCAGGTTGGGCTTACAGAATGTTCTTATTATACGTGACTTCTTGAATGCACAGTTGCTTAACAATCAAAATGTTAATACATGTGGTTCCGGAGTAGCATTTCATGTGTAATAGTTTTGTGCGACAGATATGTTGTCAACAAACTGGATGGGCTAATATTTAATGTCCTCAGAGTTTCGAAAATTTGCAGGGGTGCAGCTCTTCCAACTAACACACCTGGAGTTCCTTGCATCTTTGATCCCTTTGGAAGGGCTGGGATATGCGGTGATTGGCTACTAGGTTCTAATATAGAGGCAGCAGCCTTGAGTGGAATTGCGTTAGCTAACCATGTATGTCACTTTCATCTGTCAATTTATATGGTTTGTTTGCCACATCTTTTTTTAATTTGCTAATTGGACACCTTCAACATTAGTAACTCAGTTTTACCACATTGTGAATTGCCTTAACAACGTCCCTTTGTCGTTCAAAATCGTATTTGGGTATTTTGACACAGATTGCAGACTATATCCAAAGTCCCGGAACTGATCCTGGAGAGTTTGCTGTTGGTTTGAATCAAGAGTTTCAACCTCTGGAAGGCCATGATATTGGACAATTCCCAGGTTTGAGGTCAGAAGAAAAGATGAATGAAGCTCAAGTATTTGAACTTGCCAAGTAGGCAATGGTGCTCTTAAAGCAGGTCACTCCTCTGGTAACAGAAGATTGATTTCATATCCATGCAAAGGAAATTTCCCTGAAAGTAATGTCACTGATCTTAAAGGGAGATTGAACTTGAAACTCTAACTCTCCATTGGGGAGAAAGGGGCCAAATATCCCTCAACCGCTACATGTAATGACAAAAGTTGTAAGTTACTTGCCTCTGTAAAAGATAGAGATAGTGACATTGTATTATTGGAATGAAATTTTAAAAAGGAAGCCGTTCTCTTTCTCATTCCTAATTAAAAGTTTTTGTTCTTTTCAGGCTTGAGAAACTTGAAATTTGATTAGTTAAAAACTGTATTGAGTGTAGGTGCTGTCTTCAAAATCAGAAACAAAACTTCTTATTCCTCACATTTCTAGGGTGAAATTCTTCCCAGTTTTTAAGCAGCATATTTTGTACAATATAAATAAACTTGAACATTTCCAAGCAAAGTAACACACAGATAAGATATTGGTCTGTATAATATTTGTCAAGCAACTAGCAATCGGAGTGCCTTCTAAACAGAACTGTAGATATATGAAAGATATGTAGATTTTGTACACGCTATACTTGATAGAGTAAATCGTATTTAACAGATGTAGCAAAAATATCGAAGTATAAAGACTAAAAAGTCAACAAAAACAAGTGATAGAAGCTTTAAATATTTCAAAGTTGTTGTAACCTCTGCAACACCGACACCTCTGAAAAAAGGCGTGTCCGTGTCCATGTCAGAGACCAACACCGACACTTGTGATTACGTTCCATTTATTCATTTTTTCAAATTATTACCGGATTCGACGTGCCATTGTTGGTGTTGTGTCCGGTATTCGTGTCTGTGTGTCAGTGCTTCATAGGTTGTAACTATTAGTAGTAGTAAATTTTATTCTGTCTATTAGTCCATTAGGTTAGAATAACCTATATAAATATATTATATATAAATATATTATTAGTTCTTGTACATTATTTATACTTTATATTATTCCACTTTCACATGAGCAATGCTAATAATAAGTAGGTTTTATTTGCTTAAATTCCATTGCTTCCCTTCAAAGCCTGTTACCAAATAACAATCAAGATAAGCTCTCTTCATCTCCCTTTTGAATTAACAAGTTGTGAGAAGATTTCAGTCGGACTGTCACCGGAATCAGAATCTTGGCTAAGGTCACACTGACTTCCAAGGCTCAGGTTTTTATAATGGTTTGCCATGTTGTCTTCTAAGTTAATTTCTTCAAACTCACTTTCATCAACTCGAGCTGAAGAGTGAGTTGAGCCATCCTTGTTTTCTTGCAGGTTGAGAGCAAATTCTAGATTCCACAACAAATCATTCATGGAGGGACGATCAGTTCCGTGATCAGACAAACACTTTTCAGCTGCGTCCACAAACTTCTTCAAGCTTTCTGGATTTATTGTTCCCTTGAGATGGGGGTCAATGATATCATCTATTGTTCCTTTTTTATTGCAGAGCAAAGCCCATTCTGCAAGACTAACTTGTTCCTTTGGAAGATTAGTATTCAGAACAGGCCTGGCACATAGAGCCTCAAACAGGACAACCCCAAATGAGTAGACATCAGATTTTTCAGTCAATTGTTGCCTCCTGAAGTACTCAGGATCCAAGTAGCCAAAACTACCTTTCACCACAGTACTAACATGGCCAGCGTTCATCTCTGGACCAGTTTTTGACAATCCAAAATCTGATACCTTGGCATTCCAGTTATTATCCAAGAGAATATTTGTTGTTTTGACATCTCTATGAATGATGGTGTACTTGGCCCCTGTGTGAAGGTAGTGAAGTCCTCTTGCAGCTCCAATGCAAATCTCCAATCTTTGCTTCCATGTTAGAACATTTAAAGGCTTGATGCCCTTATACAAATGTTCCCTAAAGGTTCCTAGATCCATGTAGTCATAAACCAAACACATCTCATTATCTTCCTCACAAAATCCAATTAAGGACACCAAATGCTTGTGTCTCAACTTAGAAAGCATCTCAATCTCCGTCTGGAACTCATTGACTCCTTGTTCTGATTGTGG
The DNA here is from genome assembly GCA_948472305.1 of Vicia faba. Lineage (NCBI taxonomy): Eukaryota > Viridiplantae > Streptophyta > Magnoliopsida > Fabales > Fabaceae > Vicia > Vicia faba. Next base: position 1,286,435,182 of record OX451740.1, on the reverse strand, counting down.
ATTTGACCTCTTAATTGCCACTAACGTTCCATTATCAATGACACCTTTGTAAACCTTTCCAAATCCACCAACCCCAATAACCTGGGACTCATCAAAATTTTTGGTTGCTTGCTTTATCTCTTGTAAGGAAAAATATCGACACAGACCTTGAGCCATGGCAGCGAGGTTTGCACTAGCAATGCTCTTCCCAGACGTTGATTTACTATCATTTGTATGTGAGTTTCCATATATGGGAAGCCAGCTTGTGTTTGTGGATGACCCAGGAACTCTCTTCTTCTTGTTGAAGACAGTAATGCAGATTGCAGCCATAAAGGCAAAACCTGCAGCACCTCCAGCAGCTCCACCAATTACGGCTTTCCTGTTATATGTTTCGTGTGTTCGGAAACCTCTTTCCTCTGCTTGATCTTCTAGGAGCATGTCTGAAGGCTGAGGGTTGGGGCCAGACAAGTCTGTGTCATTGAGCTTGAATATCTCCACCCCATTGAGTATGGCATCATAGAACTCTGGCTTTGTCTCAAGTGCTGGCTGCAGTGCAAGCCAAAGTTTTTCATCCCCCTCCCCGTCTTGGACATATATCACATAGTCCTTATAAGTTGGCACACCTTTACCGCCTGTCCACCCAATAACATCAGCTTGAGACTCTGCCGTTTGGTTGTTGATAAGTATATTGAAAACAATCTCGTTCACCTTGGAATAATAATATTCACAGAAATGCAACCTCACGAGGTACATTGAATTTGGATCAACTTGGAAAACCCACGTGAGGTTGTATCCTATGTTTGCGTCCTTATCATTTCCCATTGATCTTGATGTTGAGTAGACAGTTTCAGGAGCAATGTATTGTGGCATGGTTTGATAGTTGATTCGAACATCCTTGGTAGCTTTGTTGGTGACACCTGTGGATGCACCATACAGGTAAGGTGTGTCGTCGTACCACATCCTAGAAAGGCCAGAATCTTGGGCTGGAGATACATACTGCCCCCCAACGTTTAATCTAAACATGGTTTGCAAACTCATGCTTTTGACTTCTACTTTTTGGTCAACATACCCTACCAATGCAGCTGAGTCAAACAATTCAGGAATCGGGATCAATTGAATGCCATTGACGAATGCAAAAGCACCTTTTTGCTTGTCAGAAGGTTTAAATGTAAGAGTCAAAGTATCCGAATTCAAAGGAGCAAGGGAATACTCTCTGTCAATGTAAGCCTGTGAGAGGGCTTCACAAGTGATGTAAGCACTGAAATTGCTGAGGAGGGTAATCCCATTAGCAGCCACAGAGAAATATGAATCAGAAGGGTTGAAACTGCCATAAACAGACGGGTAAAAATGGAGCCTGATCCAATAACGTTTATCGTGTTGAATATTAAATTTGTACGTTGTTTCTGATGTGAAAACTCTAGCTGTCATGTATGGAACCAAAGAGGAGAGGGAAGGTTCTTGGTATGCGGCTTTAGACATGATTGAACCATTGTCTGGTGCCAAAAACTTATTATCAGGACTCCATTGTCTTCCATCATTATCTTTGGCTCCTCCTTCATCCAAACCACAACCCAATATCATTGAACCTGGTTCTTCTATCCACGCACCATCAATGCCATGCAACAAAACACAGATACCAACTAGAGAAAACAACAAACTTGCATGCTTATGCATGTTTGAAGAGAAAAGATATATATATTTCAGGGCATACAGGAAAAAAAAAGTTTGTCACCACAAACTATTATAATTTGAGATACAATAAGGATTTTCCTGTAAGCCGAGAAAAATATGATAGTTTCTTGGTTTGTTCTCTTGCGCTTTGATGGTGGGGGTGTTGTTAAGGGGTGTTGTTGTTAACGCCCCATGGAGATTGAAGCAAACTAAACCCAACTAGCTCCAAAGCGAAAGCGAAAACGAAATTAAATTTTGTTATGGATTCTAATGTTGGTGTTTTTCTTCTTTTTCTTTTCCATACTATTAAAATAGAAGGTGGGGAGGAAACACCGTAATTGAATGAATTGGATTTGTTACAGCTTAAAAGTTGTTTGAATTTGATACATCTGATGAATCTACGCTATATTTAGCATTGGATTTCCTATAGACTACTACCTATATTTGCGACACATATTATGGACACCAAACACAGATATTGTGGATATTTAAAATAATCATTCAGATATTGTTGATATTAGACATAGACAAGTTTGTCTTTGTTAAAAAGTGATCAGAATGTCATAATTAAAAAATGAAATAATGCATGTTCCATTTTTATCTTAGCTGCTAATAATAGTAATGACTGATTTTTTTCAACAAACGTTCGTTTTCTGTGTATATTGAAATATTAAAGTATTTTGAATATCAGTTGCTTATTAGTAAGCATGATCTCATCAAATTTTGTGTGAAAAAAAGGTGTATTATAAACTTTATTCCTTTATATAGATTCATCGGGCCTGGTCCATCGAGTATGTCCGTTTAGACTCTCATCTTCTAACGTGATCGTCATGTTCTATCCCGTTTTATGTGGGTTTTTCCGGGCACAGACAATAATATAAAATTTTATATTTTTAGATTTTTTTATATTATATTTTTAGGTTTTAAAATGCGCAGTGTCTGCGGATTTTCTCTACTTACATTCATTTTTTTTTGCAGAACAAATTTAGATTTTAAGACCTCATCTTAAATTATGTCTATTCCGCTTCACTTAAATTTTTTTCAATTTTTTACAGATTGGACCTAAACGGAGCATTGCTTGTTTGTCACCTTTAATTTGGTGTAAGAGAAAAATAACGACGGAAATTTATTATCACAATGATGTTTTTTAATATCTTTTTCTCAAGAAAACTTATATAATACATGAAATAATTTACTTATCTTTTAAATCATTATTAATTTAAATCACATTTGATAATTATTTTATAGTTATGTGTGAAAGAGATTTGAATGTTGTCTCGTAAAATTACGAAGCCAAACTCTGATAAACTAGACTATCACCTAAATGAACTTATTGTATTGTTTTATCTATTTATATTCTTATATGGTTATGTTAAATTAATCTATTTTATCTATAGGTATAATTTATATTTACAATTTTCTTACTAAACAAATTTTTATTTGATATTTTTTCTGTAACAATACTATTCAATTTATATCATGTGTTGACTCCATTATATTTTAAATAATTGTATTTTTTATTTAAAATGTTGATTTATAAGTTTACTAATTTGTTTATATTAATGAATAAATATAAATAAATCCCTCATTTAAACTCAGTTAGCACATTAGGTCCTCCCACCCAAATAATTGGATTAGTTACTTTTTATTGAATTATTTCTTAATTAAAACGACTCATCATTGCACTACTTTTGTTTTAAAAAAATAGATATGAATATGCTATAAATAAATATTAATATATTTATAAATAATTTTCATCTATTCAAATTATAAATAAAATCGTCTTTGTTAACTCTCTCTTCCAATAATATAAATTCCAATTATATAAATTGTCGCATCTCTTTAAAATTAAAATTTTCAATTAACAATTTTTAACTATCACTATTTTAAAAAAAGAATAATTTTTATACGTTGTCAGTGTATTTTCTTTATACAATCAATTAATAGGAAGTTAATAATTTATTATATTATTAAAAAAAATTTAAAATAAAAATAAAATATAATTAAATACATAGTTGTGATTGATTGATAGTGTAAAACTATTTATCACTTATTTTCTCTTTTTAAAATTAAATAAATCATTTTTACCAAAAAAAACTTCTTTAAACAACACACATAGCAATTAAAAATTATAAAAAAATTCTAATAAATCAGAAATTTCTAAAAATCTTAATTGTTTCAAGAATTCTTATTAGTGAAAATGCATGAAATGGAAGACGAGCAACACATATGTAAAAGGAGATTTGAAAACTAAAAAGGATTACAACGAACAATCTCTAAAAAGAAATCACTAGGTTAAGCCATAGAAGTAGAGAATAATAAAGGTTTCGTGGAGGACCACTAATGTATCGTCGGAAGTATCATATTAACTAATTCGAATCTAACAAAAATCCTACTTGTTTCGCTCCATTCAATCCCTCTTTACTCAATTCTTTTATATATATTCAAATATAGCCATATTCAGTAGGACAGTGGTTAACACATTATAATTATAATTATAATTTTTATTATATTGTTTAGTGACCCATATGATCTTACTTAACTAGAGAATAGCCACGACATCTCTTGTTAATTGATAATTACATATTTTTAAATTAAAATCACACAAAAGAATAGTTGTAGTTAATCGTATAATATATTATAAAATCTACCCACATAAATTTTGTATTTTTTTAATATTAATTAGGATAAAAAATCAAATTATATTTCCTAATTAACCCACAAGTATTAGGAAAAGAAATGTATTTTGATAATTTCATCATGATTGTGTGAATCAAATGGAATTAAAACTTTATCCCACAAGCAAGTTTTATGCCTCTAGATTTATTTAATAAAAATGTGTTTTTACATCGGTAAAACATGATATAGTTATTACATTCAAATCAATATTTAAAAATCATGTTTAATTTCTAAAAAATTGTAGTTGGTCAAACTGTTAGTTACTCTGATGTAAAATGTGATGTTTGTGAACACAAGGGTGACAACTTTAAGGTCTTGAAGGAGAGAGTTCTCATTCAATTAGGATGGATGGATATTGACTATATCATCAGAAGTCTGAACCAATTGCAATCACTGAAGAAAGTATTTAAGATCAGGTTGATCTTTATGAAAAGTGGGACAAATTTTATTGCCTTGGCGTTATATTCATAAAGATTAAAGTATCTGTTGGACTAGGGGTTCTATTGAGTAATATGACAATGTATGTCTCTTAATGAAAGTAATAGACGAACAATTTATCACTTCAGATAAGGCTTTGACAAATACCATTTTCATATAATTCTCATCCATAAAGCTTACTAGGATAGGAAGTGTATGTGATCATATCATGCACATGAGAGATATTGCGGCTCAGTTAAAGACTTTAAAAGTTGATATGTCATAAACCTTTTCGATTCACTTCATTTTGTGCACTCTACCTCAACAATATGGCCATTTAAGATTTTCTACGACACATATTAGGATAAATGATCAATTAATGAACTTTTGACCATGTGTGCTCAATAAGAGGGAAGGTTGGCTATGGAAGAGGACAAGAAAATGAATCTGACATTTTTCGAAAGGAAGAAGAAAAATCGTGCCAAAGACAAAAGCAAGATCTCTGTCAAACTAGACATTAAAAAAAGTAAAAGTGTTTCTTTTGCAAAAAGAAAGGACACATGAAGAAAGAATGATCTAAGTTCAAAAATTGGCTTGACAAAGAAAGGTATTCAATTTTTGTTTGTATGTTATGAATCAAATCTAACAAATGTTGCTCATAACGCTTCGTGAATTGACTTTAGTTCTACAATCCATGTCTCAAATACTTTGCAGGGTATGCAAAATCTACAGAAGCCAGCGAAAAGTGAGCAGTATATCCATCCAGAAGTCTAGATGAGCTCACACGTGGAAGCTATTAGTTCTTATAATTTGGGGTTAAGTAGTGGTTTTATTTTGCAATTAGAAAAGACTTTTTTATGTTCCTAGTTTTTCAAGGAATTTAATTAATGTATCAAGACATGTACCTTTTGGTTTTGAATTGTAATTTCGGTTAATGGTTTTACATTATTCAATAAATCCAAAATTGTTAGTTATGGTGCATTCTCTTATGGTCTTTAATCAATTACATTACAAAATAACATTGCTTACAACTTCTAATGTATCAATTCTTTCAATTAAGTTTTTCATAATTTGTAAATTAGGGGAAGCTTAGAGTATTAGGTTTTAAGAGTCTCTTGTGTGGGTGTAAGTCACCCTTGTATCTTTTGATACTTGTGGTAGGCGTAGTGTTCTCACCAGAAGTCTTTAGGTAATGAGTTGAGTATTATTCTTGGTTAAAGCTTTTAAGCAAAATCAAGTATTGTTCTTACTTAAGAGTCTTAACTAAGTATTTTTGTATTGGAAGTGCAATCTTCTTGTTGAATTGTTTTTGATACAACCACTAGGATTGGAACAGTTAGATATCACTGAGGTGATTAGGAAGTGAGATGGGATTTCTCAAGTCTTGATGGTGATTTCTAGGTAGAATTTGCACTGGATAGAGATTAAGTGAGAAGTTGTAAACTAGGACTGTTTAGGCTTTGAATTGATACTACTGATAGTGGATTTCTTTCCTGACTTTGTAGTCCCTAGAGTAGGTGATGTTGCACCAAACCGAGTTAGTAATTTTGTGTCATTTATCATTCTTCAATTTAATTTCAGTATCACTTGCATCTTGATAAATCTGTTCGGTTTGTCAATTGATGTTGTAACATCTGTCTTGACATTGTTCTGTTGTTGGGATATCAGTATGAAGATGTGTTTCCTGTACCAGAAATTTCATTTGGTATCAGAGCAAGTACCCTGGTCTATTGGGTGATCTTCAGGGAGTATTTTTATGGTACTACTGTTCTTTTTGGAAGGATGAAATGAGAGCATCATGGTTATCAATAGACAACAGATATTGAAGAAATGTCAAGATAGGAGAATCCCGGTGCTGAATGTAACACCCCGATTTAATTAAGGCTATTTTTATTTAAAAATAATTAGATGAGATGATGTGTTGACTACGATGATGTATTTTACAATGTGATGTGTTGCAATTTGAGAAGTTAGAAGTTGAGGTGTGAAGGTGTATGACTAAAAGCGTAGAGAACATAGAGTGAATAGAGAATATGAGTGATATTGGTTTTAATTATTATTATTATTATTACTATTATTATAGATAAGTAGTTATTTATAATATTAGTGATTAATTAAATAATTAAAATTAGGAAGGGAAGTATGAGATTATTGATTTGGGGGTCTAATTCGTGTTATTAAGAAAATAACAAGTGAGAACACGAGAAATAGAGATTTTATTCCTAATTGATCATAGAAGTGAGAAGCAGGGACAAGGGGAAAACTAGGGCTAAAGGGAAGAATCCATTGGAGAAGGGAAGAGAATTCAAAACCTAAGGTAAGGGTGAGGTTCTAAATCTATAAGGGTTTATATGATGGTGGGTATTGGTAGAGTTAGGTATTGTAATTGTATTTTCATCTTTATGTGGATTGTGTGTTTGGTGTGAATTGTATTTGTGATGATTGATGATGATGATTTGGTGTGAAAACTTTGAGTTTGATGATGTAAATTAATCCTATATGATGAAGATGAATTGTGCATGTTTGGTAGAATAATTGCCTCTATTTAGTGTTGAAAATTGGTGATTTTGGGTGTTTTGAGAAGATGAATCGCAACCTATTACACTGCAGAATTTTTGAAAAATAGCGCAGGGTAACCGATTACCATTATAGGGTAACTGGTTATCGAAGACTTTGGTAGAATGGATGCTTTTGTGAAAATAGCAATAACCGGTTACCACCCGGGGGAAACCGGTTACCGTGAGAATTTTTGAAAACACAGAGTTACTGTTTTGGCAGTAATCAGTTATCACTGGAGGGTAACCGGTTACCACTGAGACAAAATGACCAATTTTCTGGAAAAAAATTAAAAACTCAAATTTTTTTACTCGTGTGTGTGTGTTTGATGCGCCGTTCGAACCTATGTGTGATACGGTGGGAGAACTGACTTGAGGTTTTGCGTTTTATTTTCGCAAATGTTTCGGTTGAGCAAGAGTCGCCACCGACTTTTTATTTTATCCTAAGGAAAGGTTTAAAAAGCACAGCAAAAACCTTTGAGATGTTTTCTTGGGTTCGGGGAGTAGATTATAGAAAGGGAAGGTATTAGCACCCTTTCTATCCATGGTTATCCATGGGCTCTTAGTTACTTGCTTAGATCAATTGCCTTTTTCAATTGTTTGAAATGGTGCTTGTGTGTGTGGGTTTGAAAATGTTTTGAAAAGAGGCCAATGTGGTGGCAACCTTTGTGATGATCCATGTTGGGATGTATACAAAGGTGTATGTCTTTTGAAAAGGTTTTCATTTTATTTTTTGAAAGTCGTTTTTGAAAGTGTTGTGATGTGTGAAAAAACAGGCAAGTGTTTTCATTTTTGCAAGTTGGCAAGTACTTAAGAGCGATCTACCCTAAAGTTCTCAAAGATTTTTGCTATATCTTTAACCCTTTTTAACAATTTTGTTCCACCATTGTATTTGGTGGACAATCTTGTGTTAGGATGTGAAAGGGACAGGCGCGGGTCATCGTTTAGACCATAATTGCAATGGTGCCAAGTATCTTTGGGCATTTTCCTTAAGGGACTTGATCATTTTGTTTTGAAAAATATTATCGAGGGACCATGATCATTCAATTCGTTTGTCTTGCCCAAAGAGACCTAACATGCAATATGGCCCAATTTCGAAAGGCAACAAGTGGATGTAACCCTAGGGGTGCTAGTGTGCAAGTGTGTTTTATTGCATACAAGAGTTTTTCTTTGAATTAGGTTTTTCTATTTCATTGATTTTATCTTGTCATACACGTCCTAATTACTAGCAATAAGAAGCGGAAATGTAAAATCCTACGCTATTACAACAATTAGGGGAGAGGGATACACATTTGTACATGGGGGGTTCAACGAGAAAAATAGACAAAAAAGAAAATAGCAAAAAAACAAGATATATAGAGAGAGAGAGAGGGAGCCCGCGCGCTGTTGGTAGGCCATCAGAAGTTCTGACCCAGTTCCGCTGTCAGATGATCAACCTGTTAGTGAAACTGGATGAGTCAGAACTTCTGACTCTAGAACCTGCAAAACAGAACCCTGTTAGTGGGGAAACCAGAAGTTCTGATTTCCCTGCGCTGCAAGGCAGCAGTTTGTTAGTGGAGAACCCAGAAGTTCAGATTCTGCTGAAAAGGCAATGACTCTCAGAGGTTCTGATGTCATTGACAGCAAAACAGGCTTCAGATGTGCTAACGTCAAAGTCAGTACTGGGCTTTTTCCTGCACTAATCAGAACATATGCAATCCTGTTGTTACTCCACAAAACAGAAAACATATTTGGAACAGATCCAGCAAAATAGCAAAATGTCTCAGAGGTCAGAATCACCAAGGTCACAGGCAAGTCCTAAACTGGCTCAGAACGTTCTGAGGTATGAGAGTCCTCAGAACATAAACAGCAATAACATGAATATTTACATTATGTTTCTTGAATATGCACAACTGATGATGTTTAACAGTGTGGTGAGGGTCAGCAGGTGCTTACCTGACTTTCTGGAAAATGGTGGGTGAAAGTTAGCTTTTGGTTCTGGTGGTGTTCTGGACAGATTTGGAAAAGGGGAAGTGAAGGTGTATACGTGTATAGGGTCAGAAGTTTGGAAAGAACGTTTTTGGTTTACAGAAAAGAGCTGGATGTTTGATGAAGTTGAAGGTAAGAAACTTAAAGTTATGAAACAAAGCTGGAGATTTTTTGGCAGAGTTTCAGAACGCTGTGTTGCTTAGGAGTTTGGTTTCTCTCTTAGCAATTCTTTTGTTTCTCTTCTTGAACGTCTTTTGCAGTGGTGAAAGCTCTCTATTTATAGGCAAAGTTCTTGTGGATGCCTTGAGCATTTAAGGCGCCAACAGAGTTTGAGTCTTTGTTCTTTGACAGAAATTCCTGGGAAGTTGTGATAACAGCTATTTTTCAGCCTAGGTAGCAGCAGCAGGCGTAGATTGGGGGAAGTGACCTCTGAAATGGGCGGTGGCGTGAAGACCCATGCCAGAATCTGTGCAAAAGCATTTTCCAAGCCACACGTGAACGCTCAGGAGTGGTTGGAAGCATTAATGGGCATTAAATGGTGACAAGACCTGTCAATACCAACATTCTGGTTGTTGAATCAGCAGCGTAAACCATGCTCTGGCCTTGGCTACCTGTTGTCTGGAGACTCTCCTGGTTTTCTGGTACGTTCCTTGGATCTACTTCTGGACAATCTGGACTTAGAGATTCTGTATCAAGGTGGCACCTATCCCTCTGACCTTCCATCTTCTGATTTCAACCTGTTCTGAAGGAGCCTTTATACCTTCATGTTTCTCTTGCATTCCTTTAGCAAGTTCTGACTGGGCTTGTGTAACTGCTGAAGGGGCATGTTCTGTTTGAGGCTTACACTCTGAACCACGTTTACAACTTCTGGTTGAACTGATGTAGCTGCTGAAGAGCCAACTTCTGACCATGCTGAGCCAAACTTGCAACTTCTGACCGTCTTCATCTGGAATGGGTCCAGAAGTTCTGAAGCGCTGACTTTTTCTAAAAACACTTATTTTAAAGAAACATTCTAAGCACTTAGAATTTGATTTTCCTCGAGATGAAAGCGTTGTTTCTGGATCTTGTGAGATCACCTTGCTCTTGTAAGTGACTTGCTTGGGCAAAAGGATAACTCAGGACTCGGATTTGTTTCAGGGGATTTTGAAAAATCTAAGATGGTTTCCTGAAGAAAGGGAGGGCGAATTTTGGGGTACAACAGTTGCCCCTGTTCAATCTTCTTGAACCTGAAGAGTTGGATTGGCGAGTTTGCCTTTCGCGACTCGAAGGTAAAAGGAGATTGGACACCAGAGTGCCCGAAAATTTGCACTCGCTTAGTAGAGTATCAGCAATGTGACGGCGGGAATGGGCTTACAGATGCCATTTGGAGAGGCGGTAGATAGGGAGATGGGCTTATAGATGCCATCTGGAGACGTGACAGAACCTTGTCGGGAATGGGCTTATAGATGCCATTTGGAAGTGTCGATCGCATAAGAGATTCCTTAGCGAGAAATTTGTATATTTGAGAAAGACGGATGTTTTCCTGGCTTGTTACAGGTGTTTGATCTTCAATCTCCTTATGCAGATGTGCCCTGGCTAGATAAAGGTATCGGATCCACAATCGGTTGCTCACAGATGTGCCCTGGCTGGATACAGGAGTCGAATCTGGAGATAGTCATTAATAGATGTGCCCTGGCTGGATACAGGAATCGAATCTTCGGACTCTTCAGACGTGCCCTGGCTAGATACAGGAATCGAGTCTGGAAACGTGACAGTTGATAGATGTGCCCTGGCTAGATACAGGAATCGAATCTTTGAACTCTTCAGACGTGCCCTGGCTAGATACAGGAATCGAGTCTGGAAACGTTGTAGTTGATAGATGTGCCCTGGCTAGTTACAGGAATCGAATCTTTGAACTCTTCAGACGTGCCCTGGCTAGATACAAGAATCGAGTCTGGAAACTGATCACTCTCAGATATGCCCTGGCTAGATACAGGTATCGAATCCGGAATTTGTGACAGTTGAAGGTAGTTGTTTTTGGGATCGTCTTTTTCCCTGAAAAGGCAAAAACATAAGTTGTACGCCATGTCATGATGCATGATGTCATGATGTTCAACATGAGGTAGTGTTGTATGCACTTTATCATGTATGTAAGCAAGATGTATGAAAGTGTGAAATGTTTATGAATGTATCTTCGTCTTAGGAAAATAGATCTTTGACGATTGGCTGGGGAGTTGCCCTGTGGCCGAGATACTTTGCTGAAGTTTTGATGAGAGCTTCGCTGAGGGTTTCGATGATGGACTCCGCTGGGGATCACAAAGATAAAATCTGCTGGGGACTGAAAGATAAACTCCGCTGGGGATCGAAAGATAAAATCCGCTGGGGATTGAAAGATAAACTCCGCTGGGGATCGAAAGATAAAATCCGCTGGGGATTGAAAGAACTTTGTTGGGGGCGATCTTCCGTGGCGATTAGCTGAGGATAACCCAGTTATAAGCCCTTGTGAGGGATAAAGTTAGGGAGAGACGTCTGTATTCTGCAGGAGATAATCTTCCAGAATCTACTGGGGATAAGCTTTAAGACCTGTTGGGGACAAGAATCCCACTTTCCTGGGGAAACTTTTTGGAATTGTGCTGGTAAATGGTTCCACTGGGGTGTCCGTATTTCGCCAGGTAACAAACTTAGATCAAGACTGCTGGGGATGCTTGCTGACGAATGCCTATACTCCGTTGGGGAATGTGGTGCCTTTTTCAGGATTGATAGGGAACCAACTCTTCTTGGGGAAAGTATTGCCGAATCTTGTCTTACTCTGCGGGGAGTTGAGATGATTTAGTCGCATTCTTCAGTCGAATCTACCTTGGTACCTTGACGGACAAAGCAACCCGACTGCATCAGACAACTTTACATTGCCCTGTGTCCGATGTCACCTGTAATTGATCTTTTGTCTCATACGCGAATATTTATGAATCAGCAATTTTAATGTCAAATGCATATATCAAAAACGAACATTGGACGTTTTTCGCAAGACAAAACAGAAAGAAGAAAACAATGGTAATTTGTATGGACAAGTGAATTTGTATTGATTTGAACTTTGCCTGTGAATAGGCGTTTTTATACAAGAGGCTGACATCCTAGTAAGAGGATGCCGCTAAATAACATAGAATTTTGAAAAGGAAATAAAACAGCTATGTGAACGATCCCACTGGGTTCCAACTCTGCTATTGCCTTTATGTCTTCGAACATCTCATCGCTTTGCTACCTAGTTGAAGATGAAGCTGATTGGTCGATGCCGAAGTCTTGGGCCAGATAGTTGATGCCGAATTCCGGATGCGAAGTGATCCAATGAGACATAGTGTTACGCTCCATCCCTAACTTTTGCCTGGACCGCCCTTTCAGGTTTTCAGTCCACCGGGATACCCATTTTTGCCCAAGCCGCCTTTTTAGGTTTTCGACTTGCCGGGTGTACAGATTTTTTCATTTCATCCCTTATTTTTGCCCGAACCCTTTTGGTTCGCCGGGAAGCCCTTATTTTTGCCTAGGTATGTCAACCTAGCGGGTCTTTTATTTATGCATAGTATTTTTTCACTATGTCTGCATTGGCGGGGCGAGGAAGGTCGTCACCATCCATGGTGGTTAGGATCATGGCTCCTCCTGAGAACACACGCTTAACCACAAATGGCCCTTCGTATGTAGGGGTCCACTTGCCCCGGGGATCGCTTTGAGGAAGGATGATGCGTTTGATTACCAGGTCCCCAACTTGATATTCTTGCGGTCTGACTTTCTTGTTAAATGCCCTGATCATCCGTTTTTGATACGTTTGACCATGACAGATAGCAGTGAGCCTCTTTTCGTCAATCAGATTTAATTGATCAAGTCGAGTCTGGATCCAATCGTTTTCATTCAAGTCTGCATCCTTCATTATCCGGAGAGAGGGTATCTGGACTTCAATTGGCAAGACTGCCTCCATGCCATAGACTAAGGAGAAGGGAGTTGCCCCGGTTGACGTCCTTGCTGAGGTGCGGTACCCATGAAGAGCGAACGGTAACATCTCGTGCCAATCTTTATAGGTCACTGTCATCTTCTGCACAATTTTCTTGATATTTTTATTGGCTGCCTCTACAGCCCCATTCATCTTCGGCCGGTAGGGAGAAGAATTGTGGTGCTGTATCTTGAATTGTTCACAGAGTTCAGTGATCATTTTGTTATTGAGATTGGTACCATTGTCCGTAATGATTCTTTCCGGGACACCGTACCGACAGATCATATTATGCCGGATGAAACGTGCCACGACGCTCTTGGTTACTGTGGCATAGGAAGCTGCCTCAACCCATTTCGTGAAGTAATCGATTGCCACCAAGATGAAGCGATGCCCATTGGATGCCGTCGGTCGGATCTCACCGATCATATCGATGCCCCACATTGCAAAAGGCCAAGGTGCCGTCAGGACATTCAAGGGAACCGGAGGGATATGCACCTTGTCAGCATAGATCTGGCATTTATGACAAGTTCGGGAATGTTGGTAACAATCGGCTTCCATTGTGGACCAGAAATATCCTGCCCGAAGGATTTTCTTAGCCATGGTGTGTCCACTGGAATGTGTTCCAAACGCGCCTTCATGTAATTCCATCATAATTTTCTCTGCTTCGGCCTTATCCACACAACGTAGCAGAGTTGAATCATGATTCCGCTTGTAGAGAATGCCGTTGCTGAGGAAGAATTTCACGGCAAACCTCCTCATGAACTTTTTATCGTTGACAGATGCACCTTCCGGGTATTCCTGAGTTTCCAAGTACCTCTTCACCTCATGATACCAGGGTTTTTCAATAACCTTCTCAGCCTCGAGCTCACAGCAGTATGCCGGTTCATCCAACTTCCAAATGATGATTCGGGGAGCCTCATTGTCCCATTTAACTTTGAACATTGAAGACATCGTAGCTAGTGCGTCCGCTAGATGATTCTCCTCTCTTGGGTAGTTCTCAAAAGTTATTTCTTCAAAGTGGGGAAGCAAGGTCAACACATACTCCTTGTAAGGAATAAGATTTGGGTGTTTCGTATCCCACTCGCCTTTGATCTGATTGATCACGAGAGCGGAATCTCCGAAGACACTTAGAAATTTTATCCTTAAGTCGATTGCAGCTTGTAAACCCATGATACATGCCTCATATTCTGCCATGTTGTTGGTGCAGTTGAAACATAATCGGGCGGTGAGTGGAGTATGAGTTCCTTTGGGAGATATGATTACAGCGCCGACGCCGTTACCCAAAGCATTGGAGGCTCCATCGAAGTGCATAGACCATCGGGATCCTTCCTCAGGTCCTTCATCCGGTCCAGGTACTTCACAGTCAGTTGCCACCATGATGTCTTCGTCCGGAAAATCAAAGTTCAATGATTGGTAATCGTCCACAGGTTGGTGTGCCAAGTGATCCGCCAATACACTTCCTTTAATCGCTTTCTGAGTTGTATACTGGATATCATATTCTGTTAAGATCATTTGCCATCTCGCTATTCTCCCAGACAGAGCGGGCTTTTCAAATATGTACTTGATGGGATCCATCTTTGAAATCAATAAAGTAGTGTGAGTCAGCATATACTGTCTCAGCCGGCGAGCAGCCCATACAAGAGCGCAGCAAGTTTTCTCAAGCAGTGAGTAACGAGACTCACAGTCGGTAAACTTTTTGCTCAAGTAATAAATAGCGTGCTCTTTTCGGCCAGACTCGTCATGCTGTCCCAGCACACACCCCATTGAATTGTCAAGTACTGTCAGGTATAGTATCAGAGGTCTTCCTTCCATCGGTGGCATAAGAATGGGTGGCTCTTGGAGATATTCCTTTATTCTTTCAAAGGCGGCCTGACATTCATCATTCCAACGTACTACTTGATCTTTCTTCAGCAGCTTGAAGATTGGCTCACAAGTAGCAGTCAGATGCGAGATGAATCGGGCAATGTAATTCAGTCGTCCTAGGAAGCCTCTGACTTCTTTCTCTATTTTTGGAGTCGGCATCTCTTGTATGGCTTTTACCTTGGCAGGGTCCACCTGAATACCTTTATCACTTACAATGAAACCTAGCAATTTTCCGGATCTTACCCCAAAGGTGCATTTGTTGGGATTCAACCTCAGCTTGTACAACTTGAGTCGGTCAAACAACTTCCTCAGATGGTCAAGGTGCTCCTCCTCAGTTTGAGACCTTGCAATCATGTCATCAACGTATACCTCAATCTCATGATGGATCATATCATGAAATAAAGCAACCATGGCACGTTGATAGGTTGCCCCAGCATTTTTCAATCCGAATGGCATGACTTTATAACAGAAGGTCCCCCACTGAGTCACAAATGTAGTCTTCTCCATATCCTCTGGAGCCATCTTGATCTGATTATACCCTGAAAAACCATCCATGAAGGAGAACACCTTGTGTTGAGCTGTATTGTCAACAAGGACATCAATGTGAGGTAGGGGGAAGTCATCCTTGGGGTTGGCCCTGTTCAGATCCCTGTAGTCAACACACATTCTGACTTTACCGTCCTTTTTCGGCACTGGCACCACATTGGCAACCCACTGAGGGTAAGAAGTCACTGCAAGGAACCCGGCATCCAGCTGCTTCATAACCTCGGCCTTGATCTTTTCAGACATCTCTGGACGCATCCGTCGGACTTTTTGCTTTACCGGAGGGCAATCTTCCTTGGTTGGCAGGTGGTGAACTACAATGTCGGCATCCAAACCAGGCATATCTTCATAGGACCAAGCAAAAATCTCCATGTAGTCTTGTAGCATCTGGATCAACCGTCGCTTCACGCTGAGCTCTAGATTGGCACCAATCTTGACCTCTTTCCTATCTGTCTCAGTACCCAAGTTAATTGTTTCCACAGGCTCTTCATGTGGTTGAATAGCTCTCTCTTCCTGGAGTAGCAGTCTTGCGAGTTCACCAGGCACTTCGCAATCATCTTCACCTTCATCTTCGGCCAAGTTGATCGGATTTTCGAAGTCATAACTGGCGGTAGCAGAGCTGTTACCAGTGAGATCCAGAGTGGATTGAAACCTGTATAAGTGAGTGTGTGTAAATATAGCTGTTTTGCAATATATATAACACAGAAAGAAAAAGAGCGCAAGATTTGAAATGCAACAAACGTCCAATGTTTTGATTGATGATATATGAAAATGTCATAAAAAGCCCTCACAAATGGAGCTACGATGCCCCGGGTAGGACACCGAGCCAACAAAGTTTCATATTGTTTGTTACAAATTGGAAATCAAAAGAAATCAATTACTGCGTGACAAATGTGATAGGGGTAAAATCCTTTGCCGTCCAGTTGCTTGGTCCGTCGCCGGTGGTCGGGTAGATCCAACTGTCAAACTCTGCTTCTTCTACATCCTCCTCGATGGCATTCACCCTTGAGCTGGAGATAAACACCGGAGCCTTTCTGATCTTCTCTTTGCGCACAACCCTCTGAGCCTCTGCAGTAAAGCCCAGCCCAAACTTGTCGTTCTTCTGAGCAAAGTCAGGAAGCTGACCCCAGTTTGCACAATTGCCTTTCTGAACCACAGCCCGGGCATCCCTTAGGGAAGCCATCTTCAAGGAAACATTCTCTTCAATTGTTGCCTCTGCTGCTGCTGAAATTGGATGCACCTCCTCGAAATGCTGAAAGGGGGTTTCAATAAACTCCCCATCCATCTCAATGTATCTGAAGGAATTCAAATGGCTCACCATATACTCCTCTTCTCCTTGCACAGTGACAATCTTTCCCCTGACGGGATACTTCAGCTTCTGGTGCAAGGTGGAGGTCACTGCCCCAGCTTTATGGATCCAAGGTCGACCCAGTAGACAAGAGTACGATGGACGTATATCCATCACATAAAAAGTAGAGTCGAACACCTGAGAGCCCACACGAATAGGGATGTCAACCTCTCCATGAACCATCCTTTTTGAACCGTCAAAGGCCCTGACGATGATATTGCTGGGCTTCAGTTCCAGGCCTTCATAATCCAAACGGTCTAAAGCCTTTTTCGGTAGAACATTCAAGGAAGAACCAGTATCCACCAATACATGCGCCCGAGTAGTGCCCCTGCATTCGATAGAGACATGCAGGGCATCGTTGTGGTCTCTTCCCTTCGCGGTCAGGTCGGCATCTGAAAAACCCAAGCCATTGTCTGCTGTCAGATTTGCTACACAGTCAGCAAACTGGACTGCCGATGTCTCCTGTGGTACATGGGCCGTTTTGAGAAATGAAATCAAGGCTTTAGCATGGGCCTCAGAGCATAGCAATAAAGAGAGTAGGGAGATCTTGGAGGGTGTATGCCCCAGCTGTTCGACAACATTGAAATCACTTTTCTTTATTATTTTCAGAATCTCCTCCATTTCTTGTTGGGAGGCCTCAGTATTTACGGGTATTGGTGCCTCCATCCGGGCAGGCTCTTCTTCAATCCCTTTGCCCCGAGCATTTGAGGACTCGGCAGCAGGGGAAACAACTTGATCAGCAGCAGGAACAGGTAAACTTGCAGGTTTTATAAGGAGGGGTCTTCGAATGGCGGGCGGTGCAATTTCAGGTGAGAAGAGCCTGCCACTGCGGGTGACCTTGGCTGGACCAGTGATATCGCAGATACTGGTGCCAGTGTCAAATTCCTGTTTGATTCCATTCACATATACGTCTGCCCCATAATGCCAAGGGACAGCTTTATCAGACACGTAGGGGAAAGGCCCCGGAACAGTAACAATTACAGGTGCGACAGTCAAGATTTGAACAGGCTTCTTCGGGAGAGCTTTGATTGGATTTTTGAAGATGGTAACCACAAAAACTTCTCTTATCGGAACTGCTTGAACAACAGACTTCTGAAACAAAATCTCCCTACTATCCATTAGGCTTTGGATACCTAACTTTAGCAAGGGACAACCAGATAGGGAAACCGTACAGAACAGGCAACCTTCACTGTAACCCGGAAATAAACCGGCCCGCAGTAGGTTCTTCTTGACAGTCTTCAGAGGGGTAACAACTTCCTCTACCGAAACAGCATACATTTCTTCCTCAATGGCATTTACTCTATGCTGGGGCATAGGAGCAGTTACAACATTTGGTCTCTCCGGCGCTTCAAACTGAACTTCCTTTGCGTCGATCAGATCTTGCACTTTGTTTCTCAAGGCCCAGCAATCATCAGTAGTGTGCCCGGGACCATCAGAATGATAAGCACACCGGGCATTTGGGTTATACTTAGGAGACGCAGTGTTGACAACCTTAGGAGCTTCTTTGAGGGTCACCAGGTTGGTGGATAACAGTTGGGGTAAAATTTGAGATAAGGTCATACTCAGTCGAGTATACTGCCTCTTGGGCCTTTCACTTCTTTGTTGATTGTACTGCTGAGGAGCAGTGACAGGTTTCGAGATGACCAAAGCATTGACGGCTTGGCGACTTTCGGGCTTGACTTGTCTTCTAGGACCATAGACGACACTTGCTTCTTTCTTAAACGGCCTCTTCTCAGCACTTGTGGAGGCAGCCTTTTGTATCTTGCCTGACCTGATGCCAGCTTCAATTCTCTCTCCCGTCAATATCAAATCTGTAAACCCAGCGGAGGAGTTACCAACCAAATGATTGAAAAACGGACCAGACAACGTCCCTAGAAACATATCAACCAGCTCCCGATCAGTCAATGGAGGCTGCACCCTGCCAGCTAAATCTCTCCATTTTTGAGCGTACTCTTTGAACCCTTCACCCGTTCCTAGAGACATACCCTGAAGTTGGGTACGCGTAGGAGCGAGATCAGAATTGTATTGGTATTGTCTGTAGAATGCGGTTGCCAGATCTTCCCAGTGTCGGATGCTAGTTCCATCCAATTGGTAGAACCATTCAAGCTGTGACCCCGAGAGACTATCTTGGAAGAAGTGAATCCAGAGATTCTTGTCCGCCGTGTAAGGTTGGATTTTCCTTATGTACGACCTCAAATGCAGCTTTGGGCAGGAGACCCCATCATACTTGGCGAAGGCAGGCGCCTTAAACTTGTGAGGAATTACTACCCCAGAAGATAACCCCAGATCTCCGAAATCCAGTCCCGGCACATTCTGAATTTCCATGGCGCTCAAGCGGTCCTCCAATTGCTTGTACCTGTCAGCAGCAGGTGGGTATTGTTCATCGTTATAGTCCGTCTCGTTTTCGGAGACTGCGGGACTAGGAGATCCTCCCCCTTGGGGACTGTTCTTCTCAGCAGAAGAAGTAGTTGGATCAGCTTCATTATGGAGGGTGTTCCCAAATCTGCGTCCGGTGTTGAACAACGCAGTCCTCTTTTTCTTTTTCTTCTTCATGAGTAGAGTCTTCAACTCTTGCTGACCCTGGGCTAGGCTTAGGACCATCTCTTGAAACTGTGCACTTTGGGCCTGAAGGGCCTTGATTGCTTGCTCACTGGATGAGTCTGGATTCATGATGACTGACTGTTCCAAATAAACAGCGAAGAAGATTAAGCAACCTGTAGAAAAATGGGTACCTGTTATGCACATGATGCATGAGATGCTATCTATGTAATGCATTCAAGGGTTTTGGAAATTCATAATTGTTGTAGACAAAAAGAACGCACGTCATTTTAATAAGAAAAGATTTGTTAGTACATAAATGACCCATGGGTCAAAAATTACAAAATAATTTCTCAGGGTAGAAAGACATTGCGCATCCTTTTTGGTGCGATGTAGGTGTTGAGGACCTCTTGCTCATGGAGTCGACGGGTGAGCTCTAGAACCTTTTTCTCACTGGCGTAGAAGCTGGCCTCAAAAGTATTACGTTCCTCCTTGAGCTGAATCCAGCTTTTCTGCATCTCCTCCCACGATGTAGGCATGTCTGGATGTAGGATGGTGTAGGAAACCTCTCCTTCATTGACGGGCTCTTTAATCACAGGGAGAACATGAGGATAAGGCATCATCAATCTTTGGGCTCGGGGTCGTACCCATTTGAGATAAGGTTCAAGAGGGATGGAGTTCTTGTGTCCCAAAGTCTTGCTATCAACCTTGTTGAGTTTTCCCCAAGCTCTGATGAATCTTTGGCGAAGTCCTTGCGCATCGTTGTCGAAGTCAAAAACTACGCTAGGAATCAGCATATCATGAGGGCCGTCCCTCCGGGCATATCCAAATTGCCTCAAAGCTAGGCAAGGATTGTAGGTGATACCCCCTCTAATTCCAAGTAAAGGAACATTAGGAAATTCTCCGCAACGATCGACGATGATGACATTTTCTCTGGACCGAGAACACCAATGTACATCAGAGTGAGTAAGAGTCATCAACCGTTGGGACCACCTTGAGCCTTGGTCATTCTTCAAGACAGATTGTGGAAGGTGCGAAATAAACCACCTTGCAAGGAGAGGAGTACAGCACATGAGAACACCCCTCTTTCTCATTGTTCGTGTGTAAAATGAGTGAAGGATGTCCCCAAGTAACGTTGGTATTGGGTTCCTGGATAAGAAGCTTTTGACAGCATTGACATCCACCAATTGGTCAGGATTTGGGAACAAGACCAACCCATAGATAAGGAGCGCCAGAATCTCTTCAAAAGCTTGTAAGTCCAATGAGTTCCAACATTCTTGTGCCTTCTCAAACAAGAACTTGGCTAAGAATCCTTTGACGCCGCTTCTGGTTTCCCAATGCCCCTTGATGTCGGATGGTTGTAGATGTAATGCTCGAGCAACATCTTCCGGCTTTGGTTCCTTTTCCGTACCGTTGAAGGGTAGTTGATTAAGGATAGGAATCCTCAGGAGTTGAGAAAACTCCTCCAGAGTGGGTACCAACTGATAATCGGGGAAAGTGAAACAGTGGTGAAGAGGGTCAAAGAACTGGAATAGCACTTTCATCATGTCTTCTTCAATGTTGGCGTTGACTAGGCTGAGCAGTCTATCATGTCTTTCACTGAAGGATGAATTTTCCGGAATTCTTGAGGTGAGCTCCTTGAGTTGAGGAGAGATTCTCACAAGGTTGACTTGAATGGTATTTCTGCGAGGAATCTCCATGTCCTGCAAAACAAGAACAAAGATGAAGATCCAAAACCCTTGAAATGGTTAGTAAATGTATATGATGCTTCATGATGTTTATGATGTATGCACAAAACATATGTACAAGCAAATCACACCAAACCCTAGTTTCAGGCTGGCACGGGGTTTCATAGGTAAGTACCCTCTTGAGTGTAGTTGGCTTAAAAACCTGTCCTATAAATAGTAATCGGGTTCTAAGGAGCTCAATATCATTGGATTGTTTTCAATGTTCATTGTTTTGGTTTAGCCATTTAACTGGCGACCAAAATATTCCAAGAAAACAACCCTCAATGAGTGTAGTATCGAGTATCTACCAACTTCGGACTGCACCAAAGCCGGTCATCTCACTACCCCTAATGAAAGGCCAAGATGGTCAAGTAAGGTTCTAGGTCATTAGTGCTTAGTGACATCACTCAGCGGCCCCATACTCTCCTTGATTGAACTCAAGGGTTACCGGTACTCACAAATATGTCGCACTAATATAGCTATTGCTTAGACCGTGTCGGTATACCCCGCATAATTTCCACAACGTATTGCTATCTATGAATGTTTCCCAAAATCCGGGTGGAGGATTGTAAACCCAAACAATAGAGCCAAAGTATAAAGCAAGCAAATCAAACAATTAGTCATGCAAGAGGGTGATCTAAGCCCTAAGGTTACTCCACTTTTAGATAAGTCCCCAGCAGAGTCGCCAGTTCTGTGATACGGTGGGAGAACTGACTTGAGGTTTTGCGTTTTATTTTCGCAAATGTTTCGGTTGAGCAAGAGTCGCCACCGACTTTTTATTTTATCCTAAGGAAAGGTTTAAAAAGCACAGCAAAAACCTTTGAGATGTTTTCTTGGGTTCGGGGAGTAGATTATAGAAAGGGAAGGTATTAGCATCCTTTCTATCCATGGTTATCCATGGGCTCTTAGTTACTTGCTTAGATCAATTGCCTTTTTCAATTGTTTGAAATGGTGCTTGTGTGTGTGGGTTTGAAAATGTTTTGAAAAGAGGCCAATGTGGTGGCAACCTTTGTGATGATCCATGTTGGGATGTATACAAAGGTGTATGTCTTTTGAAAAGGTTTTCATTTTATTTTTTGAAAGTCGTTTTTGAAAGTGTTGTGATGTGTGAAAAAACAGGCAAGTGTTTTCATTTTTGCAAGTTGGCAAGTACTTAAGAGCGATCTACCCTAAAGTTCTCAAAGATTTTTGCTATATCTTTAACCCTTTTTAACAATTTTGTTCCACCATTGTATTTGGTGGACAATCTTGTGTTAGGATGTGAAAGGGACAGGCGCGGGTCATCGTTTAGACCATAATTGCAACGGTGCCAAGTATCTTTGGGCATTTTCCTTAAGGGACTTGATCATTTTGTTTTGAAAAATATTATCGAGGGACCATGATCATTCAATTCGTTTGTCTTGCCCAAAGAGACCTAACATGCAATATGGCCCAATTTCGAAAGGCAACAAGTGGATGTAACCCTAGGGGTGCTAGTGTGCAAGTGTGTTTTATTGCATACAAGAGTTTTTCTTTGAATTAGGTTTTTCTATTTCATTGATTTTATCTTGTCATACACGTCCTAATTACTAGCAATAAGAAGCGGAAATGTAAAATCCTACGCTATTACAACAATTAGGGGAGAGGGATACACATTTGTACATGGGGGGTTCAACGAGAAAAATAGACAAAAAAGAAAATAGCAAAAAAACAAGATATATATAGAGAGAGAGGGAGCCCGCGCGCTGTTGGTAGGCCATCAGAAGTTCTGACCCAGTTCCGCTGTCAGATGATCAACCTGTTAGTGAAACTGGATGAGTCAGAACTTCTGACTCTAGAACCTGCAAAACAGAACCCTGTTAGTGGGGAAACCAGAAGTTCTGATTTCCCTGCGCTGCAAGGCAGAAGTTTGTTAGTGGAGAACCCAGAAGTTCAGATTCTGCTGAAAAGGCAATGACTCTCAGAGGTTCTGATGTCATTGACAGCAAAACAGGCTTCAGATGTGCTAACGTCAAAGTCAGTACTGGGCTTTTTCCTGCACTAATCAGAACATCTGCAATCCTGTTGTTACTCCACAAAACAGAAAACATATTTGGAACAGATCCAACAAAATAGCAAAATGTCTCAGAGGTCAGAATCACCAAGGTCACAGGCAAGTCCTAAACTGGCTCAGAACGTTCTGAGGTATGAGAGTCCTCAGAACATAAACAGCAATAACATGAATATTTACATTATGTTTCTTGAATATGCACAGCTGATGATGTTTAACAGTGTGGTGAGGGTCAGCAGGTGCTTACCTGACTTTCTGGAAAATGGTGGGTGAAAGTTAGCTTTTGGTTCTGGTGGTGTTCTGGACAGATTTGGAAAAGGGGAAGTGAAGGTGTATACGTGTATAGGGTCAGAAGTTTGGAAAGAACGTTTTTGGTTTACAGAAAAGAGCTGGATGTTTGATGAAGTTGAAGGTAAGAAACTTAAAGTTATGAAACAAAGCTGGAGATTTTTTGGCAGAGTTTCAGAACGCTGTGTTGCTTAGGAGTTTGGTTTCTCTCTTAGCAATTCTTTTGTTTCTCTTCTTGAACGTCTTTTGCAGTGGTGAAAGCTCTCTATTTATAGGCAAAGTTCTTGTGGATGCCTTGAGCATTTAAGGCGCCAACAGAGTTTGAGTCTTTGTTCTTTGACAGAAATTCCTTGGAAGTTGTGATAACAGCTATTTTTCAGCCTAGGTAGCAGCAGCAGGCGTAGATTGGGGGAAGTGACCTCTGAAATGGGCGGTGGCGTGAAGACCCATGCCAGAATCTGTGCAAAAGCATTTTCCAAGCCACACGTGAACGCTCAGGAGTGGTTGGAAGCATTAATGGGCATTAAATGGTGACAAGACCTGTCAATACCAACATTCTGGTTGTTGAATCAGCAGCGTAAACCATGCTCTGGCCTTGGCTACCTGTTGTCTGGAGACTCTCCTGGTTTTCTGGTACGTTCCTTGGATCTACTTCTGGACAATCTGGACTTAGAGATTCTGTATCAAGGTGGCACCTATCCCTCTGACCTTCCATCTTCTGATTTTAACCTGTTCTGAAGGAGCCTTTATACCTTCATGTTTCTCTTGCATTCCTTTAGCAAGTTCTGACTGGGCTTGTGTAACTGCTGAAGGGGCATGTTCTGTTTGAGGCTTACACTCTGAACCACGTTTACAACTTCTGGTTGAACTGATGTAGCTGCTGAAGAGCCAACTTCTGACCATGCTGAGCCAAACTTGCAACTTCTGACCGTCTTCATCTGGAATGGGTCCAGAAGTTCTGAAGCGCTGACTTTTTCTAAAAACACTTATTTTAAAGAAACATTCTAAGCACTTAGAATTTGATTTTCCTCGAGATGAAAGCGTTGTTTCTGGATCTTGTGAGATCACCTTGCTCTTGTAAGTGACTTGCTTGGGCAAAAGGATAACTCAGGACTCGGATTTGTTTCAGGGGATTTTGAAAAATCTAAGATGGTTTCCTGAAGAAAGGGAGGGCGAATTTTGGGGTACAACACTATGAAAAGTTAAAAATATTTTTATCCAATAAAAATGAATTGAACACAGTATGAGAAGATTTTCTAGGTTTGTTTTATCTTGACATTGTTGCAATTGCGAAGTTCCGAATATGACGATGAATGTGAAGAGATTTCATGACGTAGTGACGTTGCGACGATGTATGCATAGTGATGTGTGATTAACTAGTTGTATTGGCTTGGCTTGTTAACGTGTGTTGTGTTGTTGTATTTGTTTTCATAACATGTTAGTGTTGCATGCATGTTCATAAGTGACGATGTGGCCGTAATGGAATGTGACGGTGTAGCCTTAATGGCAAGTGACGGTGTAACCCAAATGGCATAGAGACGTTGTTATGGTACCACATGCATACAATTTGTGAAGTCAGTGTCATTGCATTATGATGTTGTTGTTGAGTAAGATGTGATCTATTGCTTGTTGGGTGTGATTGTTGAAACCGTATCGTGTGTTGTTGTTGATACATAGAGTATGAATTTATGATTATGAATGCTAAACTTTATCTAATCATTATCATATACTCGTTTATATTGTTATGATATCTCATCATTTATTGTTTGAATGTTTCCTCCACATGGGTAACACACAGGTGACGAAGATTAGGGTTGCTTGAGGTATGAAGATGCGCCTCGTAGTGCATAGATTGAGTTGGGTCTTGCTCTGATACGTAACACAGGGGATGAACGCTTGTGTGCTTATTTGATAGTTTTTGATTTTGGAATATTATGAGAACTTTATAATTTCTCTTTCATGTGAGGAGACGTTGCCTATGTTTTGCTGGAATTGATTATTAAACTATAATTTAATTTGTTTTCGTTGCATGAATAAAGTGAAGTAGAATGATGATATGCCGTCGGTTCATCAGAGTTTTATGTGTTATGTATCTATTTACTAAATGTTGAGCAATTTTTGAGATGATAAATGTGACATCCTATTTAGATGTTTTTTGGAATTTTTAAATTACTCTGATTTTATAGTAATTATTCGATGGGGAAAATGGGGTGTTACAATTGGTATCAAAGCAGGATGGTCCGTTCGTCCAGGTTTTTGAGTCGTTAGAGTAGTGTGATGTTATGAAGTAAAGCAGAGTAATGGTTGGAAGAGGAAATGGTGCACTTGCTAATGTGTTGTAGGCTTTGGCTCAGGCAATGCAGAATCAGCCTAATACTGGTAGGAACGATGGAACTCGTGCTTTGGAAACTTTCCAGAGAAACCATCCACCCACGTTCAAAGGCAAGCATGATCCTGAAGGAGCACAAAAGTGGCTCAAAGATATTGAAAGGATCTTCTGGGTTATGGATTATTCTGATGCACAGAAGGTGCGTTTTGGAACTCATATGCTGGCAAGAGAGCCTGATGATTGGTGAGTTGTAACTCTCCATAGATTGGAAGGTGTAGGTGAGGCTATTATTTGGGTTGTGTTTCATAGGGAATTCCTAAGGAAGTACTACCCTGAAGATGTCTGAGGGAAGAACGAGATCGAGTACCTGGAATTGAAGCAGGGAAACTTATCAATGACTGAATATGCTGCTAAGTTTGTGAAATTAGAAAACTACTATCCTCACTACACAGAGGAAACTACTGAAGTTTGAAGTTCGTCAAGTTTGAGAATGACTTGCATTCTGAAATCAAGAAGGCCATTGGGCATCAGCGGATTCGCAAGTTTATAAACTTGGTAAATAGCTGCATAATCTATGAAGAAGATAGTAATGCTCATTACAAGATTGTCACTAAGAAGAGAAGAAAGCAACAAAAGAATCATGGGAAGACTTACAATGCTCCAACCGGTAGAGGCAACACAGAGGATTGATGATGGTAAGAAGCCAAGTGGAGGAGATGCTCCTACTAACCTTAAGTGTTACAAATATGGAAGAATCAGGCATAAGATCGGTGAATGCACAAGTGAAGCCAAGAGGTGTTTCCGTTATGGCAAGACTGGTAATGAGGTAACTGAGTGTGAACACAAGGCAG
This sequence comes from Vicia faba, assembly GCA_948472305.1. Taxonomy (NCBI): domain Eukaryota; kingdom Viridiplantae; phylum Streptophyta; class Magnoliopsida; order Fabales; family Fabaceae; genus Vicia; species Vicia faba. The sequence continues at coordinate 1,286,408,439 of OX451740.1, read as the reverse complement.
TGATATGTTTTAACTGTGGTGAAGAGGGGCATATCAGTATCCAGTGTCAGAAACCAAAGAAGACTCAATCTGGTGGGAAGGTTTTTGCTATGTGTGATCGGTGGATCTGGAACTGACTGTTTAACGCTGGTTCGCGAAATGTCGCGGAAGCAAGAGTCGCCACCGTCTTTTATTTTCTCCAATATGGAAAGGACAAAAGCACAGAAAAATTCCTTATGAGATTATCTCTCGTTTCAGGAGGTAGATTTATAGAAAGGGAAGGTGTTAGCACCCTTTCTATCCATGGTTATCCATGGGCTCTTAGGTACTTGCTCATTTGTGTTTTCAAGAGTGTTTGCTTTTCAATTGTGAGTGGCTTTGAAAAAGTTTCGTTTAAAGTTTCAGATCGACTCTTGTATCAGTCCTCAAGAGTGTTTGAAAAATTGTTTTTGAAAGCTTTTTGAAAAGTGTAGGTGTGAAAAGAAGTTTTTGATTTGTTTTGAATTAGAGCAAGTATCTACGAGTCATCTACCTACCTTAAGGAATTAGGCTGTGTAAATGTCCTTAAGGTAGTGCCATCCCACCATTGAGAGGTAGGTAGCACCACCGTTGGAGGTTTTCGGGTCAATTCGTTTTTAGGGACAGTGTGGTCTCCAGAGCAACAGTAGGGCACCTTAGAAGCTACCCTTATGCCATTGATCCTTTTTTATTCCGAGGCAACCTTTCCGAGGCAACTTGTTTTGAGGCATATGGATCAACGGACATAAGGACTTACCAAAACGTCCTATACTCGACGACCACAATTCGAGCTTGTAGGGACAATGTGGTCACCAGAGCAGCAGTAGGACACCTTAGAAGCTACCCTTATGCCATGTTCATGGACATAAGGACTTACTAAAACGTCCTGTACTCGACGACCACGTTTCGAGGGGCAAGGAAACAGTGAGGCGTACCCTAAGAGTGGTGTGTGAATTGTGTGTCATTTTCAATTATGTTTTATCTTGATCATGCATTGGGTGAGCTACGCTTTGATTTTATTTGGGCCATTTATTCGTTCATGTGATTAACAGTTAAAAGGTGCAGAAATTAAAATGCGGAAAATAAAGGTCCTACGCTATTACAAGGCGCGAGTCTATACATCGCCAAATTAACAAAGACCCATTTTTTTTAGTAAAATGCAGAAAGTAAATAAATTTCTAAATACTATTACAGGGCTTGGACAGTTACATAATATTTAAACGGAAAATAAGGACAAACGCGCGAAAAGAAATTATAATTGAATGTGCGAGGGCGTTGGACCCTTTAAAGAAATTAAATTGAAATTACAAATTAATTAATGATTAAATAAAGAAAAGAAATTATTTTTTTTTATGTTTTTTTTTGTATTTAATGGAAATAAAGAGAATGAATTAAAATTAGAAATAAAACCCTAGTTCTAAATTATTTTTAATTGTTAAAGAAAATATTTAAGTTTTGACCTAATTTACCCTAATTAATTAGTGACATGTTTATTTACAAAATTAATTAATAATTAATAATAATAATAAGAAGAAAAATATTTATTAAGCAAAAAGAATAAAAATGCTAAAACCTAAGTTCTACATTTTTTAGTTTATTTAAGAAAAAAAGCATTAAAGTTGAAGACCTAAAATTAAACTAATTTGATTATTAAAATTTATTTACAAAACTATTAATGAATTAAAAATTAAATAAACATATTTTATTTTTTTGATTTCTGATTTTTTTGGTTTTATTATGAAAATTATTTTTGGAATTTAAAGGGAAAAGCAATTAATTAAAAAAAAAACAAATAAAAGAATAAAAAGAAAAAAATAAAGAAAGAAAAATGAATTAGAAGATGGATCAAACCCTGGGGGTGTCTGGACCCAAAGGGAGTTTTTGAAGCAGTTTGGCCCATTGCAATCCAGGCCTTGTTTGACTTTTTGTGGTTACGTGTGCCTCAGTTGACTAGCGTGCATGGTGGACTCCAGGTTCTGGCCTTTGGATTGGGGCTTCTGGGCGTGTGGCAAGCCAAGGCGTTGGGCGTATGGTGTACTACTGGGAAGAAACTGCACCTGATCACATTACAACAAAAATTATAGAGAAATATGGGGGACCTGGGAATCGAACCCAGGTCCCAATGCCTGTAGGACAACGCACAAGCCAACTGAGCCAACGCGTTAGTTTGTATGTATAATGGAATGGGATTAATATATGTGAAAAAGTGCTAGTGGCCTGAAGTCAAAATAAAAACGCGCTAAATTTAAATCAGCCAACCACGTCAAGCCACGCCAGCATCTTCTTCTCCATTTGCCTGTAACTAATATCAAATAGAGGGGGTTTTGAACCCCCACTAAGCTTCAACCTGAAAAATAGCGATTAGGTGATAGTAAAAAATAAAAAGGGCGCGAGGTGTGAGATCAATTCGTTTGGATCTCCTGATTTCAAAGGTACTGGTCTTACTGTCCAATTTTTCCTCAAGCGTAAAACCCCAAAATTGGAGCTCTGAAATCCTAGAAAGCTTTCATGGTGGATTCCTGTACAGGGCTTATTAGTTCAATCAAAGTATGCCATTAGCTTCAGAACACTCATGTTAGTATAAATCAATGTTTAAAACGTATGAAAAATGTATGCAAATTCAAACACGAACATGAAAAAAATTATGAACAGGGAGGCTTCATTCTACCAATTCCTTGAGTATGGAGGGCTGGTTTTGATTGGAATCATTTCCTTGAGATGCCAGGGACGTGTTTGGATGGGAATAGGGACTTAAAACGTGCTGTAAGGAGGTTTACAGTTTTGCTCTTTTGCTTGAAATTTTTTAAATGTGTTTTGCAGTTTGGGAGCTTCTTAGGTCGGGATCTCGTTTGTGTTGTCTTGCATATGTATTATGTAATGAGTTTTGATCAAAATTATGGCCAATAATGCAATGCATTCATGCTTAGGATTCTCCATAAACTCCATTGAAGCACTTTCCATTCTTAAGCCAAAATTTGAATTCTTGCTTCTTTTAGCCCCTTGCACGAAATTGGAATGTCAATGATGATGTATCAAAGCAATTCAATACAAGAAATATCCCCTTAATTAACTTCTTTGATTTTATTTGATTTTAAATGATTTAAAATGAATTAAATCAAATAAAATTAAATAAAAATGAAAAAATTAATTTTAAATTTTGAAATAATTTGTGGGACACGTGGGAAGCATGGCCAAGCTGAATCAAGTGGAAAAAGTGGGCCCCTTTTGTCAAAAATGAAATTTCAAGGATAAATGATTTTGGCCATTTCACAAAAATTTCCCAACTTCTCCAATGCATATCTTGCTCAATTTTGAAGTTATGAACATGTTCTTGGACATTTTGGAAAGGTCTTGAAGTCCTCTAACCAATGTCTTTGGTCCCATGTCATTTTGATTTACCAATCTCAAGGTATGGTCTTTGATTTAAAGTCCCTTTTTGTTGACTTTTGAAAATGACCTATAATGTTGAAATTGATAACTTTTTGTGAGAGCATTTCTTGGACTTGAAGTGTGAAGATGAGTTTTAGGAAATTCCATTCTCTTCAAGATGAGCTTTGGATGGAATTTTTCTGATGAACCATGAAAAAGTTATGCCTTGGTCAAGTTACAGTTGACTTTTCAGCTGTCCAGAAATAGAAACTTTTGCATCTTGAGACTTTTTGAGCCATTCTTGTGAAATCATGGTCAAGACTTGACCAAATGATGATTGTGGCTTCAAAATAAGATGTTGACCAAAAATTTTGACTTTTGACTGCCAAATGACCATTTTGCCCCTGTAGTTGACTGTGGAGCAATTAGGGTTTTTGACTGTGCAACTTGACCTTGTGAGTCTTGAAACTTGACATGTAGGTGCTTGACAATGTGTATGAGCATATGGGACTTGATTGAGCCCTTGAAAACCTCAACTTCCTTGCAGGAACCAAAACCCTAGTTTGACTGGCTTAGGAGGATGGTTGACTGTGTAGCCCTTTAGTAGACTTTGAACCATTTGAGGTGATGCTTGTCAAAAACATTGAAGATTTATGGGAGGGCAAATTTTGGGGTACAACAGTTGCCCCTGTTCAATCTTCTTAGACCTGAGGATGTAGATTGGCGTGTGTGCCTTTCGCGATCCGAGGGTGGAAGATGATTGAACACTAGAGTGCCCAGAAATTTGCACTCACATAGTAGAGTATCAGCAGTGTGATAGCAGGAATGGGCTTATAGATGCCATTTGGAGACTGTTGGTATATGGATGGGCTTATAGATGCCATCTAGGTGTCGATCGCGTAAGAGATTCCTTAGCGAGAACTTGCGTACCTGAGAAAGAAAAATAATTACCTGGCCTGTTACAGGAGTTGATCTTCAAATTCTTTATGTAGATGTGCCCTGGCCGGATACAAGAATCGAATCTTTAAACTCTTCAGACGTGCCCTGACAGGATACAGGAATCGAGTCTGATAATGTTAGTCTTCAACAGATACACCCTGGCAAGATACAGGAATCGGATCTTCGAACTCTTCAGACGTGCCCTGGCAGGATACATGAATCGAGTCTGGTAATGTAGTCGTCAACAGATACACCCTGGCAAGATACAGGAATCGGATCTTCGAACTCTTCAGACGTGCCCTGGCAGGATACAAGAATCGAGTCTGGTAATGTAGTCGTCAACAGATACACCCTGGCAAGGTACAGGAATCGGATCTTCGAACTCTTCAGACGTGCCCTGGCAGGATACAGGAATCGAGTCTGGTATGTAGTCGTCAACAGATACACCCTGGCAAGATACAGGAATCGGATCTTCGAACTCTTCAGACGTGCCCTGGCAGGATACAGGAATCGAGTCTGGAAATGTTAGTCGTCGACAGATACACCCTGGCAAGATACAGAAATAGGATCTCCGAACTCTTCAGACGTGCCCTGGCAAGATACAGGAATTGAGTCTGGTAATGTAGTCGTCAACAGATACATCCTGGAAAGATACAGGAATCGGATCTTCGAACTCTTCAGACGTGCCCTGGAAGGATACAGGAATCGAGTCTGGTAATGTAGTCGTCAACAGATACACCCTGGCAAGATACAGGAATCGGATCTTCGAACTCTTCAGACGTGCCCTGGCAGGATACAGGAATCGAGTCTGGTAATGTAGTCGTCAACAGATACACCCTGGAAAGATACAGGAATCGGATCTTCGAGCTCTTCAGACGTGCCCTGGCAGGATACAGGAATCGAGTCTGGTAATGTAGTCGTCAACAGATACACCCTGGAAAGATACAGGAATCGGATCTTCGAACTCTTCAGACGTGCCCTGGCAGGATACAGGAATCGAGTCTGGTAATCAGTCGTCAACAGATACACCCTGGCAAGATACAGGAATCGGATCTTCGAACTCTTCAGACGTGCCCTGGCAGGATACATGAATCGAGTCTGGTAATGTAGTCGTCAACAGATACACCCTGGCAGGATACAAGAATCATATCTTCGAACTCTTTAGACGTGCCCTGGCAGGATACAGGAATCAAGTCTGGTAATGTAGTCGTCAACAGATACACCTTGGCAGGATACAGGAATCGGATCTTCGAACTCTTCAGACGTGCCCTGGCAGGATACAGGAATCGAGTCTGGTAATGTAGTCGTCAACAGATACACCCTGGCAAGATACAGGAATCGGATCTTCGAACTCTTCAGACGTGCCCTGGCAGGATATAGGAATCGAGTCTGGTAATGTAGTCGTCCACAGATACACCCTGGCAAGATACAAGAATCGGATCTTCGAACTCTTCAGACGTGCCCTGGCAGGATACAGGAATCGAGTCTGGTAATGTAGCCGTCAACAGATACACCCTGGCAAGATACAGGAATCAGATCTTCGAACTCTTCAGACGTGCCCTGGCAGGATACAGGAATCGAGTTTGGTAATGTAGTCGTCAACAGATACACCCTGACAAGATACAGGAATCAGATCTTCGAACTCTTCAGACGTGCCCTGGCAGGATACAGGAATCGAGTCTGGTAATGTAGTCGTCAACAGATACACCCTGGCAAGATACAGGAATCGGATCTTCGAACTCTTCAGACGTGCCCTGGAAGGATACAGGAATCGAGTCTGGTAATGTAGTCGTCAACAGATACACCCTGGCAAGATACAGGAATCGGATCTTCGAACTCTTCAGACGTGCCCTGGCAGGATACAGGAATCGAGTCTGGTAATGTAGTCGGCAACAGATACACCCTGGCAAGATACAGGAATCAGATCTTCGAACTCTTCAGACGTGCCCTGGCAGGATACAGGAATCGAGTCTGGTAATATAGTCGTCAACAGATACACCCTGGCAAGATACAGGAATCGGATCTTCGAACTCTTCAGACGTGCCCTGGCGGGATACAGGAATCGAGTCTGGTAATGTAGTCGTCAACAGATACACCCTGGCGAGATACAGGAATTGGATCTTTTGTTGCGACCGTTGATGGTAATCATCTTTGTACTGACCTTTGTCCTGAAAAGACAAAACGTTAGTTGTATGTGATGTCATGATGTATGACATGCGTGATGTTCTCAAACTGAATGAGATTGTATGTTCATGATGCGTATGTGCATGCTATAATGTATGAAGCTGCAATGTTTATGAATGTATGTTTTCGTCTAGGAAAGTAAATCCTTGACGGATGCCGGGAAGTTAAATCCTGGGCTGATGTGAATAGCATTTCGCTGTTTCCGCTGGGGAGTGATGGTTGCAAGAATACCGGTAGGAGATGGTGACTCCGTTGGGGAATAAACTTGGAGAGTACTCTGCGGGAGAAAATTATTCTAGCGACCTTGTTGGGGAACAATACTCTGTGGGAAGAGAGGTACTTTGCTGGGATGTTGATGATAACTTCGTTGGGGATACCGTTGTTATGTTGGAAGTTTTAATAGACTCCGCTGGGGATGAGAAGACTTCGCCGAGGACGATCTTTCCGTGGCTTTTGGCTGAGGATAACCCAGTTATATCCTGGTAGGGAAATAACCTTTGAATAAAGCCGGGGGACGCGTTCGCTCTGCAGGGGATAAGCTTTCCAGAATCTACTGGGGATAAGCTTACTACTGGGGAGATTGATTGAACTCTCCTGGGGGAATCTTTTCATATTGGACTGGATTCTCCTGGGGAAATCTTTGAGATATATTGGGGAAGTGGCTCCGCTGAATGTCTGGTATACCGCCGGGGAACAATCTTAGATCAAGACTGTCGGGGATGCTTGTTAGGAATGTCTGTATATTGCGCTGAGGAATGTTTGATATTTGCTGGAGGATGCCTAACTTCCTTAAGGCTGACAGGATAACTCTGCTTTGGGGAGAGCGTATTGACTTGCTGGCTCACTCTCTGGGGAGTTAAGATATCTTGGTTATGTTCTTCAGCTGAACTTACCTTGGTACCTTGGTGGACAGAGCAATTAGATTGCTTAGACAACTCATTATTGCCCATGTTTCTGATGTTAGAGGATACCTGTGGAGGCGCTTGATGACTGTCGGTTGGCAAATCTTCTTTTGGTAGGCAAGTGACGAGATGTCGGGACATAGTCGTACGCTTTGATCCCTAACTTTTGCCTGGACCGCCCTTTCGGGTTTTCAGTCCACCGGGATACCCATTTTTGCCCAAGCCGCCTTTTCAGGTTTTCGGCTTGTCGGGTGTACAAATTTTTTCATTTCATCCCTTATTTTGCCCGAACCCTTTTGGTTCGCCGGGAAGCCCTTATTTTTGCCTAGGTGTGTCAACCTAGCGGGTCTTTGATTATGCGCAGTATTTTTTTCGACTATGTCCACGCTCTCAGAATGTAGGGAGTTGTCCCTGTTAGAAGTGTTTTGTCATGCCACCAGAAGGTGTTTGATCAGGCCAGATTCGTAGTTGGAATGCCCCAAGTGACTCAGACGGAGATTTGCCCCAGGCTATTTGGCCTTTGAGAGATTCTCCGAATCTTGATTGGACTTCCCCAGATGATGGACTATGATCATGTCTGCCCCTTGGTTGGAAGAGCTTTTGTCCATTAGACATTCGTCGTACGAACTCTTATGCTGTTCAAACAAAAAGTCATATGCAAACGAAGTTATGTTAAAAATGCAAAGCTTATGTCTGTTTCGAAGTTTTTTTTTTTGGAAATGCATCCTTTTTTAGTAAAAACAAGTGAATTTTGTAAAACTGTGATGTCAACTCGTTATTTTACCGCAAGCCTTAAGGAGTCAGGATACCTTTTGTAACAGTATGCTTTCGAACTAACCCATGCTTCAGCTAGGACTTTTGAGGGTTATAACATGGCCTGGTTCACGGTTTAAGAAACAAAGGATAAAGGCTCAAAGTATTTGTACCCACCCGCTCTTCGTGATGTTCTTCAAACCTAAGCTCAGTTGATCGTGCGTTAGACCTTATTTGAGTCTTTGTCCTGATGTTCCAATGATGGTTCAGATATTGATGATTTATTCTGAATAGGCAGTCATTTTTTGTTTTTGTTAAGGGTTTGTATGACCTCTTTCTTTTTGATTTCGCTATCCCTGTTTTTTGCCTGAACTGTTTCTTTTGTGATTACAGTCAGCGGGATGCCCCAGTTTTGTAAGTCTCCTTCATAGGTTTTGACTTATTGGGCTTTTATTTTGAGAAGTAATGACTGCCTGTCTTTATGATTGTTCGGAACCATCACTGTCTTTCTTTGTTTTGTAAGGACCTCTTTGGTGCCATTTGTTATGCACTTGGATCAGCTGAGGGAACTACCCAGCCCCAGGTTATGATTAAGGGTTTTAAATTTCAAAAAGAAAAACTCCTACTTCTTTGGCTCAGAGGGGTTGACAGGGGATTATCATCCTTATAACTCCAGTGTTTAGGAATTGAAACAATGCCTGTACTTCATCAGCGGGGTCTGTTCAAAAGCATACTGTAAATGTCGTGGTATCGTTTTCGTCATCCTCCCTCAAGAGGCTTAGAGTTTTTAATTGAGAGTTGACATCAAAAAATGAAAGCAATTTGAATATAGCGAATGCGAATATATTGCTTCAAAACAGACATATGCGATGCATTAATGAAATAACAACGTTTAAAATGAATAAATGTTTGAACAATCAAAAGAAAATTACAACTTGAAAAATTCTAATGAACAAAAGTCTTCTAGTCTCAGGGCTTGTCACTTCAAATGGTGAATCCCGTAGGGATGGCAGGAGCATTCAGTCTGACCCACTTGGGAGAAATCCACTGCCCCTTCATTAATCAGGTCCTGGACTTTGTTCTTAAGAGCCCAGCAGTTGGCAGTGTCATGTCTAGGATTATCAGAGTGGTATGCACATCTTCTGTCGGGATGATAGTTAGGAGCAGAGATGTTGGGGTTCCGGGGAGGAGCCCTTAGTGTAATCAGATTCAACCTCAACAGGTGTTGCAAGGCTTGAAACAGCGGCATGTTAAGCTGGGTGAATTGCCTCTTGGACCTGCTTGGCTTACTCTGATCAACCTGTTGCTCTGGGCGAGGTTGATATTGGGCTTGTGAAGTGGTAGCAATTTGGAGAGGTCCATTCTTCACCATACCAGACTCTTGTCCTCTTGGAAGCTGATCAAAGGCCTGGTCCCTGACTCGGACTGGTTGCTTCATGTTGGATCTGTCTTGGTGGAGTTGGCTGATCATGGTCCTCAACTCTTCTTGCTCCCGAGCTAAACCTTGGATGAGAGCCCTTTGCCCCAGCATCTGGGTTTTCATTGTATCTACCTCAGCTTGTAGACGTTTCAGTCGTTCGTCCTTGTCATCTTCAGCACTGTTCCTGGCCAAAGTCCCCATGAGGAGTGTCCTTAACTCTTCTTGCCCCTTGGATAGGCTTAGAAAGATATCCCTGAACTGAGTCTCTTGAGCATGAAGGTCCTGGTTGTTTGGTTGGAAAGCCATTGCTGAAATAAACAGCGAAGAAGGTAAGAGACCTGTAAAAGGGTACCTGTAATGCAATGTATGCATGCATGCAATGTTTTCAAGGATCTCGCGGGGTAGACGAGAAAAATTGTTAGAATTTGCATTTTGTAGCTTGATGGAAGGCACTGCATATTGTTGAGAGTCCTTCTTCAAGGGTCAAAGGCTCACCATATCCAGTGGGTCATAGCCCCTGACAACCTTGTCTAGAGGAAAATAAATCCCCTTTGCCCCTTGCTGGACAGTTGGTTCATCATGACCTGCATCATAGACCCTTGAGATCCTTGAAATGGATTAGTCCTTATGTAGGATGTATGCAATGGTATGATGTTATGCTACGCATGAAGTGATATATGTAAACCCTGTTATGAGTCCAGATTAAGGACTATAAACAAAACCTACAAGAAACTCAAGTGTCAGATAACAAGCATGCAAATAGTCAAGTTGGAAGGCACACAAGTCACACAAAAGAAGCCCTTAGAGTTTAGGCCAGCATGGGGTCTAGGTATTACCCTCTTTCAGTTTGTTGGTTCAGACCTGTCATATCAGAAGTAACCGGGTTCTAGAGGATCCCAATATCACTGACTACCCTCAATCGGTCATAACTCCAGCATCGCAACCTTTTCTTGCGGCCAGAACCATCACGAGAGTTTAGCCTCAATGGGCGTAGCATACTGCTACTGTTCTATTGGCCAAGTTGGGTCATTTAAGGTTCTAAGGTCGGTTGGTGCTTAATGACTCCTCAGAAGACCCATATTCTCCTTGTTGCGACACAAGGGATATCGGTACAGACCAAGGCGCCACACCAACGTAGCCACTGCTTTACCCATGTCGGTCTACGCCGGACAGGTCCCTCACAGCTTATGCCACCTAACAGGGTATCCCCAGATCCGGGTTAGGATCTATGTAACTCCGATGCAACCCACAATAATAAAGCAAACAAAGCACAACAATTGAAAACACAGTTATGAACTATCCTAAGGTACACCTCACTTTATAAGTATCTTCCCCAGCAGAGTCGCCAGTTCTGTGATCGGTGGATCTGGAACTGACTGTTTAATGCTGGTTCGCGAAATGTCATGGAAGCAAGAGTCGCCACCGTCTTTTATTTTCTCCAATATGGAAAGGACAAAAGCACAGAAAAATTCCTTATGAGATTATCTCTTGGTTCGGGAGGTAGATTTATAGAAAGGGAAGGTGTTAGCACCCTTTCTATCCATGGTTATCCATGGGCTCTTAGGTACTTGCTCATTTATGTTTTCAAGAGTGTTTGCTTTTCAATTGTGAGTGCGTTTGAAAAAGTTTCGTTTAAAGTTTCAGATCGACTCTTGTATCAGTCCTCAAGAGTGTTTGAAAAATTGTTTTTAAAAGCTTTTTGAAAAGTGTAGGTGTGAAAAGAAGTTTTTGATTTGTTTTGAATTAGAGCAAGTATCTACGAGTCATCTACCTACCCTAAGGAATTAGGCTGTGTAAATGTCCTTAAGGTAGTGCCATCCCACCATTGAGAGGTAGGTAGCACCACCGTTGGAGGTGTTCGGGTCAATTCGTTTTTAGGGACAGTGTGGTCGCCAGAGCAACAGTAGGGCACCTTAGAAGCTACCCTTATGCCATTGATCCTTTTTTATTCCGAGGCAACCTTTCCGAGGCAACTTGTTTTGAGGCATATGGATCAACGGACATAAGGACTTACCAAAACGTCCTATACTCGACGACCACAATTCGAGCTTGTAGGGACAATGTGGTCACCAGAGCAGCAGTAGGACACCTTAGAAGCTACCCTTATGCCATGTTCATGGACATAAGGACTTACTAAAACGTCCTGCACTCGACGACCACGTTTCGAGGGGCAAGGCAACAGTGAGGCGTACCCTAAGAGTGGTGTGTGAATTGTGTGTCATTTTCAATTATGTTTTATCTTGATCATGCATTGGGTGAGCTACGCTTTGATTTTATTTGGGCCATTCATTCTTTCATGTGATTAACAGTTAAAAGGTGCAGAAATTAAAATGCGGAAAATAAAGGTCCTACGCTATTACAAGGCGCGGGTCTATACATCGCCAAATTAACAAAGACCCGTTTTTTTAGTAAAATGCAGAAAGTAAATAAATTTCTAAATACTATTACAGGGCTTGGACAGTTACATAATATTTACACGAAAAATAAGGACAAACGCGCGAAAAGAAATTATAATTGAATGTGCGAGGGCGTTGGACCCTTTAAAGAAATTAAATTGAAATTACAAATTAATTAATGATTAAATAAAGAAAAGAAATTATTCTTTTTTATGTTTTTTTTTTGTATTTAATGGAAATAAAGAGAATTAATTAAAATTAGAAATAAAACCCTAGTTCTAAACTATTTTTAATTGTTAAAGAAAATATTTAAGTTTTGACCTAATTTACCCTAATTAATTAGTGACATGTTTATTTACAAAATTAATTAATAATTAATAATAATAATAAGAAGAAAAATATTTATTAAGCAAAAAGAATAAAAATGCTAAAACCTAAGTTCTACATTTATTAGTTTATTTAAGAAAAAAAGTATTAAAGTTGAAGACCTAAAATTAAACTAATTTGATTATTAAAATTTATTTACAAAACTATTAATGAATTAAAAATTAAATAAACATATTTTATTTTTTTGATTTCTGATTTTTTTGGTTTTATTATGAAAATTATTTTTGGAATTTAAAGGGAAAAGCAATTAATTAAAAAAAAACAAATAAAAGAATAAAAAGAAAAAAATAAAGAAAGAAAAATGAATTAGAAGATGGATCAAACCCTGGGGGTGTCTGGACCCAAAGGGAGTTTTTGAAGCAGTTTGGCCCATTGCAATCCAGGCCTTGTTTGACTTTTTGTGGTTACATGTGCCTCAGTTGACTAGCGTGCATGGTGGACTCCAGGTTCTGGCCTTTGGATTGGGGCTTCTGGGCGTGTGGCAAGCCAAGGCGTTGGGCGTATGGTGTACTACTAGGAAGAAACTGCACCTGATCACATTACAACAAAAATTATAGAGAAATATGGGGGACCTGGGAATCGAACCCAGGTCCCAATGCCTGTAGGACAACGCACAAGCCAACTGAGCCAACGCGTTAGTTTGTATGTATAATGGAATGGGATTAATATATGTGAAAAAGCGCTAGTGGCCTGAAGTCAAAATAAAAACGCGCTAAATTTGAATCAGCCAAGCACGTCAAGCCACGCCAGCATCTTCTTCTCCATTTGCCTATAACTAATATCAAATAGTGGGGGTTTTGAACCCCCACTAAGCTTCAACCTGAAAAATAGCGATTAGGTGATAGTAAAAAAGAAAAAGGGCGCGAGGTGTGAGATCAATTTGTTTGGATCTCCTGATTTCAATGGTACTGGTCTTATTGTCCAATTTTTCCTCAAGCGTAAAACCCCAAAATTGGAGCTCTGAAATCCTAGAAAGCTTTCATGGTGGATTCCTGTACAGGGCTTATTAGTTCAATCAAAGTATGCCATTAGCTTCAGAACACTCATGTTAGTATAGATCAATGTTTAAAACGTATGAAAAATGTATGCAAATTCAAACACGAACATGAAAAAAATTATGAACAGGGAGGCTTCATTCTACCAATTCCTTGAGTATGGAGGGCTGGTTTTGATTGGAATCGTTTCCTTGAGATGCCAGGAACGTGTTTGGATGGGAATAGGGACTTAAAACGTGCTGTAAGGAGGTTTACAATTTTGCTCTTTTGCTTGAAATTTTTTAAATGTGTTTTGCAGTTTGGGAGCTTCTTAGGTCGTGATCTCGTTTGTGTTGTCTTGCATATGTATTATGTAATGAGTTTTGATCAAAATTATGGCCAATAATGCAATGCATTCATGCTTAGGATTCTCCATAAACTCCATTGAAGCACTTTCCATTCTTAAGCCAAAATTTGAATTCTTGCTTCTTTTAGCCCCTTGCACGAAATTGGAATGTCAATGATGATGTATCAAAGCAATTCAATACAAGAAATATCCCCTTAATTAACTTCTTTGATTTTATTTGATTTTATTTGATTTTAAATGATTTAAAATGAATTAAATCAAATAAAATTAAATAAAAATGAAAAAATTAATTTTAAATTTTAAAATAATTTGTGGGACACGTGGGAAGCATGGCCAAGCTGAATCAAGTGGAAAAAGTGGGCCCCTTTTGTCAAAAATGAAATTTCAAGGATAAATGATTTTGGCCATTTCACAAAAATTTCCCAACTTCTCCAATGCATATCTTGCTCAATTTTGAAGTTATGAACATGTTCTTGGACATTTTGGAAATGTCTTGAAGTCCTCTAACCAATGTCTTTGGTCCCATGTCATTTTGATTTACCAATCTCAAGTTATGGTCTTTGACTTAAAGTCCCTTTTTGTTGACTTTTGAAAATGACCTATAATGTTGAAATTGATAACTTTTTGTGAGAGAATTTCTTGGACTTGAAGTGTGAAGATGAGTTGTAGGAAATGTCATTATCTTCAAGATGAGATTTACATGGAATTTTTATGATGAACCATGAAAAAGTTATGCCTTGGTCAAGTTACAGTTGACTTTTCAACTGTCCAGAAATAGAAACTTTTGCATCTTGAGACTTTTTGAGCCATTCTTGTGAAATCATGGTCAAGACTTGACCAAATGATGATTGTGGCTTCAAAATAAGATGTTGACCAAAATTTTTGACTTTTGACTGCCAAATGACCATTTTGCCCCTGCAGTTGACTGTGGAGCAATTAAGGTTTTTGACTGTGCAACTTGACCTTGTGTGTCTTGAAACTTGACATGTAGGTGCTTGACAATGTGTATGAGCATATGGGACTTGATTGAGCCCTTGAAAAACTCAACTTCCTTGCAGGAACCAAAACCCTAGTTTGTCTGGCTTAGGAGGATGGTTGACTGTGTAGCCCTTGAGTAGACTTTGAACCATTTGAGGTGATGCTTGTCAAAAACTTTGAAGATTTATGGGAGGGCAAATTTTAGGGTACAACACTATGGATGGGACTCTGACATCAAGCGGATATTATTTGATCAGAGGTGTATGTTTCATTAATAGTATTCATTTAATTACTATTATTGATACTGGTGCTACTCATTGTTTTATTGCAGCTACTTGTGCTAAAAAGTTGGGTCTTGTTTTATCTATATGAATGGAGAAATGTTTATCTAAACTACATCTAAGGGATCAGTGACTACTTCTCTGGTATGCTCTAAGTGTCCTTTGTCAATCTTTGACAAAGATTTTTGTGTGGATCTAGTTTATCTAGCGTTGACTGGTTTAGATGTGATTTTGGGTATGAACTGGTTGGAATTTAACTACTTTCATATTAACTATTATAACAAGTCGGTGCAATTTTATACTCTTGAAGAGGAAGAAGAAGTCGATTTCTTATCTACTAGACAGTTGAAGGAGTTATTGCAAGATAAAGCTCAGTTATTTTCATTAATGGCGTCTCTAATTATTGAGAATCAGGCTGCAATTGATGAGTTGCAAGTTGTATGCAACTTTCCTGAAGTTTTTCCTGATGATATTCCAGATGTGCCGCCAGAAAGAGAAGTAGAATTTTCGATTGATCTTGTACCTGGTACCAAACCTATTTCTGTGGAACCCTATAGGATGTCAGCGTCTGAATTATCAGAATTGAAGAAGCAATTAGAAGAGTTGTTTGAAAAGAAGTTTGTGAGTCCCAGTGTGTCGCCTTGGGGAGCTCCAGTATTACTTGTGAAGAAGAAAGATGGTAGTATGAGGCTGTGTGTTTATTATCGACAGTTGAATAAAGTGACAATAAAAAAAAGGTATCCATTTCTGAAAACAAACGACTTGATGGATCAATTGGTGGGTGTGCGTGTGTTTATCAAGATTGACTTGAGATTGGGTTATCATAAGATTCAGGTAAAGAATGAGGATATTCAGAAGACAACTTTCAGAACTCGGTATGGACATTACGAGTATTTAGTGATGCCTTTCAGTGTTACCAATGCCCCGGGAGTGTTTATGGAATATATGAATCATATCTTTAACACTTATCTGGATCGGTTTGTTGTGGTATTTATCGATGACATCTTGATTTATTCTAAATCTTAAGAAGAGCACGTTGGACATTTACAGAGTGTATTTCAAGTGTTAAAGGAGAAGTTATATGCAAAGTTGTTGAAATGTGAGTTCTGTTTGACAGAAGTCAGTTTTCTTGGTCATGTTATTTCAAGTGATGGTATTGGTGTAGATCCATCTAAAGTAGATGCAGTGTTGCAGTGGGAAGCTCCAAAATCAGTTACGGAGATTAAAAGCCTTTTGGGTTTGGCTGGTTATTATAGGAGGTTTATTGAAGGATTTCCTAAGTTGGCACTTGCGTTAACTCAGCTAACTTCTAAAGGCAGAGCATTTGTGTGGGACATCCAATGTGAAGAGAGTTTTGTTGAGTTGAAGAAGAGATTGATGACGACTCTGATCTTGATATTACCTAATCATGAGGAATCATTTGTGGTATATTGTGATTCTTCTAATTCGGTTTAGGTGGTGTACTCATTGATCAGTCACCATTTCTACTTTGTTTTTGTCACTTATTTGGTATAAGTTCATCAAATCTGTAACACTTTGGTTTGTCTTTTATTCATTTTGTTTAAGTTATGTTACTTTTCGCAAATGTGTCTTTGTGTTGCTTTTATTTTAATTTCATGTCTTTTAGATGCTTTTGATGGTTTGGTTTGGTAGGCGTTGGTAATTTCAGGTGCAGGTAAAAATATCCAGAGGATTTGTGTAAACGTGAAGCAAAACATGAAGTTGCAGGGGCCCTGACACGGTCACCCGTGTCAGGAGAAGAAGGAAAAGAAGATGAAGGCAGAAGGCGACCCGGGTGCCCGTGTCACACGACACGGCCTGTGTCAAGTCACCTGAAGCATAAAATCTTAGAGGAAGATCACAGATGCTGACACGGGTGCCCGTGTCCACTGACACGGCCCGTGTCAGCCTAGGCGCTGATAATTCTTAATTTGGGAACTTCTAGTGTTTTTAAACCCTAGAGGCTACTTTGGACTTTTTGCATCACCTAGGAAGGACTAGACTACTTAAACCTAATTTGAAGAAGGAAAAAGGGACTTTTTTAAACGATTGAAGAATTTCATGATAGAAGACTAGAGATCCAGAGGAGCTTTGGGAACATAGAACTCTTCATGCACGATAACAATTGAAGATCGACGAGTCCAAACTTATTGTAATGTCTACATCTAATATCTGTGTTATTTTAATTTTGAATTCTATGAGAGTCTAAACCCCCAAATGTTAGGGGATGTCCCTGATTTGCAATGTTAAGAATACTGATCTCTTTGTTTCATTCAACATAACAGTTTTTATGCATCAATTTGATTGTTTAGAAGAATTTATAGTTTTACCCTATGAGACCATAGGATTTCACTGTTATTAACAAATTAGAACCAGATGGTCGTGTTAAGGTTTTCTAAATAATGATATTATATATGATTTCACCTAGGACTAGGGCAATCCTATAATAACCAGAATAATTCTTTATAATTGAATGCTTAACCTTAAATTAATTTGAATGGATATTGAAATTAGGGTAGAAGGTTAAAGGTTTTTCACTAAGGACTTAGAGAAAGATACTCTTAAGAATCAGTAATTGAGGTTGATGAACTTGTTGAAAAGATCAAAGAGTGAAGGTTATTTCATGGAAAATCATACACTCACCCCTAGCATCTTTTAATCAAACAGAAAAAAATCACATTTTACATTCAGTCATTTAATCTTTCACAAGTATTTTTCCAATCAAACCGAAAACTATTGTTTTTGTTTGATTGAATTAATAATAGAACTCAATATTTCCTACGTAGTCCTCGAGATCGATACTTTGGGAAAATCCCATTATTACTACATCAATGAAAATAATACACTTGCTATTTTTCCGATCAAGTTTTTGGCGCCGTTGCCGGGGACTGCCAAAATACAGAGTTTCATTGTTATTTAATTGAAATTTTATTGCTCTGCAATTAAAATTTTATTTTTATGTTATATAATTTTTATTATTTTATATTACATTACTAATTTCTTTCTAATCTTTTATGTGAGGTAAGGCTTCAGTTGAATTTACTTTTGATGCAGAGATTAGAAGAACTTTTCACTCAAGCTGAAGAGAAGCAAGAATATCTATACTGCCATCCGAACATTATTCAGATAATTCTAATTCAGAATACCGTTCCGATCATAAAGAGGCATATTTAGAGCCAGAAATCATGGGTAAAAATACCCCACGGCTTGAGAGACTCCTTGGTGATTATGGAGGGATAAATGCACTGATGAGTAGATTGACAATTGTGAACCACTCGGTGAATGTACCACACTTTCAGCTGCATCCCAGTAATATCACTCAGCTCGAGAGGAGATCTTTTTCGGGAAGAGTAAACAAAGATGCTAACAAGCACTTGCAAAGATTTTTAACCATGAGCACAACTCTGAAGATAGATGGGCATTTCGAGGAACATAAAAAGTTGAAAATGTTCCCTTTTACTTTAGCTGACGAAGCTGAAGACTGGTTCTTTTTCTTGCCAAAAAATAGTATCACAACCTGGGAAGAGATGGAGAATGCTTTTCTAAAGGAGTATTTTCCAGCCTTAGTGTTCATAAGAAAAAAGTATGATATACTTAATTTCAAGAAAAAAGAGGGAGAATCACTAGGGGATGGCTATAAAAGGTTCAAAAGACTCCTAGTGGCCTACCCTACTCATAATCTAGACCAAACTGATTAGATGTAAACGTTTGTAAATGGTATGAGAATCAAGACAAAGTAGCTGATAGACACAGTAGCTGGTGGCTCATCAAATTTCTCAATAGTCATTGGTGTGAAGAAGATAATAGAAGAAATTGCTGCAAATGAGCATTTGGAGTTATATGACAGAGTTGCCAGCAAGCCTGAAGGAGTCATTGATTTAAAGTTGGAGCCCAACAGACAATTAAAAATTGAAGAAATAATTGCCGAAGAGGTGGATAAGAAGCTTAAAGCACTGAATTTAGGCAGTTATCAAGTTTCCCAAGTTCAACAAGCACAAATTGATGTATGTGAAATATGTAATCAGCCGCATAATATGATGCACTGTTTAACTTCTCCACAACAAATTGAAGACATTAAGTTCTTGAAGCAGAATAATCCTTATTCAAACACCAACAATTCGGGGTGGAAGAATCATCCAAACTTTGATTGGAGAGATCAAAAAGGGAATGTTCAGCAACAAGGACAAATCCAATATCAGAACCAATATCAGCAGCAACAACATCAACAAGTCCCTAAGAAGGCAGATTGAGAATTGGCTATTGAAGAGATGGCAGCTCACAATACTCATTTCCAAGAAGAAATAAGAAATAATCAGAAGAACACATCTGCCTCAATTGAAAATTTGGAGGTACATATGGGTCAAATAACACAACAGTTGGCTAATGCTCAAGCACCGAGCACTCTTCCTGGTGGAACAGTTACAAATCCTAGAGATAATCATAATGTGAGTGTAGTTGTGACCAGAAGAGGTAAGTCAAATGAGAATGTTGAAACAAAGGAAATACCGGATGAAGGTTTGATAGAAGTGGATATAGAAATACGAGATGATTCGAAGCAGGCTAAGGAAGTGGTTATCGAGCCAGTGGTTGAGAAGAAAAAAACAGAAGGATCCTAAGTCTAAAATCATTCTTCCTTATCCTTCAAGAACAAGGAAGAAAGATCTTAACGAGAAATTTTTTAAGAAATTCTTGGAATTGTTAAAGAAACTTGAAATTAACATCCCCTTTGCTGAAGCTCTGGAATAAATGCCTATATATGCCAAATTCGTGAAATACATCATCTCCAAGAAGCGTTCCATAGATAATTTTCCGGTAATGCTGACTGAAACGTTTAGTGCTATTTTGCAGGGTCTCAAAATTCCTATGAAAAAGAGAGACAGGGGTGTAGTAACTATTTTGTGTACCATTGGGGATAAGTCATTCAAGAAAGCACTTATTGATTTGGGGGCTAGCGTAAGCCTGATGCCACTCTCAATATTCAAGAAGCTTGAGCTCGGCGAGGTACAAGACATAAGAATGACACTTCAGTTTATAGATTATTCAGTGAAAAAACCTTATGGTATCGCGACCGAAGTTCATGTGAAAATTGACAAGTTTGTGTTCCCTATTGATTTCATAGTTCTTGAAATGCTAGAAGATGAAGAAATACCGCTCATTATGGGAAGACCTTTTCTAGAGATGGGAATATGTATGATAAATATTGAGGAAGGTACCATGACCCTCAAGGTATATGAAGAGAAGCTAAAAATTAATGTGTGAGAAACCATGAAATTCAAAGATGAGGAAAATAAAAGTAAAAGTATTGAAGTGCTGGACATAGTGTTCATTCACTCAGTTTAAAGTAAAATTCCGGAATTACTGTTGGAGAGAGTTCTTAGCTTGTCAATTTCTGGAAGCAATGAGGAAATATATGAGAAAGAATCTGAAGTATTGGCCATGTTTGAAGCACAACCTCCATGGAATAGATCAAAACCAAAACGGTGGGAAGATTTAAGACCACCACAATCTCCTGAAGAAAAACAAGAGGTGAAAAAGGAAACAAAGCTGAAATAGCTACTTAAAAACTCAAGTATATCTTTCTTGAAACTGATGAGAAATGTCCAGCTATTATCAACTCTAGTCTAAAAGAAGTTCAGGAAAACCAGCTCATTAAAGTGCTCAAGAAATACAAGGTGCTATCGGATGGGCAATTGAAGATTTGAAAGGAATTAGTCCCACAGTTTCATGCACAAGATATTTATGGAAGATAATCAGAAACCTGTTGTCCAACCGCAAAGAAGACTAAATCCTGCAATGAAAGAAGTTGCCCGAAAAGAGGTTGTGAAGTTGTTGTATGCAGGTCTTATTTACCCTATATCCGACAGTGCATGGGTAAGTCCGGTTTATGTGGTACCTAAGAAGGGCGGGACAACTGTCATAAAAAATGAGAAGAATGAATTAATTCCCACCAGGACTGTTACATGATGAAAAGTGTGCATAGATTACCGAAGATTGAACACTGCTACCAGAAAATACCATTTTCCCTTACCATTCATTGACCAAATGTTGGAAAGGTTAGCTGGTCATAATTACTACTGTTTTCTTGATGGGTATTTAGGATACAATCAGATTGCAGTGAATCCAGAAGATCAAGAGAAGGCTGTGTTCACATGCCCTTATGGTATTTTATTTTCGCCTATAGAAGAATTCCATTTGGGTTGTGTAATGCACTTTCTACTTTTCAGAGATGTATGACCTCCATATTCATTGACATGCTTGAAAAACATATGGAAGTGTTTATGGATGATTTTTGGGTTTTCGGATCGTCTTTTAAAAATTGCTTGAAAAACCTATCTCTAGTGTTAGAAAGATGCCAACAGAAAAATTTGATTCTGAATGGGGAGAAGTGTCATTTTATTGTGCGTGAAGGTATAGTGTTGGGTCACAAAATTTCCCATAAGGGAATTGAAGTTGATAAAGCCAAAGTGGAGGTAATTTCAAAGTTACCCCCATCAGTGAATGAGAAAGGGATAAGAAGCTTCTTAGGACATGCAAGATTCTACCGTAGGTTCATAAGATATTTCTCCAAGATTGCGAAGCCATTAACTAGTCTCCTTGTGAAGGAAGCACCATTTCTTTTCGATGAAAAGTGCAGTGAAGCTTTTGAAAATTTAAAGAGAAAGCTGGTTTCTGCTCCAATTATGATCTCTCCAGATTGGTCTCTTCCTTTTGAGATCATGTGTGATGCAAGTGATATGGAAGTAGGAGCAGTGTTGGGACATATAAGAGAAAAGCTCTTACATGTGATCTATTATGCAAGTCATGTTTTGAATCCTGCCCAGATGAATTATGCTATGACTAAAAAAGAATTGTTAGCAGTGGTGTACGCTTTTGACTAGTTCAAATCATACTTGTTGGGTTCAAAGGTAATTGTTTATACTGACCATGCAGCTTTGAAGTATCTTTTGTCTAAACAGGAATCAAAACCAAGGCTGATGAGGTGGATCTTACTCTTGCAAGAGTTTGATCTGGAAATACGAGACAAAAAGGGATGTAAGAACACTGTTGCTGATCACTTATCCCAGATGTCCCCGATATAGGAAAATGAGGAGAACCACCCAATCAAGGATGAGTTTGTTGATGAAAGAATCCTAGATGTGATTGGTGTACTGTAGTTTGCAGACTACGCGAACTACTTGGTAGGTGGAGTAATACCTGATGATTTTGATCCTAACAAGAGGAAAAAGTTTTTACATGATTGCAGGTTTTATTTATGGGACAAACCATTCTTGTTTAAGAAAGGAATTGACGGGCTGATTCAAAGATGTGTCCCAGAAGAAGAACAAAGAGATATCTTAAAAGCCTGCCATGACTCAAAATATAGAGGAAATTTTAGTGGAGATAGAACAACGGCAAAAGTCCTCCAATCTGGGCCATACCGGCCCTCACTTTTCAAGGATGCCCAAGGCATATTGCAAGAATGCGACAGGTGTCAGAGGACATGAAACATATCAAAGAGGAGCCAAATGCCTAAGAATGCTATGTTAGAGGTAGAATTATTTGATATTTGGGGGAATAGACTTCATGGAACCATTCCCACCTTCATTTTGGAAAAATTACATCTTAGTGGCGGTGAACTATGTCTCAAAGTGGGTTGAAGCGGTAGCGTTACCCACTAACAATGCCAAGGTTGTAATCAATTTCCTGAAAAACAATATTTTCTTGAGGTTTAGGGTTCCTAGAGCTCTAATTAGTGATGAAGGTACCCATTTATTGAACAAATTGATGGAGAATATGCTGAAGAAATACAATGTGAAACACAAAGTTCCCACTCCTTATCATCCTCCAACGAGTGGTCAGGTTGAAGTATCAAACAAACAGATAAAGCAGATCCTTGAGAAGACTGTTAGTGCATCGCATAAAGACTGGTCAGTGAAATTGGAGGATGCACTATGGGCATACAGAACATCATTCAAAACTCCAATAGGTATGTCTCCTTATCAGTTAGTCTATGGTTAAACTTGTCATATGTCGCCCGAACTCAAGCATAAGGCATTTTGGGCTTCCAAATTCCTTAACTATGATCTGATGAAAGCCGGTGAATCTCGAATTCTTCAACGTACCCCAAATTTTGACCTAAGATATCATCTCCTATCTGCATCATTACATTACAAGTGTTTTGATCCATTGATTTTAAAATTCATAACTTTTTTCAGGCCGAGAGCTATTTATTTTGAACACTAAATTATTTAATCGATTCATGCTAAAACAATGTTTATTAATTATTTATTATCTTAAATTTAAATAATTGGAATTTGTTTTCAATTGTTATATAATTTAAAGATGTATAGATAATAAAATAAATATTAGAAAAGAGGCGTATTAATCGGGCAGACAATGTTTATTTATTATTCACTATCTTAAATTTAAATAACCGGAATCTATTCTCAGTTATTGCGAAATTTAAAGATTTATGAATAATATAATAAATATTTGAAAAAAGTTCATTAATTGGTCAATAATGATTATTTAATTATTTATCATTCTAAGTTAAAATAATTGAAATTCTATTTTAATTATTATAATTTAGAAAATTATGAATAATGAATTAAATAATTGAAACTATTAATTGATCAATGACATTATTTATTTATTTGTTTATTATTCTGGATTTAAGTAATTGAGATTTACTTTCAATTATTATACGATTTAAAGAATTGTAAACGATAAAATAAATAATTAGAGAAGGAAGAAATTAATTGGCAAATATTGGAATTTTATTCATTTTTCTTCTAATTGTACAATTATTGTGTAAATATTGTATTTGTTACAACAAATTTACAATAATAATTTTACAAAGTCAAAATGAAATAAAAATTAATCTAATGTTTCCTAAATTCTAAATCTTCTATCCAATGCCTTTTTGTCTGCTCACTTGATTTTACCTGCAAAACGATTAAAAGAAAATTAGAATTGAACAAATAATTAAAAGTAGAAAATTATTTAATGTTCATCATTAAAAGCAATGGCTGGAATCAGTTTACCCTTTTTTGCAAATCACGGGATTTCTCCCGGTTCACAAAAAAGAGAAATTTTTAAATGAATGCACAAATTCATTTTTGTCAAAAATTGCATTTTTCAAATCAATTGCATTTTTAAAAGCCCACTGCATAGTTCAAAACAATATGCATCAATTCAAATGTTTGACAATAGCATACAAAAAAATCAACAGCATAGGCAAGCAAACAAAGCCAACGTAAACCTATGCCCACATAGTAGGAGCCAAAACATAGGCTCTACTGTTGCATTGGAAGTCAAAGAAAGATGCAGTTTAAACAATTTTGCAAGCAATATAACATTCCTTTTTCATCATATTCCAGCATTTTTGCAATTTCAGAAAATAAAGCAGTACATCATTTAAATGTCAAAATGGTACTTATGAGAGAGAAGAGAGATAGAAGTGTGGTTTTGCAGGTTTGGTTTAGGCAGGAAGAGATACAAGACAAACTGCAGTAACACAGTCAGTAGGAAGTAAAGCATGAAATAGGAATAGAGACAAACCATATGGAGTAGTAAGGGTGCAGAAGTAAAGAAATATTAAAAAATATACCAAGCCCTTAAAGTAAACCTGAAGGAAGAGAAATACTGTTATAACATAAAAAAATCACACACATATCATAATCTATCTATCACCAAGCTATCAAGAAAAAAAAAACCATTTTTTTCCTCAAGCCCTCCTAAACCTGCAACCTGCATAAATCTGCAATCTGCATAGAATGATTGTAGAATCAGACCACAACATGGCCTAAACCTCAATAGCTTGTTTAAACCATAGAAAACCTCACCAAAACTGATTGAGCCCTCAAGCCAATATCACCATAAACCTGTCAAAAACCAATATGTCCTGAACCTTGGCCTAAACCTGCCTACCATATCATCAAAACCAGATATCAAAAACCATTCATACCATATAGCCTACTGCATAAACCAAAACCATGTCAAAACTTGTCATGGCCTAAAACGAGTAAAACCAGTAAATTCAAGGCCAAACCTGCCTACTGTCATAAACCATAAGCCTGCATATTACCAAAACCTTATGGCCTAACAACGAAAACCCATTCCCCTGTTTCCATCAACCATCACAAAACCTATTCCAAAACCAGTTTCCATCAACCATCACAAAACCTATTACAAAACCAATTTCCATAAACAAACACAAAACCAGTAAGGCCCCAAAAAACATTATCATAGGCCAACAAATAGCATACAGAAGCACAGTTGAAAAGAAAAGAAAAGCTAGTCAAAAACAACCTTTCAACAGTAGCATCAACGTCCAAAGCAAAAGCATACAGAATACTAAAGCAAGAAGAAGAAGGACACAAATACACAAACCAGGGTCCAGTAGTCCGAAGCAAGCTCGCGCCTGTCCTTCCTTGCCGTGGCCTCCGTCACACCCAACTGTTCCTCCTCCATCTCCGCCTCTAGGTATCGATTTCCTTTCTCCCTTTTACTTTCATAACACCTCCCACAAATAATAAAACGAAATCAGAATCAAAGTGGATCAAAAATTACAACATGCGTTTGCAATATAAAACCCTAAAACGAGTGATAAAATGAACTTGTACCGTAGAATCCGTAGCCCCCTTTAACGTTTGGCTGGAGGGAAGAGGACAGTGGAAGCTGGTGGCCATCAGACAGGAGGAGATTTCAGTAGCGATTGAAGAGGATAACGCGCGAGGACGAAGAGGACGATCGGAGAAGAAGACGAACGAGAGAGTGAGCGCCGTTTCGGCCAAGACCTTAACCCTAATTGGATTTCCCTAACTTTGTTTAACCCCTAAAAGAAACAAATTAAGTTATGTTTGGGCCTTATCCCATTTTGCTGCCTAAGCCCAACGTTTTGCTTCATCCACCCCCCTATTCTGCTTCTGATACCATTAAGCTTGGGCCTCCTAAAACCCCTTTTGGCCCATTTTATTATTTCCTTTAGTTTGTTTTAATAAATCAGCTTAATTCACTTTTGTTTCTAATTAGTAATAATAAACAACCTTTTATATAGTTAATTAAATATATTTATTCTTAATAGTATTAATTACTAATGAACAATTTTTGTTATACTAACTAGGGCCTTTTATAAAATTAGTTAAAATACTCAATTTAGTATAAGACATTAAGTCATCTTTTAATAATTTTATATTAAAAAAAGAAAAACATATTAAATGTAGAACATATGGAAATGAAAAATATTTTATTTAATTAATTCACTCGTTTTAGTTAATATCAAAACTCCAAAAATATATAAAAAAAATATAGAACTTAAAAAACTAAAAAATATTTTATTCCCCTTAATTAATTCTCACTTTTGCTTTTATCCATTAAAAAATGCGTAAAAATGAAAATTATTAAAAATACTTTCTTTTCATTAATATTAAACCAAAATCATAAAAAATGCATTATTCACATCATTTAGTCTATCATTTAATTATTGCTATTTAATCATTATCCGCATAATTTTTCTGTTTATTTATTTCATATTTATTTGTTTATTCCGTTTACGTTTAAATCCAAAGGAAAAACGATAAATTTGTTGACTTCATGTCCTCAAGTCTAATCGCGCGGATATTTGCATTTTCATTAAAACTTAGGATAATTTTCCTTCAAGTATTCAATCTTTTCAAAGCTTATACCCTTTAAGCAAAAACTTCGACGTTAGGTCGTCGTATCTTCAAAAACCCGTCCGTACCCCTTTTCGGCCAAAACAATTTATTTTTAATCAAACAAACATTTTAATAAACAGATATTTCAAAAGGTTCCTATAGAGTACTATAGATGCATTGGGTGCTAATACCTTCCCATTGTATAACCAACCCCCGAACCATAGATCTCTTTTCAAAAACGCCTTGTATTTTCATTACTTTTAAAAAGTATTATTTACATTGCATATTTAGGGTTTTATTTCGCTCTTTTCCCTTTTCCTTTGGAAACAATAAAGCGCGGTGGCGACTCTTGCTTTTGTGAGACGAATTAATCAATAATTCGATCTCCGATTTACCCCGCTACATTTTTTATCGCTACAGAATTGGCGACTCTGCTGGGGAAAGATTGACCTTTTGCTGGTCCATCCCTAAGTGGGTTAAGCCTAATTTGTTTCATCTGTTTACTATTATTTGATTTGATTGATTATATGTTTAAATTGGGGTGTTTGGGTTTTTGCAAAGGACGAATCCTATACCCGGATTAAGTAACACTTAAGGAATAGGACGGGCGGTATAGTCATGTTAACTTTGAGGGAGTAATCCCGAAGAAGGAGGCATGAGATCCCCCACTCAATGGAAGGCCCTCTTGAACTTAATATTTGTTTATCGAGTAATCGGGAAGACATTATTATTTTCGACCTAGGAGCCCGAGAAGTTGAGGACCGTAGAACCCTAACCCCTCTTGGCCTTTTTAGGAGTAGCGCGGAGACTATAACGGAGTAATTCGGAAGTAGTTGTTACGCGATGCTACGCTCGGACGAGTTTCTCTTGAGAATATTGCTAATTATTGAGTAATCAAGACGTTGGTAATATCCGAAGGAGGAATGTAGACTCTGGGAACTCTTAGAACATTGTCTTACAGGCGTGATTAAACCGTTAGTACATACCTTTGGGTGGGCTTTACCCTAAAATCCATGCTGAACGTTGAACCCTTGAACCCCATGTTTGCAAGCTTGTGTGTGACTGTTGCATTATCATTCATTCATGCATTCATCAACATCTTTGTAAAAAAACTTCTTTTTCAAGGAACTTCGGAATGATTTTTGCAGACATCGCAGGTTATTATGGAACTTGGAAGGAGAAATACTCGAAGCTTTAGTTTCAAGGAGCCTGAGATTGAAGAACTGAAGAGTTTGATTCCGAAGATCGAGAGTCCGACGGATTTTCAGAAGAAATATGGGTCCATCGTACCGCTCATGAAGCGCAAGATGAAGAAAGGCATCCTCAACATGTTGGTTCAATTCTATGATCCCTTGTACCGATGTTTCACCTTTCCGGATTATCAGTTGATGCCCACTTTAGAGGAGTACTCCTATATTCTTGGTTTGCCGATCGCCGACCGTGTTCCTTTTTCTGGATTAGAAGAGGAGCCCAAATCTCACGAGATAGCACCCATCACCCACTTAAAGAAGTCAGAGGTAGAGGAGAACATGACTACGAAAGGGGGAATCCGGGGTTTGCCGGCGCAGTTTTTGTTGAAGAAAGCTCGTCATTTTTCTGAGACAAAGGATACTGTTGCCTTCGAAGACGTGTTCGCTCTACTCGCGTATGGTCTATTCTTATTCCCTAACGTTGATAAGTTTGTGGATATCAACTCCATTAGAATTTTCCTGATTGGAAATCCGATCCCTACGCTGCTGGGAGACACATACTACTCCATCCACCTTCGAAACTCTTATCAAGGAGGGATGATTATTTGTTGTGTACCATTGTTGTATCAGTGGTATGTTTCGCACCTACCTGGGTCTGATGCTTTCTGGGATCTCGAGAAGGAACCGCGTTGGGAGCCAAAGATTATGGCTCTCACTCATTTCGACATTGACTGGTATAATCGAGTTTACCACGACGTGGAGATCATTGATAGCTGTGGGGCTTTTCCTAATGTACCTCTTCTCGGTACGAGAGGTGGAATCAACTATAACCTTGTTCTCGCGCGCCGTCAGTTCGGGTACCCGATGAGAGATAAACCAAACAACATCCATGTGAGTGGTTTCTTTCTTCAGGAAGGACAGGATCATCAGGCAGCTAAGAGGGAGATCGAAGGAGCTTGGCGCCACATCCATAGAAAAGGGAGAGATATGTTGGGACATAGAGGTGCCGTTTCTTTGGAGCCTTACTTACAGTGGGTCCGTGCTAGGGCTTGTGCTCTCAAGATGCCCTATAAACTTGAGAAGCCTTTATTTCCAGCCATTGCACCATCATCTGTTGTTATCCCTACCACGGATATAGGAGAATACCAAGGAAATCTGGCTAGGATGAAGTCCGAGAGGGATGCTTGGAAGGAAAAGTACCATATGTCTGAATATGAGAATCGAGTCCTGACTCGACAGTTAAAAGAGAAGGAGGAGTTGTTGTTTATTCAAGACGGCCGGTTCATTGATCACGATGAGAAGCTTCGTCAGAAGGATGCCTTGCTGAAGAAGTATGCGAGTGAAAGGAAGAGAAAGAGGGAAGGTTCGGAAAGCGTGGCTCTCGTTCCTAATTCGCAGAAGGAAGTCATTGATCGACTGATAGCTGAGAAGAGAGAGATGGAAGACTTTTATGAAGAGAAGATCAAGAAGCTCCTGTTACAGTTGGTGTTTGGTCCTTCATCTGGGGATTCCAAGTGATCTTTAGCTTTTAGTTTATTTTTATTGATGTCATCGTGTAAAACTATGTAAAAGGGCTTCATGCTCCGAAGTTGTAATGGGCTTCATGCTCCGAAGTTGTAATTTATTGTTTTATTATGGGCTTCATGCTCCAAAGTTGTAATTTATTGCTTTATTTTAGATTTCATGTTGTAAAATTGTAATTTATCACTTTATTATGGATTTCATGTTTCGAAGTTGTAATTTATTGCTTTCATTATTGGATTTGTTATCCCAGAGTTGTAATTTACTGTTTTGATAGTCTAAATTGTAAGTTGTAATTTATCGCTTTCGATTAATGGATTGAGTTTTTGTTGTTCCAAATTCCTTTACCATTGATGTATGCAAAATTATTAAAGTTCCTTGAAAAACTTTTAAAATGAATCATCATTTGCATCGCACATCATGCATCATTCCACATTCCATTTCACATGTTTTCTAGAGTCTTATCCTTGTTCTTTTTCCACTCCCAAAGGTTGTCAAGCTGTCTCACCGATACGACACTCGGGCTAATCGTCAGAGGAAAATGGAAGATTTGGAACAGGAAAATCATGAGCTTCGTGGGGAAGTTGCTACACTTCGTGCCGAGATGGAAAAGTTAACTGCGTTAGTGGAAAGTTTGGTGGCTGTTCAGAATCAGCCATCGACTACAGCTGCCGAGATTCAGACTTCAACTCCAGTGGTTTCCGAGATTGTCACCGCTCCTGCATCCGTAACTCAAATCAACTCTCCGCTTCAGCATCAGATGCCGAAAGGTTTTCCGTGGGGAATGCCTTACAACTTTGTGCCAGAGGGGTATCAGCCTGCCGTACAACCTTTGTTTCAACCTGGTTTGTCTCTTCCTCATCCAGAGACAACTGCTATGCCGCCAGTAATTCCGTCTGTAACACCTTTTCCGCAACCGATTATGACGACCGTTGCTCCCGTGGTCCACTCCGTGCCATACTTGAATGAACCTATCTATCCTGCTGAGCCAGCTGAAAGTTTGGGTCTCTTTGATAGAATGGAAGAGTTTCAGGATCAGTTCCAGGAAATGCAGAAGGAGCTTAGAGCATTGAAAGGGAAGGATTTGTTTGGGAAGAACACGCATGACCTTTGTTTAGTTCCGAATGTCAAGATTCCAGCAAAATTCAAAGTGCCAGAGTTTGAGAGATATAAAGGTGATTCGTGTCCTAGAAGTCATTTGACAATGTACGTGATAAAGATGTCTACATATTCCGATGATCATGACTTGTTGATTCATTATTTTCAAGATAGTTTGACGGGTGCTGCTCTAAAGTGGTATATGGGTTTAGACAGTATTCGGATCTGCAACTTCAACGACCTTAGCGAAGCCTTTATCCATCAGTACAAGTATAACGTTGACATGGCGCCGGACCGGGATCAACTCCGGGCGATGTCGCAGAGAGACCGGGAATCTTTTAAGGAGTACGCCCAGAGGTGGCGTGAAATCGCTGCTCAAATCTATCCACCTCTTGAGGAGAAGGAGATGACTAAGATATTTTTGAAGACTTTAGGTTCCTTTTACTATGAAAGAATGATAGCCAGCGCACCCAGTGACTTCACCAAAATGGTAAGCATGGGTATGCGATTAGAGGAAGGGATTCGCGAGGGGCGTTTGGTTAAAGAAGGGAGTCCGTCTAGCAGTGCGAAGAAGTTTGGAAGTGTTTTCCCGAAAAGAAAAGAGCAGGATGTCAGCGCTTTGTTTCCAGGCAGACCTAGGAGAGGTTACTCTCACGTTGCGGCAGTCACTCCGGCTGTCCGCCCAGCTTTTATGACCCCAGCTCATCAAACCCCACCAACTCAACAACGGCCATTTCAGCAGCAACCTCGACAACAAGCTTATCCATTCAACAATCAGAACCGTTCACCCAGAAAACCGCAGTTCGATGCCATTCCTATGACTTATACTGAATTATTCCCTGCTCTTATCAGAAAGAATCTCATCACGACAAAGCCTCCTCCTGTCGCACCGAACAGTACTTCTCCGTGGTACAAGGCGGATCAGTTTTGTGAATATCATCAAGGGTCGCCGGGGCACAACCTTGAGAATTGCTTTGCTCTGAAGGCGGACGTACAGAGATTGATTAAGAATGGTATCTTGTCTTTCAAGGATGTTAATCTAAATGTCAGAGATAATCCTTTGCCTCGACATGGGACAGCTTCGGTGAATATGGTGGAAGGTTGTCCGGGGAAGTTCCGAGTTTTTCAAGTTGAACACATAAGAGAGTCGTTGATCAGGTTACATCAGAGTTTGAGAAGACTTGCCTTTGTTAGGCACCAACATGATTATGATGTTTGTGAATTTTGTTCAAGAGAGGTTGATTGTCCTGTTGTGAAGGAGGATATTCAGAAGTTGCTAGATCAGAGAGTTATCACTATTACGTATGACAGAAATCCGGAGGATGAAGTGAATGTTATCATACCACATTTTAATTTGCCTGAATCAGTAGAGATTGCTTACGACAGTCAGACTGCACCTGTTGATCCTTTGATTATTTACCCACCTGGTCCTGTGCCTTACAACTCGGACTAAGCTGTACCGTATAATTATAATGCCACAATGATTGAGAATGGGGTAGAAGTCCCTATACCAACGAGACCGTCTTTTGTTAACATTGCTGATGTGAGTAGAGTTACGAGGAGTGGACGTGTTTTTGCAGCAGTACCTTTGAGGAGACCAGAAGTTCAAGTTAGGAGGCCCATGCCGGCGGAGATTCCAGTAAGAAATGTTGAACCAAGGGTTGAGATAGGCCGATCCAGTGAACCTATCCCTCACCCTGAGGAGGATGAGATCCTGAAGCTTATCAAGAGAAGTGAATATAAGATTGTGGACCAACTTTTGCAAACTCCTTCCAAGATTTCCTTGCTTGCTTTACTGAGAGATTCTGGTTCCCATAGAGAAGCTTTGATGAAGGTCTTGGACCAGGCGTTCGTGGATCATGATGTGACGGTTGACCAGTTCGATGGAATTGTGGGAAACATAACTTCGTGTAACAATCTTGGTTTCAGTGATGAAGAACTCCCGGAGGAGGGGAGAAACCATAATATGGCTTTGCATATCTCAGTAAGTTGTGGAAATGATACCTTATCAAGTGTGTTGGTGGATACAGGTTCGTCGTTGAATGTGATGCCCAAGACTACGTTATCTCGGCTTTCATATCCAGGTGCTCCTATGAGACCCAGTGGAGTAATTGTTAAAGCGTTTGATGGTTCTAGGAAGACAGTCATTGGCGAAGTGGATCTTCCTATAGTGATTGGTCCCCATACTTTTCAAATCACTTTCCAAGTGATGGATATTCGGGCCGCCTACAGTTGTTTATTGGGTCGTCCCTGGATCCATGATGCCGGGGCAGTCACCTCTACGCTTCATCAGAGACTAAAGTTTGTAAGGCATGGGAAGCTAGTGATGATTGGGGGAGAGCAAGCTATGGTGGTAAGACATTTATCATCATTCTCTTTTATTGATGCGGACGAGAATGTTGGAACCCAGTTCCAAGGTCTTTCTGTTGCTAAGAGTACAGTGAAGAAGCAAGGGGCGTCCATCTCTTCTTTTGAGGATGCGCGGCGAGTGGTGGAAAGTGGTTCGGCCGAAGGATGGGGCCAGGTGTTGACGTTACCTGAGAACAAGTCTGGGGAAGGTCTGGGTTTTCATCCAGTGTCTGCAAGAGTCAAGAAAGAGGTGGTTGTTCGTCCGCTTCAAGAGGTTTTCCGAAGTGCAGGGTTTATACATCCTGAGGTTGATGCTATCATAGATGATGATTCCGAGGAAGATTTGCCCGATTTTGTGACGCATGGAATGGCTTGCCAAAACTGGATAGCTGTTGATGTTCCTGTGGTTATGCATATTTCCGAGTAATGTTTTGTTTTGTTTTCCTTTGAAAAATTCGCTCTGCCCAAGGCGAAACGTATTTTGTGTCGGGCTATGAAAAATAATTCCTTTTGCTCTGCCCAAGGCAAAAGAGAAATGTCTGGGCTCTTTGTTTCAAGTATTTCCCTTTAATGAATAAAAATGTTATTTTGTCCACTACTGTTTTATTTTTCACTTTTTCGGGGAAATAGTAATGATAATTAATTAATAACCTTTTGTTTTATTTGCACAAATCGATTTCTAAAATAAAGCATAATCATATGTGCAGATTAATCCATGACTTAACCATCGAAAATAATGATCCTATGCCCTCTCCCAACTTTGAATTCCCTGTGTTCAGAGCCGAAGAAGAGGATGATGAAGAGATTCCTGTTGAGATTTCCCGTTTGCTTGAGCATGATGAGAAGATCATTCAACCGTTTGAAGAACCTTTAGAGTTGGTCAACTTGGGTGATGAAGAGGTTAGAAGGGAAGTCAAAGTCGGAGCATTGCTTATCCCGGAAGTTAAGGAGAAGATGTTGGAGCTTCTCAAGGAGTATGTTGACGTGTTTGCTTGGTCCTACCAAGATATGCCAGGTTTGGACAACGGCATTGTGGAGCATCGTTTACCGTTGAGACCCGAGTGTCCGCCGATCAAGCAGAAGTTGAGAAGGACTCGTTCCGACATGGCTGGCAAGATCAAAGAGGAGGTTCAGAAGCAGATCAATGCAGGTTTCCTTGTTACATCGGTCTATCCTCAGTGGTTAGCCAACATAGTGCCTATTGCTAAGAAAGATGGCAAAGTTCGGATGTGTGTAGACTACAGAGATCTGAATAGAGCTAGTCCGAAGGATGATTTCCCATTACCTCATATTGACGTATTGGTCGACAGTACTGCCAAGTTCAAAGTCTTTTCTTTCATGGATGGTTTCTCTGGTTACAATCAAATCAAGATGGCACCGGAAGATAGGGAGAAGACCGCTTTCATTACACCTTGGGGAACTTTCTGTTATCGGGTTATGCCGTTTGGTTTGAGGAATGCTGGCGCAACATACCAAAGGGCCATGACTGCTTTGTTCCATGACATGATGCATAAGGAGATTGAAGTGTATGTGGACGACATGATTGCCAAATCGCAGACTGAGGAAGATCATTTGGAACATTTGTTGAAGTTATTCCAGCGTTTGAGGAAGTATAAACTCCGTCTGAATCCCAACAAATGCACTTTTGGCGTTCGTTCTGGAAGACTTCTAGGTTTCATTGTCAGTCAGAAAGGTATTGAAGTAGATCCTGATAAAGTCAAAGCTATTCGGGAAATGCCCACACCCAAGACGGAAAAACAAGTAAGAGGATTCCTTGGGAGACTGAACTACATTTCTAGGTTTATATCTCATATGACTGCTACCCGTGGGCCGATTTTCAAGCTTCTCCGAAAGAACCAAGGATGTGTGTGGACAGAAGATTGTCAGAGAGCTTTCGACAACATCAAAGAATATTTACTTGAACCTCCCATTTTGATTCCTCCGGTGGAAGGAAGACCTTTGATTATGTACCTGACTATATTGGAAGATTCCATGGGATGTGTGCTTGGTCAACAAGACGAGACTGGAAGAAAGGAACATGTCGTGTACTATCTGAGTAAGAAATTCACAGACTGTGAGTCTCGGTACTCATTGCTTGAGAAAACCTGTTGTGCTTTAGCTTGGGCTGCTCGCCGTCTGCGCCAGTATATGATTAATCACACTACTTGGTTGATCTCCAAAATGGACCCGATCAAGTATATCTTTGAGAAGCCCGCCTTATCTGGAAGAATAGCCCGTTGGCAGATGTTGTTATCTGAATATGACATTGAGTATCACACTCAGAAAGCAATCAAAGGAAGTATTTTAGCCGATCATTTGGCTCACCAACCAATTAACGATTATCAATCCATCAAGTTTGATTTCCCAGATGAAGATGTTATGTACTTGAAAGCTAAAGATTGTGAAGAGCCGTTACCTGAAGAAGGACCTGATCCTGAATCCCGTTGGGGTTTAATCTTTGACGGAGCTGTGAATTCCTATGGAAATGGAATTGGGGCAATCATTGTCACTCCCTGAGGCACTCATATCCCGTTCACGGCAAGACTGAAGTTTGACTGCACGAACAACATGGCTGAGTATGAGGCATGTATTATGGGTCTCGAAGAAGCAGTGGATCTAAGGATCAAGATTCTTGATATTTACGGAGATTCGGCATTGGTGATTAATCAAATCAAAGGAGAATGGGAGACTCGTCATCCTGGTTTGATCCCTTACAGAGACTATGCTAGAAGATTGTTAACTTTCTTCAACAAAGTGGAATTACATCATATCCCTAGAGATGAGAACCAAATGGCTGATGCTTTGGCTACTTTGTCCTCAATGTTTCAAGTGAATGATTGGAACGATGTGCCTACAATCAGAGTTATGCGCCTCGATAGACCTACTCATGTGTTCTCAGTAGAAGAGGTCACCGACGACAAACCATGGTTCTACAACATTAAACGTGTTCTTCAAACTCAAGAGTATCCGCCTGGGACATCCAATAAAGATAGGAAGACGTTGAGAAGATTAGCAAGCAGTTTCTTTCTCAATGAAGAAGTTTTGTATAAGAGGAATTATGACATGGTCTTGCTCAGATGCGTAGACAGACGTGAAGCAGACATGCTGATGCAAGAAGTACATGAAGGATCCTTTGGCACTCATGCTAACGGACATGCCATGGCTAGGAAGATGTTAAGAGCTGGTTACTATTGGATGACCATGGAATCTGACTGCTGCAAGTATGTGAAGAAATGTCATAAATGCCAGATTTATGCGGACAAGATGCACGTGCCGCCGACCCTCCTCAATGTTATCTCTTCACCTTGGCCTTTCTCTATGTGGGGCATTGATATGATTGGAATGATTGAACCCAAAGCTTCAAATGGTAATAGTTTCATCTTGGTAGCGATCGATTATTTTACTAAGTGGGTGGAAGCAGCATCTTATGCTAATGTAACCAGACAGGTGGTAGTCAAATTTATCAAGAACCAGATCATTTGTCGATACGGTATCCCGAGCAAGATCATCACTGATAATGGTTCGAATTTGAATAACAAGATGATGAGAGAGCTTTGTGAAGAGTTCAAGATCGAACACCATAATTCTTCTCCTTACAGACCGAAGATGAATGGGGCTGTTGAAGCTGCTAACAAGAACATCAAGAAGATTGTCCAGAAGATGGTAGTAACATATAAGGATTGGCATGAAATGCTTCCGTTTACTTTACATGGATACCGTACTTCAGTTCGAACTTCAACAGGTGCAACCCCATTTTCCCTAGTTTATGGTGTGGAAGCTGTACTCCCCGTGGAGGTCGAGATTCCGTCTCTGAGAGTGTTGATGGAAGCTAAACTTTCTGAGGCCGAATGGTGTCAAAGTAGGTATGATCAGTTGAATTTAATCGAAGAGAAGAGATTGACAGCTTTGTGTCACGGTCAATTGTATTAGCAGAGAATGAAGAAGGCTTTTGATAAGAAGGTTCGACCGCGCGAGTTCAGAGAAGGTGACCTTGTGCTCAAGAAGATTTTATCTTTCCAACCTGATTCTAGGGGCAAGTGGGCTCCAAATTATGAAGGACCGTATGTCGTTAAGAAAGTTTTCTCTGGAGGTGCCTTGATTCTCACCAATATGGACGGTGAAGAACTCCCGCGTCCCTTGAACGCCGATGCAGTCAAGAAGTATTTCGCTTAGGCAAGCTTTTGGTCATCCCGGCCGTGGCATCTGAGCACATTTTGGAATTCAAAGTTGTTAGGGAGAATAATGGTCATTGTTTTTGTGTAACCTTTTATTTCATGTACTATTTCCCAAACTTTTGTAAACTGTTGGAGGCGCATTGTTAGCGAACCACCAGCTTATTAATGAAATTTGAGCATTACCTTTTGTGGGCAAAATTTTAATTTTTACGGCAATATTTGAAACAAAGTATTTAAAATATTCTTATTTCTAAAATGTGTCGTGAATAACGAAAGGAATATTAACAGTCGTTCCGAAGATGGTCAAGCCATGAAATGCAAAACAGTACAATAATTTATACTTGTATGATGAGCTTGTTTTCTTTCAAAATCGTCATGAAGTGTTGGCTGTGTGCGCGCTTGGTTATGGTGGTGCTAAGTTTGGTGACCCCCCAGTTGTTCCAGTTAAGTGTTGTTTTAGCTACCTTTGTTTGGGAGATTTTGAAGTGCGGTACACTTCGTCTCATGCCAGTGGTTTATTGGTATTGTAAGTTTGGATTTGGATGCTTTTCTCCTCAGAAGACTTGAGCCTTGTAGCGTTACGCTCCGACGTTACTTTGTGTTTCCAGTTCCGGTTATCTTCCGTCTTTTCAAGATTGGCCGAGTGTCTATTTTGCTGTGACATCTTATTATCTTCAAGATATTCCATCTGTCTGTTTCGTCAGCATAACATTCATTTACTCATTTACACTCATATCAGCATGCATATCCACATTTGCCGTTGATTTTGGGTCGTACTTTGTTTGTTTAAACAACGTACATATTTCTTTCCAAGTAGAAGGTTAGCTTAGGCAGAAAATGTGCTTCCTTTCTAAATTCCCCAACTGAGCTAATCCTCGTGGATGATTTTTGATTCAGCTTACCTTGTCCATTTCTGGATAGAATGAATTCCTCAATCGAATCGCTTTCTCATTGGGTGGGGTCTCGTTTGACTATTTTTTTCTCTCTGGTTATCCCTGGAAAGTTGTCGCCTCTTGCATAGGCTATCTCTTTGATTTTCCCCAGTGAGTTTGCGACCTAGACAGTTGGTGCGTTTATTTTGCACATTTGACTATATGATCTCCTCGGGAAAGATTGATTCATGTTTCTTTCTGACGAAGATGTTATTCTCTGCCGGTGTCATCGCAATTTCTTTCATTATGATTTCGGAAAACGACAGGCGGCAGCTCTTCACGAGCAACTTGTGCGTTATTATCATTTTTGGGAAAACGACAAGCGGCAGCTCTTCATGAGCAACTTGTACGTTATTATTTTGTGGAAGGCGGCAAGCGGCAGCTCTTCACGAGCAACTTGCACGTCATTATGATTTTGGAAAACGACAAGCGGCAGCTCTTCATGAGCAACTTGTACGTATTATTACATCGGAAAACGACAGGCGGCAGCTCTTCACGAGCAACTTGTGCGTTATTATCATTTTTTGGAAAACGGCAAGCAGCAGCTCTTCACGAGCTACTAGTGCGTTATCATCATTGGAAAACGATAAGCGACAGCTCTTCACGAGCAACTTGTACCTTATTACTTTTCTGGAATACAGCAAGCGGCAACCTCTTTATTTGAGCAACTTGTATGTTATTGGTATCTTCTTTGGACAACAGTAAGTGGCAGCCTCTTTATTTGAGCAACTTGTATGTTATTGGTATTTTCTTTGGACAACAGCAAGTGGCAGTCTCTTTATTTGAGCAGCTTGTATGTTATCGGTATTTTCTTTGGACGACAGCAAGTGGCAGTTTCTTTATTTGAACAATTTGCGCATCTACAATATTATTATATCAATGTTAATGAGTATATCTCCGAAAATCACGCAGAGAAACTTGTCATGAATCATTACCTTCAGAGATCAGTAATCTGTTATTAGTAATTTGATACTCTCTGTCTATCATTGACCTTGAGTTGCGAACTCACTGTTTTGGGTCAATAATCTGTTATGGCCTATGCAAGATGCTCTCTTTGTTAGGGTCAGAGGTCGTATCCCCTCAATTTTGTTCACTGTCAGGAGTCTGTCATTTAAAGTCGATAGCTCGTTTCCCCAGTAATGTATAATCCATGTCTCTGTGTTTTGTTGGTGTTCGATTCCTCCAACATTGTCTTGTTTCATACAATATCTTTCTCTGTGAGTTCAATCACTGCATTCATATCAAACATAATGACGGCATCTTAGGACAAAATTTGCGTAATTATGTATTTAAGTACCTTCAATCTCGTCGAAACAAAGATTTCGATCTTCATATCTCCGGATAGAAGAAACTTAAATAGGGGCAACTGTTGTACCCCAAATTTTGACCTAAGATATCATCTCCCATCTGCATCATTACATTACAAGTGTTTTGATCCATTGATTTTAAAATTCATAACTTTTTTCAGGCCGAGAGCTATTTATTTTGAACACTAAATTATTTAATCGATTCATGCTAAAACAATGTTTATTAATTATTTATTATCTTAAATTTAAATAATTGGAATTTGTTTTCAATTGTTATATAATTTAAAGATGTATAGATAATAAAATAAATATTAGAAAAGAGGCGTATTAATCGGGCAGACAGTGTTTATTTATTATTCACTATCTTAAATTTAAATAACCGGAATCTATTCTCAGTTATTGCGAAATTTAAAGATTTATGAATAATATAATAAATATTTGAAAAAAGTTCATTAATTGGTCAATAATGATATTTAATTATTTATCATTCTAAGTTAAAATAATTGAAATTCTATTTTAATTATTATAATTTAGAAAATTATGAATAATGAATTAAATAATTGAAACTATTAATTGATCAATGACATTATTTATTTATTTGTTTATTATTCTGGATTTAAGTAATTGAGATTTACTTTCAATTATTATACGATTTAAAGAATTGTAAACGATAAAATAAATAATTAGAGAAGGAAGAAATTAATTGGCAATATTGGAATTTTATTCATTTTTCTTCTAATTGTACAATTATTGTGTAAATATTGTATTTGTTACAACAAATTTACAATAATAATTTTACAAAGTCAAAATGAAATAAAAATTAATCTAATGTTTCCTAAATTCTAAATCTTCTATCCAATGCCTTTTTGTCTGCTCACTTGATTTTACCTGCAAAACGATTAAAAGAAAATTAGAATTGAACAAATAATTAAAAGTAGAAAATTATTTAATGTTCATCATTAAAAGCAATGGCTGGAATCAGTTTACCCTTTTTTGCAAATCACGGGATTTCTCCCGGTTCACAAAAAAGAGAGAAATTTTTAAATGAATGCACAAATTCATTTTTGTCAAAAATTGCATTTTTCAAATCAATTGCATTTTTAAAAGCCCACTGCATAGTTCAAAACAATATGCATCAATTCAAATGTTTGACAATAGCATACAAAAAAATCAACAGCATATGCAAGCAAACAAAGCCAACGTAAACCTATGCCCACATAGTAGGAGCCAAAACATAGGCTCTACTGTTGCATTGGAAGTCAAAGAAAGATGCAGTTTAAACAATTTTGCAAGCAATATAACATTCCTTTTTCATCATATTCCAGCATTTTTGCAATTTCAGAAAATAAAGCAGTACATCATTTAAATGTCAAAATGGTACTTATGAGAGAGAAGAGAGATAGAAGTGTGGTTTTGCAGGTTTGGTTTAGGCAGGAAGAGATACAAGACAAACTGCAGTAACACAGTCAGTAGGAAGTAAAGCATGAAATAGGAATAGAGACAAACCATATGGAGTAGTAAGGGTGCAGAAGTAAAGAAATATTAAAAAATATACCAAGCCCTCAACGTAAACCTGAAGGAAGAGAAAGACTGTTATAACATAACAAAATCACACACATATCATAATCTATCTATCACCAAGCTATCAAGAAAAAAAAACCATTTTTTTCCTCAAGCTCTCCTAAACCTGCAACCTGCATAAATCTGCAATCTGCATAGAACGATTGTAGAATCAGACCACAACATGGCCTAAACCTCAATAGCTTGTTTAAACCATAGAAAACCTCACCAAAACTGATTGAGCCCTCAAGCCAATATCACCATAAACCTGTCAAAAACCAATATGTCCTGAACCTTGGCCTAAACCTGCCTACCATATCATCAAAACTAGATATCAAAAACCATTCATACCATATAGCCTACTGCATAAACCAAAACCATGTCAAAACTTGTCATGGCCTAAAACCAGTAAAACCAGTAAATTCAATGCCAAACCTGCCTACTGTCATAAACCATAAGCCTGCATATTACCAAAACCTTATGGCCTAACAACGAAAACCCATTCCCCTGTTTCCATCAACCATCACAAAACCTATTCCAAAACCAGTTTCCATCAACCATCACAAAACCTATTACAAAACCAATTTCCATAAACAAACACAAAACCAGTAAGGCCCCAAAAAACATTATCATAGGCCAACAAATAGCATACAGAAGCACAGTTGAAAAGAAAAGAAAAGCTAGTCAAAAACAACCTTTCAACAGTAGCATCAACGTCCAAAGCAAAAGCATACAGAATACTAAAGCAAGAAGAAGAAGGACACAAATACACAAACCAGGGTCCAGTAGTCCGAAGCAAGCTCGCGCCTGTCCTTCCTTGCCGTGGCCTCCGTCACACCCAACTGTTCCTCCTCCATCTCCGCCTCTAGGTATCGATTTCCTTTCTCCCTTTTACTTTCATAACACCTCCCACAAATAATAAAACGAAATCAGAATCAAAGTGGATCAAAAATTACAACATGCGTTTGCAATATAAAACCCTAAAACGAGTGATAAAATGAACTTGTACCGTAGAATCCGTAGCCCCCTTTAACGTTTGGCTGGAGGGAAGAGGACAGTGGAAGCTGGTGGCCATCAGACAGGAGGAGATTTCAGTAGCGATTGAAGAGGATAACGCGCGAGGACGAAGAGGACGATCGGAGAAGAAGACGAACGAGAGAGTGAGCGCCGTTTCGGCCAAGACCTTAACCCTAATTGGATTTCCCTAACTTTGTTTAACCCCTAAAAGAAACAAATTAAGTTATGTTTGGGCCTTATCCCATTTTGCTGCCTAAGCCCAACGTTTTGCTTCATCCACCCCCCTATTCTGCTTCTGATACCATTAAGCTTGGGCCTCCTAAAACCCCTTTTGGCCCATTTTATTATTTCCTTTAGTTTGTTTTAATAAATCAGCTTAATTCACTTTTGTTTCTAATTAGTAATAATAAACAACCTTTTATATAGTTAATTAAATATATTTATTCTTAATAGTATTAATTACTAATGAACAATTTTTGTTATACTAACTAGGGCCTTTTATAAAATTAGTTAAAATACTCAATTTAGTATAAGACATTAAGTCATCTTTTAATAATTTTATATTAAAAAAAGAAAAACATATTAAATGTAGAACATATGGAAATGAAAAATATTTTATTTAATTAATTCACTCGTTTTAGTTAATATCAAAACTCCAAAAATATATAAAAAAAATATAGAACTTAAAAAACTAAAAAATATTTTATTCCCCTTAATTAATTCTCACTTTTGCTTTTATCCATTAAAAAATGCGTAAAAATGAAAATTATTAAAAATACTTTCTTTTCATTAATATTAAACCAAAATCATAAAAAATGCATTATTCACATCATTTAGTCTATCATTTAATTATTGCTATTTAATCATTATCCGCATAATTTTTCTGTTTATTTATTTCATATTTATTTGTTTATTCCGTTTACGTTTAAATCCAAAGGAAAAACGATAAATTTGTTGACTTCATGTCCTCAAGTCTAATCGCGCGGAT
The DNA here is from genome assembly GCA_948472305.1 of Vicia faba. Lineage (NCBI taxonomy): Eukaryota > Viridiplantae > Streptophyta > Magnoliopsida > Fabales > Fabaceae > Vicia > Vicia faba. Next base: position 1,286,365,719 of record OX451740.1, on the reverse strand, counting down.
ATTTGCATTTTCATTAAAACTTAGGATAATTTTCCTTCAAGTATTCAATCTTTTCAAAGCTTATACCCTTTAAGCAAAAACTTCGACGTTAGGTCGTCGTATCTTCAAAAACCCGTCCGTACCCCTTTTCGGCCAAAACAATTTATTTTTAATCAAACAAACATTTTAATAAACAGATATTTCAAAAGGTTCCTATAGAGTACTATAGATGCATTGGGTGCTAATACCTTCCCATTGTATAACCAACCCCCGAACCATAGATCTCTTTTCAAAAACGCCTTGTATTTTCATTACTTTTAAAAAGTATTATTTACATTGCATATTTAGGGTTTTATTTCGCTCTTTTCCCTTTTCCTTTGGAAACAATAAAGCGCGGTGGCGACTCTTGCTTTTGTGAGACGAATTAATCAATAATTCGATCTCCGATTTACCCCGCTACATTTTTTATCGCTACAGAATTGGCGACTCTGCTGGGGAAAGATTGACCTTTTGCTGGTCCATCCCTAAGTGGGTTAAGCCTAATTTGTTTCATCTGTTTACTATTATTTGATTTGATTGATTATATGTTTAAATTGGGGTGTTTGGGTTTTTGCAAAGGACGAATCCTATACCCGGATTAAGTAACACTTAAGGAATAGGACGGGCGGTATAGTCATGTTAACTTTGAGGGAGTAATCCCGAAGAAGGAGGCATGAGATCCCCCACTCAATGGAAGGCCCTCTTGAACTTAATATTTGTTTATCGAGTAATCGGGAAGACATTATTATTTTCGACCTAGGAGCCCGAGAAGTTGAGGACCGTAGAACCCTAACCCCTCTTGGCCTTTTTAGGAGTAGCGCGGAGACTATAACAGAGTAATTCGGAAGTAGTTGTTACGCGATGCTACGCTCGGACGAGTTTCTCTTGAGAATATTGCTAATTATTGAGTAATCAAGACGTTGGTAATATCCGAAGGAGGAATGTAGACTCTGGGAACTCTTAGAACCTTGTCTTACAGGCGTGATTGAACCGTTAGTACATACCTTTGGGTGGGCTTTACCCTAAACTCCATGCTGAATGTTGAACCCTTGAACCCCATGTTTGCAAGCTTGTGTATGACTGTTGCATTATCATTCATTCATGCATTCATCAACATCTTTGTAAAAAAACTTCTTTTTCAAGGAACTTCGGAATGATTTTTGCAGACATCGCAGGTTATTATGGAACTTGGAAGGAGAAATACTCGAAGCTTTAGTTTCAAGGAGCCTGAGATTGAAGAACTGAAGAGTTTGATTCCGAAGATCGAGAGTCCGACGGATTTTCAGAAGAAATATGGGTCCATCGTACCGCTCATGAAGCGCAAGATGAAGAAAGGCATCCTCAACACGTTGGTTCAATTCTATGATCCCTTGTACCGATGTTTCACCTTTCCGGATTATCAGTTGATGCCCACTTTAGAGGAGTACTCCTATATTCTTGGTTTGCCGATCGCCGACCGTGTTCCTTTTTCTGGATTAGAAGAGGAGCCCAAATCTCACGAGATAGCAACCATCACCCACTTAAAGAAGTCAGAGGTAGAGGAGAACATGACTACGAAAGGGGGAATCCGGGGTTTGCCGGCGCAGTTTTTGTTGAAGAAAGCTCGTCATTTTTCTGAGACAAAGGATACTGTTGCCTTCGAAGACGTGTTCGCTCTACTCGCGTATGGTCTATTCTTATTCCCTAACATTGATAAGTTTGTGGATATCAACGCCATTAGAATTTTCCTGATTGGAAATCCGATCCCTACGCTGCTGGGAGACACATACTACTCCATCCACCTTCGAAACTCTTATCAAGGAGGGATGATTATTTGTTGTGTACCGTTGTTGTATCAGTGGTATGTTTCGCACCTACCTGGGTCTGATGCTTTCTGGGATCTCGAGAAGGAACCGCGTTGGGCGCCAAAGATTATGGCTCTCACTCATTTCGACATTGACTGGTATAATCGAGTTTACCACGACGTGGAGATCATTGATAGCTGTGGGGCTTTTCCTAATGTACCTCTTCTCGGTACGAGAGGTGGAATCAACTATAACCCTGTTCTCGCGCGCCGTCAGTTCGGGTACCCGATGAGAGATAAACCAAACAACATCCATGTGAGTGGTTTCTTTCTTCAGGAAGGACAGGATCATCAGGCAGCTAAGAGGGAGATCGAAGGAGCTTGGCGCCACATCCATAGAAAAGGGAGAGATATGTTGGGACATAGAGGTGCCGTTTCTTTGGAGCCTTACTTACAGTGGGTCCGTGCTAGGGCTTGTGCTCTCAAGATGCCCTATAAACTTGAGAAGCCTTTATTTCCAGCCATTGCACCATCATTTGTTGTTATCCCTACCGCGGATATAGGAGAATACCAAGGAAATCTGGCTAGGATGAAGTCCGAGAGGGATGCTTGGAAGGAAAAGTACCATATGTCTGAATATGAGAATCGAGTCCTTACTCGACAGTTAAAAGAGAAGGAGGAGTTGTTGTTTATTCAAGACGGCCGGTTCATTGATCACGATGAGAAGCTTCGTCAGAAGGATGCCTTGCTGAAGAAGTATGCGAGTGAAAGGAAGAGAAAGTGGGAAGGTTCGGAAAGCGTGGCTCTCGTTCCTAATTCGCAGAAGGAAGTCATTGATCGACTGATAGCATAGAAGAGAGAGATGGAAGACTTTTATGAAGAGAAGATCAAGAAGCTCCGGTTACAGCTGGTGTTTGGTCCTTCATCTGGGGATTCCAAGTGATCTTTAGCTTTTAGTTTATTTTTATTGATGTCATCGTGTAAAACTATGTAAAAGGGCTTCATGCTCCGAAGTTGTAATGGGCTTCATGCTCCGAAGTTGTAATTTATTGTTTTATTATGGGCTTCATGCTCCAAAGTTGTAATTTATTGCTTTATTTTAGATTTCATGTTGTAAAATTGTAATTTATCACTTTATTATGGATTTCATGTTTCGAAGTTGTAATTTATTGCTTTCATTATTGGATTTGTTATCCCAGAGTTGTAATTTACTGTTTTGATAGTCTAAATTGTAAGTTGTAATTTATCGCTTTCGATTAATGGATTGAGTTTTTGTTGTTCCAAATTCCTTTACCATTGATGTATGCAAAATTATTAGCATACACCCCCTTTTTTAGCAGTATAGGCCCATTCTTTTCTTTGCTATTTTAATTTTTCTTATTTTAATTATTTCATTAATTATTTTATTTTTTTTACAAAATAACAAAAAATCATTTTTTTTACTCAATCAAAAATCACAAAAAAAAACATCAAAAATTATTTTTCATAAAATATTTTATTTCATTAATTAATTAGTTTAGTTAAAATTAGGGCAATTTAATTATTTTTATATAATCTAAAATAATTAGAAATTAGGGTTTATTTTGTACATAACCTAAAAAATCTTTTCTCGAAAATAACCTAAATAGTTTTCAAGTAGATTTTTTAGGTTTCCTAAATTATTCTCGCATTTAATTCGCCACGTGCATTTTTAATTTCCTTTTATTATTATTGTAACTGTTTCGAGGTTGTAATAGATTAATTAGGGTTTTAAATTTCTGCATTTTTATTTTCAGTCCAAAATAATTATGTATCTGCAAAAGCCTTGTAATAGCTAGGACTTTTTTTTCCCTGCAAACTATAAACTGGTTAGATGTATGTTAATAGGATTGTATGGAAAGACTAACTGAAAATTAATACAGTAGAAAACCCTAATTGTGCAAAGATAATTAACTGAAGAAATTACACTCGCACATGCTCCCTCCTAGGGTTTACTCCACTCCGATTGCCTTCGGTAAATGGTCGTGAAGTATAGGGTTTGTTAGTGGTCGACCTCTAGCCCTGAAAGATCTAAAATGACCCATTCAGATGTTGCCTCGGAAAAAGATATTTAAGGCTTTAGGATAATTACTAATATTTCCTAACATTGCTTTTATGATCGTACTCGTCCCTTCGAATGTCCCTAAAAACTCCAACGACGATGCTACCTATTTCTCAATAATGGGATAGCATTGTCTAAAAGGAAAACGAACAGACTTTTTCGAGTAGGTAGAAAACTCTTAAGTACTTGCTCAAACAAACAAACTTTTTTCACACTGACACTTTCCCAAACAAAGTTTTCAAAAACAACTTCATAACACTCTTGAGGACAAAAACAAGGGTTAAAATGAAGTAAAACAAAACTTTTCAAAACAAAGCACACACAAGCAATTTCAAAATGAGAAAGTACCTAAGAGCCCATGGAAAACCATGAATAGAAATGGTGCTAACACCTTCCCTTTCTATAATCTACCCCCGTACTCAGAAACATCTCGATAAAGGTTTTTTCTGTTCTTTTTCCTTTTCCTGATTGGATAAAATAAAAGTTGGTGGCGACTCTTGCTTATCGCAACATTTGCGAACAAAAAACGTAAACCAGTATTAACAGTCGGTTCTGCCACTGTATCACAGAACTGTCGACTCTGCTGAGGAATAAAATATAAAGTGGGGGTAAACCTTAGGATCTAGGTCATATTTAATTGCTTTCTCTTGATTGTCTTGCTTTCTTTATATTTATGGGAACTGTTTGGGTTATTTGATCCTACACCCGAATTGGGGAAACACCTTTTAGGTAAGTAGCAATAAACTGTGAGGGAGCTGTGCTGGGTATACCGACACGATTGAAGCAGTAGCTACATTGATGTGGCACTTTGGTTGGTACCCGTAACCCTTGAGTCAATCAGGGAGATGTACGGGGCCGCCGTGTAGTGTCATAAAGCATCAACTGACCTTAGAACATTTAATTGCACAACTTGGCCAGTAGGACGTAGCGAGATGGACGACTTTGGTGTATGCCCAAGGTCGACCGATACTTGATGCTACACTCATTGAGGTTTGACTCTTGAGTTTTGTTTGGTTGCGAGTCAATCGCCTATTGAACGAAGCTGGGGGAAAGATCAGTGATATTGAGATCCCTTAGAACCCGGTTACTATTTATAGGACAGGTTGAACCAATCCAGCTTCAAGAGGGTATGGCCTTAAAGTTCAAGCAAGCCTTAAACCTAAGGACTTGGTGTGATTTGTCTGTGTTTTCTATACCTGTTGTGATCGGTGGGAATGAGAACTGACTGTTTTTTAGAATGCTGGTTCGCGTTTGCGTTTGTTTTCGCAAAGTGTCGCGGTAAGCAAGAGTCGCCACCATCTTTTATTTTATCCAATAAGGGAAAGGACAAAAGCACAGAAAAAATTCCTTTTCGAGATTGTTTCTCGGGTTCGGGAGGTAGATTATAGAAAGGGAAGGTGTTAGCACCCTTTCTATCCGTGGTTATCCACGGGATCTTAGGTACTTGCTCACTATGTTTTCAAAAAGGTCTGTTTTTCTTTGTGATTGTGGGTTTTGAAAAAGTTTTTTTTTTGAAGAAAGTGTAAGTGTGAAAAGTTTTTGTTTTGTTTTTAAAAGGAGCAAGTACTTGAGAACCTCTACCTACTCAAAAAGGAATTTAATTGTGCAAATGTCCTTTAGACAGTGCTATCCCACTATTGAGAAGTAGGTAGCACCGTCATTGGAGTTTTCGGGTCAATTTGATTTAAGGGACTTGTGGTCACTAAAGCAACGTTAGGACGCTTTAGTGGTAATCCTAATGTCTTAGATCATTTTTATCGAGGCAACCATTTCGAGGCAACTTATGATCTTGGGACGAAAAGGACGACCTCTAAAACATCCTATACTTAATGACCACATTTGAGGCAACCAAATGAGGTGTACCCTAGGAGTGGCATGTGCAAGTGTGTCAATTTTCAGTTATATTATCTTTGTTTATTTAGGTGTTCTACCATTTGTTTTTAGATCTTGTCATACAATCCTAGTTAGCATACATCTAAGCAGTTAATATATATACAGGAATTTAAAGTGCAGAAACCGTAAATACTACACTATTACAAGGCTTCGGGGAGGGGGATTATTTACATGTCCAAAAATTGGGGAAATAAAAGCAATAAAGTAAAAGTCTTAATTTAGGCTACCACAGACCAATAAGTAGTCACAATAAAATAAACGCGCGTGCATCTAGAAAATCCTAAGCATAAGAGCTCTTTTTTGTTGTTTTATTTTATTATTTTGAGAAAATGCTAAATGTTCAATTAAGTCAAATTTAATTAATTAAAAATACTGATTAAAATTTACCCTAAAACAACTTAATATTTTTTGCATTTTTTTGTTTATGAAAAGGATTGAATTTAAATAAATCCTAAGTCTACTGATTTTAAAATTGGAGAAAATAAGTTAAAATAATTAACTCCTAAATCCTAATTCTAAGTTATTTATTTTTTATGATTTTTATGTTAAATAAAAAAAACTAAAAGGAATAAACACAAACAAAATAAACAGAGTACAGATGGGCCAGGCAGCAAACAAGAAAAAAAGAAATATAATTCTGGAGGTCTGGGTCGAAAGAGGTGCAGGCTGTCTTTCGACCCAGTGAAAAGGCTGGACCGAAGGTGCATGAGGGGATGCACTCTGAGGGTGTTCGAACGGGATACGTCATCCTTCGATCTAGAAGTCCTGGGTCTAGTTCGAAGCTAGACTGCTGAGCTTCGAAGCTCTGAACAGGAAGCTGAGAATATGGTTCCTGCAAAACGAAACACATATTAAAAGTCCAGGGGGGATTTTACCCCCTGGTTCGAATCTCCTCCCTATTCGCACCTGCTGAATCTGGGTCTGGGTTTGTTTTATCCTGGGATTCGAAGGGTAAACTCAGATTGTGCCCAAGCAATGGCACAATCTCAACTCTGTGCTGTAGCTTATATGTAGCACGTTAAATCATTCACAAACAGCAGTAATAATATGAATATGCAATCAAAATGAATTTAAAAATGAGTTGAGATTAGATTTTTTCTTTTACCAAACAGAAGTACTTCGATCTGTAGTTCTGAGGGTGGAGGTGTTCGCTGGGTGGCAGCTTTGGCTTGGAAAATTCTGGGCAGCGTCTCTCCAAGTCTTCTATTTTTCCGTATCTTTTTCGTGTGTCCTTTGCAACAATTGTGATCACTTTATATAGAGGGGGGGGGGGGGGGTGGAGGGGACAGGAAGACAAAGGTTTAAATGACCTTGATTATGTGTTTTGACAGCCATGAAGAAGGATTTGTAACGTTAATCATGTGTTTGAAAGCCATGAATAAGAGTTTGTAACGTTGGCTAAACACATGGGATCCTGTCCCTTTTTGAATTTTGAATGACCTGCAACTGGCCTTCGAATGCTCCCCTTCGAATGGGCTGATGCTCTCCTTTGAATGCTCTCTTTCGAATGGGCTGATGGCCTCCTTCGAATGCTTTCGAAACTTCGAATGGACCCTTTGAAAGCTTCTTTGAATGTACCTTTTTTGGAATTCCAATCGAAGGACACTGTTATAATGCCAATCGAAGTACTTGTCCATAATGGCAATCGAAAGGCTTGTCCTGAATGCCAATCGAAAGGTTCCTTCAGAATGCCAATCAAAGGATCTTTCAGAATGCCAACCGAAATATACTTAAAGCAACACTCAAAAATTTTCCTTTTCCTTAGGCAAGAGTTTATGATCAACCATGTAGGGGGAAGACTTTGGAAAACATGAGAGGGCAAATTTTGGGGTACAACAGTTGCCCCTGTTTAATCTTCTTAAACCTGAGGATGTGGATTGGCTTGCGGGCCTTTCGTGATCCGAAGGTGGAAGATGATTGAACACTAGAGTGCCCAGAAATTTGCACTCGCATGGTGAAGTATCAGCATTGTGATGTCAGGAGTGGGTTTACAGATGCCATTTGGAGATTGTTGGTAGGTGGTTCTATCCTTGTTGGCGAGTTTGGCCCTATTGACGGGGTGTCTCTATTGACGAGTTTGGCCACAGAAAAATCTTTATGAATCGATTTAACTGACTTTGTCTCCATTGACTGGCTTCGCCTCAGAAAAATCTTTAGGAATCGATTTAACTGACCTTGACAAGGTCTTGGAATATCTTCAACTGGATCGGCATCAGAAAAATATTTAGGAATCAATTTAACTGAACCAGAGAAGGTCTTGGAATAACTTCAACTAGATCGGCATCAGAAAAATCTTTAGGAATCGATTTAACTGAACCAGAGAAGGTCTTGGAATAACTTCAACTAGATCGGCATCAGAAAAATCTTTAGGAATCGATTTAACTGAACCAGAGAAGGTCTTGGAATAACTTCAACTGGATCGGCATCAGAAAAATCTTTAGGAATCGATTTAACTGAACCAGAGGAGGTTCTGGAATAACTTCAACTGGATCGGCATCAGAAAAATCTTTAGGAATCGATTTAACTGAACCAGAGGAGATTCTGGAATAACTTCAACTGGATCGGCATCAGAAAAATCTTTAGGAATCGATTTAACTGAACCAGAGGAGGTTCTGGAATAACTTCAACTGGATCGGCATTAGAAAAATCTTTAGGAATCGATTTAACTGAACCAGAGGAGGTCTTGGAATAACTTCAACTGGATTGGCATCAGAAAAATCTTTAGGAATCGATTTAACTGAACCAGAGGAGGTCTTGGAATAACTTCAACTGGATCGGCATCAGAAAAATCTTTAGGAATCGATTTAACTGAACCAGAGGAGGTCTTGGAATAACTTCAACTGGATCGGCATCAGAAAAATATTTAGGAATTGATTTAACTGAACTAGAGGAGGTCTTGGAATAACTTCAACTGGATCGGCATCAGAAAAATCTTTAGGAATCGATTTAACTGAACCAGAGGAGGTCTTGGAATAACTTCAACTGGATCGACATCAGAAAAATCTTTAGGAATCAATTTAACTGAACCAGAGGAGGTCTTGGAATAACTTCAACTAGATCAGCATCAGAAAAATCTTTAGGAATCGATTTAACTGAACCAGAGGAGGTCTTGGAATAACTTCAACTGGATCGACATCAGAAAAATCTTTAGGAATCGATTTAACTGAACCAGAGGAGGTCTTGGAATAACTTCAACTGGATCGGCATCAGAAAAATCTTTAGGAATCGATTTAACTGAACCAGATGAGATCTTGGAATAACTTCAACTGGATCGACATCAGAAAAATCTTTAGGAATCAATTTAACTGAACCAGAGGAGGTCTTGGAATATAGCTGAGAACTTAACTGGATCTTTCCTGAAAGGTAAAAAGGTCAGTCATATGTAATGCATGATATGGATCAAGCAATGATGTTCTCAACATAAATGGGATTGTATGGTATGATGCGTATATGCATGTATCATGATGTATGGAAATGTGATGTTTTAGCTGGGGAAAATAAATCCCGGAGCTGCTGGAGAATAGAGTTGAGTTCTTAGTTTCCACTGGGGATGACGAACGAAGGTGATTGCAAGGATAAACCTGTTAGGAGAAAAGAACTCCATTGGGGGATAAACATGATGAAGAGATTACTCCGAGGGGAAATACTCTGTGGGGGCAGAGATACTTTGCTGAGATTTTAACGATAAGCTCCGCTGGGGATTTTGTTGATAAGCTCTGTTGGGGATTCTGATGATGAACTCCGCTGGGGATTGATTACCATTGCTGGTGGTATTGAATCTGTTGAGGATAGAAGTCCTGCTTGGGGAAAGAAAGAACTTCTCTGGGGATGATCTTTCAGTTGCAACTTGCTGAGGATAACCCTGTTAGACTCTTGCGAGGATAACCTTCTGAAATTGGCTGGGGAGATTTATTTGTGCTCTGCAGGGGATAAGCTTCCAGAATCTGCTAGGGAAGACGATTCAAATCTGGCGGGGAAGCTTTTTTAGACTGCGCTGGGGAAATGGCTCCACTGGGGGTGTCTTGTATTCTGCTGGGGAACATTCTTATATTCTGTTGAGGAATATTAAGACCGCCGGGGATGCTCTTACACTTGCTGGAGAATGTCTTTATACCCCGTTGGGGAAAATCTTTATACTCCGCTGGGGAAAATTAAGATCTTCTGGGGATACTCGACCTTTTTAGCGCTGATGGTGGATGAGCTCTGCTTGGGGAGAGCATTGCTGATTTGTTCATAATTGCAAGTCTCGGCTGGGAGAGCTACCATTGCTGTCTTACTTTGGGGGAGTGAAAGTATCTTAGCCATATTCTTCAGCTGAATATATACCTTGGTACCTGGTGGACAGAGCAACTAGACCGCTCAGACAATTCTCATTGCCCTTACTTCTGATATCACCCGTAATTTGTCTTTTGTTTCGTATGTAAATATTTATGAGCAGTAATTAATGTCAAATGCATATATCAAAAATGAACATTGGACGTTCTTTGCAAAACAAAACAGATAAAGGAAAAACAATTTGAATTTTGTTTGAAAAATGAATTTGTATTGACTTTGAAGTTTGGCCTGTAAATAGGCGTTCTGTACAAGAGGTTGACGTCCTAGTAAGAGAACGCCGCCGGACCAATAGGGTTTATACAATTTGTGAAAACAAAGCAGCTATGTGAATGATCCCACTGGGTTCCAACCCTGCTACTGCCTTTATATCTTCAAGCATCTCATCACTTTGCTACTTAGTTGAAGATGAATCTGATTGGCTGGTTTCGTCCGAGCCTGATAGTTGATACCGAAGTCCGAATGCGAGGTGATCCAATGAGACATAGTGTTACGCTTTAATCCCTAACTTTTTCCTGAACCGCCCTCTCGGGTTTTCAGTCCATCGGGATACCCATTTTTGCCCAAGCCGCCTGTTCAGGTTTTCGACTTGTCGGGTGTACAATTTTTTTATATTTTCATCCCTTATTTTTGCCCGAACCCTTTTGGTTCACCGGGAAGCCCTTAGTTTTGCCTAGGCCAGTCAACCTAGTGGGTCTTTGATTATGCGTAGTATCTTTTTACTATGTCTGCATTGACGGGGTGAGGAAGGTCGTCACCATCCATGGTGGTTAGAATCATCGCTCCTCCCGAGAAGATGTTCTTAACCACAAATGGCCCTTCGTAAGTAGGAGTCCATTTGCCCCTGGGATCACCTTGAGGTAGAATAATGCGCTTGATTACCAGATCTCCAACTTGATACTCTTATCGCCTGACTTTCTTGTTAAATGCCTTCATCATTCGTTTTTGGTACGTCTGACCATGACAAATAGCAGTAAGTCTCTTTTCGTCGATTAAGTTCAGTTGATCAAGCCAGGTCTGAATCCAGTCATCTTCATTCAAACCTGCATCCTTCATAATCCGAAGAGAGGGTATCTGAACTTCAATGGGCAAGACTGCCTCCATACCATATACCAAGGAATAGGGTGTTGCCCCTATTGACGTCCGAGCTGAGGTGCGATACCCATGAAGAGAAAACGGTAACATCTCGTGCCAGTCTTTGTATGTCACCGTCATCTTCTGCACAATCTTCTTAATGTTCTTATTATCCGCTTCGACAGCCCCATTCATCTTCGGTCGGTAGGGAGAAGAGTTATGATACTGTATCTTGAATTGCTCACAGATCTTGGTGATCATCTTGTTGTTGAGATTAGTACCATTATCCGTAATGATCCTCTCTGGTACACCGTATCGACAGATCAGATTGTGCCGAATGAACCGTGCCACGACGTTCTTGGTTACAGTAGCAAAGGAAGCTGCTTCAACCCACTTCGTAAAGTAATCAATCACTACCAGGATGAAACAATGCCCGTTGGACACCGTAGGTCTGATCTCGCTGATCATATCAATGCCCCACATTGCAAAAGGCCAAGGTACTGTCAGAACATTCATAGGAACCGGAGGAATATGCACCTTATCAGCATAGACTTGGCACTTGTGACATGTCCGAAAATGCTGATAACAGTCGGTTTCCATTGTGGACCAGTAATATCCTGCCCGAAGGATTTTCTTTGCCATGGTATGTCCACTGGAATGAGTTCCGAAAGTACCTTCATGCAACTCTGCCATGATCCTTTCTGCTTCAATTTTATCCATGCAACGCAGTAAGGTTGAATCATGGTTACGTTTGTAAAGAATGCCATTGCTGATGAAGAACTTTTCCGCGAACCTTCTTAGAAACTTCTTGTCATTAACAGATGCACCCTCGGGGTATTCTTGAGTTTCAAGGTACCTCTTCAATTCATAATACCAAGGCTTTTCTGTTACCTCTTCGGTCTCAAGATCACAGCAATGTGCAGGTTCATCCAATTTCCAAATGATGATCCGGGGAGCCTCGTTGTCCCACTTGACTTTGAACATAGAAGACATCGTAGCTAACGCGTCCGCCAACTGATTCTCCTCTCTTGGGAAGTGTTCAAAGGTTATCTCCTTGAAATGGGGAAGCAACGTCAATACATACTCTTTGTAAGGAATAAGATTTGGGTGTTTCGTATCCCACTCTCCTTTGATCTGACTGATCACGAGAGTGGAATCTCCGAAGACACTTAGAAACTTAATCCTTAAGTCAATTGCAGCTCGAAGATCCATAATGCATGCTTCATACTCTGCCATGTTGTTGGTGCAGTTGAAACACAGTCGGGCGGTAAACGGAGTATGAGAGCCTTTAGGATATATGATCACAGCGCCAATGCCGTTACCCAAAGCGTTTGAAGCTCCATCAAAGTGCATAGACCATTAGGATCCTTCCTCAGGTCCTTCATCCTGTCCAAGTGTTTCACAATCAGTTATGAACATGATATTCTCGTCCGGGAATTCAAAGTTCATAGACTGGTAATCATCCACTGCCTGATGTGCCAAATGGTCTGCCAATACACTTCCCTTGATTGCTTTTTGAGTCGTGTACTGGATGTCATATTCGGTCAAGATCATCTGCCATCTTGCTATTCTTCCGGACAAGGCAGGCTTTTCGAAGACATACTTGATTGGATCCATTTTTGAAATCAACAGAGTAGTGTGAGTCAACATATACTGTCTCAGCTGGCGAGCAGCCCATGCCAAAGCGCAGCAAGTTTTCTCGAGCAGTGAGTATCGGGTCTCACAGTCGGTAAACTTTTTGCTAAGGTAATAAATAGCATGCTCTTTTCGGCCAGACTCGTCATGCTGCCCCAACACACACCCCATCGAGTTGTCAAGTACTGTCAAGTATAAGATTAAAGGTCTCCCTTCCACCGGTGGCATAAGAATAGGTGGCTCCTGGAGGTACTCTTTGATTCTTTCGAAAGCGGCCTGGAATTCATCGTTCCAACGTACCACTTGATCTTTCTTCAGCAGTTTGAAGATTGGCTCACAAGTAGCAGTTAGGTGTGAGATGAATCGGGCAATGTAGTTCAGACGTCCTAAAAAGCCTCTGACCTCTTTCTCTGTCTTGGGAGCTGGCATCTCTTGTATGGCTTTCACCTTGGCAGGGTCCACTTGAATACCTTTGTCGCTCACGACGAAACCTAGCAGTTTGCCAGACCTCACCCCGAAGGTGCACTTGTTCGGGTTCAATCTCAGCTTGTACAACTTTAGCCTGTCAAACAGCTTTTGTAGATGGTCAAGGTGTTCCTCCTCAGTTTGGGACCTCGCAATCATATCGTCGACATATACTTCAATCTCATGATGGATCATATCATGAAACAAAGCAACCATGGCACGCTGATACGTTGCCCCAACATTTTTCAACCCAAAAGGCACGACCTTGTAACAAAAGGTACCCCACTGAGTAACAAAAGTGGTCTTTTCCATGTCTTCAGGAGCCATTTTGATTTGATTATAACCAGAGAAACCGTCCATAAAGGAAAATACCTTGTGCTGAGCAGTATTATCAACCAGAACGTCGATGTGAGGCAGAGGGAAGTCATCCTTGGGGCTTGCCCTGTTCAAATCTCTGTAATCAACACACATTCTGACCTTACCATCTTTCTTCGGCACTGGAACCACATTGGCGACCCACTGAGGGTAAGAAGTTACTGCTAGAAAATCGGCATCAAATTGTTTCATGACCTCAGCCTTGATCTTCTCAGACATCTCTGGATGCATATGGCGAACCTTCTGTTTTACCGGAGGGCAGTCTTCCTTGGTAGGCAGGCGATGAACCACAATTTCGGTATCCAACCCAGGCATATCTTCGTAAGACCAGGTAAAGATTTCCACGTAGTCATGCAGCATCTGAATCAACCGTTGTTTCACACTAAGCTCCAAATTTGCACCGATCTTGACTTCCTTCTTGTCTGTCTCGGTACCCAGATTCACTGTTTCCACCGGCTCTTCATGTGGCTGAATGGCCCTCTCTTCCTGGAGTAGTAGCCTTGCAAGCTCACCAGGAACTTCGCAATCATCTTCACCTTCATCTTCGGCTAAGTTGATCGGATTTTCGAAGTTATAACTGGCAGTAGCAGAGTCGTTACCAGTGAGATCCAGAGTGGATTGAGACCTGTATATGTGAGTGTGTGTAAAATAGCTTTTTTGCAATATGTAATAAAGAAAGACAAGGAGCACAAAATTTGAAATGCAAAAACTTCCAATGCTTTTATTAATGGTATATGAAAACGGCGTACAAAAGCCCTCACAAATGAAGCCATGGTGCCTCGGGTAAGACACCGGGCCATAAAGTTTCAAAACATTGTCTGTTACTAATTCGAAACAAAGAGCTCATTACTGAGTGATAACTGAAACATGCATAGAATCCGTTGCTGTCCAGTTGCTTAATCCACCGCCGGTCGTAGGGTAGATCCAACTGTCGATATCAAACTCTTCATCATCATCATCATCCCTAATAGCATTTACCCCATGTTTGGGCATGGGTGCAGTCACAACATTAGGCCTCTCGGGCGCCTCAAACTCAATCTCCTTTGCATCGATTTGGTCTTGAACCTTGTTTTTCAGACTCCAACAATCATCTGTATTATGCCCCAGGCTATCAGAGTGATAAGCACAACGGGCGTTAGGGTTATACTTCGGTGATGCAGTATTTTGATTCTTTGGGGCTTCCCTTAGAGTCACCAGATTAGTCTTCAATAACTGTGGCAACATCTGAGACAGAGTCATGATGAGACGAGTAAATTGACTTCGAGGTCTCTCGTCCCTTTGTTGGTTGTGCTGCTGAGGAGCACCAGCAGGTTTTGAGATAACAACCGCATTGACAGCTTGGCGGTGTTCAGGTCTGCTTTGTCTTCTTGAACTGTAGACAACACTAGACTCTTTATTAAACGGTCTCTTCTCGGTGCTCGAGGAGGCACCCTTCTGTATCTTTCCAGCCTTAATACCAGCTTCAATCCTTTCACCAGTCAAAATAAGATCGGTAAACCCAACAGAAGAGCTTCCAATAAAATGGTTAAAGAATGGACTGGACAGGGTCCCCAAAAACATATCAACAAGTTCACGATCAGCTAAAGGTGGTTGCACCCTTCTGGCAAGGTCCCTCCATTTTTGAGCATACTCTTTAAATCCTTTGCCCGTCCCTATTGACATACCCTGGAGTTGGGTACGCGTAGGGGCGAGGTCAGAATTATACTGATAATGCTTAAAGAATGCAGCAGCCAAATCCTCTCAGCTGCGGATACTGGCTCCATCCAACTGATAGAACCACTCAAACTGAGTCCCTGAGAGACTGTCCTGAAAGAAATGGATCCATAAGTTCTTATCAGTAGTGTAAGGTTGGATCTTCCTCACATATGAGCGGAGGTGCAACTTTGGACAGGAAGCTCCGTCATATTTGGCAAAGGCAGGTGCCTTGAACTTGTGGGGAATCACCACCCCAGATGATAAACCTAAATCTCCGAAGTCCAGACCGGGCACCTTTTGTACTTCCATAGCGTTTAAACGGTCTTCCAGCTGTTTGTACTTATCCTCAGCATGAGGATACTGTTCTTCATCATAGTCCGTGTCGTTTTCGGAGACTTCAGGGCTAGGAGCCCTCCTTTCTTGTGGACTGTCTTTCTCTCCAGACGGGGTGGCCAAATCAATTTCATTTTGCAGCCCGTTTCCAAACTTGCGTCCAGTGTTGAACAGGACGGTCCTCTTCTTCTTCTTCTTTTTCAGAAGCAGGGTCTTCAGGTCCTGCTGGCCCTTAGCTAGATTCATGACCAGCTCTTGAAATTGGGCATTCCGGGCCTGGAGGGCCTTGATAGCTTGCTCAGTGGAAGTTTCAGCAGACATGATGATTGCTGAAATAAACAGCGAAGAAGATAAGAGACCTGTAAAAGGGTACCTGTTATGCATATGATGAATGGTATGCTATTTATGTAATGCATTCAAGGGTTCAAAAATTCAAATTTGTTGCAGACAAAAAGAACACACGTCATACTAAGAAGAAATTTGTTAGTACATAAGTGCCCCATGGGCGAAATATTACAAAATTCTTAATGTAAAAAGACATTGCGCATCCTCTTTGGAGCGATGTAAGTGTTGAGGGTCTCCTCCCCGTGAAGTCGGCGGGTAAGCTCCAAAACCTTCTTTTCACTAGCATAGAAGCTGGCTTCAAAAGTATTCCGCTCTTCCTTAAGTTGGATCCAACTCTTTTGAATTTCTTCCCATGATGTTGGCATGTCAGGTTGTAGGATAGCGTATGGAACCTCTCCTTCCATAACAGGCTCTTTGATCAAGGGGAGAATGTGAGGATACGGCATCATAAGATTCTGGGAGCGGGTTCGTACCCACTTGAGGTAAGGCTCAAGGGGGATGGAATTCTTGTGCCCCAGTGTCTTACTATCCACTTTGTTAGGAATCCTCCAAGCTCTGATGAACCTTTGTCGAAGTCCTTGCGTATCATTGTCTAAGTCAAAAACTAAGTCAGGAATCAGCATGTCATGAGGGCCATCCCTCCGAGCATATCCAAATTGTCTCAAAGCTAGACAGGGGTTGTAGGTAATGCCTCCCCTAATTCCAAGTAACGGAACATTAGGAAATTCTCCACAACGATCAATGATGGTGACATTTTCTCTAGACCGAGAACACCAATGTACATCAGAATGTGTGAGGGTCATCAATCGTTGCGACCACCTTAAACCCTGCTCATTCTTCAAAACTGATTGTGGAAGGTGAGAAATAAACCACCTTGCTAGGAGAGGAGTACATCACATGAGAACACCTCTTTTCCTCATTGTTCATGTGTAAAATGAGTGGAGGATGTCCCCAAGCAATGTAGGTATGGGATTCCTGGATATGAAAATATTGACAGCATTCACATCTATAAGTTGATCAGGATTTGGGAACAAAACCAACCCATAGATGAGGAGTGCCAAAATCTCTTCAAAGGCTTGTAGATCAAGAGAATTCCAGCATTCTCGTGCCTTCTCAAACAGAAACTTTGCCAAGAATCCTTTGATACCACTTTTGGTTTCCCAATGCCCTTTGATGTCAGATGGTTGTAAGCGTAATGCTTGAGCAACATATTCAAGTTTTGGTTCCTTTTCCGTACCGTTGTAGGGTAGTTGACTAAGAATAGGAATTCTCAGGAGCTGAGAGAATTCCTCTAAAGTAGGCACCAATTGATAATCAGGGAATGTGAAACAGTGGTGTAAGGGTTCAAAGAACTGGAAGATAACTTTCATCATGTCTTCTTCAATGTTGGTGTTGACCAAGCTGAGGAGTCTACCATGTCTTTCACTGAAGAGAGAATTCTCGGGAATCCTGGATGTAAGCTCTTTGAGTTGAAGAGGGACCCTTACAAGGTTGACTTGAATTGTTTTCCTGCGGAGAGACTCCATGTCCTACAAAACAATAACAAAGATGAAGATCTAAACCCTTGAAATGGTTAGCAGATGCATATGATGCTTTTGATGTATGCAAAACACATGTACAAGTAAGTCACACAAAAACCCTAGTTTCAGGCTTGCAGGAGGTTTCATAGGTAAGTACCCTCTTGAGTGTAGTTGGCTCAAAAACCTGTCCTATAAATAGTAACCGGGTTCTAAGGAGCTCAATATCATTGGATTGTTTTCTATGTTCATCGTTTCAGTTTAGCCACTTAACTGGCGACCAAAATATTCCAAGAAAACAATCCTCAATGAGTGTAGTATCGAGTATCTACCAACTTCGGACTGCACCAAAGTCGGTCATCTCACTACCCCTAAAAAAGGCCAAGATGGTCAAGTAAGGTTCTAGGTCATTAGTGCTTAGTGACATCACTCAGCGGCCCCGTATTCTCTTTGATTGACTCAAAGGCTACCGGTACTCACAAATATGTCGCACTAATATAGCTATTGCTTCAACCGTGTCGGTATACCCCGCACAGTTTCCACAATGTATTGCTATCTATGAATGTTTCCCAAAATCCGGGTGGAGGATTTATAGGTCTCCGATACAAGCCCACAAAATTAAAAGCATACAAATGAAAACACAAGTGATCTAGTCCTAAGGTACACCTCACTTATAACTTCCCCAGCAGAGTCGCCAGTTCTGTGATCGGTGGGAATGAGAACTGACTGTTTTTTAGAATGCTGGTTCGCGTTTGCGTTTGTTTTCGCAAAGTGTCGCGGTAAGCAAGAGTCGCCACCGTCTTTTATTTTATCCAACAAGGGAAAGGACAAAAGCACAGAAAAAATTCCTTTTCGAGATTGTTTCTCGGGTTCAGGAGGTAGATTATAGAAAGGGAAGGTGTTAGCACCCTTTCTATCTGTGGTTATCCACGGGATCTTAGGTACTTGCTCACTATGTTTTCAAAAAGGTCTGCTTTTCTTTGTGATTGTGGGTTTTGAAAAAGTTTTGTTTTTTGAAGAAAGTGTAAGTGTGAAAAGTTTTTGTTTTGTTTTTAAAAGGAGCAAGTACTTGAGAACCTCTAACTACTCAAAAAGGAATTTAATTGTGCAAATGTCCTTTAGACAGTGCTATCCCACTATTGAGAAGTAGGTAGCACCGTCATTGGAGTTTTCGGGTCAATTTGATTTAAGGGACTTGTGGTCACTAAAGCAACGTTAGGACGCTTTAGTGGTAATCCTAATATCTTAGATCATTTTTATCGAGGCAACCATTTCGAGGCAACTTATGATCTTGGGACGAAAAGGACGACCTCTAAAACATTCTATACTTAATGACCACATTTGAGGCAACCAAATGAGGTGTACCCTAGGAGTGGCATGTGCAAGTGTGTCAATTTTCAGTTATATTATCTTTGTTTATTTAGGTGTTCTACCATTTGTTTTTAGATCTTGTCATACAATCCTAGTTAGCATACATCTAAGCAGTTAATATACATACAGGAATTTAAAGTGCAGAAACCGTAAATACTACACTATTACAAGGCTTCGGGGAAGGGGATTATTTACATGTCCAAAAATTGGGAAAATAAAAGCAATAAAGTAAAAGTCTTAATTTAGGCTACCACAGACCAATAAGTAGTCACAATAAAATAAACGCGCGTGCATCTAGAAAATCCTAAGCATAAGAGCTCTTTTTTGTTGTTTTATTTTATTATTTTGAGAAAATGCTAAATGTTCAATTAAGTCAAATTTAATTAATTAAAAATACTGATTAAAATTTACCCTAAAACAACTTAATATTTTTTGCATTTTTTTGTTTATGAAAAGGATTGAATTTAAATAAATCCTAAGTCTACTGATTTTAAAATTGGAGAAAATAAGTTAAAATAATTAACTCCTAAATCCTAATTCTAAGTTATTTATTTTTTATGATTTTTATGTTAACTAAAAAAAAACTAAAAGGAATAAACACAAACAAAATAAACAGAGTACAGATGGGCCAGGCAGCAAACAAGAAAAAAAAGAAATATAATTCTGGAGGTCTGGGTCGAAAGAGGTGCAGGCTGTCTTTCGACCCAGTGAAAAGGCTGGATCGAAGGTGCATGAGGGGCTTCACTCTGAGGGTGTTCGAACGGGATACGTCATCCTTCGATCTAGAAGTCCTGGGTCTAGTTCAAAGCTAGACTGCTGAGCTTCGAAGCTCTGAACAGGAAGCTGAGAATATGGTTCCTGCAAAATGAAACACATATTAAAAGTCCAGGGGGGATTTTACCCCCTGGTTCGAATCTCCTCCCTATTCGCACCTGCTGAATCTGGGTCTGGGTTTGTTTTATCCTGGGATTCGAAGGATAAACTCAGATTGTGCCCAAGCAATGGCACAATCTCAACTCTGTGCTGTAGCTTATATGTAGCACGTTAAATCATTCACAAACAGCAGTAATAATATGAATATGCAATCAAAATGAATTTAAAAATGAGTTGAGATTATATTTTTTCTTTTACCAAACAGAAGTACTTCGATCTGTAGTTCTGAGGGTGGAGGTGTTCGCTGGGTGGCAACTTTGGCTTGGAAAATTCTGGGCAGCGTCTCTCCAAGTCTTCTATTTTTCTGTATCTTTTTCGTGTGTCCTTTGCAACAATTGTGATCACTTTATATAGAGGGGGGTGGAGGGGATAGGAAGGCAAAGGTTTAAATGACCTTGATTATGTGTTTTGACAGCCATGAAGAAGGATTTGTAACGTTAATCATGTGTTTGAAAGCCATGAATAAGAGTTTGTAACGTTGGCTAAACACATGGGATCCTGTCCCTTTTTGAATTTTGAATGACCTGCAACTGGCCTTCGAATGCTCCCCTTCGAATGGGCTGATGGTCTCCTTCGAATGCTCTCTTTCGAATGGGCTGATGGCCTCCTTCAAATGCTTCCAAAAGCTTCTTCGAATGGACCCTTTGAAAGCTTCTTCGAATGTACCTTTTTTGGAATTCCAATCGAAGGACATTGTTATAATGCCAATTGAAGTACTTGTCCATAATGCCAATCGAAAGGCTTGTCCAGAATGCCAATCGAAAGGTTCCTTCAGAATGCCAATCGAAGGATCTTTCAGAATGCCAATCGAAATATACTTAAAGCAACACTCAAAAATTTTCCTTTTCCTTAGGCAAGAGTTTGTGATCAACCATGCAGGGGGAAGACTTTGGAAAACATGAGAGGGAAAATTTTGGGGTACAACACCTGTAATTTATCATGACATCATAAACATCATACCATAACATATCATGACTAACCATTTCAAGGATCTCGAGGGCCTGTGATGCAGGTTATGATAAATCAGACGTCTAGCAAGGGGCAATGAGATTTATTTTCCTCTAGCCAATGTCTTCATAAGATCAAAACTCAACAACTTGAGTCAGGGGCTATGACCCACTTGATATGGTGAGCTTGACTCTCGTAGAAGGACTCTCAACGATACAAAGTTCTTCAATCAAAACTGCAAAATTCAACTTCTGACATTTTCTTGTTTACCCTACGAGATCCTTGAAAACATTGCATACATATCATACATATCATTGCATAACATGACTCATAACATGTTTCTCATCTCCTCCGCTGTTTATTTTAGCAATGGCTCTTGAACAAACTGTGAAAGATCTTCAGACTCAGAACACGTAGTTCCAGCAAATGATTATGGCTCTGGCCAAAGGACAGGAAGAGCTGAAGGCTCTGATTGTTAAGAAGAACACTAAGAAGACCAAGAGGACAGTCGGTGTAGCACATATGAGTAGAAGGTTCAGAGCGCCGTCAAGACGGGTTGTTGATTTAGCTTCTTCATCTAAAGAGGGAGAGAATCAAGAGGGTGAAGCCAGAGAAGAGGACCCTAGTCCTAAAGAGTATGACAATGAAACTGATTATAATAAGGAGCAGTACCCTCAGGCTGATGAAAATTATAAGCAGTTAGAAGAGCGTATGAGTGCTATGGAAATCCAGAAGGTTCCTGGGCTGGATTTTGAAGAGTTGGGTCTGGTCTCTGGGGTTGTCATCCCCCCAAAATTCAAGGCACCGGTATTTTCTAAGTATGATGGAGTATCTTGTCCTAAAATGCATCTCCATTCCTATGTGAGGAAGATACAACCTCATACTGCTGACAAAGACTTGTGGGTTCACTTCTTCCAAGACAGTCCATCTGGAACACAATTGGATTGGTTCTATCAGCTGGAAAGAGCCAATGTTTGTAACTGGGAAGACCTTGCTGCTGCATTTTATAAACAATATCAGTATAATGCAGACCTCACTCCCACCCGTACACAACTCCAAAATCTGTCTATGGGTTCGAACGAGGGTTTCAAGGATTATGCTCAGAAGTGGAGAGATTTGGCTGGAAGAGTTCAACCTCCCTTGGCTGACAGGGGCTCGTGGATATGTTTCTGGGAACTTTGACTAGGCCATTCTTCAACCATCTGATTGGAAGTTCATCGGCGGGTTTTACTAAACTGATCTTAACAGGAGAAAGAGTGGAAGCTGGAATCTGAAGTGGAAAAATTCAGAAGGATGCCTCTTCTGGTGCTACAAGGAATCCGTTTGTAGGTAAAAAGGAAGTCAGTGCCGTCTATAACCAAAAGAATCAGAATCGAACCGAGCGCTATCCGATGGTAGGGGCTGTTATGATTTCTAAACCGGCACCTGCTCAGCAAAGAAACAATCAGTCAAGAGCAGCAAGACCAGCTAGGCAGTTCACTTAGATCAACATGACGCTGTCTCAGGTTTTACCTTTGCTGAACTCCAATCTGGTTACTCTGAGGGAAGCTCCGAAGAATCCAAACACCACCTCTCCCTACTATAAACTGAATGTTATTTGTACTTACCATTCGGAAAGTCCAGGCCATGATACCAATGACTGCTGGGTTTTGAAGAATAAAGTACAGGATCTGATTGACGCTAAGGAGATTGAATTCGACCCTCCTGAGACTCCCAACGTTATCACTGCTCCTATGCCCAAACATTGTTCGGGAGTCAATGATATTGATATTGTTTATGCTACAGGTGACAGTGATGGTGATTCCAACATTGATAGCTGGATCTTCCCGACTACCATTAGTGGACTCAACAACTGGACTGCCAAGGACTTTGTACCGATTACTTTTGTTTAGGAGTAATTGTCTTTATGATTTTTCGGATATGTAATTTAAAAACAATATAAACTCTATAGACATGTGTCTTACCCGGGGCACAATGGTTCTATTTGTGAGGGTTATCATGTTTCATTTTCACATGACATCAATAAAGCATTGGACGTTTTCATACAAATTTTGCACTCTCTATCTTTCTTTTCTTTTATTCTGTCTATACAATTATGCTCTTACACACACTCACGTATCCAAATGCAAACCCATATCCACTATGGATCCCATTGATAACAGTTCTGCTACTGCTCATTATGACTGAAAATCCGATCAACCAAGCCAAGGACGAAGGTGAGGAAGATTGTGAGGTACCCAGAGAACTTGCTAGACTATTACAACATGAAGAAAGGGCCATACAGCCTCATGAAGAGCCGGTTGAGACAGTGAACTTGGGTACAGAGGAAGACAAAAAAGAGGTTAAGATAGGTGCAAATCTGGAGTTTAGTGTCAAACAGCAGTTGGTACAGATGTTGCATGAGTATGTTGAAATCTTCGCCTGGTCATATGAAGACATGTCGGGACTATACATGGATATAGTGGTTCATCGTCTGCCGACTAAAGAGGACTTCCCTTTGGTAAAGCAAAAGGTCCGTCGTATGTGCCCTGAGATGTGAGAGAAGATTAAAGCAGATGTTATGAAGCAGTTCAATGCAGGGTTCTTAGCTGTCACCTCCTATCTGTAGTGGGTTGCTAATGTGGTTCAAGTACCTAAGAAAGATGGTAAAGTACAAATGTGTGTGGATTACAGAGAACTGAACAGGGCAAGCCCCAAGGATGAATTCCCGCTTCCTCACATTGATGTTCTGGTTGACAACACCGCACAACACAAAGTCTTTTCCTTCATGGACGGTTTCTCTGGCTACAATAAGATCAAGATGGCACCTGAAGACATGGAGAAGACAACCTTTGTTACACAGTGGGGCACTTTCTGCTATAAGGTGATGCCGTTTGGGTTAAAGAATGCTGGGGCAACTTATCAGTGAGCTATGGTAGCTCTGTTCCATGACACAATTCACCATGAGATAGAGGTTTACGTTGATGGCATGATAGCCAGGTCTCAAACTAAGGAAGAACATCTTGATCATCTACAAAATCTATTTGATAGGTTGAAGACGTACAAGCTGAGGTTAAATCCAAACAAGTGCACCTTCGGGGTAAGGGATGATAAGCTTATGGGATTCATCGTCAGTGACAAAGGTATTCAGGTAGACCCGACAAAGGTGAAGGCCATACAAGAGATGCTGGCTCCCGTACTGAGAAGGAAGTTAGAGGTTTCTTGGGGCGCCTAAATTATATTTCCCGATTCATTTCACATTTGACTGCTACTTGTGAGCTGATCTTCAAGCTTCTGAAGAAAGATAAAGTGGTAAAATGGAATGACAAATGCCAGGTAGCCTTTGACAGAATCAAACAATATCTCCAAGAGCCTCCCATTCTGATGCCTCCGACTGAAGGAAGACCTTTGATAATGTACTTAACAATGCTAGATAATTTAATGGGGTGTGTGTTGGGGCAGCATGACGAGTTTGGTTGAAAAGAGAACGCAATATACTACCTTAGAAAAAAGTTTACCGACTATGAAACACGATACTCATTGCTCAAGAAAACTTGATATGCTTTGGCATGGGCTGCTCGCCGACTGGGACAATATATGTTGACCCACACTACTTTGTTGATATCTAAGATTGATACGATCAAGTACATTTTCGAGAAGCCCGCCCTCTCCGGAAGAATATCAAGATGGAAAATGATCTTAACCGAGTACGACATCTAATACACAACCCAAAAGGCAATAGAGGGAAGTGTGTTAGCTGATCATTTGGCGCATCAGGCTATGGATGACTACCAGTCCATGAATTTTGAGTTCCCGGATGAGAATATCATGTTGGTAACCGATTGTGAAGAACCTATATCGGATGAAGGACCCGAGGAAGGATCCCGATGGTCTATGTTTTTTGATGGAGCCTCAAACGCACTAGGTAATGGCATTGACGCTGTAATCATATCTCCCGAGGGCTGTCATACTCCATTCACTGTCTGATTATGTTTCAATTGTACCAAAAACATGGCAGAGTATGAAGTGTGTATCATGGATGTTGTACCCCAAAATTTTCCCTCCCAAATTTCTCAATACATTTCAAGTAAGGTCTTCAAATTGCCCAAGGAAGTCCAAGAGTTGACCAGACAAACTCTCTCCTAAAGGCAGTCTACCTCAAATTAGGGTTTCATTTTGCATCAAGATGTTTGAGTCCAAAGGGTACCAAATGCTTACTATTGTCCTAATATGTTCTCAAGATCATCCATGTCAAGTTTCAAGCCTTGCAGAGGAAGTTTGCTCAGTCAATTGCTCAAAGGCCTGAAAGTCGATTGTGCTAGAGCAAAAGTCAATTGTGGCCCACATACAGTCAAACTTCAAGATTTTTGGTCAACATCCTCATTTTTAAGTATTATTCATCATTTGATCAAGGGTTGATCATGATTCCTCAAGGATTGCTCACAATTCATCAAAACCCAAAAGTTGCTAAATTAGGGTTTTGTAGGAAAAGTCAACTCAACTTTGACCAAGCATAACTTTCTCATACATTATCAGAAATGACCCATCCAAATCTCATTTTGAAGAGGATGTATTTCCCTACAATTAATCTTCATCTACTAAGTTAAAAATATGCACTCACAAGAATATATGAATTTGGACATTATAGGCCATTTTGAAAAGTCAACAAAAACACCTTTTGGGTCAAAGCTTCTTACATGAACATGGAAGATCCAATTGAGATAAACCCAAAGCGGTTGCTTAGGGGACATCCTAAGCTTTCTAAAAAGTCCAAGAACACCCTCATAAGGTTAAAATTGAGAGAGATATGCATTGTCAAAGTTGGACAATTTTTGAAAAAAATACATGAAGCAAATATTGACCAAACTTGGATTTTTTCCAAATGGGCCTATGTTTTCAAGTTTGAAACTCATTCCTAACATGGTCCACGACCTCTAAGCCCACCCATACACTTTTATACTATTTATGCTATTTATTTTGATATTTTATTCATTAAAATTCATAATTAAATAAATAAATAATAGAAATAATGTAAATTTTGATGTGAATCCGTTTTGGGCAAGATTTATGCTGGTTTATGTCAATTGATTTCATGCAATAACCCTTCAAATATGTCCAGGTTCATCCACATGTGAAAATAGCATAAAATTATCAAATATGGCATTTTTTTCAAATCTTGATCATGGTCTTAAAACACAATATTATGAGGGAGATTCTTTCCATGCTTTCTTGTCTCCTCATTCTCCTCTATAAATATAGAGCCATACAAGCTTGAAAGACACGAAATTCCTCTCTAAAAAGCTCTCAAAAAGCTCTTTAAAAAGCTCTCCAAAAATCAAAGAATTGGTGCAAGTCATATCTCGAGGTTCCGGTCTCTCTCAATTGACATCAAGCCTCAAACCATCCTCTTGAAGTCCTCAGGAGTCTTACAAGGCCCAAGAGCAATCCATCACACGCCTAACACGCCCCCATTTGACAATACTGGTTTGGTAAAATTTTAAACTTCGAATATCTAATTTTAATCACATTTTATGGTATGCTAACGTTTGTTTGAGTTTATATAGAACCGTTATGGATGGTTGAGTCATAGGTTCCACGCAAGAATAAAAAAACACCATAGTTAGAGCATGAAGCTTTCGAAGATTCGGGCCTAGGGATTTATGATGATTGCACCCCCTGTTTACTTTTGCTACTAGGCCCATCTTTATTTTCTTGTTTTATTCATTTCATTTATTTATTTTAATCCCTTTTTTTATTTTTATCAATAAACAAATATAAAAATCACATAAAAATAGATTTAGGATTTTTTTCTTAATTAAATTTTAATTTTGGTAAATTAATTAACTAAACACTTTAACTTTTTTTTTTAAATTAAAATTAATAGAACTTAGATTTAATTTCATTTTAATTCATTTTCCTTTTCGTAACAAAAATACCAAAAAAAAAATATAGAATTAATTTCTTTTATTTAAATTTCATGTTTCTTTAATAATTTTTTATTATTTTTTTTAAATATAGATCTAGATCAATTATTATTTTTTAACTTAAACCATTTTTATAAATTAAAACAAAAAACAACAAAAAGATTTTTTTTATATCTTAGGATTTTTAGACGTCTTTTCAAATTTGCGCGTTATTATTCTTTCGCACTTCATTTTATTATTGTAACCGTATATTGGGATGTAATAGATGATTAGTAGGACCTTTACCGCTTTTATTTATTTTTCCCCCCAGTTTTGGATATGTACATAATCCCCCTCCCTGAAGTCTTGTAATAGCTAGGTTTTATATTTCTGCACTTTTAAATTACTGCAATTATTAACTGCTAGATGTATGATTAATAAGATTGTATGGCAAGAATAATCAAACATTAGCAAACTTAACACAAGACTTAAATAACTGAACATAACACACCTTGCACATATGCACCCTTAGGGTATACCTCACTTGGTTGCCTCGAAAAATAATGGTCATGTCCCTCGAACGTAGGGATACCCTTAGCAAAGGCCCTCAGTTAAAATCATCATAAAGATCATGGTCCCTCGATGTCCCTCGAAGTTGCCTACGGTATATGATCTTGTCCCTCGATGTTGCCTACGAATATATGATGACAGTCCCTTCGAAATGCTAAGGTATCCCTACATGTTGCCTTCAATGACCATTACGTCCCTTTCGAATTGACCCTTACAACTCCAATGACGGTGCTACCTACTCTTTAATAGTGGAATAGCGCTGTCTAAAGGAAACAAGAACAAAAACATTCTTTTTTCGAGTAGGTAGATGCTAGTAGGTACTTGCTCAAAATCAAACTTTTTCACACTTACACCTTTTTTTAAACAAAGTTTTCAAAACAACTCCGCAACACTCTTGAGGACTGATACAAGGGTTAAAACGAAGTAAAACAAAAACTTTTCAAAAACACACAAACACGGAAGCAATTTTTAAAATGATGAGCAAGTACCTAAGAGCCCGTAGAAAACTACAAATAGAAAGGGTGCTAATACCTTCCCTTTCTATAATTTACCCCCCCCCCCCCCCCCCCCCCCCCGTACTCAAAATCTCGAAAAAGGAATTTTTCTGTGCTTTTTTCCTTTCCAGTTGGATAAAATAAAAGTTGGTGACGACTCTTGCTTACCGCGACATTTTGCAAACAAAAAACCCAAAATGCAAACCAGTATTAAACAGTCGGTTCTGCCACCGTATCACAGAACTGGCGAATTTGCTGGGGAATAATAAGTGGGGTATACCTTAGGATTTAGGTCATCATAATTGCTTCTCTTGATTGCTTTGTTTTCTTTACTTTTAAGGGTTTTGTTTGGGAGTTACTATAGATCCTAACCCGGATCTGGGGACACCTTTTAGGTAAGTAGCAATACACTGTGAGGGAACTGTACAGCATAGACCGATACGGTTGAAGCAGTAGCTACGTTGATGTGGTACATTGGTTGGTACCCGGTATCCCTTGTGGAGAAACGAGGAGAATACGGGGCCGCTACGTGTGTTGTTAAGCATCAACTGACCTTAGAACCCTTAATTTACCAACTTGGCCATTAGGAAGTAGTGAGATAGCCGGCCTCAGTGTAAAGCTAAGAACTGGTTGATACTCGATACTACGCTCATTGAGACCATACTCTCGAGATAGTTCCGGCTGCAAGAAAAGATTGCGTGAGCTGAAACCATGACCAATGAAGGATGGTCAGTGATATTGAGAACCTCTAGAACCCGGTTACTATTATTAGGACAGGTTGAAACCAACTGAACTTCAAGAGGGTAATACCTAGACCTCATACAAGCCTTAAACTTAAGGGTTTTGTGTGACTTGTTTGCCTTTACCATGTCTGTTATCTGCTATACCTGTTGTTTGTTTTACCATGACATCATGCATCATAACATAACATGCATACTTCACTATACTAACCATTTCAAAGACCGAGGGGATTTATCTTTGTTCTGTTTTGCAGATCATGGCTTCCATGCGCAGAAACACCATCCGAGTTAACTTTGTGCAAATATCTGCTCAACTCAAAGATTTAGCCTCGAGAGTTTCTGATACTTATTCATTCATTAGAAGACATGGTCAGCTTCTTATCTTGGTTACCTCAAAGTTTTATGAGCAGATGATGAGTGTGCTTTTCCAATTTTTCGATCCGGTGCATCATTGTTTCACCTTCTCGGATTATCAGCTAGTTCCCACTTTAGAAGAGTTTTCTCACTTATTGGGCATATCCATCCTTGAGCAGGTCCCCTTCATAGGTTTGGAAGAGACTCATAGACCAGAAGACATTGCTTCAGCTTTGCATCTAAAAAGAGCTGATGTAATATCCAACTGGGAGACACGAAGCGGGGTTAAAGGTTTCTTAGCCAAGTTATAATTTGGACTTTCGGGCTTTCGAAGACATTATGGCTCTCCTTATCTACGGTTTGGTTCTTTTCCCGAATCCAGATTCCTTCATAGATGTGAATGCGGTTAAGATCTTCTTGTCTCGCAATCCTGTGCCTACTCTTCTGGGTGATATTTTGCATGCCCTCTATACTCGTACTGTGTGAAGAAGAGGGACTCTCATGTGTTGCATGCTGTGATACGGTGGCCAGAACCAGAACTGTTTTGAAATGCTAGTTTGCGTTTTACGTTTGTGTTCGCAAAATGTCGCGGTAAGCAAGAGTCGCCACCGACTTTTATTTTATCCAACTGGAAAGGAAAAAAAGCACAGAAAAATTCCTTTTTCGAGATTTTGAGTACGGGGGGTAGATTATAGAAAGGGAAGGTATTAAAACCCTTTCTATCTGTGGTTTTCCACGGGCTCTTAGGTACTTGCTCATCATTTTTCAAAATTTGCTTGTGTGTGTTTGATTTGAATTTTTTTGTTGTTTGACTTCGATTTAACCCTTGCTTCTGTCTTCAAGAGTGTTACGAAGTGTTTTTGAAAACTTTGTTTGAAAAGAGTGTAAGTGTGGAAAAGTTTGTTTGTTTTGAGCAATTACCTACTAGCATCTACCTACTTGAAAAAAGAATTATTCTATGTTCATTTCCTTTAGACAGCGCTATCCCACTATTAGTGAGTGGGTAGCACCGTCGTTGGAGTTTTAAAGGGTCAATTCGAAAGGGACGTACGATCACTAAAGCAATGTTAGGACGTCTTAGTAATAACCCTAATGTCTTAAGATCAATATTCGAGGCAACAATTTCGAGGCAACCTTTCCGAGGCAACTTTGATCATTGAGACAAAAGAGCGACCACTAAAATACCCTATACTTAATGATTGTTTACCGAAGGCAACCGAAGTGGGAGTATCCTAGGAGTGCGCATGTGCAAGTGATTCAATTTCAAGTTATTATCTTTTCACATTTAGGGTTTGCTAACCGTTTTATATTTAACATACATTCTTGTCATGCAACCCTAATACCATACATCTAACGGTTTAATATTTGCAAGAATTTAAAGTGTGGAAAGTAAAGCTACGCTATTACAAGGCTTCGGGTATTAATTACATAGCTAAAAACAACCCGTAAAAAAATGATAAATGAACGAAAAAGTCCTAATTAATCTATTACATCCTATGAGCAATTACATCAATATTGTAAAAATAATACAACGCGCGCGATGAATTAAGAACGAGAAAAGTTAGGGTTTTAACCCCGTCTAACCTAATTAAAGGAAAACTATTTTTGATTGTTTTCATTATTTTAAGAAAAAAAGAATAAGGTTTTAAATTAAATACAAATCTAATTAGTAATTAATTTAAAGAAAATTAAATATTTGACCTATTTTTGTATTTTTGGTTATTTTTAAGAAAAAGAAAATAAAAATTAAATTAAGCTAAAACCCTAATTTTCTAATTGTTTTTTTTAGTTTATTTACAAAAGAAATTAAAGTTGCCTAATAAATCAAATTAACCAATTAAATTAATTTTTGAAAAAAACCTAAATCTAATTTTGATAAAAAAAATTGATTTTAAGATTTTATTAAAAAAAAGAATTAATTTTTATGTTAGTAAGAATAAATAAATAAATAAATCAAATAAAGAAATATAAAAGAAAAGAAAAATAAAATTGGGCCTGTTTGTAAGTAATTTTGGGGGTGTGGATAGTAGCTTCTGGGCCCAAAACAATTGACCCACATTGACCTTTCTGTTCCCATGATGTGCGTTGACTGGGCTCTTGGTGGATCATCACATGGTGGCCTTCAGATCTGGCCTCCTGAAGATCCAAGGATGGAGCTTTGAGGTCACATGGTGGTCTTCATGATGCATACATACCTGATTATGCAAATAAAAAGAACATGAAATATATGGGGGGACCTGGGATTCGAACCCAGGTCCCAAGGCCTTTTCCCACTGCTTTGCTACCAACTGAGCCACGTGCTTTCTTTGTATATGGAATAATAATAAACAATAATATGGAAAAGAAACAGAATGTGAATTATCCGCGCGAAAATTTGAATGGGCTAATCACAGCTTGCCATGCCATCATCCCTGCCCTCTCCTCGTTGCTAAAAGATTCAGTGACTTTTACCTACGGACAAATGTCCGTAGCTATAACCCCTGCATATCTCAAAATTAAACACAAGCAAGATAAACAAAATCTAATGCCATGAATCGAATCGCCTTGGCCTGCTGAGCATTATGGTGCCCTTCTTGTGGACCAATTTCACCTGTATAAAAAGATCCTAAATCGAGACCAAGAACCCTAGCCATGGTGGATTCTGATATAGCTTCCAAAAATGCAATTAAATGATGCTATTAGCTTGCAAACATGCCAGGGGTTACAAATATGCTCTTAAAACATGATGAAGATGCCAAAATAACAAGATTCGATTTTGGAAATAAGAGCAAACCGTGGACCACTTACAATGAGTTCTAGCGCGCGAGGATCCTTGTTTCTGATTGCTATGGCTTCCTTGCACTCCCGGGAAGTGAATGTGATGGCTTATGAGTCTTGAAAACGTCTGGAAGTGTGAAATCAAGTCAGCACTTTTTGGTGAATTTTTCAAGTTTTGTTCTTCCTTTGTGCGCCTCTAAACCCTGTTTTTTTGATCTGCCTTTGTCCACTATATACCAAGGAACGAATTAGGGTTACAAACATGCCTTCAATATTTGTCCATTATGATTTTTGATCTTGATTTGATTCACTTGAAAATATTTCCAAAATAGGCCAAAATCAATCTTTTTATGCACACCTATGCCTTGCACGATTTGATTCACTTGCTAGATATATAAGGAACCAGAAATGTGCACAAAATCTTAAGGTTTCAATGGTTTGGATATTTTCATGATTTATTTTGATTTAAATTGATTTAGTTGAAATAAAAAATCAAAATAAATAGAAAAATAAGATAAATACAAGTGGAAAGAGCTATGGCTCGTGGACCATGCTACCAACTCAAAACAAGTGCAAAAAGTTAGGCCCATTTAACAAAAATTGCAATTTGAGGTACTTTTGACTTTTGGCAATTTTCCAAAAAGGGTCAACTTCAACAATGCATAACATCCTCAATTTTGAGTCTTTGAAGGTGTTCTCTGACTTTTTAGAAAGATAAAGATGTCCTATAAGCAACCCTTTTTGTCCCATCTAAATTGGGTCTTCCATGTTCATGTATGAAGCTTTGACAAAAAAGGTGTTTTTGTTGACTTTTCAAAATGACCTATAATGTCCAAATTCATAACTTCTTGTGAGTGCATATTTTGAACTTGGGAGCTGAATATGAATTGTAGGTAATTTCATCCTCTTAAAAATGAGCTTTGTATTGGTCATTTTTGATAAAGTATGAGAAAGTTATGCTTGGTCAAAGTTGAGTTGACTTTTCCTACAAAACCCTAATTTAGCAACTTTTGGGTTTTGATGAATTGTGAGCAATCCTTGAGGAATCATGATCAACCCTTGATAAAATGATGAATTATACTTCAAAATGAGGATGTTGACCAAAAATCTCGAAGTTTGACTGTGGGCCACAGTTGACTTTTGCCCTAGCACAATCGATTTTCAGGCCTTTGAGCAATTGATTGAGCAAACTTCCTCTGCAAGGCTTGAAACTTGACAAGGATGATATTGAGAACATATTAGGACAATGGTGAGAATTTGGGATCCCTTGGACTCAAGTATCTTGATGCAACATGAAACCCTAATTTGAGGTAGTCTGCTTTAGGAGAGAGCTTGTCTGGTTAACCCTTGGACTTCCTTGAGAAATTTGAAGACCTCACTTGAAATGTATTGAGAAATATGGGAGGGAAGATTTTGGGGTACAACAGCTGCCCCTGTTCAATCTTCTTAAACCTGAATATTTAGATTGGATTGCATGCCTTTCGTGATCTGAAGGTGGAAGATGATTGAACACTAGAGTGCCCAGAAATTTGCACTCGCATGAAGTGGTATTGTCTTGCGATGTCGGGAATGGGCTTACAGATGCCATTTGGAAATTAATGGCGGAAGATGGGCTTAAAGATGCCATCATAAGGAGTGTCAATTGCATAAGAGATTCCTTAGCGAGAGTCTGTATACCTGTTGTTGAGGAAGACTACGCTGGGGAATGCTGGTCTCTGTCTTGAGAGGAATAGAATTTTAGGAGCTTCAGTCATCCGTTATTCTACTGGGGAATCGTCTTTTAGTCGAAGAGGTTAAAGTGAACTACTATCTGGTCGTAATCCAGGCTTCATAGTGATAAGACCGACTGCTATCTGGTCGTAATCCAGGCTTTACTGTGACTTACTGGGGAGATGAGGTTAAACTTGCTATCCGGTCGTGATCCAGGCTTCGCAATTTCTCGATTCTTATCTGGTCGTAATCCAGGATTCAGAAGGAATTAAGGTGTTATCCAGTCGCATCCGGGCTTCAACTTGAATTTAGGGCACACTAATATCCGGTCGACTCCGGGCTTCTCAGTACTTGTCCATGTAAACTGCTATTTGGTCAAAATCCAAACTTCGCAGTGTCTTGTACTGTTATCTGGTTGTAATCCAGGCTTCAGTCCTTTTATTGTTATCTGGTCGTAATCCAGGCTTCACGATGTTTTATACCATTATCTGGTCGAATCCAGGCTTCATGGTGTCCTGTACTGCTATCTGGTCGTAATCCAGGCTTCACAATACCTTACTTCTTATCTGGTCGTAATCCAGGCTTCAGAAGAAATCAAGTGGTTATCCGGTCGCCTCTGGGCTTCCATTTGATTTTTGGGCCTACTAATATCCGGTTGAATCTGAGCTTCATAGTAATTAGCCGGGTAAACTGCTATTTGGTCGTAATCCAAGCTTCACAGCGTCCCTCACTGTTATATGGTCGTAATCCAGGCTTCAGCGTCTTTTACCTCTATCTGGTCGTAATCCAGGCTTCGTGATGTCTCATACCATTATCTAGTCGAATCCAGGCTTTATGGTGTTCAGAGAATTCAAGATACTATCTGGTCGAATCCGGGCTTCATAACTTATGTTAAAGATATACCACTAGCTGGTCGTAATCCAGGCTTCGCGGTGTCTTTGGCTGCTATCTGGTCATAATCCAGGCTTCACAGAAACTTATATTGTTATCTGGTCGTAATCCAGGCTTCACAATAACTTGCTGAGCTGTTATCCGGTCGTAACCCGGGCTTCACAGCTTGCTGGGGATTAAACTATTGTCCGGTTGAATCCGGGCTTCATAGCTTAAAGATAAACCACTATCTGGTCGATTCCAGGCTTCGCGGTTCTTTGATATTGCTATTCGGTCGTTCTATGGGCTTCACAATATGATGGAGTAATCAAGATACTATCCGGTCGTACCCGGGCTTCATAGCTTGAATTTGTGAGAATTTGATTGTATCTTTCCTGAAAGGTAAAGGGTTAGACGTATGTAGTGCATGATATGTATCAAGCAATGATGTTCTCAAAATAAATGAGATTGTGCTTGTATGATGCATATGCATATGTCATGATGTATGGATATGCAATGTTTTTATGATGTTCTCTAGCTGGGGAAAATAAATCCCGGATTGCTGCTGGAGCAAAAGAGTTGAATTCTTCATTCTCGCGGGGAATAACGACCGAATATGATTGTGAGAATAATCCTGCTGGAGAATAAACTGACGAAAAAATGACTCTGTGGGGAAGAGATACCTTGTCTAAAGATCTGCTGATTTGGGGAAATAATTTTGGTTGAGGATGAATTACCATTGCTGGCGATGCTGAACTCTGTCGGGGATAAAATTTCTGCTTGTGGAAGAAATAAACTCCACTGGGGATGGTCTTCCATTGTTGGTGACAGATAAACCCTGTTTGGGGAGAATCAATGCCAATGTTTTTAGATACCTTTTGCTCTGCGGGGAGTGGATCTACCTTTGGTCATATTCTCAAGCTGGGTCTATCACCATACCGGGTGGATAGAGCAACTGTAAGGTTTGGACATTTCTGTTTGCCCCTTTTTCTGAAATTACGAGTAATCGTCTTTTGTTTCATATGTAAATATTTATGAGCAGCAATTATTGTAAAATGCATATATAAAAAATGAACCATTGGACGTTCTTGCAAAACAAAACAGGAAAAGAAAAATAAATTTGAAATTATTGTAAAAATGAATTGTATTGATTTTGAAGTTGGCCTATAAATAGGCATTTTTGTACAAGAGGCTGACGTCCTAGTAAGAGAACGCCGCCGAAAGATAAATTATACAATTTGTGTAAACGGAAGAAAAACAACTATGTGAACAATCCCATTGGGTTCCAACTCTGCTATTTCCTTTATATCTCCGAGCGTCTCATCACTTTGCTACTTGTTAGAAGGTAGATCAGATTGATTAGCGCCCTCTGAGCTTGATAGTCGATACCGAAGTTTGGTTGCAAGATGATCCAATGAGACATAGTGTTACGCTTTAATCCCTAATTTTTACCTGGACCGCCCTTTCGGGTTTTCAGTCCACCGGGATACCCTTTTTTGCCCAAGCCGCCTTTTCAGGTTTTCGACTTGCCGGGTGTACAAAATTTTCATTTTCATCCCTTACTTTTGCCCGAACCCTTTTGGTTTGCCGGGAAGCCCTTATTTTTGCCTAGGCCAGTCAACCTAGCGGGTCTTTGATTATGCATAGTATTTTTTCACTATGTCTGCATTGACGGGGTGAGGAAGGTCGTCACCATCCATGGTGGTTAGAATCGTAGCTCCTCCCGAGAAGATGTTCTTAACCACAAATGACCCTTCATACGTAGGGGGTCCATTTTCCCCTGGGATCACCTTGCGGAAGTATGATGCGCTTGATCACCAGATCCCCGACTTGATATTCTTGCCGTCTAACTTTCTTGTTAAATGCCTTGATCATCCGCTTTTGATACGTCTGACCATGACAAATAGCAGTAAGCCTATTTTCATCGATTAAGTTCAGCTGATCAAGCCGGGTCCGGATCCAATCGTCCTCGCTCAAACCTGCATCTTTCATAATCCGGAGAGAGGGTATCTAGACCTCAATGGGTAAGACTGTCTCCATGCCATACACCAGAGAGTAGGGTGTTGCCCTTGTTGATGTTCGCGCTGAGGTACGGTACCCATGAAGAGCGAATGGTAACATCTCATGCCAGTCTTTGTATGTCACCGTCATCTTCTGCACAATCTTCTTGATATTCTTATTAGCCGCTTCAACAACCCCATTCATCTTCGGCCGGTAAGGAGAAGAGTTGTGATGCTGAATTTTAAACTATTTGCAGAGCTCGATGATCATCGTATTGTTGAGATTTGTACCATTGTCCGTAATGATCCTCTCTGGTACACCATATCGACATATCAAATTGTGCCGAATAAACTGCGTCACGATGTTCTTGGTTACTGTAACAAAGGAAGCTGCTTCAACCCACTTTGTAAAGTAATCAATAGCCACCATAATGAAACGATGCCCGTTGGACGCAGTAGGTCTGATCTCGCCGATCATATCGATGCCCCACATTGCGAAAGGCCAAGGTGCTGTCAAAACATTCATAGGAACTGGAGGTACATGCACCTTATCAGCATAGACTTGGAACTTATGACAAGTCTGAGAATGCTGATAACAATCAGTTTCCATAGTAGACCAATAATATCCTGCCCGTAGGATTTTCTTCGCCATGGTATGTCCACTGGAATAAGTTCCAAAGGTACCTTCATGTAACTCGGCCATGATTCTTTCTGCCTCGTTCTTGTCCACAATCGCAGTAAGGTTGAGTCATGATTAGGCTTGTAAAGGATACCATTACTGATGAAGAACTTTGCCGCGAACCTCCTCAGAAACTTCTTATCATTAACAGATGCACCCTCGGGGTACTCCTGAGCCTCAAGATACCTCTTTATCTCGTGGAACCAGGGTTTATCTGCTACCTCTTCAGTCTCAATGTCACAACAATGCGCGGGTTCGTCCAACCTTTCAACGGTAATCTGGGGAGCCTCACTGTCCCACCTGACCTTGAACATAGAATACATGGTAGCTAGCGCGTCCGCTAACTGATTCTCTTCTCTGGGAAAGTGTTAAAAGGTTATCTCCTCGAAGTGTGGAGGAAACGTTAATACATACTCCTTGTAAGGAATAATATTTGGGTGTTTCGTATCCCACTCGCCTTTGATCTGACTGATCACTAGAGCGGAATCTCCGAATACGCTCAAGAAATTAATCCTTAGGTCAATAGCTGCACGCAGGCCCATGATGCATGCTTCATACTCCGCCATGTTATTAGTGCAGTTGAAACATAGTCGGGCGGTGAGCAGAGTATGACAACCTTCAGGAGATATGATCACAATGCTAAAACAACCGGCTGAAAATCATCAAACAATGAAGTCGCCATCGAACGTCTTTTATCCCACATATAGGGAAAGGTAAACATCGAGAAAACCTGAGAAGGGGTAAGTCACGGTCTTGCGACCGAGAGATCGGGTAAGGGAGTCTGTTATGCGAGGGGAAGGTATTAGCACCCCACGCGCCCGTAGTACTCTACGGTATGCACTCTTGTCTATCTTATGGGTGTGTTTAATCTATGCTTACTATCTACTATACTAATGGAGGGAGAATGCATGCAAAATAAAAGGGAAAGGAAAGTAGGGAAAATAAAATTTTGCTCGCCTGGGCCCTACCCCATTGCCTACGTATCCTTTTTGAGGAATCAGAGCTACCGTAGTTCGGCTCATATGTTTTTGTTTGTTTTGTGTTTTTTATGGACGAAGTTAATTCCGCCTTCTGCCGCAGCTCGACCTTTGGAGACTTATGCGTTGGCACATAAGTAAATTAATCATGTCCTTACCTGAAAAGGGTTTTAGAGAAAAGGTGCTCGAGCGCACAAAATGGTTTGAATTTGTTTTGTGTTTTGTTACCTTGAAAAAGGGTTTAAGTATGATTAGCATGTTTTTGATTTGCTAAGAAAATAAGTTTTTATTTTAGATGCAAGGATGCAAAAGGGAAGAAAGACTAGCCTATTTCTAAACCTAATGTTATCATACAATGGTAGCCCTATGTCAAGGATGAAAGGGGAAATTTCTACCTAATGTTAGCATACATGGTTTACAACCTAAGGTCTATCTTGCGTCCGAATGGAGCAAGCGCATCCTAAGGGAACATGGTATGTGTGATCGGTGGATCTGGAACTGACTGTTTTAAAGCTGGTTCGCGAAATGTCGCGGAAGCAAGAGTCGCCACCGTCTTTTATTTTCTCCAAATGGAAAGGACAAAAGCACAGAAAAATTCCTTATAGAGATTGCTCTCGGTTCGGGAGGTAGGTTATAGAAAGGGAAGGTGTTAGCACCCTTTCTATCCATGGTTATCCATGGGCTCTTAGATACTTGCTCATTTGTGTTTTCAAAAATGGTTTGTTTGCTTTTCAACTGTGGGTTTTAAAAAAAGTTTCTTTGAAAATTCTAGTTCGACTCTTGTATCGGTCCTCAAGAGTGTTTGAAAAATTGCTTTCGAAAGCTTTTTGAAAATGTGTTGGTGTGAAAAGTATTTTTTGAATTGGTTTTGAAATTAGAGCAAGTATCTACGAGAACCTACCTACCCTAAGGAATTCGTCTGTGTAAATATCCTTTAAAGTAGTTCCATCCCACCATTGAGAGGTAGGTGGCACCACCGTTGGAGGTGTTCGGGTCAATTCGAGGTTCGGGACATGGTGATCACCAGAGCAATGGGAAGACACCTTAGAAGCTACCCTCATGCCAGGTTCCCGGATCATGAGGACTTACTAAGACATCCTCTACTCGACGATCACCTTTCGAGGCAAGGCAATAATGAGGCGTACCCTAGGGGTGGTGTGTGCGATTTGTGTGTCGTTTCAGATATTTTGTCTTTTGTCATGTTATTGGTGATCTAGCGTTTGTTTTTATTTTTGTCCATACATTCTTTCATGCCATTATTTAACAGTTAAAAAATACGAGAAGTAAAAATTCTAAACTATTACAAACGGCGCGGGTCCACATCGCCAAAATTTCTTGAACCCGATTTGACAGAAAAAATAAAGAAAGTAAAGAAAATAAAGAATAAAAAGTACGAGAAATTAATTACAAGGCCTTGGGAGAGATACATAAATATTAAAAGAAATAAAATAAATATGCGAATAAGAATTAAAAACGAGGGCGTTGGACCCTTTTTGCAAAATTAAATTCAACGGTGAATTAATTAAAATTAAAAGGAAAAGAAATTGTCTTTTTGGTATTTTTTGGTATTTTATGATTTTAATGAGAAAGAATTAATTAAAATAAATGCTAACCCTAATTCTACAATTTTGTTTTATTATGAAAAATGTTGACGTTTTAACCTAAAATTAACCCTAATTATTTTATATACAATTTAATTGTAAAAATAAATATCTAATATTTAATTATTATGGAATAAAAGAAAAAAGATGAAAATTAATTAAACCCTAATTCTATATTTTTTAGATTTTTATTAAAAAAGTTAAAATTAAAACCTAATTTAAAACTAATTAATTTATGAATTTATTTACAAAATATACATACTAAAATAAAATATTTATTATATTTTTTCCTCTTTTCTGATTTTTTAATGTCTTTTATATATTATGAAAATTATTAAATTAATTAAAAACAATAATTAAAGAAAGCAAGAAAATAAAATATAAAGAAAATAAAAAGATTTTGCAAACCAAAGGGGGGTCTGTCCCTAATTTGAGGTGTTTCTTTTAGCAATCTGGGCCCATCAACCTTCAGGCCTGTAAGACTTTTGCCGTTAGCGTGCACCAGCGTTGACTGGAGTGCATCCTGTCCTTTAGATCTGCACCCTTGGATGAACGAGATTGACCAAGTGGACGGCTTGATGGAGGGATGCATGATGGTCTTCAGCACATGAAACTGCATGTAAATTTTAAAGGAAAAATAACATGGAAAGAGTGAGGACCTGGGGCTCGAACCCAGGTCATGAATGTTACCAACAACTATGCTTACCACTGAACCAATCCACACGCGTTTAACATATAACAACTAACAAATATTATAAAAGAAAAATGGTCAGTGGCTTAAAAACGCGCGAAGAATTTGAATGTTCCAATAAGCTTATGCCACTTCATCGTCCTCTTCGTTGTGTTTTCTTTTTCTGAAATACAAAAACAATAAGCAACGGTTTTCAAGCGTTGCTATAGATGCTATATTAGAAAATAGCGAATAGGCCATAAGGCCTCATAAATTGAGCGCGAGGGTGGGTTTCTCTTCGTCTGAGTATGCTTGATTCAATGGTTATATTCACGTGTCCTAATTCTTCCATATCACGAAACGCCCAATTTCAAGCTTCACAAACCCTAAGAGACAACAATGGTGAAATCGTATATAGCATACAAAAACTCAATCAAGGTAGATGGTTAGCTTCAGAACATGTCAATTAGTATGAATGCATCAAAAAAACGCAATGAAAATGCCTAAATATGGAAACACGATTATGCATATTATTTGAAACAGTTTGAACCCCTTGTACCAATTCTGGGCGTGTAAAGGTTGGAAAGTTATCCAGTTAGCTTCAGTGAGACACGAGGAAGCTTTTGCAATTGGGCTTGTGCTCTGAATCGACCTCTAACCCTGTTTTCAGTTTTGAGATTTTTTGATAATTCTCAAGTTTGCCAATGGTATTTTTTCTGCGCAGCTTAGTGGTCCTGAGGCATTAGGTCTTGTTTAGGCTTATGTATGGAGTGAATTAGGTCAAAGAAAACAATCCAAATCCTTGGCATTCATGGTTTGAGAGATTTGATTTTCAAAGATCTTTTTTTCAATATTTTCCATGCTATTTTGTACCAATCATGACCAATTCTCTTCAAATCTTTCCATATTTGATTATGCATGAATTTTTGAACTTATTACATGTACAAAAAGATTTGATTTCATTAGTTTTGTATTTTCCATATATTTAATTGATTTAAATGAATTATTAATAATAAAAATCCAAATAAATAAATAAATAATGAAGAAAAACTTCCCTTTGGACCAAGTGGTCGTGCACATGCCTTGGATGATGAATTGTGGAAGAAAAATAGGCCCATTAGCAATTTTAGGTCATTTGAATCAATGTTGACTTTTCAAAATATCCAAAAAATTCCCAACTTCCACAAGGCATAACTTGCTCAATTTTGTTCATGTTCTTGGACATTTTGGAAAGGTCTTTGAGTCCTCTAACCAATTCCTTTGGTCCCATGTCATTTTGATTTACCAACCTCAAGTTATGGCCTTTGACTTAAAGTCCCTTTTTGTTGACTTTTGAAAATGACCTATAATGTTGAAATTGATAACTTTTTGTGAGAGCATTTCTTGGACTTGAAGTATGAAGATGAGTTGTAGGAAATGTCTTTATCTTCAAAATGAGCTTTGGATGGAATTTTTCTGATAATCCATGTGAAAGTTATGCCCTGGTCAATTTACAGTTGACTTTTTCAACTGTCCAAATAAGGAAACTTTTGCATTTTGGTGATTTTTGAGCCAAGCTTTGAGAATCATGATCAAGCATTGATCAAATGATGTTTGTGGCTTAAAAATGAGATGTTGACCAAAAATTTGAACTTTTGACTGTCAAATGACCATTTTGCCCCTACAGTTGACTGTAGTGCAATTAGGGTTTTTGACTGTGCAATTTTGTGCTGTAAGTCTTGAAACTTAGTATGAGGATGCTTGACCTTATTTGTAGGCATGTGAGACTTGATTGGACCTTTGGAAACTTCATTTTCTTGATCAGAACCAAAACCCTAATTTTGACTGTTCAGGAGGCCCTTGAACTGTGCAACCTTTGGGGAATTTTGAAGCATGATTTGGCAATTTCTTGAAGAATATGGGAGGGCAAATTTTGGGGTACAACAGTTGCCCCTGTTCAATCTTCTTAGACCTGAGGATGCAGATTGGCTGACGTGCCTTTCGTAATCCGAGGGTGGAAGATGATTGAACACTAGAGTGCCCAGAAATTTGCGCTCACCTAGTAGCGATGTGATGGAAATGGGCTTATAGATGCCATTTAGAGATTGATGGATAGGATGATGGGCTTATAGATGCCATCTGGATGTTGATCGCGTAAGAGATTCCTTAGCGAGAACCTGCGTACCTGCAAAAGAAAAATGAATACCTGACATGTTGCAGGAGTTGGTCTTCAGATGTTTGGTATAGATGTGTCCTGACTGGTTACAGGAGCTGGATCTGGAGCTTCAAAAGATGATGAATGAACCAGGGATGGTTACTACCTCAGCAGGAACGGTGAGAGAACCTATAAGCAATTATAATCTCAAAAGCAAACACTTGAGAAAAACCTGGGATGGAATTATCGTCTCCGCAACATTGGGGAGAGAACCATAGGAAATTATAATCTCAAAAGCGGACGTTTGAGAAAAACCTGGGATGGAATTATCATCTCCGCAACATTGGGGAGAGAACCATAGGAAATTATAATCTCAAAAGTGGACGTTTGAGAAAAACCTGGGATGGAATTATCATCTCCGCAACATTGGGGAGAGAACCATAGGAAATTATAATCTCAAAAGCGGACGTTTGAGAAAAACCTGGGCTGGAATTATCATCTCCGCAACATTGGGGAGAGAACCATAGGAAATTATAATCTCAAAAGCGGACGTTTGAGAAAAACCTGGGATGGAATTATCATCTCCACAACATTGGGGAGAGAACCATAGGAAATTATAATCTCAAAAGCGGACGTTTGAGAAAAACCTGGAATGGAATTATCATCTCCACAACATTCGGGAGAGAACCATAGGAAATTATAATCTCAAAAGCGGACGTTTGAGAAAAACCTGGAATGGAATTATCATCTCCACAACATTGGGGAGAGAACCATAGGAAATTATAATCTCAAAAACGGACGTTTGAGAAAAACCTGGAATGGAATTATCATCTCCACAACATTGGGGAGAGAACCATAGGAAATTACAATCTCAAAAGCGGACGTTTGAGAAAAAACCTGGAATGGAATTATCATCTCCACAACATTGGGGAGAGAACCATATGAAATTATAATCTCAAAAGCGGATGTTTGAGAAAAACCTGGAATGGAATTATCATCTCCACAACATTGGGGAGAGAACCATAGGAAATTATAATCTCAAAAGCGGACGTTTGAGAAAAACCTGGAATGGAATTATCATCTCCACAACATTGGGGAGAGAACCATAGGAAATTATAATCTCAAAAGCGGACGTTTGAGAAAAACCTGGAATGGAATTATCATCTCCACAACATTGGGGAGAGAACCATAGGAAATTATAATCTCAAAAGCGGACGTTTGAGAAAAACCTGGAATGGAATTATCATCTCCACAACATTGGGGAGAGAACCATAGGAAATTATAATCTCAAAAGCGGACGTTTGAGAAAAACCTGGAATGGAATTATCATCTCCACAACATTGGGGAGAGAACCATAGGAAATTATAATCTCAAAAGCGGACGTTTGAGAAAAACCTGGAATGGAATTATCATCTCCACAACATTGGGGAGAGAACCATAGGAAATTATAATCTCAAAAGCGGACGTTTGAGAAAAACCTTTAATAACTTCTACTGAGTCTTCATCAGAAAAATCTGTTTGGGGTCGATTAACTGAACCGGATAAGGTCTTGAGATATGATTGAGAATTTAATTGAATTTTTCCTGAAAGGTAAA
Source organism: Vicia faba (assembly GCA_948472305.1). Lineage (NCBI taxonomy): Eukaryota > Viridiplantae > Streptophyta > Magnoliopsida > Fabales > Fabaceae > Vicia > Vicia faba. Next base: position 1,286,321,889 of record OX451740.1, on the reverse strand, counting down.
GGTCAGTCATATGCAATGCATGATATGGATCAAGCGATGATGTTCTCAACATAAATGAGATTGTATGATATGATGCGTATATGCATGCTATAATGATGTATGTGATGTTTACAAACATATGTTTTTCGTCTAGGAAAGTAAATCCTTGACGGGTGCCGGGAAGTCATATCCTGGGCTGATGTTGGAGAATAAGCTTTTACTTCCGCTGGGGATGATAACTGCAAGAACACCGGTAGGAGAAGATGGCTCCATTGGGGAATAAACTTGGCGAATGGAATAACTCTGCGGGGAGGAAAGTACTCTAATGATCTTGCTGGGAAGCAATACTCTGTGGGGAGAGAGATACTTTACTGAGTTGATGGTAACTTGCTGAGGATACCCTTGTTGTATCGGAAGTGTTAATAGACTTCGCTGGGGATAAGAAGACTTCGTCGAGGACGCTCTTTCCGTGGCTTTTGGCTGAGGATAACCCAGTTATATCCTAGTACGGAAATAACTCTTTGAATAAAGCCGACGACGCGTTCGTGCTCTGCGAGGGATAAGCTTCCAGAATCTACTGGGGATAAGCTTTCTACTTGGGGAGATGGATTCCAATTTTCCTGGGGAAACTGGATCGGATTCTCTTGGGGAAGTTTTAAATTGTACCGGGGAAGTGACTCCCTTGCATGTTGATAGAACGCCGGGGAACAATCTTAAATCAAGACTGCCGGGGATGCTTGTTAAGACTGTATATATGCTTGCTGGAGAATGTTGAGCTCGGCGGGAGGATACCCAACTTCCTTATGGTTTGATAATAGCTTTGCTTGAGGAGAGTGTACTGACTTGTTGGCTCACTCTCTGGGGAGTTAAGATATCTGGTTATGTTCTTTAGCTAAACCTACCTTTACACTTTGATGGACAGAGCCATTAGATCGTTTGGACGACTCTTTATTGCCCCTGTTTCTGAGGTGGGAGAGGAAGACCTGTGAGGTGCTGATAGTTGTTGATGGACCAACCTCCTTCTAGTAGACAGGTGACAAGATGACAGGACATATTCGTACGCTTTGATCCCTAACTTTTGCCTGGACCGCCCTTTCGGGTTTTCAGTCCACCGGGATACCCATTTTTGCCCAAGCCGCCTTTTCAGGTTTTCGACTTGCCGGGTGTACAGATTTTTCATTTCATCCCTTCATTTTGCCCGAACCCTTTTGGTTCGCCGGGAAGCCCTTATTTTTGCCTAGGTGTGTCAACCTAGCGGGTCTTTGATTTTGCGTAGTATTTTTTCGACTATGTCCGTGCTTTCAGAATGTAGGGAGTTGCCCCTGTTAGAAGTGCTTTGTCATGCCACCAGAAGGTGTTTGATCAGACAAGATTCGTTGTTGGAATGCCCCAAGTGACTCAAATTGCTAAATTGAGTGACTCATCGATCGACAAGAAAGTAAACAAACACAAGCACAACACATATAACAAATGAAGTGCGGAATGCCTGCTATAGGTCTTTAAACAGCGACTTCGAGCGCACGCTCTTTATTTCCTACTTCTCATGGTATCTAGAAAGAAATAACGAAATGCAATAAAGTGCGAAGAAGTACAAGGGTAGTAGCGGAGGCTACCAAAGCGAGCAAGTCGTCAAAAGCAGACGAAAGCACTGAAAAAGCAGGGAGTACGTGCCGAGCAAGCTTCACCAAGAAACAAACAGAGTCAGAAACAATTCCCAACTAAGATAAAGGCAAACGCGTGTCACGAATGTGGCGCATAATCAGAAATTTTGTTAAACCATTGATCATGCCAAGGAAATTGAATCAAGCATACGGAATCGACAAGAACGTATTAAAATCTTAATTCTAATCATGTACCCAAACATTAATTCAATTAATTCCTATTTTCTAAACAGAAGAGGTGAGAATTAGAATCATAGGGTGCTGTAGTAGTGGAGGCGCTAAGGCCCATCATGAAGGTCCATTATTCAATTGCTAGCATGCTATCAAAAAATAAAGGTGTACCGGGCTTCAAGGGGTGAACATGACCCGGTCCATTAAACATGTTCCTAAAACTAACCAGATTTTTGTCATTTATTAATATATATATTAAATGAAATAAAACTATAAAAAAAATAAATAAAAAAAAAGATTAGGGTTCAGTGTTGGTCTTCTCCTCTCAGAACACAAAACGACGTCGCTTTCTCCTTCCGTCTCATCTCTGTTCTCACGCAGCGGAGGCCTCGCCGTTCACCATCATCAGCTTCATCCAAACTCCCTTCCTCCTCTTCTCTCCCTCGTACTACGCGGCGGCGGCTTCATCATCATTCTCCTTCTTTCTTCTTCCGTCGTTCACCTTCTCAGCCTCCATCAGCTTGCAACAAGTTCAAACCTACCTCTCTAAATTCATCGTGAACAGAAGCCCTAATGTACTCAATATGCTAGCAACTCAAGCGGCGATTTCTGGGGCTTTACTTCTACTCTTCATCTTCTATCGATTGACATCAAGAAAAGCAGAGATTGAGATGAACAAATGCAGAAATATGGTGTTGCTTACCTACCAGAAGAATTGTCCCACTCTTACTCAACAATCGTTGAAACGACAAGAAATTCAGAGGTCAATTCTTCAATCTATTATCCTTCTTCTATTATTCGTTTTAACTTCTGAGATTCTGTGATTTTGTGATGTTATTGTTGATTCTGCTTGACTCGCAATTTTTACAGAATAGGTCGAAAGTCCGAGTCGATGATGATGTTGCAAGGCTGCGAATTCATTGTTGTTGCAGATTTGTTGAAATACCGGTGACGATGATTGAAATCGTGTGGTGATAGTTGTAGTGTGAAGCTTTATGAAAGTAAGGTTGTTGACATTGTTTGCAGTTTGCAGATCCGTGTTGTTGTGGAATTCACGAAGATTCACAAATTATGATGAAGGTGATGTGCGATGAAGCATGTGATGAAGAATTGAAGGATTCAAGAAAGTGAGATAAAGATTGTAATGATGATAATGATATGCGATGAAGCTGTGAGGTATTGCTAGATTTCAGAGAGTTTGTTAGAGGTTTTTGGTGGTGATTCTCCTAGAGATAAAGAATGAATCTGAAGGTGAGTTTTTTCTCTAACTTTTTCTGATTATGCATATGCTGTTGGATCTGTTGAATTGGAGAGTGAGTTTTTCTGTTATTACAGTATCGTGAGTCCTCTCTCTTCTCTTGTGAACTCTCTCTCTCCCTCTTTTCTGTTACAAGTTTTTGTTATTCTCTTCCATCCTTTCTGTTATGATTCTGTTAGGTGGTTAGGTAGTTTCTGTTAGGAATTTTTTGGTTGTTTGACAGTTGGTAAATCTGTTAGAAATTGGTTATGCGGTTTATTGACTGTTAGGAGTTGGTTTTGACAGTTGGAAGTTCTGTTATGGTTTAATTTCATTTCCAATTTTCTTATATTTTCCATTGTTATCTGATTTATTGGGTATGAACAAAGTGCAGGGCTGAACTGATGGATAAGCTAGAGGAAATATGGGGGTTAAATAAATGGGACTGGAAACCTGACAAGTAGCCTACAGATTGCTGAATAGGATAACACAGTCTATGCTGTTGCAAATGAGTCATCAAGTGTGGAGAAACCTGTTAGAACATAGTTTGATTCTACAACCCTTGACTAGAGTTTTGATGATAACAAAATACAAAGAAATAAATAAATTCAAAGTTATATTTATATATGAAAAATATTCTTCTTAAAATTATGTTTTATATATGCAGAAGATCTGATGGAATCAGCATCAGAAGATCAGTAACATATCAGCATCAGAAGATCAGTAACAAGTGCTATACGCTGAAGCTTGATGACCAGAATCTGCGCATAACATACACACTCTGACTCTGATCAAAGATCCTTACCAAGTCATCAACACTCATAAGCGTTATTATAAGCAAAGAAGACTCTGAAGCGTTACTAAGTATTCAAGACAGAATTAATGCTAACGACTCTCTTCAGACAAGATCTTCTCAAAAAGGAAAGTGCGTTATTATCATTGAAATGGATTTATGGACAACGTCTCTACCTTGCCTATATAAACAGTACTGCCTGAGAAAATACGCACGCATGCACTCATAATTTTCAAAGCTTTCTTCACGACGCTCACTCAAACACTTTAGCAAGTCAATTTTATTCTAAGCTTAAATTGTGTAATTATCACAGTTGTGATATACTGTTTTATTAGAAAACATCAAACACATTCTTGTTCTATTATTTTGTAAGAGATTTCCTTGAGATAAACCGGGTTGTGGTTATACTCAAGAAGGCTTTAACAGTTGTTAAAGTAGCTGTGTAATCCTTTGATTATAGTGGATTAAGACCTCGTTGGAGAGAGGCGAAATCACCTTGATGGGTGGACTGGAGTAGTTTGAGATCAAACGAACCAGGATAAAAATACAGTGTTGTCTAAGCATTCGTTTAAGTTTTACAATTCAACCCCCCTTCTTGTGTTTTTAACATCTTCAATTGGCATCAGAGCGCCTGGTTCTGAGCTTATAACACTTAACTGTGTCAGTACAAGATCCAGCGTCAGAAAAACACAATGGCAGAACCAAATCAAAACATCAGCAATGACAACAATGAAGAAAGAGACAGATTCAGTGGCAAACCTCCAGTCTTTGATGGAGAGAACTTTGACTACTGGAAAGACAGAATTGAGAGTTTCTTTATGGCCCATGATGCTGATCTGTGGGACATGGTGACTGATGGATACATGCACCCAGTGGATGGAAGTGGTCATAAGATTGACAGGAAAAAAATGTCTGATCAACAAAAGCGTGATTTCAGAAATCATCACAAGGCCATAACAATTCTTCTCAGCGCCATCTCTTATTCAGAATATGAGAAGATATCAAACAGAGACACTACAAAGAATATGTATGACTCTTTGAGAATGACGCATGAAGGTAACATTCAAGTCAAAGAAACCAAAGCCCTTGCACTCATTCAGAAGTATGAGGCATTCAAGATGGAAGAGAGTGAATCAATAGAAACTATGTTCTCAAGATTCCAAATTCTTGTTGCTGGTCTAAAAGTTCTCGACAAAGGGTATTCTACCCCTGATCACGTTAAGAAGATCATCAGAAGCTTGCCAAAACAATGGAGGCCAATGGTCACAACGCTTAAACTAGCCAAGGATCTCAACAAAATCTCTCTGGAGGAACTTGTCAGCTCCCTTAGAAGTCACGAGATAGAGCTAGAAGCAGATGAACCTCAAAAGCAAGGTAAGCCATTAGCTTTAAAATCTAATAGAAAATCTGACTCCAAAGTTTTGCAGGCTGTGGAAGAAACCTCTGATGGGTCATCATCATAAGAAGATGAACTATCCCTCCTCTCCAGAAGGGTGAACCAATTGTGGAAGCAGAGGCAAAGGAAGTTCAGGAATCCCAGAAGATCAGAAAATCAGAATGAATCTTTCTCCAGATACAGAAGGTCAGAATCCTCCTCTGGACACAGAAGATCTGAAGGTTCTTCAGGAAACAGAAAGCCAAACAACAAAGACATCATCTGTTATGAACGTAACGAGCAAGGGCACTACAAAAGTGATTTCCCAAAGCTTCAGAAGGAAAATCCCAAAAATAAGTTTGGCGAGGAAAAGAAGAAAATTCTCATGGCTACATGGGATGATTCTGACACATCTAAAGCTGACTCAAAATCAGATGATGAAAGAGCAAACATAGCTCTCATTCTTAACATAACAGAAGACAGTGAAGCTTCTGAGTCAGAATCTGAATCAGATACAGAAGAGGTATTCCCTGACTTTACTATAAACTTTACTAAGGTTGAACTAGCTGAAAGCCTTAATGAAATTATGGAAAGATATCAGCAGATCAGAGTCAAATTCAGAAACCTGAAAAGGGATCTTGCGTCTGACTCTGATAAGAATGAGAGTCTCAAATTGGAGAATTCTGAGTTAAAAGATAAAATTTCAAAATTAGAAAACCAATTGCAAAACTCTCAGAAGGAAACAATCCCTGAAACTCCCAGCAGTGCTGATGAGATCATCAAGGAGTATGATCACAGCTTTCAGAAGTTTCTAGCTAAAAACATAGACATTAGCAAAATGGCTTCAATGATCTATGGAGTTAGCAGAAATGGCAGAAAAAGGGATAGGATATCAAGGTAAGGTACCTACACCAAAAAATGCCATGGATTTAGTTATAAAACGTACTCCACTTGATTCACACTTTATATATGGGCACACACATGACATAAAATATACAAGTAGTGATTACTCTGTCAAACCAAAATTCAACCAGAGTTTTGGTAAAACTAACAAATCAGGACCCAAGAAAATATGGGTACCTAAGGATAAAATAATACATGTGGCAGATATCTTTAGCAGCAAAGCAAAAACACCAATCATGGTACCTGGACTCTGGCTGCTCACGATACATGACGGGAAGAAGGCATATGTTCCAAAGCCTGGAACTTAAGCCTGGAGGCCACGTAGGTTTTAGAGGCAATCAAAGAGGAAAGATCATTGGCTCTAGAACAGTAGGTAATGGAAATCTTCCCTCTATAAGTAATGTTTTATTAGTTGATGGATTAATGCATAACCTGTTATCCATAAGTCAATTAAGTGATAACGGTTATGATATAATCTTTAATCAAAATTCATGCAAAGTTGTTAGTCAGAAAGATGGGACTATCCTATTTAATGGAAAGAGGAAAAACAACATTTATAAAATAAAACTTTCTGAACTAAAAAGTCAGAATGTAAAATGTCTATTGTCTGTTAACAAAGAGCAATGGATCTGGCACAGAAGATTGAGACATGTTAGTATGAGAAGAATATCTCAGATTAACAAACTCAATCTGGTCAGAGGACTTCCTAACCTGAAGTTCAATTCAGATGCTCTGTGTGAAGCATGTCAGAAAGGCAAGTTTGCAAAACCTGCTTTCAAATCCAAAAATGTTATTTCCACCTCCAAGCCATTGGAACTTCTGCACATTGACTTGTTTGGACCAGTTAAAACTGCTTCAGTCAGTGGCAAGAAGTATGGGTTAGTAATCGTAGATGACTATAGCAGATGGACATGGGTATAGTTCTTAAGGCACAAGGACGAGTCACACTTTGTGTTTGTTACCTTCTGCAACCAAGTTCAGAATGAAAAGGATCTTAGAATCGTCAACGTCAGAAGTGATCATGGTGGAGAATTTGAAAACAAAGATTTTGAGTTATTCTTTAATGACAAAGGCATTCTGCATGATTTCTCTTGTCCTAGAACTCCCCAGCAAAATGGAGTTGTAGACCGAAAGAACAGAACCTTGCAAGAAATGGCCAGAACCATGATCAACGAGACTAACGTTGCTAAGATCTTCTGGGCAGAGGCAATAAACACAACGTGTTACATTCAGAATAGAACCTCCATAAGACCTATTCTGGAAAAGACTCCATATGAATTGTGGAAGAACAGAAAGCCCAACATTTCCTATTTTCGCCCATTTGGATGTACATGTTTTATTCTGAATACAAAAAATTATTTAAACAAGTTTGACTCTAAAGCACAAAAGTGTATTATGTTAGGATACTCTGAACGCTCAAGAGGGTACAGAGTATACAATACAGAAACACAGATTGTGGAGGAATCAATCAGTGTTTGTTTTGATGATAAGCTTGACTCTCAAAAGTCAAAGCAAAATGAATTCATTGCAGGTATGGAAGTTGAACTCATAGGTACTGAAGACAAATCATCAGAAGCTCTCAACAGAGACATTCCCTCAACATCAGAAAGAGGCACTGCAAGCAATCCATCACCTTCTGTTGATCAACTCCAGAAAAGACTATCCAGAAGCAGCTTGGATCACCCAGAAGAAACAATCTTAGGAAGAAAGGAAGATCCAATCAGAACAAGATCTAGCTTCAGAAACTCTGAAGAATCCCTCATGGGACTGGTTTCTCTAATTGAACCAACAACAATTGATGAAGCACTTCTGGACAATGACTGGATTCTAGCAATGCAAGAGGAGCTAAATCAATTCACAAGAAATGACGTATGGGATCTAGTTCCTAAACCAAAAGGATTCAACGTCATTGGAACAAAATGGGTGTTCAGAAACAAATTGAACGGACAAGGTGAAGTCATCAGAAACAAAGCACGACTGGTAGCACAAGGTTATAGTAAGCAAGAGGGGATAGACTATACAGAAACCTTTGCTCCAGTCTCCAGGTTAGAATCTATCAGACTCTTAATCTCATTTGCTGTTAATAAAGGCATCACTCTGTATCAGATGGATGTTAAGAGTGCATTCTTAAATGGCTATATAGAAGAAGAGGTATATGTTCACCAACCCCATGGTTTTGAAAGTTCCAAAAATCCAGAATATGTTTTCAAACTAAAGAATTCACTCTATGGTCTGAAACAAGCTCCCAGAGCTTGGTATGAAAGACTAAGTAACTTCCTGTTAGAAAAGGAATTCACCAGAGGGAAAGTGGACACAACCTTGTTCTGTAAGACAGTTAAGAATAACATTTTAGTATGTCAGATTTATGTTGATGACATCATTTTTTGATCTACTAAACCTTCTTTGGGAAGAAAGTTTGCTAAATGTATGCAGGCAGAATTTGAGATGAGCCTAATGGGGGAACTAAAATTCTTCCTGGGCATTCAGATTAATCAAACCCCAGAAGGAACTTACATTCATCAGAGCAAATATGTCAGAGAACTTCTGAAGAAATTTGATCTCTCAGAATGTAAGCCATCAAAGATTCCAATGCATCCCACGTGCATTCTGGAAAGAGAAGAGGTAAGTAAAAAGGTAGAACAGAAGGTCTGCAGAGGTATGATTGGTTCTCTTCTCTATCTGATGGCTTCAAGGCCTGACATTCTATTCATGTTTGCATTTGTGCTAGATTCCAATCAGATCCTAGAGAATCTCACTTAACAGCAGTTAAGCGAATTTTCAAGTATCTGAAAGGTACTACTAATCTGGGTTTGTTTTATAGAAAATCAAGTGATTACAGTTTGATAGGATACTGTGATGCTGATTTCGCTGGAGACAGAGTAGAACGTAAAAGCACTTCTGGAAGCTGCCAGTTTCTGGGAGAAAATCTGATCTCATGGTCAGCAAAAGACAATCCATAATAGCTCTATCAACAGCAGAAGCTGAATACATAGCAGCAGCTGGATGCAGCACACAAATGCTCTGGATGAAAAGTCAACTTGAGGACTTCCAGATATTTGAGAGTAACATTCCTATCCTCTGTGACAATACTTCTGCTATTTGCCTTAGTAAAAATCCTATTTTGCATTCTAGGGCTAAGCATATAGAAATAAAACATCATTTTATTAGGGACTATATTCAGAAAGGGATTTAAAATTTAAAATTTATTAACACAGACCATCAATGGGCTGATATTTTTACAAAACCTCTTTTTGAAGATAGGTTCAACTTCATTCTGAAACATCTCAGCATGAAGCTCTGCCCAAAATAAAATTGTTTGCATATCTTAACCTTCAGAACTTTATTTATTTTTTGTGAACTACTGACCAATCTTTCTTCAGAACTTTAGAAGCACAGATTGTATCAGAATCTATCACAATCAAGGATAGAAATGCGCTGTTCACTCAAGCAAACAAGTGTCATCCAGTCATCATCTACTTTCTGAGGATGAACACGCGTTCAAGTTTCTGAAAGGTCAAAAGCGCTGATTGGTTGCATTGAGACACATGTCATGGGTAACCGTTCCAAATATCTTTCTGAATCCCCCTAAATCAGCTATCATTAAATGCTTATAATCATTACATTTAATTTCTCTCTCTTGCTGTTTATGTTTTCAAAACTTTTTAGAAATCTATTTAAACACACTTCTCACCATTTACACTCTTTTACCTTCACTTTCATTTTCTATCAAACTTACTGATTTCAGTTTGCATACTTTCTCAAAACCCTTTCAATTTTTTCTTCTCAAAAACCTTCGTGTGAACATGGCTTCCTCAAGCATCCCTGCTTCAAGTGCTCATAAATCAGATTCTACTGAACAATACGAAGAACCCCACAGAACGCTTCTCACACCAATCAAAAATCTTGAGGTTCTTTCTGAATTAATCATGGATTTCAACAGTCTTCAGGAGAATGGGTTTGATCTCTCTGAAGAAGTTAAAGCTCAAGGCTGGGAAAAATATTTTGACAGACTGGTGGGTCCAACATTCCCTATTCTGGTAAAGGAATTTTAGATTCACGCTTCATCTTCCAACCATCAAGTTACGCCATACATAATGGGGAAGAAGATTGTTATTACTGAGGACCTCATTGCAAGGTTAATAGGCTACAGTGGTGGTGGTGTTCGTTGCATTGACATGGCTGAAAGATGCGCTGATGCTGCCCTAATTGCCAGAGAAATATTCACTCTGGGGCTTCCCTCCAGTAAGATAAGGGATTTAAAGGACCGACACAAAATATGGGCCAAGATCATTCTGGGGTGCATAAACCACAGGAAGCCTACCAACTCTCCTGACTACATCAATATTGATCAGCAATTTCTGATCTACTTCATCTCTCAGAAGGTCAAGGTAAATCTGGCTCATCTGCTGTTTAACCATCTTAGGACCAGTGTCAAGGAAACCAGAGAAGAGGAGCGCACAAAAAGGGATTGGATACCCTTAGGAAGACTGATATCAGATATTCTAACAGAGAATAAGCTGATTGATCATCTTACAGAGGCTCAGGAAATCAACTCTTTGGAAGCTACTGTTGGCAAACAGCTGAATGCAAAGAATCTGAAGAAGATGAAGTTGATTGAGAACATCAAGAAGGAACCCAGCGTCACTCCTTTTGCTACAATCTCCAGCAGAAGAGTCCCTCTGGATAACTTTCCTCTGTTCTCAGAGATTGATTCTAAACCAGATATAATTCTAAGATATCTGGATACATGCAAAGCGGATGGGACAACACCAACTTTGAACATTCAGGATCTCCACCAGAAGGCTCCAGAAGTTGTGCTGAAGAAAACCAAGAAAAGGAAAGCTGTAGCAGAAGGATCATCTCAGCAGACTCCTAAAAAGAGAGGTAATCCTTCTTCTGTAACTGTTTTAGATTCAATTCCTGTATCAACATCTATTCCAACTACCACTCAATCAGAAAACCCAACACCTCAAACCTTTGAGGACTTTGACATTGATTTTGACCCCTCTGAATCATTAACTCTTAGAAGATCTCGCTCCCAACCTCAAAATCCAAATACTGAAGCAACCCAGAAAGAACTTGCAAAAGTTCTATCTGATATAGATACCTTTGACCATCAAACTTCTGCTCCCACACTTGAAAATCCAAATCCTGAAACCACCACTGAACCAATACCAGAAATTCCCCTCTCTCCAGAACCAGAAATCCCACCACCTTCATCTCCTCCACCAGAAATTCATCCACCTTCTCCTCAACCTGAACCAATTCAACCAGAAGTTCAAACTTCTGAGGCTCAACCCTCTAAATCCTGTGAACCAGAACTAAACCAAACTGTTGATTCTGATATCACTCCCATTCCTAGAATCACAGAACCTCTGGCTATTTGTTTGCCCCTTGGTACCATTGTGAATATTCCCCAACTTCCCTCATCACCATAATCAACTCCACCTAACTCCCCATCAAGTCCAATAATAATTCCTGACTCTCCCACTCCCTCACCAAAGAACAATTCAAATGACCACAACAAGACTGTCATTGATTTAACAGTTTTTGCACGTCTTGCTTCCATTACCAGCAAACCAGCTATCCCTAAACCAAAACATCCAGATGTTGGTACAAGCTTATTGACATTTGAAACAGAAGTACATAAGTGGATCACTTCTCTGAAACAAGCTAGTCTTGAACTGGTTGATCCTGCTGCATCAGACTACCTTTGGACAAAGTTCAGAAGATGGGTTTGCTCTGAAACTTTTAAATTGCAAGAACAGAGCTATGGACAAGCTCAACAGAACTTCAACAATCTGCTGAAAGAAATTGAAGGCCCAGTTTTGAGCAAGCTTCTTAAGGAAGAAGTTCTCCCTCTAGACAATGCCCCTTGGTCTGAACATCGTCCAACATCCAAAGATCAACCAGAGTCAGAAGAACAGATGATTCCTGCTGAAGAACAGGCTCAAGAAAAGGACATTTCAGAAAGCTCTGAGAAGCATCCAATTTCAGAAGATCCTCAAGCTTCCTCCCTTGACAGGAAGACTCTAGAAGACTTGAAATGATCTGATATGCTGATGAATGAAATAATGGATAAACAAGACAACAAAATTGAGGAAATTAAGAGCATGTTAACCCAACAACAGGAAACCAACATTCAGATTAAGAGCTTGTTGGAAACCTTGTTCACGCGTCTACCTCCTCCATCTTAGAATTTCCTTGTTTTTATAACTTGTTTATCTGTAATATTTTTTACAATTTTCTGAACTTATCATTGCTTCTGGTTTCAATATAAATGCATTTTGACTCTGATTATTTGTTCTTTTTGATAACTGACAAAAAGGGGGAGAAAGAATGATATTTTTCAATAACGGATTACTGAGACATAAGTCTCAAACATTCTGATCTATTTAAATTTTTTATCTTCTGAAAAGCTTACAGGTACAAAAATCTAATGAAAGATACAGTAAAATTCTGATGCTCAAAGACTCATGGAATTAAAGGGAAATAATCAACTCAGGGGGAGTTTTCTCTTCTCAATTCTATACCTTTTATTCTTTAATTTTAATTGAAAAAAATATGGTTTTTGTCATCATCAAAAAGGGGGAGATTGTTAGAACATAGTTTGATTATACAACCCTTCACTAGAGTTTTGATGATAACAAAATACAAAGAAATAAATAAATTCAAAGTTATATTTATATATGAAAAATATGCTTCTTAAAATTATGTTTTATATATGCAGAAGATCTGATGGAATCAGCATCAGAAGATCAGTAACATATCAACATCAGAAGATCAGTAACAAGTGCTATACGCTGAAGCTTGATGACCAGAATCTGCGCATAACATACACACTCTGACTCTGATCAAAGATCCTTACCAAGTCATCAGTACTCAGAAGCGTTATTATAAGCAAAGAAGACTCTGAAGCTTTCTAAGTATTCAAGACAGAATTAATGCTAACGGCTCTCTTCAGACAAGATCTTCTCAAAAAGGAAAGTGCGTTATTATCATTGAAATGGCTTTATGGACAACGTCTCTACCTTGCCTATATAAACAGTACTGCCTGAGAAAATACGCACACATGCACTCATAATTTGCAAAGCTTTCTTCACCACGCTCACTCAAACGCTTTAGCAAGTAAATTTTATTCTAAGCTTAAATTGTGTAATTATCACAGTTGTGATATACTGTTTTATTAGAAAACATCAAACACATTCTTGTTCTATTATTTTGTAAGAGATTTCCTTGAGATAAACTGGGTTGTGGTTATACTCAAGAAGGCTTTAACAATTGTTAAAGTAGCTGTGTAATCCTTTGATTATAGTGGATTAAGACCTCGTTGGAGAGAGGCGAAATCACCTTGACGGGTGGACTGGAGTAGTTTGAGATCAAACGAACCAGGATAAAAATACAGTGTTGTCTAAGCATTCGTTTAAGTTTTACAATTCAACCTCCCTTCTTGTGTTTTTCACATCTTCAAAACCGATCCATTATGAAGTTGTAATTGTTGTTGCAACATATTACTAAGGAGGTTGGAACGATCTCCTGGACATAACCCTGCTTGGTTGATCAATTGATTTGTAGAGCATAATTGGAGAAATGTGAATGATTTTGAGATGATAGCGCCATCTGAGCTGCTTGTCCAGTGTGATAAGGAATGTTTAAGTGACTTGTACTTTGACTTGGAGAACCCTACTGAGATCGACCACCCGGCAGAGGATAAGAAGTAAATGAAGACTTCTGTACCAATATTGGCTCACTAGAAAAACGTGTAATCTCCAGTTGTAAAAGTATGAATGATGTAGAATTTGATGACATAAATTTGTAGAATTTGAATGATGAACGATGAATGATGTTTTTTTTTTGAATTTTAAAGCCTTAAATAATGAATGTTCTTTCCATTCTCACAGATTCATAAAATGCTTGTATGGGATTAAGAATAATATTGAATGAAGTTCTGTAATTTCATGAGCTTGTTTTGAGAATGATGACATTTGAATAAGTCTTGTGTGAATGCAACCACCTTGAATCTAGCTTAATGCCATGGACATGTTGTGTTAATGTTTTATAATTTCACTTGTCCTTCAAGAAATCTGAATGCCCCTTCTTATTTTGCAAACTCCAAGCAAATCTAACCCATGTCATTAGGTAGCATTCCAAACGATTTTAAATAATGGACCCATAGAAGCCAAACCAAGTCAATCTCGCCTCCTTGCAAGAACTCTTAATTTTCTTCTTAACCTCACTTTTTACAATCAAAGTAACAAATAATAACAATGCCTTGATGATATTACACGTCCACCACCTCATCTTTATACCACGATTTAAACTTTGTAATCCATTCCACCAATGCACCTCATCAGACAACCAATGATCTTGAAGTAAATGTCATGGAGAAAATCTTGTAGATAGGAACAATTAGAAGCATATAAATGACGATGATCACAAGGTCATGAGATCTCTTGATATGCACTTTGATGGTTTAACAACCCATGGTGAAGATCCCCTTGTAGCTTGATAAGAAAGAAGTCCACAATAGCCATGCATCCAAAACCCTATCTTCAAACCATAATTGTCGAAGAAACCAACCGATTCCCCTGCATGAAGACGAGAGCCTAGAAGCATAGAGAAACCCTAATTCCTCAATATCCTTCACCCCATGCCATGTTATGTTGTTAGCGAATGTATGCAATATTAAAGGACCTAAAGGGAGATATGTACATGAGAAAAGCGTGACAACGCATAAACCAGGTAAAAGTAAAAGGGTAGGACAAATTTGGGGTATTACAGCTGCCCCTATTTAATCGTCTTAAACCTGAAAGTATGATTGGTGCATGCCTTTCAGAAGTTCAAGGTTGAAGATGATTAAATACCAATATCAAAAATTTGTCCTGAGAGAGAGTGTAAGTGTTTTCTTTATTTATTTTTGTGTTATCCGTTGGGGAAAAGAAATTTGTCTTTTTCAATGAAGGGACGGAGATTGGACTTGTAACGTGGCATGATGGCAGTACAAGACAAATGGTTGGTATGAAAAGACAGCGGACGAGGTCTACGGGCGACCTACGATCCTAAGGTGACACCTGAGAGTGATTTGACAGAGAACCTAGCCAAAGGGCGATCTCAGATTCTAAGACAAAGTATATGGAAAGAACCTAGCTAAGAGGCGATCTCAGGTTCGACGGTGATCTATGAGAAGAACCTAGCCTACGGGCGATCTCAGGTTCGACGATGATCTGGGGGAAGAACCTAGCCTATGGGTGATCTCAGGTTCGACGATGATTTGAGGGAAGAACCTAGCCTATGGGCGATCTCAGGTTCGACGGTGATCTATGAGAAGAACCTAGCCTACGGGTGATCTCAGGTTCGACGATGATCTGGGGGAAGAACCTAGCCTATGGGCGATCTCAGGTTCTAAGATGATTTGAGGGAAGAACCTAGCCTATGGGCGATCTCAGGTTCGACGGTGATCTATGAGAAGAACCTAGCCTACGGGAAATCTCAGGTTCGACGATGATCTGGGGGAAGAACCTAGCTTATGGGCGATCTCAGGTTCTAAGATGATCTAAGGAAGAACTTATCATACGGGCGATCTCAGGTTCGACGATGATCTGGGGGAAGAACCTAACCAAGAGGCGATCTCAGGTTCGACGGTGATTTGAGGGAATAACCTAGCCTATGGGCGATCTCAGGTTCGACGATGATCTAAGGAAGAACCTAGCCTACGGGCGATCTCAGGTTCGACGATGATTTGAGGGAAGAACCTAGCCTATGGGCGATCTCAGGTTCGACAATGATCTAATGGGAAGAACCTAGCCTATGGGCGATCTCAAGTTCGACGATGATCTAATGGGAAGAACCTAGCCTATGGGCGATCTCAGGTTCTAAGATGATCTAAGGAAGAACCTAGCCTACGGGCGATCTCAGGTTCGACGATGATCTGGGGGAAGAACCTAACCAAGAGGCGATCTCAGGTTCGACGGTGATTTGAGGGAAGAACCTAGCCTATGGGAGATCTCAGGTTCGACGATGATCTAAGGAAGAACCTAGCCTACGGGCGATCTCAGGTTCGATGGTGATTTGAGGGAAGAACCTAGCCTATGGGCGATCTCGGGTTCGACGATGATCTAAGGAAGAACCTAGTCTACGGGCGATCTCATGTTCGACGGTGATTTGAGGGAAGAACCTAGCCTATGGGCGATCTCAGGTTTGACGATGATCTAAGGAAGAACCTAGCCTACGGGCGATCTCAGGTTCGATGGTGATTTGAGGGAAGAACCTAGCCTATGGGAAATCTCAGGTTCGACGATGATCTAATGGTAAGAACCTAGCCTATGGGCGATCTCAGGTTCTAAGATGATCTGAGGGAAGAACCTAGCCTATGGGTGATCTCAGGTTCTAAGATGATATAAGGAAGAACCTAGCCTACGGGCGATCTCAGGTTCGACGATGATCTGGGGAAAGAACCTAACCAAGAGGCAATCTCAGGTTCAACAGTGATTTGAGGGAAGAACCTAGCCTATGAGCGATCTCAGGTTCGACAATGATCTAAGGAAGAACCTAGCCTACGGGCGATCTCAGGTTCGACGGTGATTTGAGGGAAGAACCTAGCCTATGGGAGATCTCGGGTTCGACGATGATCTAAGGAAGAACCTAGCCTACGAGCGATCTCAGGTTCGACGGTGATTTGAGGGAAGAACCTAGCCTATGGGGGATCTCAGGTTCGACGATGATCTAAGGAAGAACCTAGCCTACGAGCGATCTCAGGTTCGACGGTGATTTGAGGGAAGAACCTAGCCTATGGGCAATCTCAGGTTCAACGATGATCTAATGGGAAGAACCTAGCCTATGGGCGATCTCAGGTTCTAAGATGATATGAGGGAAGAACCTAGCCTATGGGCGATCTCAAGTTCTAAGATGATCTAAGGAAGAACCTAGCCTATGGGCGATCTCAGGTTCGACGATGATCTGGGGGAAGAACCTAACCAAGAGGCGATCTCAGGTTCAACAGTGATTTGAGGGAAGAACCTAGCCTATGAGCGATCTCAGGTTCGACAATGATCTAAGGAAAAACCTAGCCTACGGGCGATCTCAGGTTCGACGGTGATTTGAGGGAAGAACCTAGCCTATGGGAGATCTCGGGTTCGACGATGATCTAAGGAAGAACCTAGCCTACGGGCGATCTCAGGTTTGACGGTGATTTGAGGGAAGAACCTAGCCTATGGGCGATCTCAGGTTCTAAGATGATTTAAGGAAGAACCTATCCTACGGGCGATCTCAGGTTCGACGATGATTTGGGGGAAGAACCTAACCAAGAGGCGATCTCAGGTTCGACGGTGATCTAATGGGAAGAACCTAGCCTATGGGTGATCTCAGGTTCGACGATGATCTAATGGGAAGAACCTAGCCTATGGGCGATCTCAGGTTCTAAGATGATCTAAGGAAGAACCTAGCCTACGGGCGATCTCAGGTTCGACGATGATCTGGGGGAAGAACCTAACCAAGAGGAGATCTCAGGTTCGACGGTGATTTGAGGGAAGAACCTAGCCTATGAGCGATCTCAGGTTCGACGATGATCTAAGGAAGAACCTAGCCTACGGGCGATCTCAGGTTCGACGATGATCTAGGGAAAGAACCTAACCAAGAGGCGATCTCAGGTTCAACGGTGATTTGAGGGAAGAACCTAGCCTATGGGCAATCTCAGGTTCGACGATGATCTCAGGAAGAACCTAGCCTACTGGCGATCTCAGGTTCTAAGAAGGAAACATGGGTTACGACATGATGATTGTTTCGTTAATGACATGGACGAGTGTTTAGGGAACTGACTACCAGATAAGAACTGGGTTTAGAATGACAAAGTGTATTGATTTTGCTTGGCATTGAAAAGGTGAAGGTCATTGAAT
This sequence comes from Vicia faba, assembly GCA_948472305.1. NCBI lineage: Eukaryota > Viridiplantae > Streptophyta > Magnoliopsida > Fabales > Fabaceae > Vicia > Vicia faba. The sequence goes on along the minus strand of OX451740.1, from coordinate 1,286,303,879 downwards.
GGGGACTTTGGGCATGATACCCTCCTGTAGGGACGTATTGTTGTCTTTGAATAATTCAGGTCTTTCATGTAAGGTACCTGATCTGGCTTATGCTTCGCATGCATGTTTGAATTTCTTTTGCCGCAAAGATCCATTCTGATAGATCGGCTACGCGCTTTTGAGGATGTAATGTTATGCAGTGATACATTGACGTGAAGTCAAGTTTTATCTCGGCTTGAGAATCTTTATTCCCCAAGTTTCTAATGCCATGTTTAATTAACAAATAAAACACATTCTGCATACAAAAACACTTCATGACAATAAGAGGCAACTTTGATGAAAACATATTTTATTGATTGGCATGTGAATAGGCATTTGTACAAGGAAGCAACTCCTATATGAAGTAGTTGCGAAACAGAAATGAAAAAAATACAATAGGCATAAATGGCAACGAGAGATGCTCGAATTTCCATCAAAACCGGTATTGCTACAGTTCCCATATCCTAAGTTGTCTCAATGCCTTGCCTCTGAAGAGTAGTAGTTGGACTGGTCAATTCGCTGCCAAGGTTCTATAGATGTGCACGTGTCATTTGTGAAGAGAATTTAGACTACAGCCTCTCGCTTAAAATCCCTAATTTTTGCTTGGATCGCCCTTTCGGGTTTTCGACCCAACGGGATACCCATTTTTGCCTAAGTCTCCCTTCCGGGTTTTCAACTTAGCGGGTTGTTATCTTTTCATTTTATCCCTAACTTTTGCCTGGACTTTTGTGTCCACCGGGATGCCCATTTTTGCCTAAGTCGCCCTTTCGGGTTTTCGACCTAGCGGGTCTTTTATGCGTAGAATTTTTTGACTGAGTCTGAATTGACTGGGAGTGGAACGTCTTCCCCATCCATATCTGTCAGGATTAGGGCACCTCCTGAAAAAGCTCTCTTCACAATGTATGGTCCTTTGTAATTAGGAGTCCACTTGCCCCTTGGATCGAAATGGCTTTGTATGATGACCCTTCTTAGGACTAGATCACCGGGATAAAACTTCCGAGGATGAATCTTTTTGTCAAATGCTCTTTTCATTCTCTGTTGGTACAACTGGCCATGACAGATGGCCGCCAACTGCTTTTCATCAATCAGATTGAGTTGGTCGTACCTCGTCTGAACCCACTCTGCCTCATCAAGCTTGGTCTCCATCAGAACTCTCAACGAAGGAATTTCTACTTCGATAGGGAGCACGACATCATTGCCGTAGACAAGCGAAAATGGGGTTGCCCCTGTCGAAGTGCGCACATATGTTCTGTAGCCATGTAGAGCAAAAGATAACATTTCATGCTAATCTTTGTACATTCTGACTATCTTCTGGACGATCTTATTTATATTCTTGTTAGCAGCTTCGACTACACCGTTCATTTTTGGTCGATACGGTGATGAATTGTGATGTTCAATCTTGAATTCTTCACATAACTCCTTCATCATGTTGTTGTTAAGATTAGAACCATTATCAGTGATGATTCTATGAGGGACTCCGTAACGGCATATGATTTCCTTCCTGATGAAATTGGTGACGATCTGTTTGGTTACATTCTTGTAAGAAGCTGCTTCTACCCATTTGGTGAAATAGTCGATAGCCACTAGGATGAATCTATGACCGTTCGAAGCACTTGGTTCAATTCTTCCAATCATATCAATTCCCCACATCGCGAACGGCCACGGGGAGGTCATAACATTCAGCAGGGTTGGAGGAACATGAATTTTGTCTGCATATACTTGGCATTTGTGGCACGATTTCGCGTATACACAACAGTTGCTCTCCATCGTCGTCCAGAAGTATCCTGCTCGTAAGATTTTCTTTGCCATAGAATGCCCGCTTGAATGAGTCCCGAAAGAACCCTCATGGATTTCCTTTATGATCGACTTTGCTTCGTGTCTATCCATGCATCTGAGCAGACCCTAGTCATAATTTCTCTTATATAGGACGTCTCCTGATAAGAAGAACTTGGATGCTAATCTTCTAAGCGTACGCTTATCACAAATTGTAGCATTTTCGGGATACTCTTGCTTCTCGAGGTACCTTTTAACATCGTAATACCACGGCTTTTCATCAGTCATATCCTCGGTTGAGAGACAATGGGCAGGAAAGACATGTGCCGACTCTTTGTACCTGAGGATGCGTATATTAGGCGCCTGATTTGGAAAGCTCACCGAAAACATGGATGCTAGTGTGGCTAAAGCATCAACCAACTGGTTTTCATCTCTGGGAATATGCTCAAAGGTGATTTCCTCAAAAGCGGGTATTAGCTACAAGATATAATCTTTGTATGGAATCAAACTGGGGTGCTTCGTCTCCCAATCACCTCGTACCTGATGTATAACCAGAGCAGAGTCTCCAAAGACTTCCAGGATCTTGATTTTAAGGTTGATAGCTGCCTCTAGACCCATTACACATGCCTCATACTCTGCCATATTATTTGTACAATCGAAACATAATCGGGTCGTAAATGGTGTATGAATATTATGCGGAGAAGTCAGTACTGCCCCAATGCCATGGCCCGCAACGTTCGAGGCGCCATAAAACGTAAGAGTCTATCACTCTTTTGGGTTGACCCTATCATAATCATTAAGCTTCATAACATCTTCATCAGGGAAGTCAAATTTCATTGATTGGTACTCCTCCAACGGCTGATGAGCAAGATGATCCGCAAGAATGCTACCTTTGATAGCTTTTTGTGTAACATATTGAATGTCATATTCAGATAAAAGCATCTGCCATCGAGCAAGTATGCCTATGAGTGCTGATTTCTCAAAGATATACTTTATCGGGTCCATTTTCGATATTAGAATGGTCGTGTATGTCAGCATATACTGCCTCAAACGCCGAGCAGCCCAAGCAAGCGCACAACAAGTTTTTTTAAGTAAAGAATATCTAGATTCGCAATCTGTAAACTTTTTACTTAGATAATAGATGGCGTGCTCTTTACGTCCTGTTTCATCCTGCTGCCCGAGCACACAACCCATGGATCCTTCCAGCACCGTCAAGTACATAATGAGTGGCCTCCCAAGCACTGGAGGGATAAGGATTGGTGGCTCTTGGAGGTACTGTCTAATTTTTTCAAAGGCTTCCTGAAAATTAGCATCCCATCGAACATTTTGATTCTTACGCAGCAGCTTGAAGATGGGTTCACAAATAGCTGTGAGATGAGAAATGAACCTGGCTATATAGTTCAATCTTCCGAGGAACCCTCTTACTTCTTTTTCATTTTTTGGTGCTGGCATATTCTGTATAGCTTTTACTTTGTCGGGATCTACCTTGATGCCTCGTTGACTTACGATAAAACCGAGTAATTTGCCAGATCGCACTCCGAAGGTGCACTTATTCGGGTTAAGCCTTAGTCTAAACTTTTGCAGATGCGCAAATAACTTTTGCAGATGGACTAAGTGTTCGTCCTCGTTTTGTGATTTTGCAATCATATCGTCAACATACACTTCGACCTCTTTATGAATCATATCATGGAAAAGCGTCACCATGGCACGTTGATATGTTGCACCAGCGTTTTTGAGGCCAAAAGGCATGACCTTATAATAGTAAGTACCCCATGGAGTAGTGAATGTCATCTTTGTCATGTCTTCCGGGGCCATCTTTATCTGATTGTATCCTGAAAAGCCGTCCATGAAGGAGAAACTGAGGACTGAGCCGTATTATCAACTAATACGTCGATGTGTGATAATGGGAAGTCGTCTTTTGGGCTCTCTTTGTTCAGATCTCGATAATCTACACACATGCGCACCTTCCCATCTTTCTTAGGGACAGGTACGATGTTGACAATCCAATCTGAGTATTCACATACCAACAAAGAGCTTGCGTTCAACTGCTTTTCAACTTCTTCTTTGATTTTGAGAGACATATCTGGACAAGTTCTCCTTGGCTTCTGCTTTATTGGAGGATATTCTGGCTTGAGTGGCAAGTGGTGCATGACTATATCTGTATCTAGACCAGGCATATCTTCATACGACCAGGCAAAGATGTCAGAGTATTCTTTGAGAAGCTCAATCAACCCCTTCTTTACGTTATCTTGCAAAGCGGCCCCTATCTTGACCTCCTTATTTATTGTGTCAGTGCCGAGATTGATGACTTCAATGGCTTCTTGATGAGGCAATATCAATTTTTCTTCTTGTTTCAACAGTCTTGCCAATTCCTCCGGAATTTCACAATCTTCCCCACTACCCTCATCAGCTTGGTCATTCGGATTTCCAAGGATATTGGTGCAAGGATCTGTAACATCACCGTTTTTTATGGAATTTGAGGCAGACCTGCATGATTTGATGAATCATGCCTTATTTTAGAATATGGATGCAAATTGGAAAATGGTTAAAGAGTTATAAAAAAAACATTTCCATTTTATTTTACGAAAATAAGAAAAGATAGAGAGCAAAAATTGTATGCAAAGAATGACATTTTATTCAATTTTTTAAACAAGCATAGAAACATGAGGGGCCCTTTTCACAAGCCGTCAACATGCTTCGGGCAAAAGCATGCGACTTATTTAAAACAAGAACATTACATGTCAAAGAAAACCACTTCGGGAATATCAGCAGCAGTCTAATTGCCAAGCTCTTGATCAGGCGCAATCTGGTAGATGTACCGAGCCATATCTGCATCGTCTTCATCATCAATCGCATGGATCTGTCCTTGAGCCTATGGACCGGCCTTAACAAATACCTTTGAAAGCGGGGGAACTTGTTTTCCCTTGAGCATAATTGGACTCGTACCAACATGGTCTGAAAGCGGGGACCTTAACCCAAGTCCAGACTTGTCCTGCTTTTCGCGCACCTCTATCACTTTGCCCCAGTCTCCATTAGGGACTCCAGATTCCACCATAGCCTTGGCATCTCTCAAGGAAACCATCGGAATTCCAGACTTCTGTGTATTTTCCAGCGTGGTGGGGACTCTGTCAACAGAAACGATTTCCAAGGCCTGAAAAGGGGTTTCATGAACTTCCCCGTCTACTTCGACATAACGGAAGGAAGTAACATTGTTAATCACGACATCTTCCTCTCCGCCAATAATGACGACCTTGTCTTGAACGATGAACTTCAAATGTTGGTGCAGGGTTGAGGTAACGGCCCATGCCACATGGATCCACGGGCGTCCCAGCAAGCAAGTGTAAGATGGACGAATGTCCATGACATAGAACGATAAGTAGAACACGTGGGGCCGATTTTGATGGGTAAGTCAACTTCTCCTTCTACAGATCTCCTCGGCCCATCAAAGGCTTTGACTGTCAGCATACTGGGTTTCATCATCACTCCGTCCATGTTTAGCTTGAGCAGAGTATGCTTAGGCGTCACGTTCAAAGAAGACCCAGTGTCTACTAAGACCCGAGACATTAAAGTATCTAAGCACCTAATGGAGATATGCAGCACCTTATTATGAGCTCGGCCCTCAGGAGGGAGCTCGTCATCACTGAAGCCTAGACAATTTCCTGCAGAAATATTTGTAACAACCCCTTCAAACTGGGCCACAGAAATTTCAGGATTCACATGGGAGCCGTACAAAATTCTAATCAAGGCGGTCCGATGAGCTTCGGAGTACAGGAGGAGGGATAAGATTGAGATCTTTGCAGGCGCCTGATTCAGCTGGTCAACCACCTTGAAATCGCTCTTCTAGATTACCCTGATTAGCTGCTCCACTTGTTGTTCAAAAGACGCCCTAGGAGAATCAGTAACTACCTGTTTCCCTTTATCTCTCACAGGAATATCTTCGATAACTTCCTCAGGAGGTGGTGGAGTAGGAGCGAAGACTCTCCCGCTTTGAGTTATTCTACTAGTCCCGGCGATGTTGGTTACATCCTTATTTTCAATCGGCGGACAAACAACTTTCTTTCCCCGAATGTAAACGGCATTATATTCCCATGGCACTGCCCTGTTATCAGTTAACGAATCGGGAACAGAACTTGGAAGTGTTGGTGCTTGGGTTGGCAGGGGAGCAACCGTATTCAGATCTGGCGCAGGGAGCGTTGGAACTTGTATAACCAATGGAACTCTTGAAGTATTCCTATGAACAATGGCCGAATAATACGGGATTTCCAGAATAGCGACATCACCTTCGAGAACGACTTTCTCAACTCTAACAAACCCTTCGTCCATTAGTTTCTGAATGGAGTTTTTCAAACCATCACACTCGTCTGGATTGGATGAGAATTTCAAACAGAAGCCGTGAAGTTCTTGTAGAACTTCCTGCTGCAAAAGATGCTCTCTTAGAATTGTCATTGACATCTGAACCTCTTCAACTTGAGTCACTAAGTCATGGTCATTGTCAAACCCAATAGCATTGGCAGCAACCCCATGGTGGGTAGGCATAGGATTATTCTGAACATTAGGGCCTATAGGAGCGAAGCTTAACTCCTTGGCATCTAAAAGAGATTGCACCTTGTATTTTAAAGCTTTGCAATTTTTGATCGAGTGGCCTAGAGCACCTGAATGGAATTCACAACGTGCGTTAACATCATAACCCCTTGGGAGTTCTGCTGGCGGAGGGGCTAACTCTCGAAGTTGTACTAACTGACCGGCTAGCAATTGTGGAAGCAATTGAGCATACGACATCGGGATTGGATCGATCCTCCTTTCGGGGTACCTTTGCTGCCTTTGTTGACCCCTCTTCCCCTGGGGCCTTTGGTTCTGTTGATAGTTTCGCGGCGGTGCATACTGTTGCTGTGGAGTAACAGCAGGGGTTTGGTAATATGGAACCTGTACAATAGCTTTCCCTTTATCATCAGAGGTATTGCTTACCTCTCCTTCTTATTTCTTGATGAAACCGCTAGAGTATGGTTTCTTCCCACCACTTGAGTTGTTGTTACCGTTTGTTCCAGATGTTCCTGGAATAGTCCCTACCTTAACACACATTTCAACCCATTCCCTGATGATGACCATATCTGAAACGAGTCAGAAGTACTACTGAGCATATGTTGCAAATACGGGCCTCAGAGGGTACTCATGAACAAATCCACTAGTTCCCGATTTAGGAGAGGAGGTTGAACTCTTGCGGCCAAACTGCGCCATCTCTAGGCGTACTCTTTGAAAGACTCACCAGTCTTTTGAGACATACTCTGCAGTTGCGCACGGATAGGTGCCATGGCGGTGTTGTAGTGATAATTTTTTAAGAAAGCATCAACAAGCTCACTCCAATTACTAACATGAGTTTGCTCCAACTGCATGTACCACTCTAATGGAGCTTCAGCAAGATTGTCCTGAAAGAAATGCATAAGCAATGGCTCATTTCTAGCATAAGCAGCCATCTTTCTGCAGTAAGATCGGAGAAGAGTCTCTGGGCATGTAACCCCCTTATAATTGTCGAAATCAGGTACCTTAAACTTTGGCGGAATCACAACCCCTGGAACTAAACACATAGCAGCGGCACTGAATCCTTGTTTCTTAGAAGTCTCCATAGCCTTTAAGCGCTCTTCCAAAGCCTTGTACATCTTAGCTGTTTCATACAAATCAGTCCTAGAATCCTTTAGAGGGTCATCGATATCAATGACATCATGGTGGTCATCCATAATCAGTCGTGGGTTCTCCTTAGGAATCCCCCCATGGTCATTCTTGGGTCCGCCATTCTCGGATGTGGAGGAACCGTCTACCAGTTTTGTGATGCTTATTCTGAGCTCTTCCTGCCCTTAGATGACGGCATGAAGAGTTTCCATGAGTTGATTCATCTGGTCACCCATGGTGTCCATGTCTTTGCGGAGAGAGGTCTGGTTCTGCTTAATCTGTTCCATGATCCTCAACTTGTTGGCTCGAGTGCGATAAGGATGTAAGGAAGTCGTCTTATAGATTCTCTAATAAAAAGGAAAAACCATCAGATAAGAATTCCTGCCAGAAAACCTGCAATTCATGAAATGCATGATATGTATGATGTATGACATGATTGTCCACTCCGGCCCTCCATGGTTTAATTACCGTCGGCAGTAATCGAGCAACATGATGACAAGAACGGCCATATGAAGAAAACATCCAAAAATAAGAGAAATTCTCACAGAATTGAATATAAGAAGGTTATGGGAGTACAAGATGAGCAACTCTCTTTATTGGAAATAATAATGATCAGTTCGGGGGTAGGTTACTATTTTTCTCCCATTTATACCGCTTAGGCTCAAATAAAGTGCCTTAGCGATAGTTTCAAAATCGTGCCCCTGCCAGACTTGGCAACAGGTAGGTGTTCAGCAAAGGGGATCGTCCTTCCGGAATTGGAACAATTTGACAGTCCTGGAAAGTGTAACCTATAGCTATAAGACTGAAGTATGGTCAAAATGACTAAAATGATCCTTTAGACTCTTCAAAGAAGGCCAAGAACTTGAGAGGAAAACTTGAGTAGTACAGATAAGTATGATTGTCTCCTTTGGTTATCTTGAGAACATCACTGTTGCCAAATGTTACTGACGAAAGTTATGCCAGAGAGGTATCCAAAGTGGACATGTGTGATCGGTGGATCTGGAACTGACTGTTTAACGCTGGTTCGCGAAATGTCGCGGAAGCAAGAGTCGCCACCGTCTTTTATTTTCTCCAAATGGAAAGGACAAAAGCACAGAAAAATTCCTTAAAGAGATTGCTCTCGGTTCGGGAGGTAGGTTATAGAAAGGGAAGGTGTTAGCACCCTTTCTATCCATGGTTATCCATGGGCTCTTAGATACTTGCTAATTTGTGTTTTCAAAAATGGTTTGTTTGCTTTTCAACTGTGGGTTTTAAAAAGTTTCTTTGAAAATTCCAGTTCGACTCTTGTATCGGTCCTCAAGAGTGTTTGAAAAATTGCTTTCGAAAGCTTTTTGAAAAGGTGTCGGTGTGAAAAGTATGTTTGAATTTTTGTTTCGAAATTAGAGCAAGTATCTAGAGTCGTCTACCTACCCTAAGGAATTCGTCTGTGTAGATGTCCTTTAAAGTAGTGCCATCCCACCATTGAGAGGTAGGTAGCACCACCATTGGAGGTGTTCGGGTCAATTCGAGGTTCAGGACATGGTGATCACCAGAGCAATGGGAAGACACCTTAGAAGCTACCCTCATGCCAGGTTCCCGGATCATGAGGACTTACTAAGACATCCTCTACTCGACGATCACCTTTCGAGGCAAGGCAACAGTGAGGCGTACCCTAGGGGTGGTGTGTGATTTGTGTGTCATGTTCATTTGCATTTATCTTGTTCATGTCAAAGTGATCTATGCGTTTGTTTTTATTTAATCATTCATTCTTGCATGCATTTATTTAACAGTTAAGAAAGCGCGGAAAGGTAAAATTCTAAACTATTACAAAGGCGCGGGTCCACATCGCCAAAATTTCTCGAACCCGATTTGACAGAAAAAATAAAGAAAGTAAAGAAAATAAAGAATTAAAAATGCGAGAAATTAATTACAAGGCTTCGGGAGAGATACATAAATATTTAAACGAAATAAAATAAATATGCGAATTAATAAGAATTACACGAGGGCGTTGGACCCTTTTTTTTGCAAAATTAAATTACATGGAATTAATTAATAAAGAAAAAGAAAAGGAGATGTTTTTGGTATTTTTTAGTATTTTATGATTTTAATGAAAAAAAGAATAAAAATGCAATTAAACCTAATTCTAGTTGTTTTTAATTTATTAAGAAAAGAAGATTAAAACCTAATATTAACCCTAATTAATTTACATGCAAATTTAATTATAAAAATATATCTAATATTTAATTATTATGGAATAAAAGAAAGAAAAAAAAAAGAATAAAAAATTAATTAAACCCTAATTCTATGTTTTTTAGATTTTTATTAAAAGAATATTAAATTAAACCCTAATTTAAAACTAATTAATTTACATGCAAATTTATTTAAAATATACTAAAATAAAATATTTATTATTTTTCTCTTTTCTGATTTTTTTTATGTATTTTTTGTGTATTTTATATTTTATAAATTAAAGTATTAAAAAAAGATTAATTAAACAAAGAAAAGAAAAAAATATAAAAGGTTAAAAGAAGCAAACTGGAGGGGGGTGTTGTCCCCAAATGGAGGTTACTCTTTAGAAATCTGGCCCATTTGCCCTTGGCCTGATTGACTTTTCCAGGCACCGTGTGGCATCTTTGACTAGGACCTACCATGTCCCTTGGATCTGGACCTTTGGATGAATGAAATTGACCAAGTGGATGGCTTGATGGAGAGACGTATGGTGGTCTCCAGTATGTGAAACTGCATGTGAAGATTAATTGGAAAATAATATTGAGATAGTGAAGACCTGGGGCTCGAACCCAGGTCATGGACATTGCCAGCACATGTACCTACCACTGAACCAATTCACGCATTTTGTATGTAATATAATAAACAAATAATATCAAATAAAACAAAGGCGTTAGTGGGTTTAAGCGCGCAAATTCAAAAGAACCAGTCAGACCTCGCCACCTAAGCGTCTTCTTCGTTTGTTTATTTTTTTCTGAAACAAGAACAAACTAGCAACGGTTTTCAAACGTTGCCATAGATGCCATACAAGAAAATAGCGAATAGGCCATAAGGCCTCATCAATTGAGCGCGAGGGTGTATTTCTGTTCGTCCAGGCATGCTCGATTCAATGGTGTAAATCTTGAAGGCCAATTTTTCCTTATTTCAAAACCCCTAATTTGAAATCCTGTAACCCTAAAAATTATCAATGGCAAATCTTCATATAGGGCACGAAAACAAAATTAAATCATTGGGTTAGCTTCAGAATGCTTCACTTAGAATGAATCTACAATTAAAACGCCATGAAAATGCATAGATGTTAAAACACGATTATAAAAAAAAATGGAAAAGTGTGACTTCTGTACAATGTTTCAAAGCGTTAGAATTGCTGCTTTTTATCCAGGAAGATTGCTTGATGTCTTTAGAAGGCAATAGGATGAATTTTGTGGCTTGAAACGACCTGCAAATAGGGTTTCAGAATTGAGTTTTTAGGCAAAATTTTCAAGTTTGGTGTATGCTTTTTTGCGCAGCTCAATGGTCATTTGCATTAGGTTTTGATTCCCTGTATAAGTATGAGTGAATTAGGTCAAGAAAAACACTCCAAATCCTTTGCATTCATGGTTTTTGAGATTTGATTTTCAAAGATCTTTTTCAATATTTTTCATGCACTTTTGCTCCTAATCATGATCAATTCTCTTCAAATCTTTCCATATTGGATTATGCACGAATTATTGAGGATATTTCATGCACAAAAAGATTGAAAAAACTTAGGTTAAATATTTTTCATGTATTTAATTGATTTAAATGAATTATTATTAATAAAAATTCAAATAAATAAATAAAAATGAAGAAATACTTCCCTTTGGGCCAAGTGGTCGTGCACATGCCATGGATGATGAATTATGGAAGAAAAATAGGCCCATTAGCAATTTTAGGTCATTTGAATCAATGTTGACTTTTCAAAATATCCAAAAATTTCCCAACTTCCACAAGGCATAACTTGCTCAATTTTTAAGCTTTTCTCATGTTCTTGGACGTTTTGGAAAGGTCTTTGAGTCCTCTAACCAATGCTTTTGGTCCCATGTCATTTTGATTTACCAATCTCAAGTTATAGCCTTTGACTTAAAGTCTCTTTTTGTTGACTTTTGAAAATGACCTATAATGTTGAAATTGATAACTTTTTGTGAGAGCATTTCTTGGACTTGAAGTATGAAGATGAGTTGTAGGAAATGTCTTTCTCTTCAAAATGAGCTTTGGATGGAATTTTTATGATAATCCATGTGGAAGTTATGCCCTGGTCAATCTACAGTTGACTTTTTCAGCTGTCCAAATAAGGAAACTTTTGCATCTTGATGATTTTTGAGCCAAGCTTTGAGAATCATGATCAAGCATTGATCAAATGATGTTTGTGGCTTCAAAATGAGAGGTTGACCAAAAATTTGAACTTTTGACTGTCAAATGACCATTTTGCCCCTACAGTTGACTGTAGTGCAATTAGGGTTTTGACTGTGCAGTTTTATGCTGAAAGTCTTGAAACTTGATATGAGGATGCTTGACCATATTTGTAGGCATGTGGGACTTGATTGGACCTTTGGAAACTTCATTTTCTTGATCAGAACAAAAACCCTAATTTTGACTGTTCAGGAGGCTCTTGCACTGTGCAACCCTTGGAGAGATTTGAAGCATGCTTTTGACAAATCTTGAAGAATATGGGAGGGCAAATTTTGGGGTACAACAGTTGCCCCTGTTCAATCTTCTTAGACCTGAGGATGCAGATTGGCTGACGTGCCTTTTGTAATCCGAAGGTAGAAGATGATTGAACACTAGAATGCCCAGAAATTTGCGCTCACATAGTAGCAGGGTGATGATGGGAATGGGCTTACAGATGCCATTTGGAGATTGATGGATAGGATGATGGGCTTACAGATTCCATCTGGATGTTGATCGCGTAAGATATTCCTTAGCGAGAACCTGCATACCTGCAAAAGAAAAAATGAGTACCTGTCATGTTGCAAGAGTTGGTTTCAGATGCTTGATATAGATGTGTCCTGACTGGTTACAGGAGCTGAATCTGGATCTTCAAAAGGTGATGAATAAGCCAGGGATGGTTACTACCTCAGCATGAACGGTGAGAGAACCTTGGGTGACTTTAACCTTAACAGCAATCGTTGAGAAAGTCTTGGGATTACCACCTCCGCAGGATCGGGAAGAGAACCAATAGGAAATTATAATCTCAAAAGCGGACATTTGAGAAAACCTGGAATGAAATTATCATCTCCGCACCGCTGGGGAGAGAACCATAGGAAATTATAATCTCAAAAGCGGACGTTTGAGAAAAACCTGGAATGGAATTATCATCTCCGCACCGTCGGGGAGAGAACCATAGGAAATTATAATCTCAAAAGCGGACGTCTGAGAAAAACCTGGAATGGAATTATCATCTCACGCACCGTCGGGGAGAGAACCAATAGGAAATTATAATCTCAAAAGCGGACATTTGAGAAAACCTGGAATGGAATTATCATCTCCGCATCGCTGGGGAGAGAACCATAGGAAATTATAATCTCAAAAGCGGACGTTTGAGAAAAACCTGGAATGGAATTATCATCTCCGCACCGTCGGGGAGAGAACCATAGGAAATGATAATCTCAAAAGCGGACGTCTGAGAAAAACCTGGAATGGAATTATCATCTCACGCATCGTCGGGGAGAGAACCAATAGGAAATTATAATCTCAAAAGCGGACGTTTGAGAAAAACCTGGAATGGAATTATCATCTCACACACCGTCGAGGAGAGAACCATAGGAAATTATAATCTCAAAAGCGGACGTTTGAGAAGAACCTGGAATGGAATTATCATCTCACGCACCGTCGAGGAGAGAACCATAGGAAATTATAATCTCAAAAGCGGACGTCTGAGAAAAACCTGAGCTGGGATTATCATCTCACGCACCGTCGGGGAGAGATCCATAGGAAATTATAATCTCAAAAGCGGACGTTTGAGAAAAACCTGGGCTGGAATTATCATCTCACGCACCGTCGGGGAGAGAACCATAGGAAATTATAATCTCAAAAGCGGACGTTTGAGAAAAACCTGGAATGGAATTATCATCTCACGCACCGTCGGGGAGAGAACTATAGGAAATTATAATCTCAAAAGCGGACGTCTGAGAAAAACCTGGGCTGGAATTATCATCTCACGCACCGTCGGGGAGAGAACCATAGGAAATTATAATCTCAAAAGCGGACTGTGATCGGTGGATCTGGAACTGACTGTTTAACGCTGGTTTGCGAAATGTCGCGGAAGCAAGAGTCGCCACCGTCTTTTATTTTCTCCAAATGGAAAGGACAAAAGCACAGAAAAATTCCTTTAAAGAGATTGCTCTCGGTTCGGGAGGTAGGTTATAGAAAGGGAAGGTGTTAGCACCCTTTCTATCCATGGTTATCCATGGGCTCTTAGATACTTGCTCATTGTGTTTTCAAAAATGTTTGCTTGCTTTTCAATGTGGGTTTTAAAAAAGTTTCTTTGAAAAATTTCAGTTCGACTCGTACGTCAGAGTGTTTGAAAAATTTGCTTTGAAAGCTTTTGAAAAGTGTTGGTGTGAAAAGTATTTTGATTTGTTTTGAAGAGAGCAAGTATCCATGAGTCGTCTACCTACCCTAAGGAATTCGTCTGTGTAAATGTCCTTTAAAGTAATGCCATCCCACCATTGAGAGGTAGGTAGCACCACCGTTGGAGGTGTTCGGGTCAATTAGAGTTTTAGGGACATGGTGATCACCGGAGCAATGGGAAGACACCTTAGAAGCTACCCTCATGCCAGGTTCCCGGATCATGAGGACTTGCTAAGACATCCTCTACTCGACGATCACCTTTCGAAAGGCAACAGTGAGGCGTACCCTAGGGGTGGTGTGTGCGATTCGTGTGTCGTTTTCATTGATATTTGTCTTGTCATGTTTGTTGTGATCTACGCTTGATTTTATTTTTAAAGCCATTCATTCTTGCATGCTTATTTAACAGTTAATATTTGCGAGGAAAAGTAAATCTAAGGCTATTACAAATGGCGCGGGTCCACATCGCCAAAATTAAACCGGACCCGATTTGACTGAAAAAATAAATAAAGCGAATAAAAGAAAAGTGCGAGAAGTTAAAATCGTTACAACGCTTTGGGAGAATTACATAATTATAATAAACGACATAAAATAAATGCGCGAAATTAAATAAATTACGAACATGGGCGTTGGACCCTTTTTGCAAAAAAAATTTAAAGTTAATGAAGGGTTGAAATTAAAATTGAAAAGAAAATGTTTTTTAGTATTTTATGTTTTTTAAGATTTAAAAGAAGAAGAATTTATTAGAATGAAATTTGAAATGTAAACCCTAATTCTAGTGTTTTTTAGATTTATTATGGAAATATTAAAATTTTAACTAATTTAAACCTAAATTATTTATGTACAATTTAATTTATGAAAATAAATAAAATAAATATTATTACTGTAAAAAAGGAAATTAAAAGGAATAAAATTAACAATTAAACCTAAATTCTATATTTTTGTATTTTTTGTTATTAAAAGAAATTAAAATTGTAACCTAATTAAAACTAATAATTACATGTTAATTTATTTATGAAAATATTAGAATGAAATAATTAATTACATTTTTTCTCTTTTTCTGGATTTTTATGATGTTTTTATATTTTATAAAAAATAATTATTTAATTAAAACAAATAAAGAAAATAAAATAGCAATTAAAAATAAGATAAGAAAAATATAGAGAAAGCAAACCAGGGGGGGTTCAGTCCCCAAAGTGGAGGTTAAATGTGAAATTCTGGCCCAGCAAGCTTTTTGATCCGTTTGACCTTTTTTAGTTTGTGTGCTAACGCGTTGACTGGAGTTCAGGATGTCCCTTCAATCTCAGCCTTTAGATTGATCTCTAAGTGGACGTGGCACGTTGATGATGGAGGGAATATGGTACGTCCTGTCCTAAGCGCTGCATGGGAAACGTTATCGAAAAATAATATGACAATTATACAGACCTGGGGTTCGAACCCAGGTCTTGGAGGTTGAAGCACTAAGTGTTTGCCAGCTGAGCCAACGAAGCCATCTGTTAAACAAATAAACAATAAATATTATAAAAAGAAAACGGAGAGTTAGTGGTTTAACGCGCCAATTTTCAAACCGGCTTATCATGCTTTGACAACGCAGCATCTTCTTCGTGTTATTATTTTTTTTTCTGAAACAAGTCTGTAAGGCAACGGTTTTGCAAACATGGTGTTAGATGGGTTTACAGAAAATAGCGACTAGGCTGTCTCTAAACATAAATTAGGCGCGAGTATATGAATCTCTTCGTCCAAGCGTGCTCATTCCAATGGTATTAACCACGAGTCCTAATTTTGCCTTGGATGGAAAGCCCTAATTCCTTATCCTGCAAACCCTAAAAAGCATACATGGTATAATCGCATATAACACAGCAAAACGCAATTAAACATGATGGTTAGCTTGTAAACTTCATCAGGAATGCAAAACACATATCAAAACTTATAAAAAATGCATGAATTGGTATGCACGATTGTGACTTTTATTCGATACAGTCTGCCTTCATATTACCGATTCTTGGAGCTTTGGTTGTTGTTTTTGATTGAAATATGATCAAGGAGACTTGAGGAAGCCAATGGAATGAATTGTAGGGTTTGAATCGACCTCTAAGGTTGATTTCAGTTTTGCTTTTTTTTAGTGAAAATTCTAAGTTTGTTCTTGGCTTTTGCGCAGCTTCAATGTGTTCCAGCATTAGGGTTTGATTCCTGGTTATGTAGTGAGCATATTAGGTTAAGAAAATTGCACAAAATCTTTTGAATTCAATGGTTTCAATATTTGATTTTATAAGATCTTTTTTGAATCTTTTTCATGTGTATTTGGTGTCAATTAACTCAAATCAAACCAAAACTTGCCTAATTAGCATGTGCACGAAATATTGAGTCTAGAATGTGTACAAAAAGATTTTTTAGGTCAAGTTTTATATTTTCCACATATTTATATAATTTAAATGAATTAATATTAATAGAAATTCAAATAAATAAATAAAAAATGAGAAAATACTTCCCTTTGGGCCAAGTGGTCGTGCATAGGCTTGGAATGATGAATCATGGAAGAAAATAGGCCCATTAGCAATTTTAGACCATTTGCATCAATGTTGACTTTTCAAAATTCCTAAAAATTTCCCAACTTCCACAAGGCATAACTTGCTCAATTTTTAAGCTTTTCACATGTTCTTGGACATTTTGGAAAGGTCTTTGAGTCCTCTAACCAATGTCTTTGGTCCCATGTCATTTTGATTTACCAATCTCAAGTTATGGCCTTTGACTTAAAGTCCCTTTTTGTTGACTTTTGAAAATGACCTATAATGTTGAAATTGATAACTTTTTGTGAGAGCATTTCTTGGACTTGGAACATGAATATGAATTGTAGGAAATGTCTTTCTCTTCAAAATGAGCTTTGTATGGAATTTTTCTGATAATCCATGTGAAAGTTATGCCCTGGTCAATTTCAGTTGACTTTTCCAGCTGTCCAAATATAGTAACTTTTGCATCTTTGATGATTTCTGAGCCAAAATTTGAGAATCATGATCAAGCATTGATCAAATGATGTTTGTGGCTTCAAAATGATATGTTGACCAAAAATTTGAACTTTTGACTGCCAAATGACCATTTTGCCCCTACAATTGATTGTGGTGCAATTTAGGGTTTTGACTGTGCAATTTTGAGCTGAATGTCTTGAAACTTGATATGAGGATACTTGACCATCTTTGTAAGCATATGAGACTTGATTGGGCCTTTGAAAACTTCCTTTTCTTGATCAGAACCCAAACCCTAGTTTTGACTGTATAGGAGACAGTTGAGTTGTGCCACCTTTGGGGAGTTTTGTGACTTGGCTTGGCAATTTCTTGAAGAATATGGGAGGGCAAATTTTGGGGTACAACAGTTGCCCCTGTTCAATCTTCTTAGACCTGAGGATGCAGATTGGCTGACGTGCCTTTCGTAATCCGAGGGTAGAAGATGATTGGACACTAGAGTGCCCAGAAATTTGTGCTCACATGTTAGCAGCGTGATGGGGGAATGGGCTCATAGATGCCATTTAGAGATTGCTGGATAGGATGATGGGCTTATAGATGCCATCTGGGAGGTTGATCGCGTAAGAGATTCCTTAGCGAGAACCTGCTTACCTGCAAAAGAAAAATGAGTACCTGACACGTTGCAGGAGCTGATTTTAGATGCTTGGTATAGATGTGTCCTGACTGGTTACAGGAGCTGAGTCTGGAGTTTCAAACGCTGATGAATGAACCAGAGATGGTTACTGCCTTAGCATGAATGGTAAGAGAACCTTGGGTGATTTTAACTTCAACAACGCTCGTTGAGAAAAATCTTGGCGGGAATTACCATCTTTGCAATATCGGAACGAGAACCATAGGCTATTATAATCTGAAAGGGAATCACCTCACTCGCCGTCGGAGAGGGAATCATAGGAAAAGGAATTGTCACCTCACACGCCGTCGGAGAGGGAACCATAAGAGACTATCACCTCACACTCATCGTCGGAGAGGGAAATATCTGAAGAAGGAATTACCACCTCACGCACTTGCCGGAGAGGGGACCATAAGAGATTATCACCTCACACTCATCGTCGGAGAGGGAAATATCTTGAAAAAGGAATTACCACCTCACGCACTTGCCGGAGAGGGGACCATAGGAGACTATCACCTCACACTCATCGTCGGAGAGGGAAACATCTGAAAAACTTCTACTGAGTCTTCATCAGGAAAATCTGTTGGGAGTCGATTTAGCTGGACTGGACAAGGTCTTGAAATGTCTTTAACTCAGCAGGACGGTGAAGGAATCGGAGACGATTGCTACTCCAAATATATGATGAAGGAATCTGGGACGATTACTACCTCAGCAGGATGATGAAGGAATCTGGGACGATTGCTACTCCAAATATATGATGAAGGAATCTGGGACGATTACTACCTCAACGGGATGATGAAGGAATCTGGGATGATTACTACCTCAGCAGGGTGATGAAGGAATCTGGGACGATTACTACCTCAGCGGGATGATGAAGGAATCTGGGACGATTACTACCTCAGCAGGATGATGAAGGAATCTGGGACGATTACTACCTCAGCAGGGTGATGAAGGAATCTGGGACGATTACTACCTCAGCGGGATGATGAAGGAATCTGGGACGATTACTACCTCAGCAGGGTGATGAAGGAATCTGGGACGATTACTACCTCAGTGGGATGATGAAGGAATCTGGGACGATTGCTACTCCAAATATATGATGATGAAGGAATCTGAGACGATTGCTACTCCAACGGGTAAAGACTTTTATCTGTTGATCGTTCTTTCCTGAAAAACTAACGAATTAGTTGTATGCAATGTCATAATGCATGAATTGCCTGATTTTAAGATGTTCTCAAAAATAAATGAGATTGGGATGATATGATGCGTCTATGCATGCTATAATGATGTATGTGACGTTTTATGAATGTGTTTTTCGTCTAGGAAAGTAAATCCTTGACGGGTGCCGGGCAGTCGCTCCTGGGCTGATGTTGAAGAATAGGTTTTGCTTCCGCCGGGGATGATAGTTGCAAGAATTCCGATAGGAGAAGATAACTCTATTGGGGAATAAACTTGGCCAATGGAAGATTCTGCGAGGAGAAAAGATACTCTACGACCATGCTGGGAAACAATACTCTGTGGGGAGATGCTTTGCTGAGCGTTGAGAGTAACTTGCTGAGGATATCTTTGTTGTTGGAAGTGCTGATGGACTTCGCTGGGGTAGGAAGACTTTGTCGAGGACGCTCTTTCCGTGGCTTTTGGCTGAGGATAACCCAGTTATATCCTGTTAAGGAAATAACTCTTTAACCCAAGCCGGACGACGCGCTCGTGCTTTGCGAGGGTAAGCTTCCAGAATCTACTGGGGGTAAATTTATTGCTTGGGGAGATAAATTCCATATTTCCTGGGGAAGCTGGATTGGACTCTCCTGGGGAAGCATCGAACTGTATTGGTTATGTTCTTCAACGGAACCTACCCTGATATTTTGGAGAATAGAACAATCAGGTTGCTTAGACCAACTCTTTATTGCCCCTGCTTCTATGGGGGAGGCCCTTGTGGGGTGCTGATAGTTGTCGATGGACAAACCTTCTTCTGGTAGACAGATGGCAGGACATAGTCGTACGCTTTAATCCCTAACTTTTGCCTGGACCGCCCTTTCGGGTTTTCAGTCCACCGGGATACCCATTTTTGCTCAAGCCGCCTTTTCAGGTTTTCGACTTGCCGGGTGTACAGATTTTTTCATTTCATCCCTTCATTTTGCCCGAACCCTTTTGGTTCGCCGGGAAGCCCTTATTTTTGCCTAGGCATGTCAGCCTAGCGGGTCTTTGATTACGCGTAGTATCTTTTTCGACTATGTCCACGCTCTTAGAATGCAGGTAGGTGCCCCTGGCTGCTTGAGTTGCCATATTACCAGAAGGTGTTGATCGTGCAAGATTCGTTGCTGGAGTGCCCCAAGTGACTCGGGCAGAGATTTGCCCCAGGCTTTTTGGCCTTTTGAGAGATTC
Source organism: Vicia faba (assembly GCA_948472305.1). Taxonomy (NCBI): domain Eukaryota; kingdom Viridiplantae; phylum Streptophyta; class Magnoliopsida; order Fabales; family Fabaceae; genus Vicia; species Vicia faba. The sequence continues at coordinate 1,286,283,842 of OX451740.1, read as the reverse complement.
TCTGGATCTTGACTTAACTGCCCCAGATGGTAGACCATGATCATGCCGTGCCCCTTGATTGGAGATACTCTTGTTCACTGGGTATTTCTCGTGCGAATTTCCCTGCTGTTCAAGCAAAAAGTCATATGCAAACAAAATTATGTCAAAAATGCAAAGCTTATGTCTGTCTTGAAGATTTTGAAAATGCGTTCTTTTTCATAAAACAAATGAATGTTTGTAAAACGTGATGTCAACTCCGCATTTTACAGTAAGCCTTAAGGAGTCAGGATACCTTTCATAACAGTATGCTTTCGAACTAACCCGTGCTTCAGCTAGGACTTTTAAGGGTTATAACGTGGCCTGGTTCACGGTTTAAGAAACAAAGGATAAAGGCTCAAATTATTTGTACCCACCCGCTCTTCGTGATGTTCTCCAAACCTAAACTCAGTTGATCATACGTTAGACCTTGTTGAGTCTTTGTTCTTGGTATATCAGTGATGGTTCGAATGTTGATGATTTATTTTGAATGGGCAGTCATTTCTTTTTTTTGTTGAGGGTTTGTAGGACCTCTTTCTTTTTGCTTTCGTTATCCCTATTTTTTTTGCCTGAACTGTTTCTTTTTGGAATTACAGTCAGCGGGATGCCCCAGTTTCATAAGTCCCTTTTTATAGGTTTTGACTTCTTGGGCTTTTCGTTTATGATTTTTTTTGATAATGACTGCCTGTCCTTTTGACTGTTCTGAACCATCACTGTCTTTCTTTTTTCGTAAGGATCTCTTTGGTGCCATTCGTTATGCACTTGGATCAACTGAGAGACTACCCTGCCCCAGGTTATGATTAAGGGTTTTGAGTTGCGAAAGGAAAAACTCCTACTTCTTTGGCTCAGATGGGTTGACGAGGGATTATCTTCCTTATAACTCCAGTGTTTAGGAATTGAAACAATGCCTGTACCTCATCAGCGAGGTCCGTTCAAAAGCATACTGTAAGGATCGTGGTATCATTTTCGTCATCCTCCCTCAAGAGGCTTAGAATTATTAACCAAGAGTTGATCATCAGAAAAAATATGAAAAGAATTTTGAATATAATGAAAACAATTGTATTAATTCCCAAAACAGACATATGCGATGCATTAATAGAATAAAAGAGTTTGTTATGACATTAATTGTTTATATAAGCAAAGAAAAAAACAACTCAGAAATTCAAATAAACAAAAGGTCTTCAACGATTGGGTAACGGAGCAGTGATTATGTTCGGAGTCTCAGGCACTTCAAACTGAATCTCCCCGGCGTCGATCATGTCTTGAATTTTGTTCTTGAGCGGCCAGCAGTTGTCCGTAGTATGCCCCGGGCTATCAGAATGATATGCGCACCTGTCATTGGGATGATAGTTGGGCGCAGAAGTGTTCGGATTCCGAAGAGGAGCCCTTAAGGTGATCAGCCCTGCCTTCAACATTTGTTGCAATGCTTGATCCAGCGACATGTTGAGTTTGGTATACTGTCGTTTCTCCTTTCGCTGCTGCCCCTGTCCTTATTGAGCAGGTCCGGGATTGGAGATCTGGATTGCCCCTACCTCATGACGACCCTTTTTACCATTTATAGCATTGGATTCTTTCTTCCCACTGTGGGGCTTTTTCTGAGCATCGGCGAGTGCGGTTTCTTGAATCTTCCCCGACTTGGTACCAGCTTCGATTCTCTCCCCAGTCAAGACAAGGTCTGTAAACCCAGCAGCAGAATTCCCAATTAGGTGGTTGTAAAACGGACCAGACAGGGTCCCTAAGAACGTATCGACAAGTTCCCGATCAGTCAGAGGTGGTTGTACCCTTCCAGCAAGATCCCTCCATTTCTGCGCATATTCTTTGAAACCTTCACTTGACCCTAGCGACATACCTTGGAGTTGGGTACGTGTAGGAGCAAGGTCGGCATTGTACTGGTACTGCTTGTAGAAAGCAGTAGCCAACTCCTCCCAGTTACGAATCTTGGTCCCATCCAGCTGATAGAACCATTCGAGATGAGTCCCTGAAAGACTCTCCTGGAAGAAGTGGATCCACAAGTTCTTGTCCGCCGTATATGGTTGAATCTTTCGCACATAGGACCTGAGATGTAACTTGGGACAAGACGCCCCGTCATACTTGGTAAAGGGTGGTGCTTTGAACTTCCGAGGAATAATCACACCCGTTGACAAACCCAGATCTCCAAAATCCAGCCCAGGTACTTGTTGTATTTCCATAGCCTTCAAACGGTCTTCCAACTGCTTGTACTTGTCCTCAGCCGGAGGGTATTGTTCGTCGTCAAAATCTATCTCGTTGTCGGAGACCACTGGACTAGGAACCCTTTCCTCTTGGTGACTGCTCTTCCCCACAGATGGAGTTGTCCTCTCAGTTTCAATCTGCGGTGTATTCCCAGATCTGCGTCTAGGGCTGAACAAAACAGTCCTCCTTTTCTTCTTTTCTTTCTTCAAAAGCAGAGCCTTCAGATCTTGTTGCCCCTGGGTCAAGTTCATGATCAACCCTTGGAACTGGGCGTTCTGAGCCTGGAGGGCCTTGATGGACTGCTCAGCTGATGATTCAGGATTCATGACGATCGGCTGAAATAAACAGCGAAGAAGGGTAAGCAACCTGTCAAAGGGACACCTGCAATGCAATGAGATGTATGACATGCATGCAATGATTTCAAGGACCTCGCATGGTAAACAGAGAAACTTGTTAGAGTTGGAAACTGGCGACTTGATTGAAGGAACTTCCATGTTGTAGAAAATCCTTCTTCAAGGGTCAAAGGCTCACCATATCCAGTGGGTCATAGCCCCTGACAACCTTAGCTAGGGGAAAATAAATCCTCTTTGCCCTTTGCTGGGATAATTGTTCATCATGACCTGCATCACAAGCCCTTGAGATCCTTGAAATGGATTAGAATGTATGCAATGGTATGATGTCATGCTATGCATGGGGTGATGTAGCTAAACCATGTTATGAGTCCCAATTAAGGACTATAAACAAACCCTGCAAGAAATTCAGTATACTTTGTTATGAGCCCTAATTAAGGACTATAAACAGACCCTGCAAGAAATTTGGTAAACCCTGTCATAAGTCCCAGTTAAGGACTATAAACAAAACCTGCAAGTAGTTCATGTGTCAGCTAACAAGCATGCAAGTAGGCAAGTACAAAGGCACACAAGTCACACAAGAGAGAAGCCCTTAGAGTTTAGGCCAGCATGAGGTCTGGGTATTACCCTCTTGAAGTTGGTGGGCTCAACCTGTCCTAATCAAAGTAACCGGGTTCTAAGGTTCCCAATATCACAGGATTGCTTTCATTGTTCATCGTTTCGATTTAGCCACTGAACTGGCGACCGAAATATTCCAGGAAAGCAACCCTCAATTGAGTGTAGTATCGAGTATCAACCAACCTCGGACTGCACCAAAGTCAGTTATCTCACTACCCTAAAGAGGCCAAGATAGTTCAATTAAGGTTCCTATGGTCTGTTGATGCTTCACGACACCACGCGGAGGCCCCGTACTCTCCTTGACTGAACTCAAGGGTTACCGGTACACACCAAAGTGTCACATCAACGTAGCAGACTGTTTCAACCATGTCGGTATACCCCACACAGTTCCCTCACAGCCTTGTTGCTACTTTCTAAGAAGGTATCCCCCAGATCCGGGTTAGGATCTATAGAACTCCCAAGCAACCCACAATTTTAAAGCACACAAGGAAAACAATTGAAAACATAGTTATGAACTAGCCCTAAGGTACACCTCACTTTAAGTTAGTCCCCAGCAGAGTCGCCAGTTCTGTGATCGGTGGATCTGGAACTGACTGTTTAACGCTGGTTCGCGAAATGTCGCGGAAGCAAGAGTCGCCACCGTCTTTTATTTTCTCCAAATGGAAAGGACAAAAGCACAGAAAAATTCCTTTAAAGAGATTGCTCTCGGTTCGGGAGGTAGGTTATAGAAAGGGAAGGTGTTAGCACCCTTTCTATCCATGGTTATCCATGGGCTCTTAGATACTTGCTCATTGTGTTTTCAAAAATGTTTGCTTGCTTTTCAATGTGGGTTTTAAAAAAGTTTCTTTGAAAAATTTCAGTTCGACTCGTACGTCAGAGTGTTTGAAAAATTTGCTTTGAAAGCTTTTGAAAAGTGTTGGTGTGAAAAGTATTTTGATTTGTTTTGAAGAGAGCAAGTATCCATGAGTCGTCTACCTACCCTAAGGAATTCGTCTGTGTAAATGTCCTTTAAAGTAATGCCATCCCACCATTGAGAGGTAGGTAGCACCACCGTTGGAGGTGTTCGGGTCAATTAGAGTTTTAGGGACATGGTGATCACCGGAGCAATGGGAAGACACCTTAGAAGCTACCCTCATGCCAGGTTCCCGGATCATGAGGACTTGCTAAGACATCCTCTACTTGACGATCACCTTTCGAAAGGCAACAGTGAGGCGTACCCTAGGGGTGGTGTGTGCGATTCGTGTGTCGTTTTCATTGATATTTGTCTTGTCATGTTTGTTGTGATCTACGCTTGATTTTATTTTTAAAGCCATTCATTCTTGCATGCTTATTTAACAGTTAATATTTGCGAGGAAAAGTAAATCTAAGGCTATTACAAATGGCGCGGGTCCACATCGCCAAAATTAAACCGGACCCGATTTGACTGAAAAAATAAATAAAGCGAATAAAAGAAAAGTGCGAGAAGTTAAAATCGTTACAACGCTTTGGGAGAATTACATAATTATAATAAACGACATAAAATAAATGCGCGAAATTAAATAAATTACGAACATGGGCGTTGGACCCTTTTTGCAAAAAAAATTTAAAGTTAATGAAGGGTTGAAATTAAAATTGAAAAGAAAATGTTTTTTAGTATTTTATGTTTTTTAAGATTTAAAAGAAGAAGAATTTATTAGAATGAAATTTGAAATGTAAACCCTAATTCTAGTGTTTTTTAGATTTATTATGAAAATATTAAAATTTTAACTAATTTAAACCTAAATTATTTATGTACAATTTAATTTATGAAAATAAATAAAATAAATATTATTACTGTAAAAAAGGAAATTAAAAGGAATAAAATTAACAATTAAACCTAAATTCTATATTTTTGTATTTTTTGTTATTAAAAGAAATTAAAATTGTAACCTAATTAAAACTAATAATTACATGTTAATTTATTTATGAAAATATTAGAATGAAATAATTAATTACATTTTTTCTCTTTTTCTGGATTTTTATGATGTTTTTATATTTTATAAAAAATAATTATTTAATTAAAACAAATAAAGAAAATAAAATAGCAATTAAAAATAAGATAAGAAAAATATAGAGAAAGCAAACCAGGGGGGGTTCAGTCCCCAAAGTGGAGGTTAAATGTGAAATTCTGGCCCAGCAAGCTTTTTGATCCGTTTGACCTTTTTTAGTTTGTGTGCTAACGCGTTGACTGGAGTTCAGGATGTCCCTTCAATCTCAGCCTTTAGATTGATCTCTAAGTGGACGTGGCACGTTGATGATGGAGGGAATATGGTACGTCCTGTCCTAAGCGCTGCATGGGAAACGTTATCGAAAAATAATATGACAATTATACAGACCTGGGGTTCGAACCCAGGTCTTGGAGGTTGAAGCACTAAGTGTTTGCCAGCTGAGCCAACGAAGCCATCTGTTAAACAAATAAACAATAAATATTATAAAAAGAAAACGGAGAGTTAGTGGTTTAACGCGCCAATTTTCAAACCGGCTTATCATGCTTTGACAACGCAGCATCTTCTTCGTGTTATTATTTTTTTTTCTGAAACAAGTCTGTAAGGCAACGGTTTTGCAAACATGGTGTTAGATGGGTTTACAGAAAATAGCGACTAGGCTGTCTCTAAACATAAATTAGGCGCGAGTATATGAATCTCTTCGTCCAAGCGTGCTCATTCCAATGGTATTAACCACGAGTCCTAATTTTGCCTTGGATGGAAAGCCCTAATTCCTTATCCTGCAAACCCTAAAAAGCATACATGGTATAATCGCATATAACACAGCAAAACGCAATTAAACATGATGGTTAGCTTGTAAACTTCATCAGGAATGCAAAACACATATCAAAACTTATAAAAAATGCATGAATTGGTATGCACGATTGTGACTTTTATTCGATACAGTCTGCCTTCATATTACCGATTCTTGGAGCTTTGGTTGTTGTTTTTGATTGAAATATGATCAAGGAGACTTGAGGAAGCCAATGGAATGAATTGTAGGGTTTGAATCGACCTCTAAGGTTGATTTCAGTTTTGCTTTTTTTTAGTGAAAATTCTAAGTTTGTTCTTGGCTTTTGCGCAGCTTCAATGTGTTCCAGCATTAGGGTTTGATTCCTGGTTATGTAGTGAGCATATTAGGTTAAGAAAATTGCACAAAATCTTTTGAATTCAATGGTTTCAATATTTGATTTTATAAGATCTTTTTTGAATCTTTTTCATGTGTATTTGGTGTCAATTAACTCAAATCAAACCAAAACTTGCCTAATTAGCATGTGCACGAAATATTGAGTCTAGAATGTGTACAAAAAGATTTTTTAGGTCAAGTTTTATATTTTCCACATATTTATATAATTTAAATGAATTAATATTAATAGAAATTCAAATAAATAAATAAAAAATGAGAAAATACTTCCCTTTGGGCCAAGTGGTCGTGCATAGGCTTGGAATGATGAATCATGGAAGAAAATAGGCCCATTAGCAATTTTAGACCATTTGCATCAATGTTGACTTTTCAAAATTCCTAAAAATTTCCCAACTTCCACAAGGCATAACTTGCTCAATTTTTAAGCTTTTCACATGTTCTTGGACATTTTGGAAAGGTCTTTGAGTCCTCTAACCAATGTCTTTGGTCCCATGTCATTTTGATTTACCAATCTCAAGTTATGGCCTTTGAATTAAAGTCCCTTTTTGTTGACTTTTGAAAATGACCTATAATGTTGAAATTGATAACTTTTTGTGAGAGCATTTCTTGGACTTGGAACATGAAGATGAATTGTAGGAAATGTCTTTCTCTTCAAAATGAGCTTTGTATGGAATTTTTCTGATAATCCATGTGAAAGTTATGCCCTGGTCAATTTCAGTTGACTTTTTCAGCTGTCCAAATATAGTAACTTTTGCATCTTTGATGATTTCTGAGCCAAATTTTGAGAATCATGATCAAGCATTGATCAAATGATGTTTGTGGCTTCAAAATGATATGTTGACCAAAAATTTGAACTTTTGACTGCCAAATGACCATTTTGCCCCTACAATTGATTGTGGTGCAATTTAGGGTTTTGACTGTGCAATTTTGAGCTGAATGTCTTGAAACTTGATATGAGGATACTTGACCATCTTTGTAAGCATATGAGACTTGATTGGGCCTTTGAAAACTTCCTTTTCTTGATCAGAACCCAAACCCTAGTTTTGACTGTATAGGAGACAGTTGAGCTGTGCCACCTTTGGGGAGTTTTGTGACTTGGCTTGGCAATTTCTTGAAGAATATGGGAGGGAAAATTTTGGGGTACAACACGGACGTTTGAGAAAAACCTGGGCTGGAATTATCATCTCACGCACCGTCGGGGAGAGAACCATAGGAAATTATAATCTCAAAAGCGGACGTTTGAGAAAAACCTGGGCTGGAATTATCATCTCACGCACCGTCGGGGAGAGAACCATAGGAAATTATAATCTCAAAAGCGGACGTTTGAGAAAAACCTGGAAACTTCTACTGAGTCTTCATCAGAAAAATCTGTTGGGAGTCGATTTAGCTGGACTAGAGAAGGCCTTGGACTGGATAAGAAATCTTTGGAGTCGATTAACTGAACCGGTCTAGGTCTTGAAATATGATTGAGAATTTAGCTGAATCTTTCCTGAAAGGTAAAGGTCAGTCATATGCAATGCATGATATGGATCAAGCAATGATGTTCTCAACATAAATGAGATTTGTATGATATGATGCGTCTATGCATGCTATAATGATGTATGTGATGTTTAGGAATGTATGTTTTCGTCTAGGAAAGTAAATCCTTGACGGGTGCCGGGAGGTCATATCCTGGACTGATATTGGAGAATAGATTTTGCTTCCGCTGGGGATGATAGTAGCAAGAATACCGGTAGGAGGAGATGACTCCGTTGGGGAATAAACTTGGCGAATGGAATATTCTGCGGGGAGGAAAGTACTCTAACGATTTTGCTGGGAAGCAATACTCTGTGGGGAGAGAGATACTTTGCTGAGTGTTGATAATACCTTGCTGGGGATACTCTTATTGTATTGGCAGTGCTAATAGACTTTGCTGAGGATAAGAAGACTGTGTCGACGACGACCTTTCCGTGGCTTTTGGCTGAGGATAACCCAGTTATATCCTGTTAAGGAAATAACTCTTTGAATAAAGCCGGACGACGCGTTCGTGCTCTGCGAGGGATAAGCTTCCAGAATCTACTGGGGATAAGCTTACTGCTTGGGGATATGAATTCCAACTTTCCTGGGGAAACTGGATTGGACTTTCCTGGGGAAGTTTTGATATGCTGGGGAAGTGATTCCTTTGAATGTTGATATGCCGCCGGGGAACAATCCTTAGACCAAGACTGCCGGGGATGCTTGTTATGTATACTGCTGCTGGGGAATGTTGAGATCTGCTGGAGGATACTCAACTTCCTTGAGATTTGATAACTCTGCTTGAGGAAGAATGCACTGACTAGATGACTCACTCTCTGGGGAATTAAAATACCTTGGATATTTTTCAGCCGAACCTATCTTAGTACCTTGGTGGACAGAGCCCTTAGATCGCTTTGGACAGCTCATCATTGCCCCTGTTTCTGAGGTGGGAGAGGAAGATCTGTGAGGTGCTGATAGTTGTTGATGGACAGCCCTTCTTCTGGTAGACAGGTGACAAGATAACAGGACATAGTCGTACGCTTTGATCCCTAACTTTTGCCTGGACCGCCCTTTCGGGTTTTCAGTCCACCGGGATACCCATTTTTGCCCAAGCCGCCTTTTCAGGTTTTCGACTTGCCGGGTGTACAGATTTTTCGTTTCATCCCTTATTTTGCCCGAACCCTTTTGGTTCACCGGGAAGCCCTTATTTTTGCCTAGGTGTGTCAACCTAGCGGGTCTTTGATTATGCGTAGTATTTTTCGACTATGTTCACGTTCTCATAATGTAGGGAGTTGCCCCTGTTAGAAGTGTTTTGTCATGCCACCAGAAGGTGTTTGATCAGGCAAGATTCTGTTGTTGGAATGCCCCAAGTGACTTAGGTGGAGATTTGTCCCAGGCTATTTGGCCTTTGAGAGATTCTCTGAATCTTGACTTAACTGCCCCAGACGATGGACAATAGTCATGCCCTGCCCCTTGATTGGAAGCGCTTCTGTTCACTAGGTATTCATCGTGCGAATTTTTCCTGTTGTTCAAACAAAAAGTCATATGCAAACAAAGTTATGTTAAAAATGCAAAGCCTATGTCTGTCTTGAATATTTTGAAAATGCATTTTTTCATAAAACAAGTGAATGTTTGTAAAACATGATGTCAACTCCGTATTTACCGTAGGCCTTAAGGAGTCAGGATACCTTTAGTAACAGTATGCTTTCGAACCAACCCATGCTTCAGCTAGGACTTTTAAGGGTTGTAGCGTGGCCTGGTTCACGGTTTAAGAAACAAAGGACAAAGGCTCAAATTATTTGTACCCACCCGCTCTCCGTGATGTTCTTCAAACCTAAACTCAGCTGATCGTGCGTTAGACCTTGTTTGAGTCTTTGCTCTGAAATTCCAGTGATGGTTCGGATGTTGAATGTTTATTTGAATAGGCAGTCATTTTTGTTTGTGTTGAGGGTTTGTAGGACCTCTTTCTTTTGATTTTTATTATCCCTATTTTTTTTTGCCTGAACTGTTCTTTTGTGATTACAGTCAGCGGGATGCCCCAGTTTTGTAAGTCTCCTCCATAGGTTTTGACTTAATGGGTTTTTATTTTGAGAAGTAACGACTGCCTGTCTTTATGATTGTTCGGAACCACCACTGTCTTCTCTTTTTTTTTTTTGTAAGGACCTCCTTTGGTGCCGTTCGTTATGCACTTGGATCAACTGAGAGAACTACCCTGCCCCAGGTTATGATTAAGGGTTTTAAATTTCGAAAAGAAAAACTCCTACTTCTTTGGCTCAGAGGGGTTGACGAGGGATTATTATCCTTATAACTCCAGTGTTTAGGGATTGAAACAATGCCTGTACCTCATCAGCGGGGTCTGTTCAAAAGCATACTGTAGATTATGGTATCGTTTTCGTCATCCTCCCTCAAGAGGCTTTAGAATCTTAGATCAAGAGTTGACATCAGAAAAAATATGAAAATAATTTGCGTATAGTGAATACGAATATATTGCTTCAAAACAGGCATATGCGATGCATTAATGAAACAACAATGTTTAACAATGAACAAATGCTTGAACAAAAAGAAAATTACAACTTGAACATTCGAATGAACAAAAGTCTTTTCATCTCAGGGCTTGTCACTTCACATGGTGAATCTTGGAGGGATGGTAGGAAAATTCTGCCTGGCCGTCTTGTGTGAACTCCAATGCTCCCTCCTCAATCAGGTCTTGGATCTTATTTTTCAAGCTCCAACAATCATCTGTAGTATGCCCCGGGCTGTCAGAGTGATAAGCGCAGTGGGCGTTGGGGTTATACTTCGGTGACGTTGTATTTTGGTTCTTCGGAGCTTCTTTTAGAGTTACCAGCTTAGTCTCCAGCAACTGTGGCAATATCTGGGATAAGGTCATGCTGAGCCGAGTGAACTGCCTTCTCTCGCTCTTTTGTTGGTTGTGATGTTGAATTTGTGACACTGGGGCCCTTTGAGGAGCTCTCCCCTTACCTCCTTGCCTCAGAGGTGGTTGAACGATGACTGGCTTTTTACCCTTAGACTTTTGCCCCAGTTGGTTACCCTGGAGCAGTTGGTTGACGAGAAACCAGAGCTCATCTTGTCTTTGAGCTAACCCTTGAATGGCAGTCACCTGCCCTAGCATCTGAACCTTCAATGCATCGACCTCAGCTTGTAGGTGTTCCAGCCTTTCATCCTCAGCACTGTTCCTGACAAAGGTCTCCATGAGAAGTGTCCTTAGCTCCTCCTGCCCCTTGGATAGATTCAGGAGGATTTCCCCAAACCGAGTCTCTTGAGCAAGAAGGTCCTGGTTATCTTGTTGGGAAGCCATTGCTGAAATAAACAGCGGAGATGGTAAGTGACCTGTCCAAAGGGTACCTGTAATGCGATGATATGTATGATATGCATGCAATGTTTTCAAGGACCTCGCGGGGTAAACAAGAAAATTTGTTAGAATTTGGGATCCGGTAGCTTGATTGAAGGAACTTCATATTGTTGAGAGTCCTTCTTCAAAGGGTCAAAGGCTCACCATATCCAGTGGGTCATAGCCCCTGACTTTAGTCATCATGTCTGGTTTTGATTTCCAAACAACCTTGGTTAAGGGAACCTTCTTCAAGAGTCAAAGCTCACCATATCAAGTGGGTCATAGCCCCTGACACCCTTGGCTAGAAGAAAATAAATCCCCTTTTCCCCTTGCTAGATGTTTGATTCGTTATGACCTGCATCACAAGCCCTTGAGATCCTTGAAATGGGTTAGGATGTATGCAATGGTATGATGTCATGCTATGCATGGGGTGATGTAGGTAAACCCTGTTATGAGCCCTTATTAAGGACTATAAACAAACCCTGTAAGAAATTCAGTATACTTTGTTATGAGCCCCAATGAAGGACTATAAACAAAACCTGCAAGAAACTTAGTAAACCCTGTTATGAGTCCGGATTAAGGACTATAAACAAAACCTGCACGCAAACTCAGTACCTGCCATGAGTCCTAATTAAGGGCTATGGACAAAACCTGTAAAACTTGGCAAACCCTGTTATGAGTCCCAATTAAGGACTATAAGCAAACCCTGCAAGTAGTTCCTGTGTTAGATAACAAGCATGCAGATAGTCAAGTATGAAGGCACACAAGTCACACAAGAGAAGCCCTTAGAGTTTAAGTCCAGCATGAGGTCTAGGTGTTACCCTCTTTCAGTTTGTTGGTTCATACTTGTCCTATCAAAAGTAACCGGGTTCTTAGAGGATCCCAATATCATTGACTACCCTCAATCGGTCATAACTCCAGCATCGCAATCTTTTCTTGCGGCCAGAACCATCACGAGAGTTTAGCCTCAATGGGCGTAGCATACTGCTACTGTTCTAATGGCCAAGTTGGGTCATTTAAGGTTCTAAGGTCTGTTGGTGCTTAATGACTCCTTGGAAGACCCATATTCTCCCCGTTTCAACACGAGGGATATCGGTACAGACTAAGGCGCCCCACCAACGTAGCCACTGCTTCACCCATGTCGGTATACGCCGGACAGGTCCCTCACAGCTTATGCTACCTAAACAGGGTATCCCCAGATCTGGGTTAGGATCTATGTAACTCCCATGCAACCCACAAATTTAAAGCAGACAAGTCAATACAATTGAAAACACAGTTATGAACTAACCCTAAGGTACACCTCACTTTAAGTTTAAGTCCCCAGCAGAGTCGCCAGTTCTGTGATCGGTGGATCTGGAACTGACTGTTTAACGCTGGTTCGCGAAATGTCGCGGAAGCAAGAGTCGCCACCGTCTTTTATTTTCTCCAAATGGAAAGGACAAAAGCACAGAAAAATTCCTTAAAGAGATTGCTCTCGGTTCGGGAGGTAGGTTATAGAAAGGGAAGGTGTTAGCACCCTTTCTATCCATGGTTATCCATGGGCTCTTAGATACTTGCTCATTTGTGTTTTCAAAAATGGTTTGTTTGCTTTTCAACTGTGGGTTTTAAAAAGTTTCTTTGAAAATTCCAGTTCGACTCTTGTATCGGTCCTCAAGAGTGTTTGAAAAATTGCTTTTGAAAGCTTTTTGAAAAGGTGTCGGTGTGAAAAGTATGTTTGAATTTTTGTTTCGAAATTAGAGCAAGTATCTAGAGTCGTCTACCTACCCTAAGGAATTCGTCTGTGTAGATGTCCTTTAAAGTAGTGCCATCCCACCATTGAGAGGTAGGTAGCACCACCATTGGAGGTGTTCGGGTCAATTCGAGGTTCGGGACATGGTGATCACCAGAGCAATGGGAAGACACCTTAGAAGCTACCCTCATGCCAGGTTCCCGGATCATGAGGACTTACTAAGACATCCTCTACTCGACGATCACCTTTCGAGGCAAGGCAACAGTGAGGCGTACCCTAGGGGTGGTGTGTGATTTGTGTGTAATGTTCATTTGCATTTATCTTGTTCATGTCAAAGTGATCTATGCGTTTGTTTTTATTTAATCATTCATTCTTGCATGCATTTATTTAACAGTTAAGAAAGCGCAGAAAGGTAAAATTCTAAACTATTACAAAGGCGCGGGTCCACATCGCCAAAATTTCTCGAACCCGATTTGACAGAAAAAATAAAGAAAGTAAAGAAAATAAAGAATTAAAAATGCGAGAAATTAATTGCAAGGCTTCGGGAGAGATACATAAATATTTAAACGAAATAAAATAAATATGCGAATTAATAAGAATTACACGAGGGCGTTGGACCCTTTTTTTGCAAAATTAAATTACATGGAATTAATTAATAAAGAAAAAGAAAAGGAGATGTTTTTGGTATTTTTTAGTATTTTAGGATTTTAATGAAAAAAAGAATAAAAATGCAATTAAACCTAATTCTAGTTGTTTTTAATTTATTAAGAAAAGAAGATTAAAACCTAATATTAACCCTAATTAATTTACATGCAAATTTAATTATAAAAATATATCTAATATTTAATTATTATGGAATAAAAGAAAGAAAAAAAAAAGAATAAAAAATTAATTAAACCCTAATTCTATGTTTTTTAGATTTTTATTAAAAGAATATTAAATTAAACCCTAATTTAAAACTAATTAATTTACATGCAAATTTATTTAAAATATACTAAAATAAAATATTTATTATTTTTCTCTTTTCTGATTTTTTTATGTGTTTTTTGTGTATTTTATATTTTATAAATTAAAGTATTAAAAAAAGATTAATTAAACAAAGAAAAGAAAAAAATATAAAAGGTTAAAAGAAGCAAACTGGAGGGGGGTGTTGTCCCCAAATGGAGGTTACTCTTTAGAAATCTGGCCCATTTGTCCTTGGCCTGATTGACTTTTCCAGGCACCGTGTGGCATCTTTGACTAGGACCTACCATGTCCCTTGGATCTGGACCTTTGGATGAATGAAATTGACCAAGTGGATGGCTTGATGGAGAGACGTATGGTGGTCTCCAGTATGTGAAACTGCATGTGAAGATTAATTGGAAAATAATATTGAGATAGTGAAGACCTGGGGCTCGAACCCAGGTCATGAACATTGCCAGCACATGTACCTACCACTGAACCAATTCACGCGTTTTGTATGTAATATAATAAACAAATAATATCAAATAAAACAAAGGCGTTAGTGGGTTTGAGCGCGCAAATTCAAAAGAACCAGTCAGACCTCGCCACCTAAGCGTCTTCTTCGTTTGTTTATTTTTTTTTCTGAAACAAGAACAAACTAGCAACGGTTTTCAAACGTTGCCATAGATGCCATACAAGAAAATAGCGAATAGGCCATAAGGCCTCATAAATTGAGCGCGAGGGTGTATTTTTGTTCGTCCAGGCATGCTCGATTCAATGGTGTAAATCTTGAAGGCCAATTTTTCCTTATTTCAAAACCCCTAATTTGAAATCCTGTAAACCCTAAAAATTATCAATGGCAAATCTTCATATAGGGCACGAAAACAAAATTAAATCATTGGGTTAGCTTCATAATGCTTCACTTAGAATGAATCTACAATTAAAACGCCATGAAAATGCATAGATGTTAAAACACGATTATAAAAAAAAATGGAAAAGTGTGACTTTTGTACAATGTTTCAAAGCGTTAGAATTGTTGCTTTTTATCCAGGAAGATTGCTTGATGTCTTTAGAAGGCAATAGGATGAATTTTGTGGCTTGAAACGACCTGCAAATAGGGTTTCAGAATTGAGTTTTTAGGCAAAATTTTCAAGTTTGGTGTATGCTTTTTTGCGCAGCTCAATGGTCATTTGCATTAGGTTTTGATTCCCTGTATAAGTATGAGTGAATTAGGTCAAGAAAAACACTCCAAATCCTTTGCATTCATGGTTTTTGAGATTTGATTTTCAAAGATCTTTTTCAATATTTTTCATGCACTTTTGCTCCTAATCATGATCAATTCTCTTCAAATCTTTCCATATTGGATTATGCACGAATTATTGAGGATATTTCATGCACAAAAAGATTGAAAAAACTTAGGTTAAATATTTTTCATGTATTTAATTGATTTAAATGAATTATTATTAATAAAAATTCAAATAAATAAATAAAAATGAAGAAATACTTCCCTTTGGGCCAAGTGGTCGTGCACATGCCATGGATGATGAATTATGGAAGAAAAATAGGTCCATTAGCAATTTTAGGTCATTTGAATCAATGTTGACTTTTCAAAATATCCAAAAATTTCCCAACTTCCACAAGGCATAACTTGCTCAATTTTTAAGCTTTTCTCATGTTCTTGGACATTTTGGAAAGGTCTTTGAGTACTCTAACCAATGCCTTTGGTCCCATGTCATTTGGATTTACCAATCTCAAGTTATGGCCTTTGACTTAAAGTCTCTTTTTGTTGACTTTTGAAAATGACCTATAATGTTGAAATTGATAACTTTTTATGAGAGCATTTCTTGGACTTGAAGTATGAAGATGAGTTGTAGGAAATGTCTTTCTCTTCAAAATGAGCTTTGGATGGAATTTTTCTGATAATCCATGTGGAAGTTATGCCCTGGTCAATCTACAGTTGACTTTTTCAGCTGTCCAAATAAGGAAACTTTTGCATCTTGATGATTTTTGAGCCAAGCTTTGAGAATCATGATCAAGCATTGATCAAATGATGTTTGTGGCTTAAAAATGAGTGGTTGACCAAAAATTTGAACTTTTGACTGTCAAATGACCATTTTGCCCCTACAGTTGACTGTAGTGCAATTAGGGTTTTGACTGTGCAGTTTTGTGCTGAAAGTCTTGAAACTTGATATGAGGATGCTTGACCATATTTGTAGGCATGTGGGACTTGATTGGACCTTTGGAAACTTCATTTTCTTGATCAGAACAAAAACCCTAATTTTGACTGTTCAGGAGGCTCTTGCACTGTGCAACCCTTGGAGAGATTTGAAGCATGCTTTTGACAAATCTTGAAGAATATGGGAGTGCAAATTTTGGGGTACAACAACATGCATATGCAAGGTTGATAATTTCATCTTTCTGACATTTCTTTTTGATAAATAAACATGTTATGATGTAAATACAAAGTGACCATGGGGTTACTACTTCCATGATACCAATTTCTGCTGTACTACCTCCGCGTAATCTGTAAGTATCAGGATCGTAGGTCCGAAACGTAAACCATATAATCTTATGAACAGATTTGGGACTCAGAAAATAAATATGAGAACCTCCTAATCATTGATAGAGTTCCAGAGCATATCCATTAGAACCGATAGTCGCTGTCTGAGTATAGTCACTATCTGAATATGAATAACCATCCAAACACAGTCACCATCTATACCTGTAATAAGAATTCCCTCCCCGCTCACGGTGAAAACTAGGTCAGGGTAAGGCAATGGTAACTCAGAATCGAGGGTACTCCTGAAAAACTATCGCCGTATCACCTAAGTGAAAATGATAGCCCCTCATTTGTACCTCATCTGAGCGTGGACGACATGGCGGCGATAGTGAGACCTAAGTCAACTAGCCGTTCATGTTCCACTCTATTCCTAGGGTTCCTATGGTATACAACTCTGGCCTGTGTATTGGGCCTTTTACCTCATAGTAACACCCACCCAATAAGAAGCAGATCCAGTACAACAGTAGTATATGGAAGATAGTAAAATGCAATGCATACATATGCTCAAGTATATACAAAATGAATGAACAAACTGAAAGCGTAAAGATAAACACCCAAATGAAAGAAAGCAAGAGCTAGGAGCGACTCCGGGATGGACCAGCATTTGGTCGACCGTTCCCCAGTGAAGTCGCCAGCTGAAACAACCGGCTGAAAATCATCAAACAATGAAGTCGTCGTTGAACGTCTTTTATCCCACATATAGGGAAAGGTAAACATCGAGAAAACCTGAGAAGGGAAAAGTCACGGTCTTGCGACCGAGATATAGGGTAAGGGATTCTGTTACGCGAGGGGAAGGTATTAGCACCCTACGCGCCCGTAGTACTCTACGGTATCCACTCTTGTTGTCTATCTTATGGGTGTGTTTAATCTATGCTTACTGTCTACTATACTAATGGAGGGAGAATGCATGCAAAAGAAAAGGGAAAAGAATGTAGGGAAAATAAAATTGTGCTCGCCTGGGCCCTACCCTAATGCCTACGTATCCTTTTTGAGGAATCAGAGCTACCGTAGTTCGACTCATATGTTTTTGTTTGTTTTGTGTTTTTTATGGATGAAGTTAATTCTGCCTTCTGCCGCAGTTCGACCTTTGGAGACTTATGCGTTGGCACAGAAGTAAATTAAATATGTCCTTACCTGAAAAGGGTTTTAGAGAAAAGGTGCTCGAGCGCACAAAATGGTTTGAATTTGTTTTATGTTTTGTTACCTTGAAAAAGGGTTTAAGTATGATTAGCATGTTTTTGATTTGCTAAGAAAAGAAGTTTTTGTTTTAGATGCAAGGATGCAAAAGGGAAGAAAAGAGTCTAAGGGAGACTAGCCTATTTCTAAACCTAATGTTATCATACAATGGTAGCCCTATGTCAAGGATGAAAGGGGAAATTTCTACCTAATGTTAGCATGCATGGTTTACAACCTAAGGTCTATCTTGCGTCCGAATGGAGCAAGCGCATCCTAAGGGAACATGGTATGTACAAGGATAAAGCAAACAAGCCAGCAAAAAGGAAGCACACCTAAAGGGATCCTGCCTAGGTTAGCATGTTGAAGAAAAGTCTAAAAAACTATCCTATAGGGAACATGCAATGAGAGCGAAGTCGTGATCTCAATTTCTAAATTGAGTGACTCATCGATCAATAAGAAAGAATGGAAAGCGATAAAATCCTATAGGGAGCATGCAGTGAGAGCGAAGTTGTGATCTCAATTGCTAAATTGAGTGACTCATCGATCGACAAGAAAGTAAACAAACACAAGCACAACACATATAGCAAATAAAGTGCGGAATGCCTGCTACAGGTCTTTAAATAGCGACTTCGAGCGCACGCTCTTTATTTCCTACTTCTCATGGTATCTAGAAAGCAATAATGAAATGCAATAAAGTGTGAAGAAGTACAAGGGTAGTAGCAGAGGCTACCAAAGCGAGCAAGTCGTCAAAAGCAGACGAAAGCACTGAAAAAGCAGGGAGTACGTGCCGAGCAAGCTTCACCAAGAAACAAACAGAGTCAGAAACAATACCCAACTAAGATAAAGGCAAACGCGTGTCGCGAATGTGGCGCATAATCAGAAATTTCGTTAAACCATTGATCATGCCAAGGGAATCAAATCAAGCATACAGAATCGACAAGAACGTATTAAAATCTTAATTCTAATCATATACCCAAACATTAATTCAATTAATTCCTATTTTCTAAACAGAAGAGGTGAGAATTAGAATCATAGGGTGCTATAGTAGTGGAGGCGCTAAGGCCCATCATGAAGGTCCATTATTCAATTGCTAGCATGCTATAAAAAAAAGGTGTACCGGGCTTCAAGGGGTGAACATGACCCGGTCCATTAAACATGTTCCTAAAACTAACCAGATTTTTGTCATTTATTAATATATATTAAATGAAATAAAACTATAAGAAAAAAATACAAATAAAAAAAGAGATTAGGGTTCAGTGTTGGTCTTCTCCTCTCAGAACACAAAACGACGTCGCTTTCTCCTTCCGTCTCATCTCTGTTCTCACACAGCAGAGGCCTCGCCGTTCACCATCATCAGCTTCGTCCAAACTCCCTTCCTCCTCTTCTCTCCCTCGTACCGCGCTGCGGCGGCTTCATCATCATTCTCCTTCTTTCTTCTTTCGTTGTTCACCTTCTCAGCCTCCATCAGCTTGCAACAAGTTCAAACCTACCTCTCTAAATTCATCGTGAACAGAAGCCCTAATGTACTCAATATGCCAGCGACTCAAGCGGCGATTTATGGGGCTTTACTTCTACTCTTCATCTTCTATCAATTGACATCAAGAAAAGCAGAGATTGGGATGAACAAATGCAGAAATATGGTGTTGCTTACCTACCAGAAGAACTGTCCCACGCTTACTCAACAATCGTTGAAACGACAAGAAATTCAGAGGTCAATTCTTCAATCTATTCTCCTTCTTCTATTATTCGTTTTAACTTCTGAGATTCTGTGATTTTGTGATGTTATTGTTGATTCTGCTTGACTCGCAATTTTTACAGAACAGGTCGAAAATCCGAGTCGATGATGATGATGCAAGGCTGCGAATTCATTATTGTTGCAGATTTGTTGAAATACCGGTGACGATGATTGAAATCGTGTGGTGATAGTTGTAGTATGAAGCTTTATGAAAGTAAGGTTGTTGACATTGTTTGCAGTTTGCAGATCCATGTTGTTGTGGAATTCACGAAGATTCACAGATTATGATGAAGGTGATGTGCGATGAAGCATGTGATGAAGAATTGAAGGATTCAAGAAAGTGAGATAAAGATTGTAATGATGATAATGATATGCGATGAAGCTGTGAGGTATTGCTAGATTTCAGAGAGTTTGTTAGAGGTTTTTGGTGGTGATTCTCCTGGAGATGAAGAATGAATCTGAAGGTGAGTTTTTTCTCTAACTTTTTCTGATTACGCATATGCTGTTGGATCTGTTGAATTGGAGAGTGAGTTTTCTATTATTACATTATCGTGAGTCCTCTCTCTTCTCTTGTGAACTCTCTCTCTCCCTCTTTTCTATTACGAGTTTTTGTTATTCTCTTCCATCCTTTCTGTTATGATTCAGTTAGGTGGTTAGGTAGTTTCTGTTAGGAATTTTTTGGTTGTTTGACAGTTGATAAATCTGTTAGAAATTGGTTATGCGGTTTATTGACTGTTAGGAGTTGGTTTTGACAGTTGGAAGTTCTGTTATGGTTTAATTTCATTTCCTATTTTCTTATATTTTCCATTGTTTTCTGATTTATTGGGTATGAACAAAGTGCAGGGCTGAACTGATGGATAAGCTAGAGGATGATGCAGTCTATGCTGTTACAAATGAGTCATCAAGTGAGGAGAAACTGATCCATTATGAAGTTGTAATTGTTGCTGCAACATATTACTAAGGAGGTTGGAACGATCTCCTGGACATAACCCTGCTTGGTTGATCAATTGATTTGTAGAGCAGAATTGGAGAAATGTGAATGATTTTGAGATGATAGCGGCATCTGAGCTGCTGGTCCAGTGTGATAAGGAATGATTAAGTGACCTGTACTTTGACTTGGAGAAACCTGCTGAGACCGACCACCCGGCGGAGGATAAGAAGTAAATGAAGACTTCTGTACCAATATTGGCTCACTAGAAAAACGTGTAATCTCCGGTTGTAAAAGTATGAATGATGTAGAATTTGATGACATAAATTTGTAGAATTTGAATGATGAACGATGAATGATGTTTTTTTTTGAATTTTAAAGCCTTGAATAATGAATTTTCTTTCCATTCTCACAGATTCATAAAATGCTTGTATGGGATTAAGAATAATATTGAATGAAGTTCTGTAATTTCATGAGCTTGTTTTGAGAATGATGACATTTGAATAAGTCTTGTGTGAATGCAACCACCTTGAATCTAGCTTAATACCATGGAAATGTTGTGTTAATGTTTTATAATTTCACTTGTCCTTCAAGAAATCTGAATGCCCCTTATTATTTTGCAAAGCAAATCTAACCCATGTCATTAGGTAGCATTCCAAACGATTTTAAATAATGGACCCATAGAAGCCAAACCAAGTCAATCTCGCCTCCTTGCAAGAACTCTTAATTTTCTTCTTAACCTCACTTTTTACAATCAAAGTAACAAATAATAACAATGCCTTGATCATATTACACGTCCGCCACCTCATCTTTATACCACGATTTAAACTTTGTAATCCATTCCACCAATGCACCTCAATAGACAACCAATGATCTTGAAGTAAATGTCATGGAGAAAATCTTGTAGATAGGAACAATTAGAAGCATATAAATGACGATGATCACAAGGTCTTGAGATCCCTTGAGATGCACTTTGATGGTTTAACAACCCATGGTGAAGATACCCTTGTAGCTTGATAAGAAAGAAGTCCACAATAGCCATGCATCTAAAACCCTACCTTCAAACTATAATTGTCGAAGAAACCAACTGATTCCCCTGCATGAAGACGAGAGCCTAGAAGCATAGAGAAACCCTAATTCCTCAATATCCTTCACCCCATGCCATGTTATGTTGTTAGCTAATGTATGCAATATTAAAGGACCTAAAGGACTGAAGGGGCATCTGTCAATGACAAGAAATTCCTGAGAAGGTTTGCTGCAAAGTTCTTCCTCAGCAATGGAATCCTCTATAAGCACAATCATGACTCTACCTTACTGCAGTGTGTAGACAAGAGAAAAGCAGAGAGGATCATGGATGACCTACACGAAGGTACCTTTGACACTCATTCCAGTGGACATACCATGACAAAGAAGATCCTACATGAAGGATACTACTGGTCCACTATGGAAGCCGACTGTTATCAACATTCTCGAACCTGTCACAAGTGTCAAATCTATGCTGATAAGGTGCATATAACTCCAGTTCCCTTGAATGTTTTAACGACTCCCTGGACCTTTGCAATGTGGGGAATTGACATGATCGGAGAGATCAGACCTACCGCGTCCATCGGGTATCGCTTCATCCTAGTGGCCATTGATTATTTTACAAAGTGGGTTGAGGCTGCCTCCTTTGCTACGATTACCAAGAATGTGTTGGAACGGTTCATCAAGCATAACTTGGTTTGTCGTTATGGTATCCCTGAGAGAATCATCACGTATAATGGTACCAATATCAAAAATTCGATGATCACTGAACTCTGTAACCAGTTTAAGATTCAGCATCACAACTCTTTTCCTTACCGACCGAAGATGAATGGGGCTGTCGAAGCTGCTAATAAGAATATTAAAAAGATCATACAGAAGATGACGGTGACATATAAATACTAGAACAAGATGTTACCGTTTGCTCTTCATGGGTACCGTACTTCAACACGTACACTAGGTTAACATACCTAGGCAAAAATAAGGGCATCCCGACGAACCAAAAGGGTTCGGGCAAAAATTAGGGATAAAAAATGAAAAAAATCTGTACACCCAGCAAGTCGAAAACCTGAAAGGGCGGCTTGGGCAAAAAAGGGTATCCCGGTGGACTGAAAACCCGAAAGGGCGGTCCAGGTAAAAATTACGGATTAAAGCGTATCACTATATCCCATTGGGTCACCTTACGATCAGACCTCAATCATCAGATATCAAGCTCAAACGGTACCGATCAATCCAGTCAGCTTCGGACAAGCAACAAAGTGATGAGATATCGAAGACATAGGGGCAATAGCAGAATTGAAACCCAATGGGATCACTACACATAACTGTTTTCTTTTTATACACAATTTCTGTAATAATTTTCATTTTTACGGCGATGTTCTCTTACTAGAGCGTCAACCTCCTTGTAAAAAATGCCTGTTATAGGAAAATTTCAAATCAATATAAAGCATCTTTTGAGTACAAAACTCTGTGTTTGTTTTTTCTGTTTTCTATTTTGTTTTGAAAAAAAGCGTCCAATGCTTTATTCTTGACATATGCATTTGAATATGATTACTGTTCAAAAATATCTTCATATAAAACAGAAAGATAGTTACTAAGAACTCAAAGAAACTGGTACAAAACCTAAATACCGACAGTTACCCCGTCCATCATGGTACAAGGGGCAGAGACAGTTGGAATCGAAGTCACTATCATATACAAGCCGATGATACCTATACTCCCCACAAAGTAAAGACAACCAAGGTCCGACCTCCGTATCCCCAAATAAGAATTCCTTCCCCAGCAGGCTCTTTCAGAAAGCTGATATCTGCATTCCCCAGCTGAGTTTATTTCTCCAAATCAGCAGATCTTCCAACAGAGTATCCCCCTTCCCCACAGAGTCATTCCCCCGCAAGATTGTTATCAGACAGAGTCTCTCCCGGCAGAATATTCTCGAGCAGAATGGATGTAAATCTCCAGCTAATCATCTTCGGTCACTATCCCCAGCGGAAACGAATAACTCAAATCCTTATACTCTCCAGCAGCAGTCCAGGATTTATTTCCCCCAGCTAGATAATATCACAATAGCATTGCATATCCATATATCATGGCATGTGCATACATATTATATAACACAATCTCATTGATTTTGAGAACATCATTACTCAATACATTTCATACATCATGACATTACATACGACTAACTCTTTACCTTTCAGGGAAAGATGCAATCAAGTTCTCACAAGTTCTCTCTGGTTCAGTCAAACCGACACCAAGGTTTCTATTCCAGTTGAAGATATTCCAACACTTTTCAAGATTTTCTGGGGTTCAGTCAAATCGATACTAAGATTTATCTCCCAGTTGAAGACAACTCAAGTTCTCTCTGGTTCAATCAAACCGACACCAAGGTTCCTATTCCAGTTGGAGATATTCCAACACTTTTCAAGATTTTCTCTGGTTTAGTCAAACCGACACTAAGGTTTCTATTCTAGTTGAAGATGTTCTAAGACTTTCGTCTGGGTCAGCCGAATCGCCGCTAAGATTCCCCTGATTTCTATGCCAGTCAAAGTTAATGCGAGACCTCTCCCGGGTTCAGTCAAATCGATACTAAGATTTCACTCCCAGTTGAAGGCAACTCGAGACCTTTCCCTGGTTCAGTCAAATCGATACTAAGATTTCTATTCCAGTTAATTCAAGTTATGAAGCCCGGAAATCGACCGAATAATATCTTGATTTCTCCAAAATACTACGAAGCCTGTAATCGACCAGATAGTG
Source organism: Vicia faba (assembly GCA_948472305.1). NCBI lineage: Eukaryota > Viridiplantae > Streptophyta > Magnoliopsida > Fabales > Fabaceae > Vicia > Vicia faba. The sequence goes on along the minus strand of OX451740.1, from coordinate 1,286,259,814 downwards.
GTATATCTCAAATTCAAGCTATGAAGCCCGAAAATCAACTGGATAATATCTTTATTTCTCCAAAATACTACGAAGCCTGGAATCGACCAAATAGTAGTATATCTCAAATTCAAGCTATGAAGCCCTAAAATCGACCAGATAATATCTTGATTTCTCCAAAATACTACGAAGCCTGAAATCGACCAGATAATGGTATAAGACACCGTGAAGCATGGAAATCGACCAGATAATGGTATAAGACACCGTGAAGCCTGGAAATCGATCAGATAACGGTATAAGATGTTGTGAATCCTGGAGCACGACCAAATAGCGACAAAAGACACTATGAAACCTGGAGCACGACCAGATAACAACACAAAATAATACGAAGCCAGGAATCGACCTGATAGTGGTATATCTCAAATTCAAGCTATGAAGCCCAGAAATCGAGCGGATAATATCTTAATTTCCCCAAATTACTAAAGCCTGGAGCACGACCAGATAACGGTATAAGACGCTGTGAAGCCTGGAGCACGACCAGATAGCGGCAAAAGACACTGTGAAACCTGGAGCATGACCAGATAACAGCATAAGGTAATGCGAAGCTTGGAATTCAACCAATTAGCAGTTTACTCGGCCAATTACTATGAAGCCTGGAAACGACCGGATGTTAGTATGACTTAAAATTCAAGTTGAAACCCGGATGCTACCGGATAACCACTTAATTTCTTCTGAAGCCTGGAACACGACCATATAGCAAGTGTAATCTCATTTCCCCAGTAAGTCACTATGAAACCTGGAGCACGACCAGATAGCAGTCAATCTTATTATCCTCAGCAAATCACTGTAAAGCCCGGAGCACGACCAGATAGCAGTTCACTTTCACCTCCTCGACTAAGAGATGATTCCCCAGTAGAGTAACGGACAACTGAAGCTCCTAAAATTCTATTTATCCTAAGACAAAGACCATCATTCCTTAGCAGATTCCTCCTCAACTACAGGAACAGGAATTTGCATCAAAGGAATATCTCAGGAAATCAACATCGTTTAGATGGCATCTTTAAGCCCATCTCCGACGATTCTCTGTCATATCTTCCAGATGGCATCTTTAAGCCCATATCTGGTGACCTACCGACATCTCCTCTAAATGGAATATGTAAGCCCATTCCTGATACTACCTATACAGTCCAGCACCATCTCAGACGAGTGCAAATTTCTGGGCACTCTGGTGTTCAATCATCTTCCACCTTCGAATCACGAAAGGCAGATCAACCAATCTACATCCTCAGGTCTAAGAAGATTGAACAGGGGCAGTTGTTGTACCCCAAAATTTTCCCTCTCATTTTATTCAACATATTCCCATTGAGGTCCTTAACTTGCTCAAGGATGCCCAAGAGTTGACCAGACAAACTCTCTCCTAAGGCAATGTACCTCAAACTAGGGTTTCCATATTCATCAGGATGTGTGAACTCCAAAGGTCCCAAATGATTTCCAGGGTCCCAATATGTTCTCAAGATCATCTGTGTCATGTTTCATGCCTTGCACAAGAAGTTTGCCCAGATGCCTGAAAATCAACTGTACTAGGTCAAAAGTCAACTGTGGCCCACATACAGTCAAACTTCAAGATTTTTGGTCAGCATCAACATTTTGAGGTGATATCCATCATTTGATCAAGGGTTTATCATGATTCCTCAAGGAATGCCCCAAATTCATCAAAATCCAAAAGTTGCTAAATTAGGGTTTCTTAGGAAAAGTCAACCAAACTTTGACCAGGCATAACTTCTTCATACTTTATCATAAATTTTCCATCCAAGGCTCATTTTGAAGAGGATGAAATTCCCTACAATTCAACTTCAGACCACAAGTTCAAAATATGCACTCATCAAAAGATATGAATTTCTACATTATAGGTCCTTTTGAAAAGTCAACAAAAACACCTTTTGGGTCAAAGTTTCTTACGTAAACATGGAAGACCCAATTGAGATGAAACAAAAAGGGTTGTTTAGGGGACATCCTAAGCTTTCTAAAAAGTCAAAGAACACCTCTCTAGGGATAAAATTGGAGAAGATATGCCTTGTCAAAGTTGACCATTTTTGCAAAATTGCCAAAAGTCAAATGTGCTTAAAAATGCATTTTTTTGTCAAATGGGCCTAGCATTTCATGATTGCATCTTGTTGGAAACATGGTCCACGACCCAAATCAGCATCCACACATAATTTGCTTCATTATTTATTTTATTTTGATTTTTTGTTATTTAAAATTTAAATTAAATCAAATAAATGGAAAAAAATACAAAAGATTGAATTTGATTTGATTTTTTTGAAGGAATCAAATCCAATTAAGCTGGCATATCATATCCAAATCGTGCAAGGGATGATTGAAGTAAAAACTGGCATGATTAGGCTATTTTGGAAAGATATGATACAAGAGAAAAAGAAAATCAAATCTCCATGATTATCAAAGATACAAAGTGTTTTTGTTAACCTAATCAGTTCTACCACATATATAGAACATACACAATGCGCAAAAATAAGGAATTGCAGGCGTGAGAACCCCAAACAAAACTCAAATTTTTGAAGAAAAAGTGTGGATCGGTTTCAAGCTTAAAGGATAATTCAAGTCATTCTAAGACTACCAATCGATTCCTGGACCTTCCCAGAAGCTAACACGATCGCTTGCTAGCCTTCCCAAGCCCAGAAACAGGACATACAAGTCTCACGGTTTGGTTCATCTTTTGAATCTGAGTTTGATAATTTACGCATAATTAATCACTTTCAAGCATAGCATTTTGTTTGTACTGACATTTGGAATGTTTTGGTTTAAGTAATTTTGCGTTTTGATGCCTGTATACGTGTTTTCCATTGTTAGGGTTTTCATGTCCGTTTTAGGGTTTTTCCATACAGGTTAAATTGGCTAGTGAAAAGGGTACCATGATGCTCGTGGTATCAAGACGAGTTGATCCATGTACTTGGAATTAATTTATCATGCTTGCTGTTGATTTTTGAAAGTTACAGGGTTATAGCCATGGAAGGTGCCCGTAGGTAAAAGTTGCAAACCTAAAACGACGGACAGGGGAAGAAGAAGATACATGGCTGGTAACCATTGGTCGGTTTGAATGGCTGGCGCGTGTTTTGTTTGTTTCTGATTATCCACATTTTCTTTATATAATATATATTGCTGTTACTATATTGACAAATAAGACAGGTGGCCCATTTGGTTAAGCGTGCGTGGTATTGAGGAGAAGGACCTGGGTTCGATCCCAGGTCCCAGCGTTTTGCAATTTTCTTAATATTTGACAACATGTTCTATGCACCATCATCCAAAACGTCAACCATATGCATTCATCATCCTACCACTGGATTATCACTAATCCAAATCCAACGCTCCATCAAAGGAGGACCATGGTACACCATCAGGAAGTGGCTACACAGGATCAAGCGAGGGAGTGGGCTCAGTAGCTCTTTGGGCCTTGCAATTCAACATACACCCCCTTTCCAGCAATACATGCCCATTCTTTTCTTTTCTATTTTAATTTTTCTTATTTTAATTATTTCATTAATTATTTTCTTTTTTTACAAAATAACAAAAAATCATTTTTATTATTCAATCAAAAATCACAAAAAAAAAACATCAAAAATTATTTTCATAAAATATTTTATTTCCTTAATTAATTATTTTAATTAAAATTAGGGAAATTTAATTCTTTTTATATAATCTAAAATAATTAGAAATTAGGGTTTATTTTGTACATAACCTAAAAAATCTTTTTCTCAAAAATAACCTAAATATTTTTCAAGTAGATTTTTTAGGTTTCCTAAATTATTCTCGCATTTAATTCGCCGCGCACATTTTTAATTTTCTTTTATTATTATTGTAACTGTTTCGAGGTTGTAATAGATTAATTAGGGTTTTAAATTTCCGCATTTTTATTTTCAGTCCAAAATAATTATGTATCTGCAAAAGCCTTGTAATAGCTAGGACTTTTTTTTTCCCGCAATCTATAAACTGCTTAGATGTATGTTAATAGGATTGTATGGAAAGGCTAACTGAAAATTAATACAGTAGAAAACCCTAATTATGCAAAGATAATTAACTGAAGAAATTACACTCGCACATGCTCACTCCTAGGGTTTACTCCACTCCGATTGCCTTCGGTAAACGGTCATGAAGTATAGGGTTTGTTAGTGGTCGTCCTATAGCCCCGAAAGATCTAAAATGACCCATTCGGATGTTGCCTCGAAAAAAGATCTTTAAGGCTTTAGGATAATTACTAATATTTCCTAACATTGCTTTTGTGATCGTACTCGTCCCTTCGAATGTCCCTAAAAACTCCAACGTTGATGCTACCTATTTCTCAATAATGGGATAGCATTGTCTAAAAGGAAAACGAACAGACTTATTCGAGTAGGTAGAAAACTCTTAAGTACTTGCTCAAACAAACAAACTTTTTTCACACCGATACTTTCCCAAACAAAGTTTTCAAAAACAACTTCATAACACTCTTGAGGACATAAACAAGGGTTAAAATGAAGTAAAACAAAACTTTTCAAAACAAAGCACACGCAAGCAATTTCAAAATGAGCAAGTACCTAAGAGCCCATGGAAAATCATGGATAGAAAGGGTGCTAACACCTTCCCTTTCTATAATCTACCCCTCGTACTAAAAAACATCTCGAAAAAGGTTTTTTCTATTCTTTTTCCTTTTCCCGATTGGATAAACTAAAAGTCGGTGGCGACTCTTGCTTACCACAACATTTGCGAACAAAAAACACTAACCAGTATTAACAGTCAGTTCTGCCACCGTATCACACATACTGTGAGAGGAAAGCAACCAGCAGGCGAACCATCAAGGTCAAGACTAAGGAGATATCTCACTGTTGTTGCCCAACCTAATGTCCATGGCATTATTTTCGAAAACCCGACACACAAAATGCACTACTCGCGCCATATTCAGCGTAAGATGATGCCAGCGAGGTATATGTGTTCCAAAACTCTATTTGCTATGGGTTTATCTGAAGAAATCAATAGAATGTTGCATGTATTAGGAGTGTTAGAATTTATGCAGTACGAAGCGCTAACTTTTGAGCGTATAACACTTGAGTTTTTGAGTTTTATTGATTTTAAGTTGAAGCCGATGTGGGAAGGGACCGACAGAGGTCATACAGGTACCATGACATTCAGGTTATACAATGCTGACCATTAGTTGATGATGGAGGAATTGGGTGGGATCCTACGACTACCCATTTATGGACCCGTAGCTATTCCAGAAACATATAGAGCAAGTCGATTCTGGGGGGATATCACAGGCTCTGGTGGGTATTGTTGCTAAGGGTGCTAAGGTATCTCATATCAAAAAACCTTGTTTCAGGTATGCTCAGAAGTGCTTAGCCTATTCTTTGTTTAACAGAGGTGATAGTACGTAGGTAACAACTCAACCAAAACTCTTTTTGCTGCATGCTATGGCCACTGCGAACCTGATAAATGTAGCTTCTTTTGCTGCAAATTATTTAGGTAAAATGGGCCGAGTAGTAACTGGTGGTATTTTTGTAGGAGGTATGATTACCCAGATAGCCAGGAATTTTGGTTATGATCTTGTTGCATTGAATGAGTCACCCATTGCAGGTAAGTTTAAGCTAGATATGAGTGTCCTTATCAATCAGGGCATGATTCAGATACAGGGAAGATGTTTTTGTTTAATAAGTTCAAAAAGGGTTTTTTATCACACTCCCTGACCCTGTAAGAGTTATAATTTCTGATTACGCAAATTGGATTTGGGGGTATGGGAGTGATGACAAGGAAGATCAGAACAAATATGATGAGGATAATCAAGTTGATGCGGACCAAATGGATGAAGATTCTAGAGATCAAGAGCCAATGGGAAATCCCCTGGAGATACCTACCAAATTTGGTGGAAGTTCCTCATCTTTCACCCAAGAAGAGTGGGTATGGCTACAAACAGAGTTTGGCAACATCCTTGCTGAGCAGACGCGCAAAGGAGTCAAACAAGTCCGTCAAGGAAATGAGTTGAACCGTCAAGGGGAAATGTTGAGTGAGATACACCGGATGATGCAACACTTGATGTTGCAATTTCCTCCTCCTCCACAGTGATGTATTGTGAGTCCCCTTCTGTCTTGGACAAAAACATTGGGGACAATGTTTAGTTCAAGTGGGGGAGGGTTTTTATTGTTTTTTTATTGTTTTATTCTGTTTTAATATTTTCAATTTATTTGTGTTGTTTGTTTTATCACCGATGCGTTGCAGATTGATTGTATTTTTGCCTAATGAAGGATATACAAGTAGCTAAGTGGATGAAATATGCAACCCAGACTTGCTCCTCAGGCACCCCAAAAAGTTGATACAGCTGAAGAATGAGTAATTGTTGGATGCAATTTTGTGACAGTGGACTGAAACGGTAGTATGGTATACCCGAGCCAGAAAAGAAGCCGCGTCACACGAGGAGTGCTTTGGAACCTGTAAGCTTATCTAACATGGTGAGCATACATAAAGCGAAACACAAGAATACCATCATGAGAGTTTATTTAGGTATGACTTTATCACTCTGATTTTGCATGCATTCTACTCGAACAACACAACATGATAACACACACTGAGGCACATTGTTTGTTTTAACCCTGAGCCTTTCTATCCATCCCGTATTGTTATGTTTATCCTTTGTTAACTAAATTTGAGCTTTATCCATTTGTTTCTGATAACCATATATGTTAACCCAAGGCCAAACACTTCCTACCCTTGCTCGACATAAGTGTTGTGAATTTTGAAACTGTGCAAAGTTCTAAGTTTGGGGTGATCATCTGTATAGATGAGGGAAAGTATGAAAAAAATGAGAAAATAATGGAGACACATGAATGTCTCTAGAAAAAAAGGAAGATAACTCATAGAGAAATACTTACACCGACAAAAAACTCAGGTACCAGTGAAACACTCAGAGCAAAAACTAAGTGAAGCAAATAACAAAAGAGTCGAGGTTGAGTAAAATCCCATTGTAATAAGTTGAGCACATAAACCATAAAAAAAACACAAATGCCGAGCCAAAAACCCTTTGTTTATCCATTTTATTTGTTTATCCCACCGTACCCAAGCCCGGTTGCAACCCAAATACCTCCAAAAGTGTGTGAAATATGTTTGTGTAGTAAAGGTAGAGTTCATTCTAAATTAAGAGTCGATATTGCATACATTGAATTTTGAGTGCAAAACACTTTAACCCCGAGAGTTTTGGTGAGAAGTGTGAAAAAGGTTGCAGGTGAAAAAGTATTATGATGTGGAAGTGTAGCGGAAAGTTCGGATCGGTAACCCAGAATCTTGACCAGGAAGGTGGAAAACAAGTTGCAAAGAACATAAACTGTATTATGGTAAGAAGGAATTCTGGGGTGACTTTACTGTGTTCGTCTACATTACTTAAGGACAAGAAATGAGCTAAGTTTAGGGTTGTGATCAGTTACCATTTCTACTTCGTTTCCGTCATTTATTCGGTATAAGTTCATCAAATATGTAACACTTTGGTTTGTCTTTTATTCATTTTGTTTAAGTTATGTTACTTTTTGAAAATGTATCTTTGTGTTTCTTTTATTTGAATTTCATGTCTTTTATATGCTTTTGATGGTTTGGTTTGGTAGGTGTTGGTAATTTCAGGTGCAGGTGAAAATATCCAGAGAATTTGTGCAAACGCGAAGCAAAACATGAAGTTGCAAGGGCTCTAACACGGTTACCTGTGTCACCTAACACGTGCCGTGTTAGGAGAAGAAGGAAAAGAATCTGAAGACAGAAGGTGACACGGGTGCCCGTGTCACACGACACGACCCGTGTCATACGACACGGCCTATTTCACACGACACGGCCTGTGTCAAGTCAGCTGAAGCATAAACTCTTGGAGGAATATCACAGATGCTGACACGGGTTCCTGTGTCCACTAACACTGCCCGTGTCAGCCCAGGCGTTGATAATTCTTAATTTTTGGAATTTCTAGTGTTTTTGAACCCCGGAGGCTACTTTGCACTTTTTGCATCACCTAGGAAGGACTAGGCTACTTAAACTTAATTTGAAGAAGGAAAAAGGGAATTTTTGAACGATTGAAGAATTTCACGATAGAATACTGGAGATCCAGAGGAGCTTTAGGAACAAAGAACTCTTCATGCGCGACAACAATTGAAGATCGACGAGTCCAACCTTATTGTAATGTCTACATCTAATATCTGTGTTATTTTACTTTTGAATTCTATGAGAGGCTAAACCCCCCAATGCTAGGGGGTGTCCCTGATTTGCAATGTTAAGAACACTGATCTTTTTGTTTCATTCAACATAACCATTTTATGCATCAATTTAATTGTTTAGAAGAATTTATAGTTTTACCTTATGGGACCATATGATTTCACTACTATTAACACATTAGAACCGGATGGTCGGTTAAGGTTTTCTAAATAATGATATTATAGATGATTTCACCTACGACTAGGGAAATCCTATAATAACCAGAATAATTCTTGATAATTGAATGCTTAACCTCAAACTAGTTTGAATGGACATTAAAATTAGGGTAGAAGGTTATAGGTTTTTCACTAAGGACTTAGGGAAAGATAAATCTTAAGAATCGGTAATTGAGGTTGATGAACTTTTTGTAAAGATCAAAGAGTGAAGGTTATTTCATGGAAAATCATACAGTCACCCCTAGCATCTTTTAATCAAACAGAAAAATTCACATTTTACATTCAGTCAATTAATCTTTCACAAGGATTTGTTCCAATTAAACCCAAAACTATTGTTTTTGTTTGATTGAGTTAATAATAAAACTCAGTATTTCCTACGTAGTCCTCGAGATCGATACTTTGGGAAAATCCCATTATTACTATATCAGTTAAAATAGTACACTTGCTATTTTTTCAATCACTCATGCAGAATGATAAAGTCATGCTTATGCGTGTGAAAATTGAGGATTCATGAAATAAATTATCCTACTCATGATCTAGAATTAGAGGAAGTAGTGTTTGTGCTGAAGAATTGGATACACTATCTCCATGGTTATCGATTTGAAGTGTTTAGTGATCATAAAAGCTTGAAGTACTTATTTGATCAGAAGGAGATGAATATGAGACAAAGATGATGGTTGGAATTATTGAAGGACTACGAATTTGGCTTGAAATATCATCTAGGTAAAGCTAATGTTGTAGCTGACGCTTTGAGTCAAAAGACTTTGCATATGTCTTCTATGATGGTTAGAGAACTAGAGTTGATCGAACAATTCAGAGACATGAGTTTGGTATGTGAAGTGACACCGCAAAGTGTGATATTGGGGATGTTGAAGATTAACAATGACTTCTTAGATAATATTGAAGAAGCTCAAAAGTTATATCTAAAGTTGGTAGATTTAATGATCGAGAGTAACAAATCTGCAGACATTGACTTTAAGGTAGAGGCCCAAGGTGTGTTGAGATTCTAAAACAGGATTTGTATTCCTAATGATGCTGAAATGAGAAAGATGATTATGGAAGAGAACCATAGAAACAGTTTGAGTATTCATCCGGGAGCTACCAAGATGTATCATGACTTGAAGAAGTTGTTTTGGTGGTCCGAGTTGAAATGAGACGTGGTGCAGTTTGTGTATGCATGTTTAACTTGTCAGAAGTCAAAAGTTGAACATCAGAATCCTGCAGGACTGTTGGAACCTTTAGACGTTCCACAATGGAAATGGGATAGTATATCTTTTGACTTTGTAACAGGGCTTCCAAGTACTCCAAGAGGGCATGATTCAATTTTGGTGATTGTTGATAGATTAACAAAATCAGCTCATTTCATTCCAATTAGTATCAATTTTCCTGTACCGAAGTTGGCAGAGATTTATCTTCGTGTAATTGTGAAGTTGCACGGTGTTCCATCCAGTATGGTGTTGGATAGAGATACGAGATTTACTTTTGATTTTCGGAAGAGTTTGCAGGATGCGTTGGCTTTGAAGCTGAAATTGAGTTCTGCTTATCATCCATAGACAGATGGTCAGACAGAGAGGACTATTCAGTCTCTAAAGGATTTGTTGAGAGCTTGTGTTCTTGAGCAAGTAGGTACATGGGATAGTTGTCTTCCTTTGAATGAGTTCACTTACAACAATAGTTTCCATTCTAGTATTGGTATGACACCTTTCGAGGCGTTGTATGGTCGAAGATGTAGAAAAATGCTGCATTGGCACGAATCGGGTGAAAGTGTAGTGCTAGGACCCAAAATCGTGCGACAGACTACGGAGAAGGTGAAGATGATCCAAGAGAAGATGAGAGCCTCACATAGTAGGCAAAAGAGTTACTGTAGCTATAGAAATGTTTAAGACTAAGCCATTGGATTGACTAGACTTGTACAGATCAAAATAAAAATCGCCATCGCGCTTTATTGTTTCCAAAGGAATGGGAAAAGAGCGAATAACCCAAAAGAGGGGGAAAGATTCAAGGTAAGGGGGTTGGTTATGCAAAGGGAAGGTATTAGAAACCTAAACATCTATGGTACTCTGCAGGTGTTAGCTAGCTATTTCGAATAAGGAAGAAACCACCATCAAAATAATATTTCGAATAAAGTACCTAAGGAGAGTAATATCAATATTGGATATTGGTGGGAGATATAGAGTCATTATGTTGAAGGATTATTCGATTTCCAGCAGATTTCGATTTGGACTTTTTTAGTGTTCGAATTATAAAGAGCTCCTTTATGCAAGGGTGCCAGAAATTGGAAACGGTCCAGGTAATTGGGTTATTTCAAAAGCAACGAAAGAACAAGATGCTTTGATTGGTATATATTTCGAATTTCAAATAAAGAGCGCCATTCTAGAAGACGCGTGGAAGTCAGCAAACATATGAAGCCTGCATGCTTCGAACGTGGTGTGATTTTAGAATAGAGCTGTTAGGGTCAAGACACTATAAATAGGTGTTCTTATGTTAGATTTAGGATGTTCGCTTTTATGTACTAAAATATCTCAGAATACTCAAACTTCCGTGAATTAAGGAAAACGAGTCAGAAGATACAATGTACGTGTTGAACATCATTACTTTTTTACAATTTCAATACAAGTCTTGTTATATTTAGTTCGCCATTACAGTATTTCTGACCTTCGTTATTTCGATTTACTTGCATTTCCTTGCCCTTTAAATCCTTCGATTTCCTTACATTTCCTTGCATTACAGTATTTCCTTGCCCTTTAAATCCTTCGATTTCCTTACATTTCCTTGCATTACAGTATTTCCTTGCCCTTTAAATCTTTCGATTTCCTTACATTTCCTTGCATTACAATATTTCCTTTCCCTTTAAATCCTTCGATTTACTTGCATTACAGTATTTCCTTGCCCTTTAAATCCTTCGATTTCCTTGCATTTCCTTGTTTTACTTGCCTTTAAACACAGTCACTTCGTTAGAAACTTTACTTTTACTTTATCCTTTTAGTCAAACACTTATCTTTACATTCAAGCCCAAGTCTAATTCGAAGCCTTTCCTGCCTACATTCAGTTAGTTTATTCCTATAGACCATTTTAGAAATCTTTCCTAAGACGTATTCGAACTTAACATACAATATAAGTCTATCAACATAATAAATATGAACATAAAAATGAGTTATGACACATGTGTTCTAGGATCAATCTAGTCGATCCTGCAAGTAACCAATAATAATTAGTAAATTGGAAGACTAGCGGTTGTGTTGTACCCCAAAATTTTCCCTCCCATTTTCTCAACATTTTCTCATCACAAGGCCCTTGGAGCTCAAGATCCAGATAGGGTTTCCTCTGTAAGACTTCCCCTATCACTGTTGACCCAAATTAGGGTTTGTGTTTGCACAAAGATATTTTGACCTAAAATGCCTAAGATGACTTTCATGCTCCATGTTGGACTCCCAAGTTTATCCATACCAAGTTTCAAGCCTTGATTCCAACCTTTGCCCAGTCAATTGGACAGTTGACCTAGAAATCAACTGTATTGGGGAAAAAGTCAACTGTGGCCAATTGACAGTCAAACCTCATTAAAATTGACCCACATCAACATTATGAACTCATATGAACCATTTGATCAAGTTTGGATCACAATTCCACAAGAAATTTGATCAGATCACCAAAAGGGCAAAATGGTCATTTTTAGGGTTTTGACTGCACAAAGGCAATTTTTGACTGTTTGACCTAGCCAATGGCAAAACAAGCTCACATATGGACTCAAGGACCCCATGGAATTATCTTGACATACTCAAAAAGTTCAAAAGATCCCAAATGCACAAGATTGACAGTTGAATTTTCTAGTCAATTGATCAATTTTTGACTGTATACTGAAAAGTCAAACTTTGACTTTTTGGTCAAAATCAAGTGTCAAGATTCATTTTTCATCAAAACATGCCAAATCATGAAGCTTGTTCATCAAGAAATCAAAAATCACAAATTAGGGTTTGAAATGAAGATTTTTCATAACTTAGAATTTTTCTAAGTTATGAAAAACCCTAATTTTTTCCTAACTTTGTCCCACTTTCTCATCAAGACGCATTTGGATTCAAGGAAAAGTCAAAACATGAAAGTTGTAGTCCATTGCAAAATCTACAACTTTTATTCACAAAGTTTCCTCAAAAGAAGCTTTTAGCTCAAGTTACAATTTTTGGAACAAGGGTACCAAACCATTCTTAACTTAGAGAAATTTTGACCTATTTTAGGCAGGATTTTTGCCTAACTTCAAGACCACTTTTCACATGTTTCCACTTGGAATTTCAATTTGCGTTACAAAGATGGATTGTAGTACACATTCCAAGCTTTCCAAAATGTCCAAGAACTCATCAAACAACCTTAGGGTTAGAGAGAATCGAATTTGGCAATATGGGAAAAACTCACTTTGTTTATGGCCAATTTACATGTTCATACACTTAGGCAATTTTGAACTCAGCTTGCATTCCTTGATTACAGGTCCTATATACCATTTGCAATCATAAATTTAATGCTAACCCATTGTGCCAAGACCTTATTTTATGTGTTCAAACATTGTATACAAAATTAAGCCATAAGTAGAAAAAGCATTATATCCATTTTAGAAAAGTTGAACTTTATGTCAAAGTTGCAAATCAAGAAGTACAAGGCCATATCTTTGGGCACAAGTTCAGAAGCAAAACACACTGATCAAGGGGAAAGGTTGCAGCACAATAGAGGGGCCTGTAGAAGTCTAAAACACAACTTGACATTTTGTTGCTTAAGAGAGAAGAAAACTTACAAACTAGAGGACAACTCTCATTCCTGTCAACAAGAGCTTAAGCAAACATTGTGAACATTTTCCAAACATCAAGCCTAACCTAAAACACGAGCCAACCTCTTCCAATACCTTCTCAAACACAGAATCACCATTAAACTGCACAAAAACAGGGTATTCTGCACTTGGACTTGGCTAGCTCATTTCCATTGTGCGCCTTGGCCAAAACCACTTCAAACACATCCCACACCATCCCTTGAAACTGTTCCAAGCCCTAAACACGACCTGTAACACCCCTAACCAACATCACCATTTTCATATTTTCTGTTTTGCAGTTGGAGTTTCATAACACGATTCACTTGGTTTCAAAGCAAACTAAAGGTTGGAATAGCATCCCTGGACCTCAAGCAAGCTATACCAATCCTCACCTTGCACTGAAAGCACCTCCATTACCAGATACGATTCAAGCTGAACAGGTAAGTTCATGAACTCTTATCTCTCTATCCAGGCATAGTTAGGTTTAGATTTGTGAAGAAATTATGTCATATTCATGGCCCTGAATCTGCCCATATCATTACTTTTCATTTATGTTATGTGTACTTAGAGAATTTTGAGTCTGAACATTGAACAAAAACTAGGTCAGGAATTGGGGGAGAAGAAATTCTCTCTCATTTCTGAGAGTTAGATTGACTTCTTTATATGTCCAGAATCGTGGCTTGATGCTCTACATTTCTTGTGTTATGAGTTTTGCTTGAAAGTCCAGGAATCAGGAGATAGGAAAACGCGTGTTTGTTGTTGTTCAAGCAAGTTCAGAGGTTGAAGACAAAGTCTTCTTGGGCTGGGCCTGAGTTGACTTCTTATTTGCACCATGTTTTTACTTTTGAACCCCTTTGGCCCATTGTGCTTATTTGAAACATTTTTTTGACTTTTTTTTTGTTATTTCTGACTTATTTATTTTTTCTCATAATATTAAAAATATAAAAAATATTTTTCAAACCATTTTTGTATTTATTAAGCATTTATTTGTTTAAATTGATATTTGTACATAAATAAGCATAAATATACTATTATTTAAAATAACTAAAAATAATACAAACATATTTTATTTCTGACTTTTATTTCATGTTATTTCTTGAAAACATTTTATAATAAAAATATACTTTTTTTTATAACATTAAACATTTCATTTTTTGTACATATAATATATATTTAATAAATAATGTAAATACATATATGTTTATTAATATATTTAGAAAAATATAAAAATAAATACATTTTATTTTTTTATTAATATTATGACCTCAAAATACTTTTTTTTACAATATATTTTCTTTATTTATTTTTTGTACATAATTAATAAATATTACATATATTATATAATAAATACTTTTTATTTATAAAATTAGGGTTTTACACTAAATACATAAAAATACCAAAAATTAATTAATTTTAATTTTATTTATTTGATACATGATAAATACTTTTTACATACATATGAAAACCATTTTGGCATTTTGCATATTTATTTTTATTTTATTTAATACTTGTGTAATTAAATACCTTGTAGAATTTCAATTTGATGTAATAGCTTAGGTTTTAATTCTTGTCAAAATGCCCCCATTTGAACATTTGTACCCCCCATCCCATATATTGTGTTGTAATAACTTAGGACCTTTTATTTTTCGCATTTAAAAGCTTTCTAATTATGCCATGTTAGAATTAGGGTTTGTATGCAAATCAATTAACCAAAAATAGTTTGACCTAACTTCAAGATAAACAAGCATGAAAATGGACAACACTAATCACACTTGCACCCCTAGGGTATTCCACTTGTTGCCTTCAATAATGGGCCATATTGCATGTTAGGTCTCTTTGGGCAAAACAACACAATTCAAATGATCATAGTCCCTCGATGACGCTTTTGAAAGTTGCCTAAAAATGATCAAGTCCCTTAAAGAAAATTGCCCAAAGATACTTGGCACCATTGCAATTATGGTCTAAACGATGACCCACGCCCGTCCCTTTCACATCCTAACACAAGATTGTCCACCAAATACAATGGTGGAACAAAATTGTTAAAAGGGTTAAAACATAGCAAAGATCTTTGAGAAATGTAGGGTAGATAGCTCTTGGTTACTTGCCCCCCTTGCAAAACAAAAACACTTGCCTATTTTTTCAAAACCATACATCACTACACTTTCAAAACAACTTTCAAAAACATTGAAAACCTTTTTCAAAAGACATACACCTTTGTATACATCCCAACATGGATCATTACAAAGGTTGCCACCACATTGGCCTCTTTTCAAAATCCACACACAAAACACCGTTTCAAACAATTGAAAATTAAGGCAAGTTGATCTAAGCAAGTAACTAAGAGCCCATGGATAACCATGGATAGAAAGGGTGCTAATACCTTCCCTTTCTATAATCTACTCCCCGAACTCAAGAAAACATCTCAAAGGTTTTTGCTGTGCTTTTTAACCTTTCCTTAGGATAAAATAAAAAGTCGGTGGCGACTCTTGCTCAACCGAAACATTTGCGAAAACAAACGCAAAACCTCAAGTCAGTTCTCCCACCGTATCACAGGTTGTTTACTAGAAATCACTGTAAACAAATTGGCACACCTGGTGGGACAGTGTCATAACAAAAAGTTTTATTAAACATATTAGAGAAGTTTTAGGATTTTCTGAGTGTGGAGCACGTTTCGGTACATGAACCTTCGAAGCGGAAAAATAAAGAATAACAATCCACATATACCCAGAAAACAACGTACTAAAACAATGGTTAATACAACCAACCAAGATGGGGTACAAAATCCCCCACAGGGGGCTGCAACAATCGTTTCAAGTTCGATTGATGCCTCTAATGCCATTCCTGTTGGCAGTTCGAATACGATCCCAGTAAGTACATTAGACATGCCATCAAACATGTCTTCAGTGCAAACTGCGCCACACATAGGGAATCAACAGTATTCGACCCCCTTAGGCCTCCAGGTTTCGAACCTTTGAGACCCAGAAATCCTCAGTATGGGATGCCAACTTCGTTTATGGCAGGGTTACATAATACAACAACTTCTTCCCCACTCTAAGGATCTGGGTCGGGAATGAACCATTTGGGTACAAATTTCCAGAATACAGGAAACTTCACCCAATTGCCTACTCTTACAACTAATAGTCAGGCAGCGCTTAGACAACAGATGGATGATATCAATCATGATATGATAGGAATCTTAGCCCGCGAAATGAATGCTATTTTCAATCCCCTAATCCAGAATATAAATAGAACAAACCAAGAAAATGCAGCCCAGATGGCCAGAATAGCAGATTTTTTTGGTGCCCCTAATGTGCCTGCAAGGCGTAGGCAAGACCCAGTGGTAATTCGAAATAAAGAACCCATAATTGAACAAATTCGACCCCATGTACAAGTGGTCGAAGAAATAAATATAGGGGTAAGATTAAGAGACCAGGGAATTTAGGAAGTTCAGAATGAACAGCCTAGACCTATAATCATGGTGAATAGGGACCAATATGTAGACGAAATTGTTCATAGAATTAGGAATGACAATTTAGTGGCAGAAAATAACTTCACCACCATGATTGAAAGAATAATGGCCCAGAATGGTTTAAATTCAGGATTTAGGAGGCCAAATTACACATCTCCTATTATAGATTATATTTTGCAAACAGAATTACCCAGGGGCGTTAAAGTTCCTAAATTCACGAAATTTGCTGGAGATACAAGTGAATCAACAGTGGAACATATAGCAAGATATTTAACAGAAGCAGGAGATATAGCAAATCATGAAAATCTTAGGATAAAATACTTCCCAAGTTCTTTAACAAAGAACGCTTTCACTTGGTTCACCACCTTGCCCCCTGGATCTGTGGACACATGGCCTTATTTAGAAAGACTTTTCCATGAAAAATTTTACATGGGTCAGTCTAAAGTCAGTCTCAAGGAACTAGCAAGCATTAAGAGAAAATTCACGGAACCAATAGATGAATATTTGAATAGATTCCGTTTATTAAAATCCAGATGCTTCACAGTGGTCCCTGAACATGAATTGGTCGAAATGGCTGCTGGGGGCCTAGATTATTCCATTCGAAAGAAATTGGATACACAATATCTTAGAGATATGGCCCAACTAGCAGACAGAGTGCGTCAGGTCGAAAGATTAAAAGCTGAAAAAGCTAGGGCTAGTAAAAATCACAAGAAAGAGAGAATAGCCTACATAGAGGCTGAAGAGGAAAAAATAGATGATCCTCAAGACCTTTATGATTTCGATCAGTTCGAAATAGATCTTGCAGAACTAAAAGAAGCACCCCCTTATGCTTGCAAAGTTCTACTTCCTTCCAATGGAAAGGATTCTGTCGAAAGTGAAAGGAATGATAAATTCCCCAAGAAAATCTATACTTTCGATATAACTAAATGTGATGAGATATTTGATCTACTTGTTAAAGATGGCCAGTTAATAGTTCCTCCTAACCTTAAGGTTCCTCCGTTGGAACAAAGGAAAAAGAGGGGCTTTTGTAAATATCACAACTTTTTAGGCCATAAAACCTCACAATGTTTTCTTTTCAGGGATCTGATACAAAATGCAATCAAAGATGGCAGGCTGAAGTTCTCAGACAAGGGAAAGAATCCAATGAAAGTTGATACTGATCCGTTCCTGATGGCGGAGACTAACTATGCTGAACCTCTAGACATCAATATGGTGGAAATTGCTGAGGGGAAAGTTGAGTCGAAGGAGGAATTCGAAGAGGATGGGGACTTTATCTTAATCGAAAACGAAAGAGAGGCTATTGATGGCTTCCCATTGATAAAAAACGAAATAGAGGCTACTGATGGCCTCCCAAAGGTGCTCAAAGCAAAGATATTAAGTGATAGAAAATTGGCTAAGGCCACTGAAGGTCTTAGGATGAAATTTGAGGAAGTCAAAATTTCTGATGACCAAATGCTGGGAGTGAATATGGTGGACTTCGAACAGCCTAACACTAAAATGGAAGAAGTGGAACGCTGTTTAGAGAGGGAAAGAGAACAAAGAAGAGAGAACTTACCTAGAAAGGACGCAGGTTTGCGTGAATACCTCTTCCACTGTCATAAGAAAAATCAGGAAAAGTTGCTATGCCCAAGGTGCAGTATCATCTGCAACCCTAGAATTGCTGCTGAATTCGAAAGGGCCCAGCGTGAATGAACATGAGTCAACTGAAGGCAAGACAACCAACTATACAAAGTCTATCCAAAAGCTGATGAAAGTCTGCTCGAATTCCTGGTTCATTGCCACAAGATTGGAACAGAATGCTTGATATGTCCCAGATGTGCAGCAGTGTATGATAAGGAAATGGCTGAAGCATTCGAGAGAATTCTGTTTGTGTCAGGCTGGGGGCACCCAGGTAGAATGCCTTCGAATCTTGTTAGCACAGCCAGAAGTTTGCCAAGGAGGCCAGATAGCCCTTATCCCAGGGGAGCAAAGAGAGTTTCCTTTAAACTACCTGCAGAAATCCCCACTGACAGATGGCTGCAAGTGAATACTGATAAGGGAAAAGGAAAGTGGTGCAGTTTCGATCAAGGAGACAGGACTGCAATGGCTTACAGAAGGCAATTCAATTTGAACAGGATGGAAGAAATAAGATTGGAGAATTATAAAGGCAGAAACCCAATGTCTCGCTCTTAGTGGCGCAGACACCAGAGAAACCAAAAAGCTGCAAGGGATTCGAAACCTACAGGAGTAGGAGAATCCAGTACCAATAGCCCAACATCACTGAACCAGACTGGGGGCAAACCCCCAGTGTCCAGGAAACTTTTTTCTCCACAAAAGGACGCTAAGGAATATGACTCAGAAGGAAGATGCGAATGAAGAGGACTTAATGATTGATGCCTTCGAATCTGAGGGGGAACCCTTCTTCAATGCAAACTGCAATGTAGTTTCGGTGTTGCCTTGTGAGTACAATCAGGAAACAGAGGTTTATGTTGATGAGGAGACTGATGAGGACGAAATGGCCAGACATAGGCCAGTATGCTATTATGTGATGAACAATGGAGCGGTCGAAGAGCAGAACGCTTTCTTCGAAAATCCAGACGAAGGAATGAAAAACCATCTCAAACCCTTATTCATCAGGGCAAAGGTGGAACAATATGGTGTGAACAAGGTTCTGGTAGATGGTGGAGCTGCTGTCAATCTGATGCCCCAATTCATGCTAAAGAGAATAGGAATGAAAGATTCAGATGTTAGACCTCACAACATGGTGCTTTCGAATTATGAAGGGAAGGTTGGCCAGACTTTGGGAGTAATACAAGTTAACCTGACAGTTGGTTCCCTCACAAGGCCAAAAATGTTTATGGTCATTGCTGCAAAAGCAAATTACAATCTATTGCTTGGCAGGGAATGGATCCATGGAGTTGGGGCAATACCTTCTTCAATGCATCAAAGGCTGGTGTTGTGGAGAGATCATGGGATTGTTGAAAATATAGAAGCAGACCAAAGTTACTATATGGCAGAAATCAACAATGTGGACAAAAGAAATTTCGACAGAAATATGGCCAACATAGGGCCATGTCACCCTCCTGAGGAATATTTCGAGCCTAATGAAAACGCTTATTATTCCCTAACCTTGCGTCCCAATGGATTCCAATGGGATAGGGAAATCATGTGGGATGGGCAGGTGACTGAGAAAGATGGAGAGACTTCGACGATACGGCCAACTGGCTGGGCAAGCGAAGGTTATTATGACTGAATCAAATTACTACCAAAAGATTTCGGCCTATTTGGCTGAGAACAAACGAAGAACGGCTCTCGAAGCCGAAATACAAAACATGGCTGTCGAAGCCATAGACAAAAAAGAAAACGCAAATCCTGAAAGAAACCATTCGTCCTCACCATGTGATGGACAAAATTTTGAGCTGATGGATCAAATACTAGATGCCATTTATGATCAAGAGCCCTTGGGGTTCGAAAAGGATCCAGAGTCATCAAGCGCTAAGATGCTAGCCCAAGATCCTTTGGAGGAAGTTGATATTGGGGATGGTGTTGAAAAAAGGATTACATACATCAGTGCGAAGCTTAGTCCCAATTTAAAAGGCAAAGTGGTTAAAATGCTCAAACAAAATAGGGATTGTTTCGTTTTCAACTTAGCAAACTTGCTCTTGCATAAGTTGAGTTTTGCATGAGTTTTTGATACTCTCGAAATAGCCTGGATGAGTCAAAGAACAAGTATTTCTTTATATCTGTCGAAATACATGTTCTTGGGGGGCAATTTGTTAGCTGGCTATTTCGAATAAGGAAGAAACCACCATCAAAATAATATTTCGAATAAAGTACCTAAGGAGAGTAATATCAATATTGGATATTGGTGGGAGATATAGAGTCATTATGTTAAAGGATTATTCGATTGCCAGCAGATTTTGATTTGGACTTTTTTAGTGTTCGAATTATAAAGAGCTCCTTTATGCAAGGGTGCCAGAAATTGGAAACGGTCCAGGTAATTAGGTTATTTCGAAAGCAACGAAAGAACAAGATGCTTCGATTGGTACATATTTCGAATTTCAAATAAACAGCGCCATTCTAAAAGACGCGTGGAAGTCAGCAAACATACGAAGTCTGCATGCTTCGAACGTGGCGTGATTTTAGAATAGGGCCGTTAGGGTCAAGACACTATAAATAGGTGTTCTTATGTTAGATTTAGGATGTTCGCTTTTATGTACTAAAAGATCTCAGAATACTCAAACTTCCGTGAATTAAGGAAAACGAGTCAGAAGATACAATGTACGTGTTAAACATCATTACTTTTTTACAATTTCAATACAAGTCTTGTTATATTTAGTTCGCCATTACAGTATTTCTTCCCTTCGTTATTTCGATTTACTTGCATTTCCTTGCCCTTTAAATCCTTCAATTTCCTTACATTTCCTTGCATTACAGTATTTCCTTGCCCTTTAAATCCTTCGATTTCCTTACATTTCCTTGCATTACAGTATTTCCTTGCCCTTTAAATCTTTCGATTTCCTTACATTTACTTGCATTACAGTATTTCCTTTCCCTTTAAATCCTTCGATTAATTGCATTACAATATTTCCTTGCCCTTTAAATCCTTCGATTTCCTTGCATTTCCTTGTTTTACTTGCCTTTAAACAGTCACTTCGTTAGAAACTTTACTTTTACTTTATCCTTTTAGTCAAACACTTATATTTACATTCAAGCCCGGGTCTAATTCGAAGCCTTTCCTGCCTACATTCAGTTAGTTTATTCCTATAGACCATTTTAGAAATCTTTCCTAAGACGTATTCAAACTTAACATACAATATAAGTCTATCAACATAATAGATATTAACATAAAAATGAGTTATGACACATGTGTTCTAGGATCAATCTAGTCGATCCTGCAAGTAACCAATAATAATTAGTAAATTGGAAGACTAGCGGTTGTTTACTAGAAATCACTGTAAACAGCAGGAACCTCTTTTTAAAATCTGTATATTTTGGCTATAAAATGTTGTATGTAAAATAGATGGTGGAGGTGAGAAAAGAAGTAGTTTTTTATGATTTTTTCACCCGCCGCGGTTGCGAACCTTTAGTTCCTACGTACTATCTTATGTGTGTTGTACCCCAAAATTTTCCTTCTCATTTTACTCAACACATACTCTTAGAGGTTCTCAATTGCGCAAGGTTGACCAAGAATTGACCAAGATAATTCTCCTCCTAAGGCAATGAACCCCCAACTAGGGTTTCAATTTTCATCAAGATGGTTGAGCTCCAAGGATCCCAAATGTTCTCCATGGTTCTAATATGTCTTCAAGATCATCCAAGCCAAATTTCATGCCTTGCACAATAAGTTTGCTCAGTCAATTGCTCAAGTATTGGAAAATCAACTAAGTTAGGTCAAAAGTTAACTGTGGCCTATATACAGTAAAAATTCAATATTTTTTGTCAACAACATCGTTTTTAAGTGATAATTATCATTTGATCAAGGGTTGACCATGATTCCTCAAGAAATTCTCCTAATTCATCAAAAGTCAAATTTGCAAAATTAGGGTTTCTATAGGAAAAGTCATCTGAACTTTGACTGGGCATAACTTTCTCATACTTTGTCCATTTGGCCCAACCAAAGACCATATTGAATAGAATTCAATTCCCCACAATCCATCTTTTATCTTCAAGTTCAAGAAGTGAACCATTTGAAAGATGTAAGCTCATACATTACATGTCATTTTCAGAAAGTCAATAAAAGACACTTTTTGTCCAGACCTTTTACATCAAGATAACCTCTTCAAATGCAAAAATGATCAAAAGAGGGATTGAATTAGAAATCTTGAGCTTTCCAAAAAGTCCGAGATCATTTCCTTGGGATAAATATTGAGCAAGTTATGGTTTTCCCAAGTTGGGAATTTTTGGAAAATTCAAAAATCCTACATCGAGCAAAGTTGAGTTTTCAAGGCATTAACTCATTTATTTGAGTTTTAAACTTCTCCATGGCATATTATAGGACCCATAATCTCCCCCCCTTGTTGTCTTACTTTTTATCAATTTATTTTCCATTTATTTGGATTTATTTTCAATAAAACATGAAATAAGTGGTTTAAATAACAAAGGGAGATGTATATCACAAATGGGCTTGGAATTATCTTGCACAAGGGCCCAAGCCACACAACAAATGATGTCCAGGTTCATCCCTTTCAAGAAATGGCGCAAGTCATTTTGGGCAAGTTTTCAAATTTTGCATTATGGTTCTTTAAAACATCAATTTGGTAAGTTTTTGAATATTATATCAATACTTCATTACAAGGCATTATGGCATGGATTTTGAATTTAAGACCATTCATTCCCTCCCTCCTATATATATTGGACCATTTGCAAGCATTAAAAAGAAAATAAGACACTTACCACGCTACATAAGCCCTCTCTCAAACTCTCCATTTTCATAAATTTGTCAAAAAATTTGCAACCGCACATACAAGCTGTTTCGTGGAAAACTAACACTATAGTCATTCTCCCAGCATTCCCAAGAATTGATCCAGGGCATCCCTAGGCCCTTGCACGACCAAGAACACTACATATCCGAACTTGTGTATTTGGTAAAAAATTTAATTGGAATTTCATTTATCTGTACATTTTAATGCCTTGGTTTGTTTGAATGTTGCACAGGACCTAAAACTACGAGGTTTGGGCGTGATCATCACAAGGTTTGAGCTTGAAATCCAATCGTGCCATAGCTAGGACACGATCTGCATTTCATGCTCATATCGCAGGATACATGCCCATTTTATTTTGTTTTTTTGTTCTATTCTTTATGTTTTATTTCTTCTTTTGATTTTATTTTTATTAATTAACCTTACAACAAAAAAAATCACAAAAATAATAATTAACTTTTTTTAAATAGATAATTAATTAATTAATTAGTTAATATTTTCCTAAAGTAATGATTAAGTAGAACTAGGTTTTATATTTCATAATTCTTATTTTCTTTAATATTCAAAAATCAAAAAATATTAATTAGGTTTTAATGTTATTAATTAGACATTAATTTAATATTTTCGTAAATTAAAAACCAAACAAAAAAAAGCCTTTTCTTTTCTTAAAACTAATTCAAAAAAACATCAAAAAGTTTCCTTTATGCATTTTCCTATTTCGCGCGCATTTTCTTCTTTCGCACTTTTATATTCCTGTACATATCAATGTAGCCAAACTATAAGGCATTTTTATTGTTTTCCTTTATATTTCTCCCGGTTTTGGACTTGTAATTAAATCCCTCTTCCCGAAGCCATGTAATAGCGTAGGAAATTACGTTTCCGCACTTTATATTTTTGTACATATATTAACTGTTAGATGTATGGCTAATAGGATTGCATGAATAAGATAAAACCAATCGCTAGAAAACTAAACATAAAGACTAATATATCTGAAATCAAATAAACTTGCACATACGCACCCCTAGGGTATCACCACTTCGGTTGCCTTCGGTAAACGGTTATGAAGTATAGGGAGTTTTAGTGGTCGCCCTCGAGTCCAAAAAAGATCAAAATGACCCATTCGAATGTTGCCTCGGAAAGATCTTTAGGACTTTAGGGTAATTACTAAAGTTTCTTAACCATTGTTTTTGTGAATGTAAAAACGTCCCTTTCGATTGTCCCTTAAACTCCAACGTTGGGGATACCTACTCCTTAATAGTAGGAAAGCGCTGTCTAAAGGAAATGAGAAAAAACGAACAACTTTTTTTTTCTGAGTAGGTAGATAGTTCCTAGGTACTTGCTCAAAAATCTCAAAATCTTTTCACACAAACACTTTTAAAACAGTTTTTAAAAACAACTTCGTCACACTCTTGAGGATAGAAATAAGAGTTATCACGAAGTAAAACAATTTTTTTTTCAAAACACACACACAATGCAATTTCAAAATGAGCAAAGTGCTTAAGAGCCCGTGGAAAACCACGGATAGAAAGAGTGCTAATACCTTCCCTTTCTATAATCTACCCCCTTACTTAGAAAACTCTCGAAAAAGGTTTTTTCTGTTCTTTTTTTACCCTTCCTTTGTTGGATAAAATAAAAGACAGTGGCGATTCTTGCTTACCGCATATTTGCAAATGCAAATGCAAAACTAGTATTAACAGTCGGTTCTTCCACCGTATTATAGAACTGGCGACTCTGCTGGGGACATGATTTATAAAGTGGGGTTTACCTTAGGATCTAGGTCATTTTAATTGCTTCTTTGGCTTGTCTTGTTTGATTTACTTTTAAGGGTATCTGTTTGGGTTGTTTGGATCCTAAACTCGGATCGGGGAATTCCTTTTAGGTAAGTAGCAATAAACTATGAGGGAGCTGTGCAGGGTATACCGACACAGTTGAAATAGTAGCTACATTAATGCGATACTTTGGTGTGTACCAGTAGCCCTTGAGTAATCAAGGATAATACGGGGCCGCTGAGTGGTATCAAAAGCATCAACTGACCTTAGCACCTTAATTGACCAACTTGGCTTTTTAGGACGTAGTGAGATAGCCGTCTTTGGTGTAAACCCAAAGTCGGTTGATACTAGATGCTACACTCATTGAGGTTTGACTCTTGAGTTTTGTTTGGTGGCAAGTCAATTGTTTATCAGAACGAAATTTAGGGGGAAAGATCAGTGATATTGAGATCCCTTAGAACTCGGTTACTATTATAGGACAGGTTGAACCAATCCAACTTCAAGAGGGTACTACCTTAAAACCCATGCAAGCCTAAACCTAAGGCTGTTTGTGTGACTTGTTTGCCTTCAACTTGAACTACTTGCAGGGTTTTATTACCTGACAACATGATTTCCTTGCATGATTTGTTTAAAGTCATTATCCAATAACTTAGATTTCTTGCAGGGTTCACTTGTTTTCATCACCTTACACTTTTTCTTAACGTATAACATACACATCATAACATCATGCCATAACATTTCCTTAACCATTTCAAGGATCTCAAGGGTTTGTGATGCAGGTTATGATAAATCAGACGTCTAGCAAGAGGAAAGGGGATTTGTTTTCCTCTAGCCAATGTCGCCAGAAGATCAAAACTCAACAACTTGAGTCAGGGGCTATGACCCACTCGATATAGTGAGCCTGACTCTCGTAGGAGGACCTTCAATGATACAAACTGCTTTAATCAAAGTTATAAAATTCAACGCCTAACATTTTTCATGTTTCCCCCGCGAGATCCTTGAAAACATTTGCATATCATACATGTCATCGCATAACAGGTAGGATCCTGTACAGGTCTCTCATGTTCTCGTTGTTTATTAGAGCAATGGCTCTCCAACAAGACAACAAAGATCTTCAAACTCAAGAGGTTCCGTTCATGGATATGTTCCTAAACCTATCCAAGGGGCAGGAAGAATTGAAAGCCCTCCTCACTGGGAATCTGACCAAGAAACGTCCTAATAACAACAAGGATGACCAGGTTGAACAGCTGCAGGTTGAGATGGAAGCAATGAGAATCCAAATGTTGGGGCAGATGGTTCTTATCAAAAGCCTAGCCCGGGGACAAGAAGAGCTGAGGACCATTGTCAATAAGCTTCAACAAGACGGATTCAACCGTATGAAACAAACAGTCGAGGCTGGCGGTCAAGTCATTCATCAACCCTTGATGGGACAAAAAGTTGGCTTGGAGAGTAGACCTTTCCAAATTGCTGCTACGTCACAAGCCCAACCACAACCTCGCCAACAACAACAGGGAAATCGGTGTACGCAGAATACATCTGAAAGACACTTTACCGAAATCAATATGTCATTGGCTCAAGCATTGCAACACATGTTGGAGGCCAAGCTGGTTACGTTAAAGGACCCTCCTCAGAATCCCAACACAGCCTCCCTAAGGTACAATCCAAATGCAAGATGTGCATACCACTCCAACAGTCCTAGACATGACATCAATAGTTGTTGGACCTTGAGAAATAAAATTTAATACCTGATTGACGAAGGAGCGCTAGAATTCGCACAAGATGGTCAACTGGAATTCTTCTTCCATTCCTCCAAGGCACATCAACTAAAGTGACAAGTTCTGACAAGAAGGCTTTTCGTTCATTAGAATTTTTCAAGTTGTAATTGTCTTTTTATTTGTTCGAACACTTATTTATGTCAAACTTTGTTATTTCATCAATGCATTGCATATGTTTGTCTTGAATTATTTCATTCATTGTCACTATACTTAAATTGTGTTTTACTTCCTTTTTGTGATATTCAACTCTCGATCAAAAGCTCTAAGCCTTTAGAGGGAGGATGACCAAAACGATACCACAATCCATACATGGTGCTTTTGAACAGACCTTGCTGACGATGTACAAACATTGTTTCAAATCCCAAACAGTGGAGTTATAAGGAAGATAATACCTATTCAACCTCTTTGAGCCAAAGAAGTATGAGTTTTTCTTTTCACGCAAATTAAAACCCTTAATCATAACCTGGGGAAGGGTAGTTTCTCAGTCAATTCAGACGCGCATTCAGTCGCAATCTTCCGCTTCGTACACAATGAATGGCATCGAAGACATCCTTCCAAATCAAAAGACGGTGATGGTTCTGAATAATCATCAAAGCAGACAATCATTATTTTTCAAAAGAAAAGGCCGTTAAGTCAAAACCTATGAAGGAGACTTAAGAAAAAACTAGGGCATCCCGCTAACTGTAATCGCAAAAGAAACAGTTCAGGAAAAAGAAGGGATAACGAAAACCAAAAAAAAGGTTACTACAAATCCTTGACAAAAAGAAGATTTCAAAAATGACTGCCTCTTCAAAATAAACTTTCAGTATCTGAACCATCACTGGAACATCGAGGACAAGATGCCTGACTCAATTGGGATATGAACGCATAATTAACTGAGCACGGGATCAAAAAACATCACGAAGAACGGGTGGGTACAAATAAACTTTGAGCCTTTACCCTTTGTTTCTTAAACCATGAACCAGGCCAAGTTATAACCCTTAAAAGTCCTAGCTGAAGCATGGGTTAGTTCGAAAGCATACTGTTATAAAAGGTATCCTGACTCCTGTTGGGTTCGCTATAAATCCTGAGTTGACATCACACTTTTACAAAATTTGTTTGTTTTACTAAACAATGAATTTTCAAACTTCAAGACAGACATAAGCTTTGCATTCTTAAAATACCATTATTTGCATATGACTATTTGTTCAACAGCAGAGAAATTTGCACGATGGATATTCGATGAACATAAATCTTCTCAGTGGATAGAATCAACTTAGATGGAAATACATTCCAATGATAGGCCATTCATAATCAAGGGGCATAGCATGGTGTCCAGCTGATATGGGGCGGTCAAGTCAAGGTTCAAGGAATCTTTCAAAAATGCCAAATAGCCAGGGGCAGAACTCCATCTGAATCACTTGGGACATTGGACATGAATTCCAACAACGAATCCTATACGATCAAACAAACACCTTCTGGAAATGTGATAACATTTACTACTAAGGACAATGACAATTCTTCACACCCGGTGAACATGGACATAGTCAAAAAAGACTACGCATGAAAAATACCCGCTAGGTTGACAGGCCTAGGAAAAAATAAGGGCATCCCGGTAAACCAAAAAGAGTTCGGGCAAAAATTAGGGATAAAAACGAAAAATTTGTACACCCGGCAAGTCGAAAACCTGAAAAGAAGGCTTAGGAAAAAAAGGGTATCCCGGTGGACTGAAAATCTGAAAAAGACAGTCCGAGAAAAAGTTAGGGATTAAAGCGTACGACTACATCCCATCATCTTGTCACTTGTCTAATCAGTAGAAGGTTTATTACCCTGATCTGCATTCACCAAGGACTCCAAGTGTTAGGATAACAGTCAAGCCATCTACAAAATCCCCGGTTGATATTTTCTACAATAGGTATCGAGACAGGGGCATTCTACTACAAGGTCACTTCTATGTTCTTAGAATGCATCCTATTGATGTCAGGTGTTATCATACCCTCGGTAGAGAAAAATCTCCAAATTACTGCTCCAACGAAAATTCCCCAATGAAGTCGCCAAGCTTCTCGGGATTTCCCAATGGAAACATTATGAATAAAGCAGATTATCATATAGAAACGGTTCAGGTACGATTCAAAAACAGATGTCATCCTGACACCTACTCCAGATTCTATCCTAGTACAATGCAAATACGATCCAGAGACGGATGTCATTCTGACACTTATTTTAACATATCATCTAGAAACGGTTCAGGTATGATCCAAGGACGAATGTCATCCTGACACTTATTCAAGATTCTCATCTAGAAACGGTTCAGGTAAAATCCAAGAATGAATGTCATCCTGACACTTACTCCAGATTCTCATCTAGAAAAGGTTTAGGTACGATCCAAAGACGAATGTCATCCTGACACTTACTCCAGATTCTCATCTAGAAACGGTTCAGGTACGATCCAAGGACGGATGTCATCCTGACACTTACTCCAGACTCTCATCTAGAAATGGTTCAGGTACGATCCAAAAATGGATGTCATCCTGACACCTACTCCAGATTCTATTCAAGTACAGTGCATATACGATCCAGAGACGGATGTCATTCTGACACTCATTCAACACAGGTTTCAAGTAAAGTGCAGATACGATCCAGAGACGGATGTCATTCTGACACTCATTCAACACATGTTTCAAGTATAGTGCAGATACGATCCAGAGACAGATGTCATTCTGACACTCATCCAACACATGTTTCAAGTACATTGTAGATACGATCCAGAGACGGATGTCATTCTGACCCTCATTCAACACATGTTTCAAGTACAGTGCAGATACAATCCAAAGACGGGTGTCATTCTGACACTCATACAATACATGTTCAAGTACAATCACGACATAGATCCATCCATAAAATCTCCAACAGGCACAGGGGTAGAAATGTCCTGATGCGAAGTCATCGCCGTATCCTCAGCATACGTCCTAGTGACGTCTATGTTCCCCACAGAGTAAAAAAAACCAAAGTTTTGGTCTCTTCTTCCCCAAGTAGGAATTACTTTATCCAGCAATGTTCCTTCAGAGAGCTGAAGTCTGTTTTCCCCAGCCCAGTTTTAACGGTTCATAAAACCTCCTCCCGGGTAGAGTTTATTTCAGAAACTGCGGAAGCTCATTCCCCAACAGAGTTTATTTCTCTACATCAGCAGAATCTTCTAACAAGCATCTCCCTCCACATAGTTATTCTCAAGCAGAGTCAATCCCCGATAGAACATCCTCAAACAGAAAGAGGAAATCCTCGACAAATCATCTCTACTCATCATCCCCAGTGGAAGTAGAAGAACCACTTTTTCTACAACGGTCAGGAATTCAATTTCCAGTACTCTCCAGCAGTAGTCAGGGATTTATTTTCCCAGACTCGGATATGTCACAATAGCATTTCATGTTCATACATCATGACGTGCGCATACATATTGCATACAGCATAATCTCATTTATTTTGAGAACATCATCACACAGTGCATTTCATGCATCGCATATAATTAGTCCTGTACCTTTTCAGGAAAGATGGTTATTGTGATACGGTGGGAGAAATGACTATGAGTTTTGCGTTTGTTTTCGCAAATGTTTCGGTTGAGCAAGAGTCGCCACCGACTTTTTATTTTATCCTAAAGGAAAGGTTAAAAAGCACAGCAAAAACCTTTGAGATATTTTCTTGGGTTCGGGGAGTAGATTATAGAAAGGGAAGGTATTAGCACCCTTTCTATCCATGGTTATCCATGGGCTCTTAGGTACTTTCTTAGATCAACTTGCCTTGGTTTTCAATTGTTTGAAATGGTGCTTTGTGTGTGGTTTTGAAAATGTTTTGAAAAAGATGCCTTGTCTAGGCTACCCTTGTAACAATTCTTTACTCGAATGTTTTATAAAGGTGTGTATCTTTTCGAAAAGATGTTTCAAATGTTTTTGAGAGTTTGTTTTGAAAGTGTTTGTGAAGTGTGGTTTGAAAAATAGGCAAGTGTTTTTGTTTTGCAAGTTGACAAGTACTTAAGAGCCATCTACCCTAAAGTTCTCAAAGATTTTTGCTATGTTTTAACCCTTTTAACAATTTTGTTCCACCATTGCATTTGGTGGGCAATCTTGTGTTAGGATGTGAAAGGGACGGGCGCGGGTCATCGTTTAGACCATAATTGCAATGGTGCCAAGTATCTTTGGGCAATTTTCCTTTAAGGGACTTGATCATTTTTAGGCAACTTTTCGAAAGCGTCATCGAGGGACTATGATCATTTGAATTGTGTTTGTTTTGCCCAAAGAGACCTAACATGCAACATGGCCCATTATTGAAGGCAACAAGTGGAATACCCTAGGGGTGCAAGTGTGATTAGTGTTGTCCATTTTCATGCTTGATTATCTTGAAATTAGGTCAAACTATTTTTGTTATTTTTGATTCGCATACAAACCCTAATTCTAACATGGCATAATTAGAAAGCATTAAAATGCGAAAAATAAAGTTCTAAACTATTACAACACAATATATGGGAAGGGGGGTACAAATGTTCAAATGGGGGGTATTTTGACAAGGAATTTAAACCTAGACTATTACATCAATTTTGAATTATTTACAAGATATTTAATTGCACAAATTAAATGGAAATAAAATAAATATGCAAGATGCAAAAAAATGTTTTTATGTGTATGAAAAAGAGTATTTTTATATGTCAAGTAAACAAAATAAAAAGTATTAATTTTTGGGTATTTTTATGTTTAGGGTAAAACCCTAATTTTATTAGGTAAAAGGTATTATTTATTTAATATGTAAAATGTTTATTTATTATATACAAAAATAAAATAAAAATGAAGTACATTTGTAAAAAAAGGTATTTTTAATGTCAAATATTAATAAAAATAAAATGTATATATTTCATATTTTTTACCTAAATATTCTAATAAATATAGATGTATTATTATTATTTACTAAATATATATTATATGTACAAAAATAATAATATTTAATATTTATAAAAAAAGTATATTTTATATCAAATATTTTCAGAAGATAAAATAAAATAAAAAATAAAAAAAATGAATGTATTTGGTATTTATTCCTAATATTCTAAAAAAAGTATTATGTATTTATTTACATACAAATATCAATATAAACAAATAAATGCCTAAAAAATATAAAAATGGTGTGAAAAATATTTTTTATATTTTTAATATTATTAGAAAAAATAAATAAGTCAGAACAAAAAAGAAAAAGTCAAAAAAAACATAAAAGTAAACATAATGGGCCAAGGGGGTGTAGAAGTAAAAACATGGTGTGAAAAGAAACAACAAAACAGGCTCAGCCCACGTGGAGCTTCTTCAACCTCCAGCCAGAAACTTTGTCAAAAACGCGCGCTTGGAACACTGATTCAAACACCTGGATTCTTGGACTTTTAGCACAAACTTACAACATAAGAAATGTTAATCATCAAGCCACGATTCTGGACATGTAAAGAACTCCTCCTAACTCTCAGAAATGAGAGAGAATTTCTCCATTCCCAAACCTTAACCTAACTTTTTATCAATGTTCAGACCTTAAATTCTCACAACATATGCAAAATAAATGGAAAGTAAAGGTATGTACAGTTTCAGGGGCATGAGTAGAACACTTCTTATTCACAAACTTAGAGCTAATGATGTCTACATTGAGAGAGAGAAGTTCAAGAATATACCTGTTCAGTTAGAATCGTGTCTGGCAATGGGGGAGCTTTCAGGGCAAGATGATGATTTGTACAGCTCCCTTGAAGTGTGAGGATGCTATTCCAATACTTGGTATGCCTTGAAACCTTCTGTATCAAGCTGCAGAAGTCAACCTGCAAGAGGAAGAAATGAAAATGGCCAAACTGATTAGAGGAGTTACAGTTCTTTCTAATGCTTTGGGTAGTTTGGATTGATGGTAAGGAAAGTGTTTGAACTGGTTTTAGCAAGAATGCACGATGGAAATGAGTTGTGGGATTCAATCTGCAGCAGGTGGTCTGTTTGAACAATTTGAGAGTGATTCTGTGTTTGAGAGGGAAATGGAGGTGGATAGCTCGTGTTTCAGCTTGGGTTTTATGATTAGAAAGTGTTTGACAAGTTTGCTTAAGCTTGGTTGACAGGAAATAAGAGTTGTTCTGTGTTATGGCAAGTTTCTTACACTTTAAGCAACAAATGTCAACTTGGTGTCTCTAGCCTGTACAGGCCCCCATTCTATGCTGAACCACTTAGTCTTGATCAGTGTAATTAGCTCATAAACTTGTGCCAAAGAGATCTTAACTGTACTTGATTGGATTTGTATTTTGACATAAAGTGAAACTTTTTTAAAATGGATATTATGCTTTATCTAAAAATGGATTAAACCTTTATGCAATGCTTGAACACATAGAACATGGTCTTGGCACAAAGAGTTTGCATTAAATTTATGAGTGTAAAAGAGATTTAGGGCCTGTAATCAAGAAATGCATGCTGATTTGAAAATTGCCTAAGTGTATGAACATGGAAATTAGCCATAACAAAAGTGAGTTTTTCCCATATTGCAAAATTCGATTCTCTCAAACCATGAGGTTGTTTGATGAGTTCTTTGACATTTTGGAAAGATTGGAATGTGTACTTCAACCCATCTTTGAAATGAAAATTGAAATTCCAAGTGGAAGTATGTGAAAAATGGTCTTGAAGTTAGGTAAAAACCTTGCCTAAAATAGGTCAAATTTTCTCTAAGTTAAGAATGGTTTGGTACCCTTGTTCCAAAAATTGTAACTTGAGATACAAGCTTCTTTTGGGAAAACTTTGTGAATCAAAGTTGTAGATTTTGTAATAGGCTACAACTTTCATGTTTTGACTTTTGCTTGAATCCAAATGAATCTTGGTGAGAAAGTGGGGCAAAGTTAGGAAAAAATTAGGGTTTTTCATAACTTAGAAAAATTCTAAGTTATGA
Source organism: Vicia faba (assembly GCA_948472305.1). Classification (NCBI taxonomy): domain Eukaryota; kingdom Viridiplantae; phylum Streptophyta; class Magnoliopsida; order Fabales; family Fabaceae; genus Vicia; species Vicia faba. Next base: position 1,286,226,276 of record OX451740.1, on the reverse strand, counting down.
AAAATCTTCATTTCAAACCCTAATTTGCAATTCTTGAATTCTTGATGAACAAGTTTCATGATTTGGCATGTTTTGATGAAAAATTAATCTTGACCTTTGATTTTGACCAAAAAGTCAAAGTTTGACTTTTCAGTATACAGTCAAAATTGACCAATTGACTGGGAAATTCAACTGTCAATCTTGTGCATTTGGGATCTTTTGAACTTGTTGAGCATGTCAAGACAATTCCATGGGGTCCTTGAGTACATATGTGAGCTTGGTTTGCCATTGGCTAGGTCAAACAGTCAAAAATTGCCTTTGTGCAGTCAAAACCCTAAAAATGACCATTTTGCCCTTTTGGTGATCTGATCAAATTTCTTGTGGAATTGTGATCCAAACTTGATCAAATGGTCCATGTGAGTTTATAATGTTGATGTGGGTCAATTTTCATGAGATTTGACTGTCAATTGGCCACAGTTGACTTTTCCCCCAATACAACTGATTTCTAGGTCAACTGTCCAATTGACTGGGCAAAATTTGGAATCAAGACTTGAAACTTGGTGTGGATAAACTTGGGAGTCCAATATGAAGCATGAAAGTCATCTTAGGCATTTTTGGTTAAAACATCTTTGTGCAAACACAAACCCTAATTTGGGTCAACAGTGCAAGGAGAAGTCTTGTGCAGATGAAACCCTAACTGGATCTTGAGCTCCAAGGGCTTTGTGATGAGAAATCAATGAGAAATGGGAGGGCAAATTTTGGGGTACAACAGTTGCCCCTGTTCAATCTTCTTGAATCCGAAGAGTTAGATTGGCAAGTTTGCCTTTCGTGACTCGAGGGTAAAAGGAGATTGGACACTAGAGTGCCCTTAAATTTGCACTCGTCAAAGCAATGGAGGCGGGAATGGGCTTAGAGATGCCATTTGGAGATGGGCGTAATGATGCCATCTGGAAGAGTGACAGAAACTTGTCGGGGATGGGCTTAAAGATGCCATCTGGAATGAGTATCAGAAAGGTGCCCACGTTTAGGACCATTTATGAACTGGGGTCTGAATAAGCAATAGATTGACATCCGTATCTGGAGGCATCCGTAAACTGTTTTCAAAAGTTGCATCTGAACAAGCAATAGATTAACATTCGTTGTTGGGACGAATCCATAAACTGTTTTCAGAAGTCTTGAGAAGAATCTGAACAAGCGATAGGTTAACATCCGTTACTTGGAGAACCTGTGAACTGTTTTCAGAAATCTTGAAGTTGAATAAGCAATAGAGCAGCATCCGTTGTTGGGAAGCGTCCGTAAGCTGTTTTCAAAAGTTGCATCTGAACAAGCGATAGATTAACATCTGTTGTTGGGAAGAATCCATAAACTGTTTTCAGAAGTCTTGAGAAGAAACTGAACAAGCGATAGGTTAACATCTGTTACTTGGAGAACCCGTGAACTGTTTTCAGAAATCTTGAAGTTGAATAAGCAATAGAGCAGCATCCGTTGTTGGGAAGCGTCCGTAAACTGTTTTTAAAAGTTGCATCTGAACAAGCGATAGATTAACATCCGTTGTCGGGAAGAATCCATAAACTATTTTCAGAAGTCTTGAGAAGAATCTGAACAAGCGATAGGTTAACATCCGTTACTTGGAGAACCCGTGAACTGTTTTCAGAAATCTTGAAGGTGGAGGAAGAACCGGTGTAGGGTTTCCTGATGATGAGCTCGTGTAAAACTGCATCTGGATGAATCTGGAATAAGCATCAGGATGTTGCCATGTCTTGGCCACATCTGAACTATTCCTGGAAAGAAATCTCGGAAGATAATGATTTTTGTCTGTCGACTGATCTTACCTGAAAGGTAAAGAGTTAGTTATATGCAATTTCATGATGCATGATACAATGTATGTTATATGATATGAATGTAAATGAATGTGCATGTAAGCTGGAGAGCCGTCTTGCAGAGGATAGATGAACCCGAGATGGCTGACGATAAAAGCCTCTTGACTGCTGCTGGGAAGAATAATTCCTGGTTGTTGCTGGGGAATAAGGAGCTTGGGTTGTATACCAATCTTCTGGGGAATTCCTGTCTTGAGGAGACCTTCACTGGAGAATCTTTGAATATACAATGAGGAACTGAAAACTGAAAGTCTTCAAATTTGCTTGGGGAATACCAGACCTTCAATCGTTGAGGGGCCTTGGAACCACTTGCGGGGACTTGGAATTTCCTTGGTGACTTGCAGGGTAAGATAAATTCTGATGATGTCTACTGGGGATTTTAGAACCTGGTAGAGTCATGTTGGGGAGGTATGACTGAGAATCTTTAGTATAGTAAGAAGCCTTTCGGTGGGGAGAAGGTTCACTAGTCTGGTTCTGCTGGGGATTGATAGTTTGAAGTTTTAGCTCTGCTGGGGATACTGAGATTTAAACTCCTCTGGGGATTGTATTGATAAGTTATGCTGGGGAACTTTGATGAACTCCGCTGGGGATAGGAAGAATTTTGCCGAATGCGATCTTCTGTGGCAATTAGCTGAGGATAACCCAGTTATAAGCCCTTGTGAGGAATAACTTTGAATAAAGCTCGGGAGAGACGTCCGTACTTTGCAGGGGATAAGCTTCCAGAATCTACTGGGGATAAGCTTCAAGACTTGCTGGGGATATGGATTCCAAATCTCCTGGGGGTTTCCTTTGAAAGGGTATCAAGATATCCAACTGCACCTTCAACCTATCAGTAATCCTCTTTCTGGATTCATAAGGTAATGATCATGTTCAGATGCATATGCCTATTTAACAAAACATTGGACGTTTCTCAAAATGAAACAATTAGTGTAAGAGAAAAGAAAAAGGAAACGACACAAATTTCTGGGAAAAGTATTTGTATTAACTTTCTATGAGTATATTTGTACAAAGGAGACAACCATCCTAGTAAGAGGATTTTGTCGTAAATATTGAAAGATTTATACAAAATAAAGATGGCTATGTGAAATAATTCCATGGGATTCCATTCCGTTATAGCCTTCACAACTCTGAATATCTGTCCATCCAATGCTTTGTTTGCCGATGACTGGATTGATCAGAAACCTGGAACTGGTTGATGAAGAGATTGTCTTTGAAGTGATCCGACGAGACATAGTCATATGCTTTAATTCCCTAACTTTTGCCTGAATCGCCCTTTCGGGTTTTTGATCCACCGGGAAACCCCTTTTTGCCCAAGCCGCCCTTTCGGGTTTTCAGCTTGCCGGGTGTACAGATTTTTTTGTTTTTATCCCTAATTTTTGCCTGAACCGCCCTTTCGGGTTTTCGGTTCACCGGGATGCCCATTTTTGCCCAAGCCTCCCTTTCGGGTTTTCGACTTGTCGGGTTATTTTATGCATAGTATCTTTTGACTATGTTTGCATTCGCAGGGTGCGGCAAATCGTCGCCGTCCATGGTGGTCAGAATCATTGCACCACCAGAAAATATGCTCTTGATCACAAATGGTCCTTCATATGTAGGAGTCCATTTGCCCCTGGGATCACTTTGCGGCAAGATAATCCGCTTGATTACGAGATCTCCGACTTGATACACTTGACGTCTGACTTTCTTATTGAAGGCCTTGATCATCCGTTTTTGATACGTCTGACCATGGCATATAGCAGCGAGTCGCTTCTCGTCGATCATATTGAGTTGATCAAGTCGGGTCTGAATCCAATCATCTTCATTCAAACCTGTGTCCTTCATAATCCTTAGAGAAGGAATCTGAACCTCCATGGGTAGGACAGTTTCCATGCCATATACCAAAGAAAATGGTGTGGCCCCGGTTGAAGTACGTGTCGTCGTACGGTATCCATGTAGAGCAAACGGTAACATCTCATGCCAGTGTTTGTAAGTGACTGTTATTTTCTGAATGATCTTCTTAATGTTTTTGTTCGCAGCTTCAACAGCACCGTTCATCTTCGGCCGATAGGGAGATGAATTGTGATGATAAATCTTGAACTGTTCGCACAAAGCGGTGATCATCGTGTTATTCAGATTTGTATCGTTGTCTGTGATGATCCTGTCTGGAACACCATACCGGCATATGAGATTGTGCTTGATGAAGCGGGCAACCACATTTTTAGTAACAGAGGCGAAGGAAGCCGCTTCGACCCACTTGGTGAAATAGTCAATGGCAACTAGGATGAAGCGATGTCCGTTGGAAGCCGTGGGCTTGATCTCTCCAATCATGTCAATGCCCCACATTGCAAATGGCCAAGGAGCAGTCAGAACGTTGAGAGGAATCGGAGGGATATGAACTTTGTCAGCGTAGACTTGACATTTGTGGCAAGTACGGGAATGTTGATGGCAGTCAGCTTCCATGGTAGACCAGTAATAGCCTGCCCTTAGGATCTTCTTAGCCATTGTATGCCCGCTCAAGTGAGTGCCAAATGTGCCGCTGTGTATCTCAGTCATGATCAACTCTACTTCAGCTTTGTCTACGCATCGGAGTAATACACAATCATGGCTTCGTTTGTAAAGGATGCCGTTGCTCAGGAACAATTTGGTAGCAAATTTCCTTAAGAATTTCTTGTCATTTACGGAAGCTCCTTCGGGATAATCTCTAGTCTGGAGATACCTTTTGATTTCGTGAAACCAGGGTTGTTCCACTACTTCTTCGGTATTAATCTCATGACAATGTGCAGGTTCATCCATTCGCTCGATGGTGATTTGGGGAGCCTCATTATCCCAGTTGAGTTTAAACATGGAGGACATTGTAGCTAGAGCATCTGCTAGCTGATTCTCTTCTCGCGGGAAATGCTCGAAGGTAATTTGTTCGAAATGAGGCAACAATGTCAAGACACGTTCTTTGTATGGGATAAGATTAGGATGCTTGGTATCCCACTCTCCTTTGATTTAACTGATAACCAAAGCCGAATCCCCAAATACGATCAAAGATTTGATCCCCAAGTCTATAGCAGCCTTGAGACCAAAGATGCAAGCTTCATACTCAGCCATGTTGTTTGTGCAGCTGAAGCAAAGTCGGGCCGTGAAAGGTGTGTGACAACCTTCCGGAGAAATGAGTACCGCGCCGATACCGTTTCCAAGTGCATTTGAAGCACCATCAAAGTACAGGGTCCATCGGGATCCCTTTTCGGGTCCGTCATACGGTCAGTTACCTTCAATGTTGTCCAAATTCATGATGTCCTCGTCTGGGAAGTCAAATCTCATGGGTTGATAATCTTCGATAGCTTGATGAGCCAGATGGTCAGCTAGTACACTCCCTTTTATAGCTTTTTGGGTGGTGTACTGGATGTCATACTCAGTTAGGATCATTTGCCATCTAGCTATTCTTCCAGATAAAGCGGGCTTCTCGAAGATATACTTGATAGGATCCATTTTGGAAATCAACAAGGTAGTATGAGTCAACATATACTGCCTTAATCGGCGAGCAGCCCATACCAAAGCGCAACAAGTTTTCTCGAGCAGTGAGTAGCGAGTCTCACAGTCGGTAAAATTTTTGCTAAGGTAATAAATAGCATGCTCTTTTCGACCAGACTCGTCATGCTGGCCCAAAACACACCCCATTGAGTTATCCAAGACGGTCAGATACATGATCAATGGTCTTCCTTCGACGGGTGGCATCAGAATAGGAGGTTCTAGCAAATACTCCTTGATCTTATCAAAAGCAGCTTGGCAATCGTCGTTCCATTCGACTACCTGATCTTTCTTCAAGAGTTTGAAAATTGGCTCACAGGTAGAAGTCAGATGAGAGATGAATCTGGCAATATAGTTCAAGCGCCCCAAGAACCCTCTAACCTCCTTTTCAGTATGGGGAGCAGGCATCTCTTATATTGCTTTTACTTTTGCCGGATCAACTTCAATGCCTTTTTTGCTTACAATGAATCCTAGAAGTTTACCAGACCTAACTCCAAAAGTGCACTTACTTGGATTCAGCCTGAGTTTGTATTCTTTTAATCTGGCAAACAACTTTTCTAGATGTTCAAGGTGCTCCTCCTCTATTTGTGACCGAGCTATCATATCGTCTACATAAACTTCAATCTCATGATGTATCATATCATGAAACAAAGCTACCATGGCGCGTTGATAAGTTGCCCCTGTGTTCTTCAGCCCGAACGACATCACCTTGTAACAGAAAGTGCCCCACTGTGTGACAAAAGTTGTTTTCTCCATATCCTCGGGGGCCATTTTGATTTGATTGTAGCCCGAGAATCCATCCATGAAGGAAAACACTTTGTGCTGAGCTGTATTGTCGATCAAAATGTCAATGTGTGGAAGTGGAAAATCATCTTTGGGGCTGGCTCTATTCAAATCCCGGTAGTCCACACACATCCTGACTTTGCCATCTTTCTTAGGTACTGGCACGATGTTAGCGACCCATTGAGGATAGGACATAACAGCCAGAAAGCCAGCATTGAATTGCTTCATCACTTCTGCTTTGATCTTTTCAGACATGTCAGGCCTCATTCGGCGGACTTTTTGCTTGATCGGTGGACAATCCTCTCTTGTGGGGAGACGGTGAACCACGATGTCTGTGTCTAAACCTGGCATGTCTTCATAAGACCAAGCGAAGATTTCAACATACTCATTCAACAACTGTATCAGGCGTTCCTTGACACTTGGTTCCAGATTGGCACCCACTTGCACCTCCTTCCGGTCTTCCTCGGTCCCTAAGTTGACAGTTTCCAATGACTCTTCGTGAGGTAAGATGGCCCTTTCCTCTTGCTGTAGAAGTCTGGCTAGTTCTCCTGGTACTTCACAACCTTCGTCATCTTCATACTTGGCTTGATTGACCAGATCTTCAGAGTTATTGAAGGATATAGCAGAATAGTCACCCATGGAATCCGAAGTGGATGGGTACCTGCATTTGTGAGTGTGGGTGTGTGTAAGGGATAGCCATCCTTAAACAAAAAAATGCAAAAGGAAAGAAAATGAACACAAGCAGTTTATCAAGTGAAAAACGTCCAATGAATCATTAAACATGGCATATGGATATGAAAAATAATCAAAACCCTTACAAATGGACCTACATGCCCCGGGCAAGGCATGAGGTAAAAAGATAGTGTACGGATTGTTCGAAAATAAATATTACAGACCAATAGGAAATGTTTGACAGATAAATTACTGATGAATAAAAGTGATGGGGACAAAGTCTTTTGCCTCCCAGTTGCACAATCCTCCTTTGACAGTCGGGTAAATCCACTCTTCGATGCTGCTCTCTTTGTCTTCATCCTCCAAAGCGTTGATTCCGTAGGGAGAAATTTTGATTGGCGCTCTTTCAATCTTCGAACGGTGCATAGCTTTCTGGCCCGCGGCTGTGAACCCTAATCCAAATTTGTCTGTTTTATGTGGAATATCAGGCCACTGCCCCCATGCTGAATTCTTCCCCTCCTTTATTGCGGCCTTTGCGTCCTCCAGAGATGCCATCCTGGCCATCTGCTTTGGTACTTCCGCTGCCAACTTTGCTACTGTTATTTCAGGAAGGACTTCTTCGAAACGCTGGAAAGGCGTCTCAATGAACTCCCCTTCTACCTCCACATACCGGAAGGAGTTCAAATGGCTGATCATGTACTCCTCTTCGCCATGGACGGTTATAATCTTCCCCTTGACAGGATACTTCAACATCTGATGTAAGGAGGAGGTGACTGCCCCGGTATGGTGTATCGAAGGCCTACCCAACAAGCAAGAGTAAGACGGACGGATGTCCATCACATAGAAAGTAGACTTAAACACCTCAGTGCCCACCTTGATGGGAATATCAACCTCCCCATGGACCATCCTCTTCGAACCATCGAAAGCTCTGACAACAATATCACTCGGCTTCAACTCTAACCCTTCACAATCTAGTCGGTCCAAAGCTTTCTTAGGTAGTACATTCAGCGACGAACCAGTGTCGACCAAGACATGTGCGAGAGTAGTTCCTCGGCACTCGACTGAAATGTGCAAAGCATCATTGTGGTTTCTACCTTTAGGAGTTAGGTCGGCATCAGAGAAACCTAATCCATTGTCCGCAGTAAGGCTAGCCACGCAATTTTGGAATTGATCTGCAGAGGTTTCCTGGGGCACATGGGCTGCCATCAGAAATTTTATCAAAGCTTTAGCGTGCACTTCCGAGCAAAGTAGTAGTGCCAGCATGGAGATCTTTGAGGGGGGTTTCCCCAGCTATTCTACCACATCATAATAACTCCTTTTGATTATCTTCAAGATCTCATCCATTTCCTTCTTGGAGGTTTCCGGGATGACCAAGGGTTGAGCCCTCGTCCTGACGAGCTCATCTTGGATTCCCTTACCTTTATCAGCAGCGGTAGGAGGGACAATACTAGGAATAACAACATCTTCAATCAAAGGGGTTCTAGCAGAGAGTTTTATTGGTGCAGGGATAACCTTGTCAGCAGATGAGGGTCCAAAGATTGCTCTTGGAGGGGCAATCTCTGGATAAAATATTCTCCCGCTCCGGGTGATTTTGCTCGTGCCTGCGATGTTTCCAATGCTGGCTTCTTCATCATCTGAACTTTCTTTAGTTATTTCGATTTGTTTAATACCATGGTATTAGACGTCACCGCCATAGTTCCATGGTATTGACTTCTCAGAAACATAGGGGACAGGCCCTGGCATTGTTATCTTCAAAGGAACAGATTTCGTAGCTGGTGTAATCTTAACAGGCTTTCTGACGGCCTTGGAAAGATTGGCGTGAATGGTTATGATTGAGACATCTTCAGTATGGGTTGGAATAGCAGAAACTTTTTCAAACAAAATTTGTCGGCTGTCCATTAGGCCTTGGATGCCTTTTTTCAGTAACGAACAATCAAACGGCAGAGAGTAACAACAATAGCAGTCTTCTTTACATCCCGGGAAAATCCCGGCCTTTAACAGATTCAACTTGATGGTTAACAATGGAGTTATCAGATCATTGATATCAGCAACATACAAATCTTCTTCAATGACATTGACATTTCGGCCGTGCTTCGGCATTGGAGCAGATATCACATTAGGCTTCTCCGGAGCGTCGAACTCCACTTCCTTCGCCTCTATCAGGTCTTGGATTTTATGCTTGAGTTCCCAACAATCGTTGGTGTCGTGCCCGACACTGTCAGAATGGTAGGCGCATTTAGCATTAGGATGGTAATGCAGAGAGGACGTATTCACATTTTTTGGTGCCTCCTTGATAGTGGCGAGATTCAACTTCAACAGATGGGGAAGCACTTGCGCTGGCGTCATATTAATGCGGGTGAACTGCCGTTGTGGCCGTTCCACCCGTTGTTGATTTGGTATGGACTGGTTATAGCGAGGATGCTCACTTGAAGGGTTTTGAATCATTACGGCCCCCACAGTTGGCCGGCGTTCAGTCTTCCCTGCTCTTCTCTGAGAATATACCACAACCGTTTCCTTCTTGAAAGGTTTCTTCTCAACACTTGCAGTGACACCCTTCTGAATCTTTCCTGACATGATGCCAGCTTCTATTCTTTCGCCTGTTAAGATCAAATCGGTAAACCCCGCGGAAGAGTTACCAATCAGATGATTGAAAAATGGCCCGGATAGGGTCCCCATAAACATATCAACAAGCTCATGGTCGGTTAAAGGCGGCTGCACCCTGCCAGCCAAATCCCTCCATTTCTGTGCATATTCTTTGAATCCTTCGCCTGTTCCCAATGACATACCCTGAAGTTGGGTACGCGTAGGAGCAAGGTCAGAATTGTACTGATATTGTTTGTAAAAGGCAGTGGCCAAGTCTTCCCAGTTTCGGACGCTGGTTCCCTCTAGCTGATAAAACCACTCCAGTTGAGCTCCAGAAAGGCTGTCTTGAAAGAAGTGGATCCAAAGGTTCTTATCTGCCGTATAAGGTTGAATCTTCCTTACGTAGGACCTGAGATGCATTTTTGGACAGGACAGCCCATCATACCTCACAAAAACTGGCACTTTGAACTTTGGGGGAATCACAATCCCGGCAACTAAACCCAAGTCTTCAAAATCCAAACCCGGCACCCTTTGTAGCTCCATGGCGGCCAACCTGTCTTCTAAACCCTTGTATTTATCATCAGCCGGAGGATATTGTTGATCAGAGTAGTCTTCATCCTCTTCGACCTCCTCTTATTCCACATCGGACTCGGAAGGTACCGCAGCCCCACCCCCTTTACTGGTTCCTTCATCAGAAGTAGGAGGAAATTCAAGCACTCTCTGGGCTTCTCCTTCAAATCTTCTCCCTAAAGTAGCCACCCCGAGTCTCTTTTTCTTCTTTTTCACTGGGTCTTTATTCCCCAGCAAGGTCTTTAGATCCTCCTGACCCTTAGCCAAGGTCATCAGGAGTTGCTGAAACTGTGCATTTTGAGCCTGTAGGTCTTTGACTGTTTGCTCGAGATCCATCCTACTGAAATAAACGGCAGACAGATAAGGAAACCTGGCGTGAGACCTGCTTATGCACATGATGAATGGTATGCTTATGTATGCAATGCATTCAAGGATTTAGAATATTCAAAATTGTTGCAGACAAAAAAGAATGCACGTCATATTAATAAGAAGAAATTTGTTAGTACATAAATGCCCCATGGGCCAAATATTACAAAAACAACTTCTCAAGGTAAAAAGACATTGCGCATCCTCTTTGGTGCGATGTAGGTGTTGAGGGCCTCTTGCTCATGGAGTCGGCGGGTAAGCTCTAGAACCTTCTTCTCGCTGGCGTAGAAGCTGGCTTCAAAAGTGTTTCGTTCCTCCTTGAGCTGAATCCAACTCTTCTGCATTTCCTCCCACGATGTAGGCATGTCAGGATATAGGATGGTGTAAGGAACCTCTCTTTCCTTGACGGGCTCTTTAATCACAGGGAGAACATGAGGATAAGGCATCATTAGACTCTGGGCTCGGGCTCGTACCCACTTGAGGTAAGGTTCAAGAGGGATAGAATTCTTGTGTCCCAGTGTCTTGCTATCAACCTTGTTGGGCATCCTCCAAGCTCTGATGAATCTTTGGCGAAGTTCTTGCGCATCGTTGTCGAAGTCAAAAACTAGGTCAGGAATTAACATGTCATGAGGGCCATCCCTCCGTGCATATCCAAATTGCCTCAAATCTAGGCAAGGGTTGTAGGTGATACCTCCTCTGATTCCAAGTAAAGGAACATTAGGAAACTCTCCGCAACGATCGACGATGATGACATTTTCTCTGGACCGAGAACACCAATGTACATCAGAGTGAGTAAGAGTCATCAACCGTTGGGACCACCTTGAGCCTTGGTCATTCTTCAAGACAGATTGTGGAAGGTGCGAAATAAACCACCTTGCAAAGAGAGGAGTACAGCACATGAGAACACCCCTCTTTCTCATTGTTCGTGTGTAAAATGAGTGAAGAATGTCCCCAAGCAATGTTGATATTGGATTTCTGGACAAGAAGATTTTGACGGCATTGACATCTACCAATTGGTCAGAATTTGGGAACAAGACCAACCCATAGATAAGGAGTGCCACAATTTCTTCAAAGGCTTGTAGGTCCAATGAATTCCAACATTCATGTGCCTTCTCAAACAAGAATTTTGCTAAGAATCCTTTGACGCCGCTTCTGGTTTCCCAATGCCCCTTGATGTCAGAAGGCTGTAGATGTAATGCTTGAGCAACATCTTCAGGCTTTGGTTCCTTTTCCGTACCGTTGAAGGGTAGTTGATTAAGGATTGGAATTCTCAGGAGTTGAGAAAACTCCTCCAAAGTGGGCACCAACTGGTAGTCGGGGAAAGTGAAACATTGGTGAAGGGGGTCAAAGAACTGGAATAGCACTTTCATCATGTCTTCTTCAATGTTGGTGTTGACTAAGCTGAGCAGTCTACCATGTCTTTCACTGAAGGATGAGCTTTCCGGAATTCTTGAGGTGAGCTCCTTGAGTTGAGGAGTGATTCTCACAAGGTTGACTTGGATGGTTTTTCTGCGAGGAATTTCCATGACCTACAAAACAAGAACAAAGATGAAGATCCAAACCCTTGAAATGGTTAGTGAATGCATATGATGCTTTATGATGTTTATGATGTATGCACAAAACATATGTACAAGCAATTCACACCAAACCCTAGTTTCAGGCTTGCATGGGGTTTCATAGGTAAGTACCCTCTTGAGTGTAGTTGGCTTAAAAACCTGTCCTATAAATAGTAACCGGGTTCTAAGGAGCTCAATATCATTGGATTGTTTTCATCGTTCATGGTTTTGGTTTAGCCACTTAACTAGCGACCAAAATATTCCAAGAAAACAACCCTCAATGAGTGTAGTATCGAGTATCTACCAACTTCGGACTGCACCAAAGCCGGTCATCTCACTACCCCTAATAAAAGGCCAAGATGGTCAAGTAAGGTTCTAGGTCATTAGTGCTTAGTGACATCACTCAGCGGCCCCGTACTCTCCTTGATTGAACTCAAGGGTTACCGGTACTCACAAATATGTCGCACTAATATAGCTATTGCTTCAACCGTGTCGGTATACCCCGCACAGTTTTCACAATGTATTGCTATCTATGAATGTTTCCAAATCTGGGTGTAGGATTGCAAACCCAAACAAGAGAGCCAAGATATAAAGCAATCAAATCAAACAATTAGTCATGCAAGAGGGTGATCTAAGCCCTAAGGTTACTCCACTTTTAAGTTTTGTCCCCAGCAGAGTCGCCAGTTCTGTGATACGGTGGGAGAACTGACTATGAGTTTTGCGTTTGTTTTTGCAAATGTTTCGGTTGAGCAAGAGTCGCCACCGACTTTTTATTTTATCCTAAAGGAAAGGTTAAAAAGCACAGCAAAAACCTTTGAGATATTTTCTTGGGTTCGGGGAGTAGATTATAGAAAGGGAAGGTATTAGCACCCTTTCTATCCATGGTTATCCATGGGCTCTTAGGTACTTGCTTAGATCAACTTGCCTTGGTTTTCAATTGTTTGAAATGGTGCTTTGTGTGTGGTTTTGAAAATGTTTTGAAAAAGATGCCTTGTCTAGGCTACCCTTGTAACAATTCTTTACTCGAATGTTTTATAAAGGTGTGTATCTTTTCGAAAAGATGTTTCAAATGTTTTTGAGAGTTTGTTTTGAAAGTGTTTGTGAAGTGTGGTTTGAAAAATAGGCAAGTGTTTTTGTTTTGCAAGTTGACAAGTACTTAAGAGCCATCTACCCTAAAGTTCTCAAAGATTTTTGCTATGTTTTAACCCTTTTAACAATTTTGTTCCACCATTGCATTTGGTGGGCAATCTTGTGTTAGGATGTGAAAGGGACGGGCGCGGGTCATCGTTTAGACCATAATTGCAATGGTGCCAAGTATCTTTGGGCAATTTTCCTTTAAGGGACTTGATCATTTTTAGGCAACTTTTCGAAAGCGTCATCGAGGGACTATGATCATTTGAATTGTGTTTGTTTTGCCCAAAGAGACCTAACATGCAACATGGCCCATTATTGAAGGCAACAAGTGGAATACCCTAGGGGTGCAAGTGTGATTAGTGTTGTCCATTTTCATGCTTGATTATCTTGAAATTAGGTCAAACTATTTTTGTTATTTTTGATTCGCATACAAACCCTAATTCTAACATGGCATAATTAGAAAGCATTAAAATGCGAAAAATAAAGTTCTAAACTATTACAACACAATATATGGGAAGGGGGGTACAAATGTTCAAATGGGGGGTATTTTGACAAGGAATTTAAACCTAGACTATTACATCAATTTTGAATTATTTACAAGATATTTAATTGCACAAATTAAATGGAAATAAAATAAATATGCAAGATGCAAAAAAATGTTTTTATGTGTATGAAAAAGAGTATTTTTATATGTCAAGTAAACAAAATAAAAAGTATTAATTTTTGGGTATTTTTATGTTTAGGGTAAAACCCTAATTTTATTAGGTAAAAGGTATTATTTATTTAATATGTAAAATGTTTATTTATTATATACAAAAATAAAATAAAAATGAAGTACATTTGTAAAAAAAGGTATTTTTAATGTCAAATATTAATAAAAATAAAATGTATATATTTCATATTTTTTACCTAAATATTCTAATAAATATAGATGTATTATTATTATTTACTAAATATATATTATATGTACAAAAATAATAATATTTAATATTTATAAAAAAAGTATATTTTATATCACATATTTTCAGAAGATAAAATAAAATAAAAAATAAAAAAAATGAATGTATTTGGTATTTATTCCTAATATTCTAAAAAAAGTATTATGTATTTATTTACATACAAATATCAATATAAACAAATAAATGCCTAAAAAATATTTGACAATGGAGGTGGATAGCTCGTGTTTCAGCTTGGGTTTGATGATTAGAAAGTGTTTGACAAGTTTGCTTAAGCTTGGTTGACAGGAAATGAGAGTTGTTCTGTGTTATGGCAAGTTTCTTACACTTTAAGCAACAAATGTCAACTTGGTGTATCTAGCCTGTACAGACCCCCATTCTATGCTGAACCACTTAGTCTTGATTAGTGTAATTAGCTCATAAACTTGTGCCAAAGAGATCTTAACTGTACTTGCTTGGATTTGTATTTTGACATAAAGTGAAACTTTTCTAAAATGGATATTATGCTTTATCTAAAAATGGATTAAACCTTTATGCAATGCTTGAACACATAGAACATGGTCTTGGCACAAAGAGTTTGCATTAAATTTATGAGTGTAAAAGAGATTTAGGGCCTGTAATCAAGAAATGCATGCTGATTTGAAAATTGCCTAAGTGTATGAACATGGAAATTGGCCATAACAAAAGTGAGTTTTTCCCATATTGCAAAATTTGATTCTCTCAAACCATGAGGTTGTTTGATGAGTTCTTTGACATTTTGGAAAGCTTGGAATGTGTAATTCAACCCATCTTTGAAATGCAAATTGAAATTCCAAGTGGAAGTATGTGAAAAATGGTCTTGAAGTTAGGTAAAAACCTTGCCTAAAATAGGTCAAATTTTCTCTAAGTTAAGAATGGTTTGGTACCCTTGTTCCAAAAATTGTAACTTGAGATACAAGCTTCTTTTGGGAAAACTTTGTGAATCAAAGTTGTAGATTTTGTAATAGGATACAACTTTCATGTTTTGACTTTTGCTTGAATCCAAATGAATCTTGGTGAGAAAGTGGGGCAAAGTTAGGAAATAATTAGGGTTTTTCATAACTTAGAAAAATTCTAAGTTATGAAAAATCTTCATTTCAAACCCTAATTTGCAATTCTTGAATTCTTGATGAACAAGTTTCATGATTTGGCATGTTTTGATGAAAAATGAATCTTGACCTTTGATTTTGACCAAAAAGTCAAAGTTTGACTTTTCAGTATACAGTCAAAATTGACCAATTGACTGGGAAATTCAACTGTCAATCTTGTGCATTTGGGATCTTTTGAATTTGTTGAGCATGTCAAGACAATTCCATGGGGTCCTTGAGTCCATATGTGAGCTTGGTTTGCCATTGGCTAGGTCAAACAGTCAAAAATTGCCTTTGTGCAGTCAAAACCCTAAAAATGACCATTTTGCCCTTTTGGTGATCTGATCAAATTTCTTGTGGAATTGTGATCCAAACTTGATCAAATGGTCCATGTGAGTTTATAATGTTGATGTGGGTCAATTTTCATGAGATTTGACTGTCAATTGGCCACAGTTTACTTTTCCCCCAATACAGCTGATTTCTAGGTCAACTGTCCAATTGACTGGGCAAAATTTGGAATCAAGACTTTAAAATTGGTGTGGATAAACTTGGGAGTCAAATATGAAGCATGAAAGTCATCTTAGGAATTTTTGGTTAAAACATCTTTGTGCAAACACAAACCCTAATTTGGGTCAACAGTGCAAGGAGAAGTCTTGTGCAGATGAAACCCTAACTGGATCTTGAGCTCCAAGGGCTTTGTGATGAGAAATCAATGAGAAATGGGAGGGCAAATTTTGGGGTACAACAGTTATCATCAACAATTCCAACAGTTCAAGGTTAAATCCATGAAGCTATACATGTCATATCTGCAGACAACTAATGGAAAAGAAATTCCCGAAACCAAACGGATCAACTAATCTACGTGATAAAATGAGGCAACCCTACTACCCAGGCTTTATTTAGAAGTAAACCTACTACCCAGGTTCCTTCTCACAGCCCTACCACCCAGGCTTTATTCTGAAACAGCCCTACTACGCAGGCTTTATTTTGATGTAACCCTACTACCCAGGTTCCTTCTCACAACCCTACCACCCAGGCTTTATTCCAAAATAGCCCTACTACCCAAGCTTTATTTCGAAGTAACCCTACTACCTGGGTTCCTTCTTACAGCCCTACCACCCAGGCTTTATTCTGAAGCAACCCTATTACCCAGGCTTTATTTCGAAGTAACCCTACTACCCAGCTTCCTTCTCACAGCCCTACCACCCAGGATTTATTCTGAAGCATCCCTACTACCCAAGCTTTATTTCGAAGTAACCCTACTACCCAGGTTCCTTCTCACAGCCCTACCACCCAGGATTTATTCCGAAGCATCCCTACTACCCAGGCTTTATTTCGAAGTAACCCTACTACCCAAGTTCCTTCTCATAGCCCTACTATCCAGGCTCCTTTTCATGAATTACCCGACGCAGTTTTACATGGAAGTGTCCCGAGAAAGCCCTATACAAGTTCCTTCTCTTTTATCTCCAGACAACAGTTTACAACACTGTAAAACCTGGACCCGACCAGATACAGTCGATTTCATATTCCCTAATAAGTCGCCGTAAAACCCGGACTCGACCATATAACATCTCACTTTTGTCTCATCAATCAAGAGTAAATTCCCCAGTAGAGTAATGGACAACTGAAGCTCCTAGACGCTATTTCCCAGGACATAAATCAATATTCCCCTGCGAAGTCCTCCTCAATGGCAGGTACTGGAATTCTCGCAAAGGAATCTCTTATGCAACCGATATCTTTTCTGGATGGCATCTTTAAGCCCATCTCTGACGATTCTCCGTCGCCTTCCAAATGGCATATGTAATCCCATTCCCGATATTATCGATCAACATTCACTTCATGCGAGTGCAAATTTATGGGCACTCTAATGTTCAATCAACTTCCACCTTCAGATCACGAAAGGCAGACAAGCCAATCTACACCCTCAGGTTTAAGAAGATTGAATAGGGGAAGCTATTATACCCCAAAATTTTCCCTCTCATTTTACTCAACACATACTCCTAGTGGTTCTCAATTGCGCAAGGTTGACCAAGAATTGACCAAGATAATTCTCCTCCTAAGGCAATGAACCCCCAACTAGGGTTTCCATTTTCATCAAGATGGTTAAGCTCCAAGGATTCCAAATGTTCTCTATGGTCCTAATATGTCTTCAAGTTCATCCATGCAAAATTTCATGCCTTGCACAATAAGTTTGCTCAGTCAATTGCTCAAGTATTGGAAAATCAACTATGTTAGGTCAAAAGTCAACTGTGGCCTATATACAGTCAAACTTCAAGATTTTTTGTCAACAACATCGTTTTTAAGTGATAATCATCATTTGATCAATGGTTGACCATGATTCCTCAGGAAATGCTCCTAATTCATCAAAAGTCAAATTTGCAAAATTAGGGTTTCTATTGGAAAAGTCAACAGAACTTTGACTAGGCATAACTTTCTCATACTTTGTCCATTTGGCCCCAAAAAAATCCCATATCGAAGATAATCCAATTCCCTACAATCCATATTTTATCTTCAAGTTCAAGAAGTGCACCATTTGAAAGACGCAAGCTCATACATTACATGTTATTTTCAGAAAGTCAACAAAAGATACTTTTTGTCCAGACCTTTTTACATCAAGATAACATCTTCAAATGCAAAAATTATCAAAATAGGGATTGAATTAGAAATATTGAGATTTCCAAAAAGTCTAAGATCATCTCCTTGGGATATAAATTGAGCAAGTTATGGTTTGCCCAAGTTGGGAAATATTTGGAAAATTCAAAAATCCTATATCGAGCAAAGTTGAGTTTTCAAGGCATTAACTCATTTCTTTGAGTTTTAAACTTCTCCATGGCATATTATAGGACCCATAAGCTCTTCCCTTTATGGTCTTACTTTTTATCCATTTATTTTCCATTTATTTGGATTTATTTTCAATAAAACATGAAATAAGTGGTTTAAATAACAAAGGGAGGTGTATAGCACAAATGTGTTTGGTATTATCTTGCACAAGAGCCCAAGCCATGGATAAAATAATGTCCAGGTTCATCGCCTTCAAGAAATGGCGCAAAAGTCATTTTGGGCAAGTTTTCAAATTTTGCATTATGGTTCTTTAAAACATCAATTTGGCAAGTTTTTGAATTTTATATCAATACTTCATTACAAGGCATTATGGCATGGATTTTGAAATCAAGACCATTAATTCCTTCCCTCCTATATATATTGGACCATTTGCAAGCATTAAAAAGAAAGAAAAAAAGACACTTACCACGCTACAGAAACCCTCTCTCAAACTCTCCATTTTCATAAATTCGTCAAAAAATTTGCAACCGCACTTACAAGCTGTTTCGTAGCAAACTAACACTATAGTCATTCTCCCAGCATTCCCAGAAATTGATTCAGGCCACCCTAGGCCCTTGCACAACCAAGAACACTACATATCCGAACCTGTGTATTTGGTAAAAAAATTAATTCGAATTTCATTTATCTGTACATTTTAATGCCTTGGTTTGTTTGAATGTTACACATGACCTAAAACTATGAGGTTTGAGCGTGAGAATCACAAGGTTTGAGCCTAGAATACAATCCTGCCACAGCTAGGACACGATCTGCATTTCGTGCTCATAGCGCAGGATACAGGCCCATTTATTTTGTTTTTTTGTTCTATTCTTTATGTTTTATTTCTTCTTTTGATTTTATTTTTATTAATTAACCTTAAAACCAAAAAATCACAAAAATAATAATTATATTTTTTTAAATAGATCATTAATTAATTAATTAATTAGTTAATATTTTCCTAAAGTAATGATTAAGTAGAACTAGGTTTTATATTTCATAATTCTTATTTTCTTTAATATTCAAAAATAAAAAAATATTAATTAGGTTTTTATGTTATTAATTAGACTTTAATTTAATATTTTCGTAAATTAAAATCCAAACATAAAAAACATGCCTTTTCTTTTCTTAAAACTAATTCAAAAAAACATAAAAAAGTTTCCTTTACGCATTTTCCTATTTCGTGCGCATTTTCTTCTTTCGCACTTTTATATTCCCGTACATATCAATGTAGCCAAACTATAAGGCATTTTTATTGTTTTCCTTTATATTTCTCCCGGTTTTGGACTTGTAATTAAATCCTTCTCCCCGAAGCCATGTAATAGCATAGGAATTTACGTTTCCGCACTTTATATTTTTGTACATATATTAACTGTTAGATGTATGGCTAATAGGATTGCATGAACAAGATAAAACCAATCGCTAGAAAACTAAACACAAAGAATAATATATCTGAAATCAAATACACTCGCACATACGCACCCCTAGGGTATCACCACTTCGATTGCCTTCGATAAACGGTCATGAAGCATAGGGAGTTTTAGTGGTCCCCTCGAGTCCAAAAAAGATCAAAATGAGCCATTCGAATGTTGTCTCGGAAAGATCTTTAGGAATTTAGGGTAATTACTAAAGTTTCCTAACCATTGTTTTTGTGACCGTAAAAACGCCCCTTTCGATTGTCCCTTAAACTCCAACGATGGGGCTACCTACTCCTTAATAGTAGGATAGTGCTGTCTAAAGGAAATGAGAAAAAACGAACAACTTTTTTCTCCGAGTAGGTAGATAGTTCCTAGGTACTTGCTCAAAAATCTCAAAATATTTTCACACAAACACTTTCAAAACAATTTTCAAAAACAACTTCGTCACACTCTTGAGGACAGAAACAAGAGTTATCACAAAGTAAAACAATTTTTTTTTAAAACACACGCACAAAGCAATTTCAAAATGAGCAAAGTTCTTAAGAGCCCGTGGAAAACCACTGATAGAAAGGGTGATAATACCTTCCCTTTCTATAATCTACCCCCTTACTCAGAAAACTCTCGAAAAAGGTTTTTTTCTGTTCTTTTTTTACCTTTCCTTTGTTGGATAAAATAAAAGAGGGTGGCGACTCTTGCTTACCTCACATTTGTGAATGAAAATGAAAAACCAGTATTAACATGTGGTTCTGCCACCGTATTACACAGTGCAATAGGGAATCAGGGTACACGTAGTTCCTCTTTAAAAATTTAAAACACAAGTGTGTTGGTTAATTTTATGAGATAAGACATCATCGTCATTGTCCGTATGGAAAACATACTTACTACCCACAATTATGAAAAAGGAGAATTTTCATCATCTCAAAGTGGAGGATATGACTTGGATTTTAAAATCAATAATGCCTCACTCAACACCCAAGTGGAAAATATCTCTCTTCATTATATATTGTAGAAGTATAGTTGTTTGCATCACTACAAAGATTGACTAGAGTCTAATCTTTTGAGAAAGGTTTTAAAATAGAAAGCCAAAGTGGGAAAAATGGTTTGAAATGAGATTGATTGACTTTTAGTCTTCTCACAAAAAAATGTCAAGATATTATTAAGTTGATTGAATTTTATTTATGAAGATATTTTAAAAATGCATGGACCTAAGTCCAAGTTTATTATGAAGATGGTTCAAGTTTCAAAACAATAAGAGTTTTCAAAAGGAGAAAGAAGATTTTTGAAATTAAAAAAGATGGGAGGAGAAGAAGAGACTATCCTAAAGCATAAGGTAAAAGCTAGGGATAAGAGTGATCTAACCAATAAGAAGCCAATACTTGACATTATGAGTCAAGGTAGAATTCCCGTTCTTTGGATTAAAACCAAGCAAGCAAAGATACTAGACCTCTTGAGAGAACCAAACTTCAAATGTATTAAGTCTTCACAAAAATTGGGCAGAGTAACTGCTGTATACGGGTGAATTCCAGATTACAAACAAAGAATGTAATCATAATAACCTGCACACAAAACAAACAAACAACCTAATGTCTTGAGGTAAACCTCAAGAACTCCAGACAAAATATCAATTAAGGTCACAAGGTCTCCAACATAGGCCAAGGTTTCTAATCCTAAGTCCAATACTCCATAATGCCAAGGATAGTAACCAAATAGTCCAAGTATCATTAAAGCTTTTTTTGGTTCATGTTGATTATTAAGTATCTTGAAAAAGAAAAGAAAAACTCAAGTGAGCAAAATAAAAATGACATAAAAGTAAATGCTCAAGTGAGCAAAGATGAAAATAGCATGAAATGAAAGGCTAAAGTAAATGGTGCATAAAATAAAAAGCATAAAAATAAAAGTATAAAATAAAGTCAATGATTAGTAATTAGTGGTTAGTTGGATGACCATCTTGAAACTTGCATTTGGAACTCATTAGAGGATTGGTAGAACCAAAGCCTCCACACAATGAATTGCATTTTCTTTTTGTCAAGTATATCATCCATTTTGGAATCCTCAAAAGTACCATTTAATGATCAACATTGTTTAAGTGGTCCACGTTGACCAAAAGTGATATAGATCCATTAGAGGATTGGTAGAATCAAATTCTCCACACAATTAATCTCAAGGTTATTGGATCAAAGAGATCAAATTAACATACTGGACTTGCAAACATAAGTTTGGGCCACGAATGATCATTTATTCGAATCGGGACAAAATTTAATGTTATGTTAAGCAATTGTAAGTGGACTTATATAAAAGTCACACCTATTTTGAGGCTGGTCAATAGCAATCTATGCACCATTTGTTTTGAGACATGATATAGAGATCATGCTCCAATAACACTTGGTGCAATAAGAAAGGGATAAGATGAAGAAGGGTGGGAGAGAATATAAACCACATTTGAATTAAAATTTAATCAAACTATTATTAAAATTATTCATCCATTTTTATAGATTTAGACTCAACACCATGGATCCAATGATGTTAACAAAGTTCATTATCAAAAATTCATCCCAAGATCAGCCAGAAAATAATCACAAAATAATATTACATTTAATATATACATTAAAAGGGGTTTTAAAATAGAAATAAGAGAGAAATTTATTAACTATGTTCAAACTAATCAATAAAACCATAGAAAAATAAAAAATGAACTCAAATATTTTTATAATTTTTTTGGTAATTGTTTAAAGTTATAAACTATTTTTAAAATTAAAAGAAATGAGTAAAGTAAACCAAAAATGATTAAAAATAACAAATTCAGAAATAAAAAATAAATGAGGTCCCCAATATTTGTCACAATATCATTGGATCATTCCATATTTTTTTAGAATTTAAAAATGCGTAGAAGTATTTTTAAACATTTAAAACAATTCAAATAAATTGAAAATTTATAAAAAATATCAAAACACAAAATAAAATTGTAAAAAAAATAAAAATCAGAAGCAGAAAAATCAAAAATAGTTTTCATAAATTTTTCAGATTTTTTGGACTTAAAATGAATTTTCTATGATTTTTTGAAGTTTAAAACAATTTAAATATAAAAATCAGAAAATAAAATAAAGTCAAAAATATGTGGACCATTGGATGAGAGTCAAAACGCGTTAGTAATCAAATCCAAGGGATCTGGTGCACTGTGTATATCATGGTCATTACTGAATAAAGCATAAGATTCAATATAAAATCTGAAATTAAAAAAAAAAAACAAATGGCGCTGTTTCATTGGTTGAAGGATGACACGTTGGTCATCTTCAACCTCTAGTCAGTCTCAAAACCAGGTCACTCAAACTATAAAATTAGAGCACAAGACTAGTACCATTCGCTTCATCTCATTAAGACGAAGACAACCACACCTTCGCGAAAAATTTATATAAATTGTAGCTCAAGCAATTTGGAAGGAAAGTTTTGAAAGGGAATCTAAAAATTTATGGCCAAAATGTTTTTCCAGTTAAAAGCAAGTGTTGCGACTAGAACCAGGGCGATAAGAACTTCACAATAGTATCAAAGTTTGAGAGAATTGGTGAAGGAATCTACCTATTGAAGTTAAGTTGCAGAGCTCTGAAACTGGACTTCTATGGATCGATATAAGTCACGATTCTTGAAAGTAATTGTATGGTTAGCTTCAGGGAAGATCAAGGAAGGTAAATTGATAGAAAATGGATTGAAAAAGGCCTGAACACTGATTTTGAAGTTGCAGAAAAGTGAGTTATGAAATGAGTTTGACAGGGTGATTTTGGCTGTTCAAGCTTGAGGAAATGAATGGGGGATGACCGTCTATTTATAGGAGAATGAATGGGATTCTTGAGCGTGTGAAATGATGAAGTTTGGAGGGAAATCATGGGGGTCTGCAGCATGAACAAAGTGTGACTTGTTTAGCGTCAAAACTCATCCAAATTGTATGTTTCATGATGCTAAACACCTTTGGAAAGTTGCTATACATGATTAGAAGCAAAAACATGTGGAAAACTTGTGATTAGAAGCCAAAACAAAGATTTCAAAATCTGACTTGTGATGAAATTTCAGTTTCAAGTTACCAAATTCAAATCAATGGCATTCTCAACTCAAGGGGTCTTAGGGCCTGATTCTTGAAGCTTTAGAAAGATGAGGTTACAAGCTTTGTAATGAAAAAAGAATGGAATCAAATGGATGTTTGAGCTGAAAGTTGAAATGAGTCAATGTTTGGAAAAAGAGGTTGACTTTCCATACTTAGAAATATTTCAAGTTTTTCTTCAAAAGTGGCCTATAATGTTTTGCATCCAAACATGGCCTTCCTCTTAGAATTTGCTTTTGACCAAAAAAGATGGCATGAAATAGACCTATTTAATGACATTTTTAAACTTGAACCATTCAAAATCTCCAAAAATTGAGAGAGTTATGAATTGTTGAAGTTGGCAAAAAATCATGAAATGACCTATAATATTTTGTATCCTTAGGGCATCTTCCATCCATTTTCCCACCTTGCACATAAAAGAAGGAATAATGTTCACATACTCAAGATCATTATGGAAAAAGAGTGGGCTCAAGGTGATAAAAATTGACCAAGTTATGATCATTTGAAGTCACGTGAAAAGATTTGAGGGTTCATCTAGAGGACTTGTAATCTTTCTTCATCATCAAGTTTCTTCCACATGAAAAATCCTTGAAAATTTTGAATTGATTTGTTAATAACCCTTTGAAGAGAAGGATGTTTTTGGAATAACTCAAAAATACCAAAAGATGAGCAAGATATACTTCTTTGAAGTTCAAAACCCTAGCTCCTAGATCAAGAAAATGCTTTGAGGAACTTTGAAAATTTTAAACAACCTTCTTGTACAAAAACTTTTGGTTTGTAAATAGAAGTTCTTGAGGATGATAACAAGAACTCATAGCAACCAAAACCACTTCCATATCTTGATAATTGAGATAAATATGCACTTGTGACCAATGGGAATAAGGCCTTGTCCAACCATGACAACTTCTTCAATCAACCCCTTGTACTTTTGAATCAATCTTGATAACTTTGAAATATGGTGAACCAAAATAAACCTTTCCATGCAATTTCTTCCAAAACAACTTCAATGGTGATGTTTGAATTTCTCAAGCTTTATTGACTAGGGCATGGAAATAAACTCATGAACTCATGGATCAACTTGCTAAGCCATATTGCCTTTACCTACATTGTTAACAAGTAAGACAAACCAACATTGCATTTTATTAATTAAAAGGAAAGTTAAAACAAAACATGCATGATCACAAAAGAAAAACAAGTAAAGGTGCTTGGTGATTCCTCAAAAGAGCAAAGCTAAAGATAGGGAGGAGAACCAAAAGCCCTTGTGTGATCTTGTTGTGATTGAATCAATATGGTATGATGAAGGGATCTTAGGGGCAAAAATTGGGGTACAAAAATTACCATGATAAGAGAAGAAAATATCTTGAGTTTCAAGAGGGAGATCATGTATTCTTGAGAGTAATTCCTGTAACCGGTGTAAGACGTGCCTTGAAGTCAAGGAAGTTGACTCCTTGATTTACTGGTCCGTAACAGATTTCAGAGAAGGTGGAGAATGTTGTGTATAGAGTCGCACTACCACCTAATTTGTTGAATCTTCATGATGTGTTCCATGTGTCTCAACTTCGGAAATATGTTCCAGATCCATCACATGTGATCCTGATAGATGATGTACAAATGAGGGATAATCTCACTGTTGAGATTGTACCTATGAGAATCGAGGACCGTGAAATGAAGAGATTACGGGGAAAAGAGATTTCTCTTATGAAAGTGGTTTGGGAAGAAGCTGCTGGAGAGAATGCAACGTGGGAATTAGAAAGCAAGATGCGATAAGCTTACCCAGATTTGTTCACTCGAGGTAATTTTCGAGGACAAAAATATTTTAAGTGGGGGAGAGTTGTAACACCCCGATTTAGTTAAGGCTATTTTTATTTAAAAATAATTAGATGAGATGATATGTTGATTGTGATGATGTATTTAACAAGTTGCAATTTGAGAAATTAGAAGTTGAGGTGTGAGAGGTGTATGACTAAAAGCATAAAGAACATAGGGTGAATAAAGAATATGAGTGATATTGGTTTTAATTATTATTATTACTATTATTATAGACAAATAGTTATTTATAATATTAGTGATTAATTAAATAATTAAAATTAGGAAGGGCAGTATGGGATTATTGATTTAGGGGTCTAATTAGTGCTATTAAGAAATTAAGAAATGAGAACACGAGGAATAGAGATTTTATTCCCAATTGATCGTAGAAGTGAGAAGCAGGGAGAAAGGGAAAACTAGGGCTAAAGGGAAGAATCCATTGGAGAAGGGAAGAGAACTCAAAACCTAAGGTAAGGGTGGGGTTGTAACTCTATAAGGGTTTATATAATGGGGGTATTGGTAGAGTTAGGTATTGGAATTGTATTTTCATCTTTATATGGATTGTGTGTTTGGTGTGAATTGTATTTGTGATGATTGATGATGATGATTTGGTGTGAAAACTTTGAGTTTGAGGGTGTAAATTGATCCTAAATGATGAAGATTAATTGTGTATGTTTGGTAGAATAATTGCCTCTATTTGGTGTTGAAAATTGGTGATTTTGCGTGTTTTAAGAAGAGGAATCACAATCTATTACATTGTAGAATTTCTGAAAAATAGCGCAGAGTAACTAGTTACCATTATAGGGTAACCGGGTACCGAAGACTTTGGCAGAATGGTTGTTTTTGTGAAAGTAACAGTAACCGGTTACCACCTGGGGGAAGCCGGTCACCACAAGAATTTTTGGAAATACATAGTTACTGTTTTGGTAGTAACCGGTTACCACTGGAGGGTAACTGGTTACCACTGACACAAAATGGCCAATTTTCTGAAAAACTTTAAAAACTCATAACTTTTTACTTGGGTCTCCGTTTGACGCACCGTTCGAACCTATGAAAAGATAAAAATATTTTCTATCCAATAAAAATGAATTGAAAACAATATGAGAAAATTTTCTGGGTTTGTTTTATCTCAATGTTGTTGTGATTACGAAGTTGCGAATATGACGATGAATGTGAAGGGATTTCATGACGTAGTGACATTGTGACGATGTATGAATATCGATATGTGATTAACGAGTTTTATTGGATTGGTTTGTTAATGTGTGTTGTGTTTTTACATTTGCTGTCATAAGATGTTAGTGTTGCATGCATGTTTATAAGTGACGATGTGGCCGTAATCGCAAGTGACGGTGTAGCCTTAATGGCAAGTGACAGTGTATCCCAAATAGCATAGAGACGTTGTGATGGTACCACATGCATACAGTTGGTGAAGTCAGTCTCATTGAATTATGATGTTGTTTTTAAGTAAGATGTGATCTGTTTATTGTTGGGTGTGATTTTTGAAACTGTATCGTGTGTTGATGTTGATACATAAAGTATGAATTTATGATTGTGAATGCTAAACTTTATCTACTCATTATCATATACTTGTTTATATTGTTATGATATCTCACCCCTTGTTGTTTGAATGTTTCCTGCACGTGGGTAATGCGCAAGTGATGAAGATTAGGGTTGCTTGAGGTATGAAAATGCGCCTCATAGTACGTAGATTGAGTCGGGTCTTGCTCTGATACGTAACACCGGGGATGAACGCTTGTGTGCTTATTTGATAGTTGTTGATTTTGGAATATCATGAGAACTTTATAATTTCTCTTTCATGTGAGGAGACATTGCCTATGTTTTGTTGGAATAGATTATTAAACTATAATTGAAATTTTTTTCGTTGCATGAATAAATTGAAGTGGAATGATGATATGCCGTCAGTTCATCTGAGTTTTATGTGTTATGTATCTATTTACTAAATGTTGAGCAATTTTTGAGATGATGAAATGTGACATACTATTTTGATGTTGTTTATAATTTTTAAATTACTCTGATTTTATAGTAATTATTCGAAGGGGAAAATAAGGTGTTACACTGAAGACATAAAAGGGAATAGTTGGAGTTGGCTCTTTGTCACTCTGAAATTATCAACTTCATGTACTATGGAATTGGTAAGCACTCTGTATCACTTGTATTGTAGTAAAAAATACTTGGGAATTTATCATGTCCACTCATAAAGGCACATCTAAGTGTGTTTGGGAGAAAAGAGTTCTAAGTGTGTTTGGGAATTTCTCAACTCCACTCATATGACATCTACTCAAGAGGTTTTACATGAAAGTGACAAGCCACTGAAGAACATCAAGAGAATTCTTTTTGTTTCCAACTTTTGAGAATTTGTGCCATGGTCTCTGATGAAGTGTTTCTTATTACTATTGTGTTCCTTGGAATGCAATCCAATCCAATCAGGTGTTGAAGAGATTGGACAGAATGTTTAGACCAAATGTCTAGAAATCTATACTAACTTCAACAAATCTGTGATGCTAAAGAAAAGGCTAGAACTGGGGGTATAGATCAATCAATGTCAAAACATTCATTAAGATGAGTGTGAAGAGCTTAGATTTTTGTGGAGCATAATGCCCTACTTATCTAAAAACAACTGTATGGGTTTTCTATTTCTTGTCTTAATTAGGAAAGTGCTCCAGATTATGAATTTTCTAAGGATACTACTAGTTTGACTTGAAGATGGACTTCTGATGAAGATTTTTGGTTTGAAGAATTATCTCATGATGTGCTGGGTGTTTTATTCAAATATCTGTGTATCTAGAATAAAGAGGGTAATCAACCGTGAAGAAATAGAAGGTGATTTATTTGTGATCTTATGTCTTAAGAGAATGAAAGATTGTCTACCACATATGACTTACAGGGTGGGTGACTATATTTTTCCTAAAAACTTGATATTTTGATCAAGTCTGTAAGGATAGTCCACAATAGTTGGAGAGGTTTCTTCAAGTGAAAAGATGATTAGAAGCCCAATAAGGATATGGTTTTCAAGCTATAACTAGCAAAAATAAAACTTAAGTGACAAAAGGCTGTTTTTATCAAAATACAAGCTGAGTCAAGAATGTCAATCTTAATGTCTCAACATTGTGCTAGACATCAGAATACTCAAGCTAAAGGCATATACTTGCACTGAAGATGTCTCTTAAGTGAAAAGTTGATCTTAACAATTTTGTTTACTTCCTCAAAGGTCAAGTTCAGCATGGGTTAACTAAGCAGTGGTTAAAGCTCAGGGAAGGTGATAATTGCCTTATCTCCCATACCCTTTGTAATACGGTGGGAGAACTGACTTGGGTGTTTTGTGTTTTATTGCAATTGTTATGGATAGCAAGAGTCGCCACCGACTTTTATTTTATCCAATAAAGGAAGGGTGAAAAGAACAGGAACGACCTTTTCAGATATTTTCTTGAGTCCGGGGGGTAGGTTATGAAAAGGGAAGGTGTTAACACCCTTTCCATCTATAGTTATCTACGTGATCTTATTTGCTAGCTCACTTTGAAATGCTTTGTAAATGTGCTTGTGATTTGTTTTTGAAAGTATTTTTGAAAAGTGCCTTTGTTTAGGCGAACTTTGTAATGATTCTCGTTTCCGCGAAAATGTATACAAAGTGTTGAATCTTGAAAATATTTCATGGAAAGTGTTGGTGTGTTTGAAAGGTGTTTTGA
Organism: Vicia faba; assembly: GCA_948472305.1. NCBI lineage: Eukaryota > Viridiplantae > Streptophyta > Magnoliopsida > Fabales > Fabaceae > Vicia > Vicia faba. Next base: position 1,286,197,367 of record OX451740.1, on the reverse strand, counting down.
AATGTTGTGAGCAAGCAACTATGAATGTTCTACCTACTCAAAAAGTCATTGTTAATTTCCTCCTCCTTTAGATATTTCTATCTTACGATTGATTGGAAAGAAGCCCTATATTGGATGTGAAGGGACATGCGTGGGTCATCATGCAGTCATAGAAGGAACCATTGTAGGATAACTTAGAAATTTATCTTAAGGGTCTAAGATCATTTACGAAGGCAACATCGAAGAGTCATCGAGGAACTACGATATTATATTCGAGGGTCATTGCTAAACTATCCCACGTTCGAGGGACACGACTGTTTTATTCTAGGAAACAAGTGTGGGTACCTAAGGGGTGCGCGTGTGCGAGTGTATTGTGTTTCATGCATTTTTGTCTTGAATTTGGGTTGTCTACTTGTTGATTTTAAGTCTTTCCATACAAACCCTAATTACTAGCAATAATATTGAAAGCGATAAATTGCGGAAATTTAAAGTTCTACACTTTTACATTATTTAGGGGATGGGGATACAATTTACAAATAGGGAATGAAAGCAATTAAAACCTAATTACTATTACAACCATATTGAATAATGAATAAAAATATATAAAAATATATAAAAATATATAAAAATATAAAAATAATGTAAAAAGAAAGGAAAACTATTTTAAAAAACCTTTATGCATCGACACATGCATTTAGGCATCGATACATATCACTTCTTGTTTTTGGAAATCAAAACCAACTCAGTTGTATTGATACATAATGGTTTGCATTGACTCATTTCTTGGTTGCATGGTCACATTCTTTATTTACATCAACTCATACACATTTTGTCTCTCTGCAATATATCTTGATAACATTATATATTGATACATAATGCATTATATCGAGTCATCCCATGTTTTGTGACTAACATGAGTCGACTCATATGAGATATGCATCGGCTCATGCTGCGGTTTTACTTCTAAAAATTTTTTGTTACATATATAAGTCAGTTTTGCACTTCATCCCTAACCTCGCGCCAGCTTCTTATTCCTCATTTCTCAACCAAATCAGAAAATGTAAACATGAAACTTGCTCTAATTTCCATCACAAATTCATCCATATAAATTTCATAAATTATAAATCAAAGATGAGTGAGAATTTTGTTTGGTACCAAATCTGACTTAATTTTTTTTAGCAATTTCAAACTTAGAATTCTCACTACTCAAGCAATATAAATGAATTCTAAGGACATGGTTAGCTTCAGGGCTATGATGTCTACATTTTATCTTCACAAATCAGAATCAAATGATGCTTGTATGAAGAGTTGAAAGTTCAGAAAACTTACCTTGCAAGTGGAGATCGTGCTTTGAGTTTGAGCACCTTTCAAGATGTTGTGATGATCAAAATAGCTTCAATGAACCTCCAGGAAGCTAATGCAATGCTTAACTTAGATGAAGAGTGGCTGTATTGTTATGAAGAAGTCAAGTTGCAGAGGTGCAAAGTGAGGTTTAAACAATGGTGATAGATGTGTTACAGCTATGAAACAGGGATGTGGATAGCTTCTATATGTGTATTAGAAGCTTAGTGATTGATAAAAATGGAAAACGCACGAGGGAAATGAGAGATGGATGTTCAAGGTCAGAACTGTGGTAAAAATGGAGTTTTTTGTGCAATTTCTGGTTTGAGTGAGTTTGAGGGAGTTTCAATGCTGGTTTTTTTTGTGTGTTATGTTGAAAATGGTGTCTCTATTTATAGAGAAGATGTTTGGAAGCTTGGAGAAGTCAGAAGTACAAAATCACATGTTTGTGGATTTTGGCTTGTTTTTGAAGTAACTTAGACAAACATGGTTTTAATGTAAGATAGGGTGGCTAGAAAATTTAAACATGTTTGTTCTGGTTATTTAGGCTTAGCGTGTGCCGAAGAAACAAATGCAAAGCTCAAGGAGAGTGGACTTTGTGATTAAAGTCACTTTTCCAAAATGGAAGTGTGAACTTTCTTCCATTAATGGCTATATGGTTTGGACAATGCTTAAACCACTTGGACCATAACTCAAAAGTTTGTGTACTCCATTAATTATGGAGTGAAACATAAGTTAGCAGCCTGCAAAGTGAGATTATGCAACATGTCTTGAGATTTGGTCAAGTGTTCTTCATGAAAATGCCTTGTAATTTAAGTTTGAAAACCCAACTTCTTCTCTTCGATTATCCTAGATCAAAAATGATCTTTTAAAGTTCTTTGACATTTTGAAAATATTGGAACACCCTCTACAACTTTCATGTTTTCCATTTTTGCAAAATAAAATTGGAACTATGTGAAAAATAGCCATGAAGTTGCGACAAATATCTGCCTAAACTAGGTCAAATTTTCACTAAGTGTTTTTATAAAAAGTGCATGACTTCATGGATTTGTAACTCAAAATACAAGCATTTCTAGGACTTGTTCTGTCCTATAAAGTTGTAGATTTCATTGAGATCTACAACTTTCATGTTGGAAGTTTTCTTTGAATCATCTTACATCTTGATGAAAAGTTGGCATGAAGTTCTGAAATTATCATGTATGAAAACACTTTAGAAAAATTTTCAAGTCTTGAAATGTTTGACTTTTCAAATTGACTTTTGACTTTCTTGATTTATTTATGATCAAGCATCATATTTTTGAATGTCTTGATGAAATGTGATCTTTGAAACTTAAATTTGATCAGAAAGTCAAAGTTTGACTTTTTGGTATACAATTGACTTTTTCATCAGTTGACCAAATTTCAACTATCAATCAATTGATCTTGAGAGATGAATTGAGTCATGAAATTAGGTCAAAATAATGTACTTGAATCCTTGAGATTATGTTTCAAACCAATAAGCCATGTATTAGATCAAAAGTCAAAGATTAGCCATTCTCAGTCAAAACCCTAATTTTGACCATTTTGCCCTTTTGATGATTTGAACATTTTTTTGGGAAATTGTAATCCAAACTTAATCAATCTATAAATATCACTTCAAAATGTTGATGTTGACCAAAAATATTGAAGTTTGACTGTAGGTTGATCACAGTTGATTTTTTACCCAATACAACTGGTTTTGGGTCATCTGATCAATTGACTGAGTAAACTTGTGTTCCAAGACTTGAAACTTGACATGAGTAATCTTGGAGGTCCAATATAATCCATGAAACTCATTTGAGGCATTAAAAGTTAAATTTTCCTTGTGCAAATCAAAACCCTAATTTGAGGCATCGGTATTTAGGAGATGGCTTGACCTAGTCAACACTTGTACAAGCTTGAGCTATTGAAGATCTTATGAGAAATATCTTGAGAAAAGAGAGGGAAAATTTTGGGGTACAAAAACTGCCCCTGTTCAATCTTCTTAAACCTGAAGAGTTAGATTGGCGGGTTCGTCATTCGTGACTTAAGGGTGGAAGATGATTGAACACTAGAGTGCCCAGAAATCTGCACTCACTGATGCATGAAGTAATATGTTAGTTGATTGTGTCAGAAATGGGCTTAAAGATGCCATTTGGAGAGATGATGAAGAGTTGTCGGAGATAGGCTTATAAATGCCATCTAATGTGATTATTGATAGAGATCGGAAGAACTATTAGAATAATTGTTTGGTCGATTTATACTGAATCAAGCAGAAGTCTTGAATAATATTTAACTAGAGAATGAATCAGTATAAATCTTTGGAGCGATTTAACTGAACCAGAGAAAGTGTCTACCGAAACGGAATTAGGATAAATCATTGATCGATTTAAACTGAATCATCAGAGGTCTTGAATAATCTTTAACTGGAGAACGAATCATTATAAATCTTTAGAGTGATTTAACTGAACCAGAGAAAGTGTCTACCAGAACGGAATCAAGATAAATTATTAATCGATTTAAGCTGAACCAGTAGAGGTCTTGAATAATATTTAACCGGAGAATGAATCAGTATAAATCTTCAGAGCAATTTAACTGAACCATAGAAAGTGTCTACCAGAACGGAATCAAGATAAATCATTGATCGATTTAAACTGAACCCGCAGAGGTCTTGAATAATCTTTAACTGGAGAACGAATCAGTATAAATATTCAGTGTGATTTAATTGAACCAGAGAAAGTGTCTACCAAAATGGAATCAGGATAAATCATTGATCGATTTAAACTGAACCAGCAGAGGTCTTGAATAATCTTTAACTAGAGAAGAATCAGTATAAATATTCGTAGCGATTTAACTGAACCAGAGAAAGTGTCTACCAGAACAGAATCAGGATAAATCATTGATCGATTTAAACTGAACCAACAGAGGTCTTGAATAATCTTTAACTAGAGAATGAATTATTATAAATCTTTGGAGTGTTTTAACGGAACTAGAGAAAGTGTCTACCGGAACGAAATAAGGACAAATCATTAATCGATTTAAACTGAACCGGCAGAGATCTTGAAAAAAAAGTTTGTTGACGATGGTATTCATCTAGTGACTGTTCTTTCCTGAAAAGGTAAAGAATTAGTGGTGATGCAATGTCATGATGCATGCATTGCGTAATGATGTTCTCAAAATAAATGATATTGTGCTATATGCGTTTGGTATGCATATGTCATGATGTATGGATGTGAAATATTATTGAAGTATATCTTTGTCTGGAAAATAAATCTTTGACAATTATTGGGGAGATTTGGGAAGCTAAATCCAGAACTACTACTGGAGATGAAGAGTATGCGTATCTTCAACCTCGCTTAGAGTGCTTCCGCTGGGAAATCCTATTTGCTGTTTGAGGAGAATCTGCTTGGGGAATAGAGTTCAGGAACCTTGGTTATCCATTGCTCTATTGGGGAATTTGATTCTTATATGCCCTGACTGGGGATAAAAGAGATGGATAATCTTCCGGCTTGTCTAGGGAGGATAAAGTTAACTGGTATCTGGTCGGGTTCCAGGCTTCACAACAACTTTCTGGGGAGGATGAAGTTAACTGTTATCTGGTCGGATTCCAGGCTTCACAACAACTTACTGAGGAGGATGAAGTTAACTGTTATTTGGTCGGATTCCAGGCTTCGCAACAAATTACTAGAAAGGATGAAGTTAACTGTTATCTGGTCAGATTCTAGGCTTTACAATAACTTACTGGGGAGGATGAAGTTAACTGTTATCTAGGATTTCAGGCTTCATAACAACTTACTGGGAAGGATGAAGTTAACTATTATCTGGTTCGATTCCAAGCTTCATAGCAGCTTAATAGGGAGGATGAAGTTAACTATTATCTGGTCGGATTCCAGGATTCACAACAACTTACTGGGGAGGATAAAGTTAACTGTTATCTAGTCGTATTCCAGGCTTTACAGCACCTTTCCGGGGAGGATGAAGTTAAACTGTTATCTGGTCGGATATTATGGGGAGGATGAAGTTAAATTGTTATCTGGTCGGATTCCAAGCTTCACATCAACTTACTGGGGAGGATGAAGTTAACTGTTATTTGGTTGGATTCTAGGCTTCACAGCAACTTACTGGGGAGGATGAAGTTAACTGTTATCTGGTCGGATTCCAGGCTTCACATCAACTTTCTAGGGATAATATCAACTCTGTTGGGGATAATGGGTTTTGTCTGTTGATTTGTATTAGTCTGAGAGAAAGGACTCGTACTAGGGAATTTGTAGTGCGGTTGAGAAATAAACCCTGTTGAGGAAAATTAATTTGGCGACCTCACTGTGGAAATGAATTATTTTGGGGAAGGACTTCGCAAGATTCTTTTTTCCAATTTTGGAGAGCCAAATTTGGATGGGGAATGCCAGAATGAATCCAAGCCTTTATTGTATTTGAGGAGGTATTAAACGAGTATCAGAATGACATCCGTATCTGAACTATATCGGGAAGAAAATCTGGAGTGAGTGTTAGAATGAATCTGTATTTAGATTGTATATGTATTGTATCCGCAATAGAATCTAGAACGAGTGTCAGAATGAATCTGCATGTAAATTGTATCTGAATTGTATCTAAGAAGATGCATTTGAATGAGTATTAGAATGCATCTTTGTCTGGATCGTATCTGTATTGTATCTGCAAGAGAATCTTGAATGAGTATCAGAATGAATATGTATTTAGATTGTATTTGTACTATATCTAGAAGATGGTAAACTGTTGGCAATCTCCCTCTGTTTGGGAACTGGGGTGATGTGTGTAGTGCATTTTGTGAAGATTACTCTGTGGGGATAATCTATGGCAATGGTCTCGTGGGGGCTTTACAGCTTTAAAAATTGTCTTATCTCCTTGGTAAATACTGATCAGAGTGACAGGTCTCTAACTGATAGACAAGCGATGAGATGATGGGACATAGTCGTACACTTTAATCCTAACTTTTGCTGGACCATCCCTTTAGATTTTCATTCCATCGGGATACCCTTTTTTTCCCAAGCCACCTTTTCAGGTTTTCAATTTGTCGGGTGTACAATTTTTTGTATGTATATCCCTAATTTTTTCCTGAACCTTTTTGGTTCGCCGGGATGCCCTTATTTTACCTAGGTATATCAACCTAGCGGGTCTCTTTTCAATGCATAGTATTTTCTGACTATGTCTGTGTTCATAGGGTTTGGAGAATTGTCATTGTCTATGGTAGTAAGTGTTGTAGAAATGGCAGAAATCATTTTCTCGATCAAACGTGACATTTCTTACGTGGGAGCCTGTTTTACCCTAGGGTTAGTCTAATGCACCAGATGTCTGAAGTTTTGATCACATTTCTGGTAGTCTTAAACTTCCTAGGTATCTTTTCTAAGAATTGTCATGGAAGGATCCGAAGACATGACTATCTGATACTACTGGAACAGACAAGCAATTTGGTGGTATCAGAGGTTTTCATAGTGGATTTTGTTCAAGCCCATGATCAATGTAACATTTCCCCCAAGTGATTTAAATGGAGATCTGCCCCTGGCTATTCAACACTTCTTGAGAGATTCTTTGAATCTCGACTTGACTTCCCCATATGTGTTGGACGATGATCATGTCATGCCCCTTGATTATGAGAGATTTGTCATTGGAAGCTTCTTTCCATTTGAAGTGATTCTGTTTATTGAGAGAGTTTTCGTTCATTGGATATCAATCGTGCGAATTTCTCCGTTGTCGAATAATTATTCATATGCAAACAGTGGTATACAAAGTGTATGTCTGTCCTGAGATTTTTTTTTGAAAAATGCACTTTTAATAAGCAACAAATATTTGTAAGAATATGAATTCAACTCAGGATCTTTAGTAAGCCTTACATGAGTCAGGATACCTTTTGTAATAGTATGCTTTCGAACTAACATATGCTTCAATTAGAACTTTTAAAGGGTTGTAACATGGCCTGGTTCATGGTTTTAAGAAACAAAGGATAAAGTTCAAAGTTTATTTATACCCAACCTATTCTCCATGATGTTCTCTAGTCTTATACTCAGTCAATTGCGCGTTTGGATTCCAATTGAGTCTGAGATGGGTTTTTAGGTGATGGTTCGAATACTGGAAGTTTATTTGGGAAGGCAGTCATTTTTGTAACATTTTTCATGTTGTCGAAGATTTGTAGCGACCTTTTTTTTATATTTACTATCCCTAATTTTGCCTGACTGTTCTTGTTTTGAGATTATAGCCAGCGGGATTCCCCAGTTTTCCTTAAGCCCCCTTCATAGGTTTTGACCTAGTGGGCTTTTATTTTAAGATAAAGACTGCCTATTTTATGGGGAACCAACACCGTCTTTTGATTCAGAAGGATGTTTTTGATGTCATTCATTGTGTACGATGTAAAAGCTTGCAACTGAATGCATATTTGAATTAACTGAGAAATTAACCTGCCCCAGGTTATTAATAAAGGTTTCAATTTGTGTGAAAAGAAAACTCCTACTTCTTAGGCTCAAAGGGGTTGACTAGGGATTATCTTCCTTATAACTCCACTGTTTAGGATTTGAAACAAACGCATATACATCGTCAGCAAGGTATGTTTAAAAGCATACTTTATGAGATTATGGTATTATTTTCGTCATCCTCCCTCTAAAGGCTTACGGCTTGTAGTCGAGAGTTGAATATCATACAAAAAAGAGGTAAAAGCATAGTTTCAGTATAGTGAAAATGAATGGATTAACTCAAGACAAACATATGCAGTGTGTTGATGAGAACAACCAGAGCCTGACATAATGATAAGTGTTTGAACAAACAAAGAAATTACAACTGAAAATTTGAATGAACAAAAGCTTCTCTGCCTAAATTTCTCACTTCAGATGGTCTCACTCCTTCGTCGATCAGGTCTTGAATCTTGTTTTTCAATGCCCAAAATTGGTTAGTGTCGTGTCCATGAATGTTGGAATGGCACGCGTATCTTTCGTTATGTTTGTAACGAGGAGAAGAAGTATTAGGTTTTTGAGGAGGCTCATTCAATGTAACCAACTTGGCCTCCAATATATGATGCAATGCTTAAGCCAAATACATGTTGATCTCGGTAAATTTTCTTTCAGGTGTATTCTGCCTATGTTGATGACCCTGTTGTTGTTGGCGAGGTCGTTGTTGGTCTCATGATGTAGCAGCAATCTTGAAAGGCTTAATCTCGACCAAGCCAACCTCTGGTCTCATTGGGGATGGTTAATGACTTGATCCCTAATCTTAACTGTTTGTTTCATACAATTGCATTCGTCTTGATGAAGCTTGTTGATGAGATTTCTCAACTCTTCTTGTCCCCGAGCTATGTTTTGGATAAGAGCCATTTGTCCCAACATTTGGATTCTCATTGTTTCTATCTCAGCTTGTAATTGCTTTAACTGCCCATCCTTGTCGCCTTCAGAATTTTTCTTAGTGATGCTCTCAATGAGGAGTGCTTTCACTTATTCTTTCCCCTTGGATAGGTTCAGGAACAAATCTTGAAGCTGATCATTTTGGGTATGATGATTTTGAACAATCTGTTTAAGAGCCATTTTTTTACTGAAATAAACAGTAAGCGGATGAGAAAACCTGTACGGGAAAACCTGTTATGATATGATGTATGATATGTGGATGCGATGTTTTCAAGGATCTCGCGGGGTAAACATAAGGAAATGTCAGAAATTGAAATTTGATTATAGCTTTGAAGAACTTCATATCGTTGAATATCCTTCTACGAGAATCGAGCTCACCATGTCAAGTGGGTCATAGCCTTCGACTCTAGACAACATGCTTTGGTCTTTGACATCATGGGTTGGAGGAAAAATAAATTCCCTTGCCCCTTGTTAGACGTTGGTTTATGATAACCTGCATCACTGGCCCTTGAGATCCTTGAAATGGTCAGTGGAAATGATATGGTATGATGTCATGATGCGTATGCTATGCACCAAGAAAAAGTGTAAGGTAATGACTACAAACAACCCGTGCAAGAAATTCAATTTTGGTTAGATATTGAATACAGACAAACCCTGCAAAGAGTTCAAGTTGTCAAATCAAAAATTCAAACAAGTCACACAAGTAACCTTAGGTTCAAGCTTGCATGGGGTTTATAGGTAAGTACCCTCTTGAAGTTTAGTTGGTTCAACCTGTCCTACAAAGTAATCGGGTTCTAGGGAATCTCAATATCATTGATCTTTCTTCATTTGGCATTGTCTCAACATAATCAATCTTTTCTTGCAGCCGAAATATCCCAAAAGTACGATCTCAATAAGCGTAGCATCGAGTATCAACCAGTCTTCAGCTCTACACCAAAGCCGACTATCTCACTACTTCCTAATGGACAAGTTGTTCAACTAAAGGTTCTATGGTCAGTTAGTGCTTCAAAACACCACACAGCGGCCCCGTATTCTCCTCGATTCAACACAAGGGATACCAGTACCAACAAATGTGTCACACTAATATATCCATTGTTTTAACCATATCGGTCTATGATGTACAATCTTCACAATCTATTGCAACTTACCTAATAATTCCCCCAGATCTGGGTAGAGGATCTATACAAAACCCAAACAAGGACCTAAAATGTAAAGAAAACAAATGAAATCATTTAAATGTGATATAGTTTCTAAGGTAACCCCACTTTTAAGCTTGTCCCCAGTAGAGTCACCAGTTTTGTAATACGGTGGGAGAACTGACTTGGGTGTTTTTCATTTTATCGCAATTGTTGCGGATAGCAAGAGTCGCCACCGACTTTTATTTTATCTAATAAAGGAAAGGGTGAAAATAACAGGAAAGAACTTTTGAGATATTTTCTTGAGTTCGGGGGGTAGGTTATGAAAAGGGAAGGTGTTAGCACCCTTTTCATCCGTAGTTATCTACGGCCTCTTAGTTTCTAGCTTACTTTGAAATGCTTTGTAAATGTGCTTGTGATTTGTTTTTGAAAGTATTTTTGAAAAGTGCCTTTGTTTAGGCGAACTTTGTAATGATTTTTGTTTCGGCAAAAATGTATACAAAGTGTTGACTTTTGAAAATATTTCATGGAAAATGTTGATGTGTTTGAAAGGTATTTTGAAATTTTGTGAGCAAGCAACTATGAACGTTCTACCTACTCAAAAATTCTTTGTTCATTTCCTCCTCCTTTAGATATTGCTATCTTACCATTAATTGGTAAGAAGCCCTATCATTGGATGTGAAGGGACATGCGTGGGTCATCGTGCATTCATAGAAGGCAACATTATAGGATACCTTAGCAATTTATCTTAAGGGTCTAAGATCGTTTATGAAGTCAAGATTGAAGGGTCATCGAGGGACTACGATCTTGTATTCAAGGGTCATTGCTAAACTATCCCACTTTCGAGGGACATGACTGTTTTATTCTAGGAAACAAGTGTGGGTACCTTAGGGGTGCGCGTGCACGAGTGTGTTGTGTTTCATGCATTTTTGTTTGATTTTGGGTTGTCTACTTGTTGATTTTAAGTCTTTCCATACAAACCCCTAGCAATAATATTGAAAACGATAAATTACGGAAATTTAAAGTTCCACGCTATTACATCATTTAGGGGATGGGGATACAATTTACAAATGGGGGATGAAAGCAATTAAAACATAATTACTATTACAACCATATTAAATAATGAATAAAAATATATAAAAATATAAAAATAATGTAAAAGGAAAGGAAATTTTTTTTAAAAAACCTTTATGCATCGACACATGCACTTATGCATCGATACATATCCCTTCTTATTTTTGGAAATCAAAACCAACTTAGTATGTATTGATACCTAATGGTTTGCATCGACTCATTTCTTGGTTGCATCGACACATTCGTGTTTTGCATCGACTCATACACATTTTGTCTCTCTATAATATGTCTTGATAACAATATGTATTGATACATAATGCATTGTATTGACTCATCCCATGTTTTGTGACTAACATGAGTCGACTCATATGAGATATGCATCGGATCATGCTGCTGTTTTACTTTTAAAATTTTTCTTTTACATATATAAGTCGGTTTTTCACTTCATCCCTAACCTCGCGCCAGCTTCTTCTTCCTCATTTCTCAACCAAATTCGAAAATGTAAACATGAAACTTGCTCTATTTTTCAACACAAATTCATCCATATAAATTTCATAAACTATAAATCAAAGATGAGTGAGAATTTTGTTTGGTACCAAATCTGACTTAATTTTTTTAGTAATTTCAAACTCATAATTCTCACTACTCAAGCAATATAAATGAATTCTAAGGACATGGTTAGCTTTAGGGCTATGATGTCTACATTTTATCTTCACAAATCAGAATCAAATGATGCTTGTATGAAGAGTTGAAAGTTCAGAAAACTTACCTTGCAAGTGGAGACCGTGCTTTAAGTTTGAGCACCTTTCAAGATGATGTGATGATCAAAATAACTTCAATGAACCTCTAGGAAGCTAATGCAATGCTTAATTTAGATGAAGAGTGGCTGTATTGTTATGAAGAAGTCAAGTTGCAGAGGTGCAAAGTGAGGTTTAGACAATGGTGATAGAGGTGTTACAGCTATGAAACAGGGATGTGGATAGCTTCTATATGTGTATTAGAAGCTTAGTGATTGATAAAAATGGAAAATGCACGAGGGAAATGAGAGATGGATGTTCAAGGTCAGAATTTTGGTAAAAATGGAGTTTTTTGTGCAATTTCTGGTTTATGTGAGTTTCAGGGAGTTTCAATGCTGGTTTTTTTGTGTGTTATGTTGAAAATGGTGTCTCTATTTATAGAGAAGATGTTTGGAAGCTTGGAGAAGTCAGAAGTACAAATCAGAATCAAATGATGCTTGTATGAAGAGTTGAAAGTTTAGAAAACTTACCTTGCAAGTGGAGATCGTGTTTTGAGTTTGAGCATCTTTCAAGATGCTGTGATGATCATAATAGCTTCAGTGAACCTCCAGGAAGCTAATGCAATGCTTATTTTAGATGGAGAGTGACTATACTGTTCTGGAGAAGTCAAGTTGCAGAGGTGCAAAGTGAGGTTTGGAAAATGGTGATGGAGGTGTTAAAGATGTGAAACACGGATGGTGATAGCTTCTATATGTGTATTAGAAGCTTAGTGATTGATAAAAATGGAAACGCACGAGGGAAATGAGAGATGGCTGTTCAAGATCAGAACTGTGGTAAAAATGGAGTTTTTTTATGCAATTTTTGGTTTGAGTAAGTTTGAGGGAGTTTCAATGTTGGGTTTTTTCGTGTGTTATGTTGAAAATGGTGTCTATTTATAGAGAAGAGGTTTGGAAGCTTGGAGAAGTCATAAGTACAAAATGACATGTTTGTGGAGTAACTTAGACAAACATGGTTTCAATGCAAGGTAGGGTGGCTAGCAACTTTAAACATGCTTGTTCTGGTTGTCTAGGCTTAGTGTGTGTAGAAGAAACAAATGCAAAGCTCAAGGAGAGTGGACTTTATGATTAAAGTCACTTTTCCAAAATGAAAGTGTGAACTTTCTTCCAATAATGGCTATATGGTTTGGACAATGCTTAAACTACTTAGATCATAGCTCAAAATTTTGTGTAATCCATTTACTATGGAGTGAAACATAATTTAGCAGCCTGCAAAGTGAGATTATGCAGCATGGCTTGAGATTTGGTCAAGTGTTCTTCATGAAAAATGCCTTGTAATTTAAGTTTAAAAACCCAACTTCTTCTCTTTGATTCTCCTAGCTCAAAAATGATCTTTTCAAGTTCTTGGACATTTTGAAAATCTTGTAACACCCTCTACAACTTTCATGTTTTCCATTTTTGCATAATAAAATTGGAACCATGTGAAAAATATCCATGAAGTTGGGACAAAAATTTGCCTAAAATAGGTCAAATATTCACTGTGTTTTTAAAAAAAAATGCATAACTTCATGGATTCATAACTCAAATTCCAAGCATTTCTAGGACTTGTTATATCCTACAAAGTTGTAGATTTCATTGAGATCTACAAATTTCATGTTGGAAGTTTTCTTTGAATCATCTTGCATCTTGATGAAAAGTTGGCATGAAGTTATGAAATTATCATGTATGAAAACACTTTAGAAAAATCTCTTAAGTCTTGACAAGTTTGACTTTTAACTTTATTGATTTCTTTATGATCAAGCTTAATATTTTTTAATGTCTTGATGAAATATGATCTTTGTAACTCAAATTTGATCAGAAAGTCAAAGTTTGACTTTTTGGTGTACATTTGACTTTTTCATCAGTTGACCAAATTTCAACTATCAATCAATTGATCTTGAGAGATGAATTGAGTCATGCAATTAGGTCAAAATGATGTAATTTAATCCTTGAGATTATGTTTCAAACTAATAAGCCATGTATTAGATCAAAAGTCAAAGATTAGCCATTCTTAGTTAAAACCCTAATTTTTACCATTTTGCCCTTTTGATGATTTGAACATTTTTCTTGGGGAATTGTGATCCAAATTTGATAAATTGATAAATATCACTTCAAAATGTTGATGTTTACAAAAAATCTTGAAGTTTGACTGTAGGTTGACCACAATTGACTTTTTACCCAATATAGTTGATTTTGGGTCATCTGATCAATTGACTGGGTAAACTTGTGATCCAAGACTTAAAACCTGACATGAGTAATCTTGGAGGTCCATTATGATCGATGAAAATCATTTTAGGAATTAAAAGTTCAGTTGTCCTTGTGCAAATCAAAACCCTAATTTGAGGCATCAATATTTAGGAGATGACTTGACCTAGTCACCACTTGTACATGCTTGAGCTATTGAAGATCTTGTGAGAAATATATTGAGAAAAGAGAGGGAAAATTTTAGGATACAAAACCCTTCTTAGAACTTCAACTAAGATGATTGGTATTTTGGAACTAACTGTCCCAGACACTTTACTGCAATAAAAGTGTTTTTGGTTGTTTGTTTAGTCTCATTCTATCAACTGTTACTTTTGTTGGTGATGCTAAAAGGGAAGTTTAAGGGCTTTGGGTAACTAAAGAATTCAGAATGAATTCTCTAAGTTTTAGTAATTTTTCTTCTTACTTAAGGACTTATGACTATTGTGTTAAACATAAGTTAGTTGTATGATCAAGGTCTGAAGGTATATCTCATCAAGGAAAAATGTTTTGTCTCTAATGAGATGTATAAAGTTCTTATAAGGATTTAAGCAATTTCTATTTTTGGACTCCATAAATATTTAATTGCTTATTCTTTTACTTGGTGATCGAGGAAGAAGAAGTCAAGATGTCACACCATAAGGTGAAACATCAGACAGTAGCAAAATCTCTGGAAACTGTTCTATGGATCTTACTAGTTCAATGCAAGATGAGTGTCCTGGTGGATAAATTCATATATATGATTTTCTGTTGTGATCTATAACAAAGTAAATCTATTATCTGTGAAGTCTTCAAATGTTCTTATCTGGTCCTTGAATGAGAACAAGGTATGTTTCTGAGTTTCTCTACTGAGATAAGTACTTTTAGTGATGTTAAATTCAAGACTAAAATCAGTGACATGTTCATTGAGAAAGGTACTGATGTTCAACCATATGTTGAAACATCATTGCAGCAGGTTGATACTCCAAACATTGTGGAAGACTCTAAAGGGCTGACAGGGAATAAGAAAACACTCAAGAAAACAACATTTTGTTAAAAAGCGAGTTCATTATTTGGAGTTTATTCTAGTCTGAAATCATTTGTTTTTTCAGAAGTGAACTATATAATGATGATGAGTCTTGGAGTAAAATGCTATTGACCAAGTCAGAAGAAGATAATATTATTGGAGGATATTATGACCTCTTAGATTAGAATTAATTAAATCCTAGCATATCCTTAAGACTAGGTTCATTGATGAAGGAAGACGTGTTCTCAATTGGGTTGATTACTAAAAGATTATAATGTTAAACTGAATGTCATGACATTATAGTGTGACATGATACTAAAATCAAGGTACAAGGATTTTATTCTGCTTGTAGAACAAAGTTATTGGTTATGTCATCATTGTGCCAGGGGTCTTGTGACAGGAAAATATTGAAACTCTTAAGCTTGGTATGTCTAAGAAGATCTAAGAAGTATTTTCATCATAACTGGAGGTGCAAGTTACATTGAAAATATGAGGGTTAATTTTGGAATTTCACTACTGAAGAATTATAGTAATAACAATTTGTACCATTGACAACTATATTCTTTCACCTAGTGGAGTGTGAAATCTCAAAAGAATCATTTTCAATGGCATAGAGAATGTCATTTCAAATGTTGTAACATTTTTCCAGCACTCAAAGCTTAGGAACAGAGAAAAGTTGAACAAGGGCGTCTCGCGCTCTCTCTCTCTCTCTCCTAAGGTGAGTGGTGCACTGTTACTAAAGAGAATTTTATCTTCTTTCAAAAACACTTTCATTGACTGAACTGTTGTTACAAGCAAGGTGTCGTTACAAACTAGGTAACTCTCCTTGTACTTAAAAGCATTACTATCTCACCATTCTAACAAGTTGCATTTCAACATGAGAAAAACTTCCAAAATTGCTGATGCAAAGAATGCTCTTCTGTTAGAAACCAAGAAGGAAGTGGGTTCTGGTTCAAAGAAAGTAGTGTCTAACACTATAACAAATGTTGGAACATTTATTGGAACATCCAGAGTAGGGAAAACATCTGCAACAAAGATGAAGTCCCTCAAGAAAAAGCATGAACAAATACTTGATTCAGACTATGATGCTGATAAAGATTGAGTCAATTTCATTGACTCAGGAGGTAGAGTTGGATAATTATTGTCTGCTATCTGTTATATAAAAAAAATTCGAAAAAAAGTCTATGTTCTTTTTTGAGTCTGTCTTTTGTTTCGGTTGAGTCTTTTTGTTTGTGTCTCATTAGTTTTTGTCTCTTTGAAGAGACTTAGTTTTTGTCTCTTTGGGTCAAGTCTATTTTTCCTTCAGTTTCAATTTTTTTCTTTCTTCTTTATGTACTTTCTTTTGAGCCAGTTTGATGTTATTAGTCTTACATCAAGTCATAGAGTCAGTTTATTTTTGTTTGTCTTAAATCAATTCTTACTTTTGTTGATTCTTTTTTTTTGGTCAGTTTCTTTTCACTAAGATTTTATCAATTTTTGGCTAAAAAGGGGGAGAAAAGTGTCACTGAGTCTAGTCTGGTGTTATTGCTTGTTGTATGCAGCACTATAGGGGGAGTATGACTGTCTATCATGTGATCTTGAGTTTTTCTGTCTTGTTTCTGCTTCTGCTGCTACTTCTGTTATGGTTGTTTGCAGGATGTTCTAACATCCTGTTTGTTGTGTCTTTTCTATTTGAGTCCTGTATTTTGTGTCTTGTGTTCTGAGTTATGAGCTTTTCTGTTTGAGTCCTATCTTTTGTGTCTTGTGTTTCGAGTTATGAGCATTGTTGTGTTTTGTGCTCTGAGTTATATGTGCTGCTTCTGCTGCATGTTCTTCTAATGTGTTGAGTTCTTGAAGGGAAAAGTAATCTCTCTTTGACAAGAACTAGTTTTGTGTTTTAGAGGGAGTAACTTGGATGGTTCTGAAGATGCAAGTTATCTTCTTCCTCATGTACAAAGTTTACATGTTTAGCATGTAGCTTGTGTTTGTGTAATTGATGTATCTTTTATACAAGTATCTGTGCAATTTGGTTTGTGATTTTATTTCTATGTAGTTTTATTCCTTTGTGGTGTTATTCCTCTCTCCAGTTTAATTGAGCTTTGGTTGTTTTAGCCAAAATTTACCAAATGGGTAGATTGTTAGTATCATGGTTTTAGGATTGATATAATTGTGCTAAAACATGGTTTACAACAAGGATGTTATGGAAGATGTTCTAACATGTTGGTGTGGTTCATTTGAAGGCAGATGTTCTGGCAGATGTTGTAACATGTTGTACCAGAATATCAGTACATGTTGTTTTAAATCTTGATAGATTTGATTTGATTCTGTGATATTCATTTTGGATATATCTCAATAAATTTTGCAGGTGAAGAAGATTTAATCTGGAACACGTTTTGTATCTGCAACTGTACATAAGTTACTAAATTGGGCCTTGAGACAATTTAAGAAACTTGATATTATTTGTTCCAAGATTTAACGAGATTTTGATGCACAATTAGTGCATCACTAAGCTCGTGGATCAAGAAATATCTGGATGCAGATTTCAAAGCCCATGGACTACAAATGTGTATTTAAAGGAGAAAACCTAAATCTAATGTATCAATTCTTTCAATTAAGTTTTTTATAATTTGTAAACTAGGGGAAACTTAGAGTCTTAGATTTTGAGAGTCTCTTGTGTGGGTGTAAGTCAACCTTATATCTTTTGATACTTGTGGTAGACGTAATATTCTCACTCATAAGCCTTTAGGTAATGAGTTGAGTGTTGTTCTTGGTTGAAGCTTTTAAGCAAAACCAAGTATTATTCTTAGTTAAGAGTCTTAACTAAGTATTTTTGTATTGGAAGTGTGATCTTCTTGTTGAGTTGTTTTTTGAACTTGAACTCTAGTTTCCATCAAGCATAAGCAAGACGGACCGAGGGAAGAGGGTTGTTTCCCCGATGGCTATGAATGACGCGGTTACTATCTGGAAGATTTTGAAAAGCTGCCAAGCAATAAAAGAAAGCGAGCATCACAAATATGAGGATTGACTCGTCGGATTAACCACTTAGACGGAGAGTTCCCCATATTCCATTTCATTGGCAACCGAAATAGATCTAAACAGCGTGCCCGGAGCGAAGGAAGGACTTCAAAAATGAATGGAAAAGTCAAATCAATGAAAGGCCTAGATGTAGCCTTTGTGTGCGGAGCAAGTTCTTCACTCAGAAGAATCAGACTGAGCTTCATTGCCTATCCATTTAGTCGGTCTCGTACCCAAGTGTATATCCTTTCTTTGTTTGCGTAACACTCTTGATCTTGAAACCAGAGAATAAGCTGACCCCTTGCTTAAGTCAGTACCCAGATAAATCCCTATAGCCTCTATAAGAGGAGATTTGAGATTCCTATCCGCTCTCTTCTATTAAGACACCCGTAATCGCTAATGCTACAACTCCACTTGTTTAGGAAAGCCCTTGGTCGAATATCAGTCACTAGGATTGTGACTGTTAGATATCACATGAGGTGATTAGGAAGTGAGATGAGATTTCTCATGTCTAGATTGTGATTTATAGGTAGAAGTTGCACTGGATAAGGATTAAGTGAGAAGTTGTAAACTGGACTGTTTAGGCTTTGAATTGATACTATTGATAGTAGATTTTCTTCCTGACTTACTAGTCTCTAGAGTAGGTGATGTTGCACCAAACTGGATTAACAATTCTCTGTGCTGCAATTTAATTTCAGTATCACTTACATCTTGATAAATCTATTCAATCTGTCGACAAATATTGTGTTGCAATTTAATTTATATATATATATATATATATATATATATATATATATATATATATATATATTTATATATATATTTATATATATATATATATATATATATATGTTATAAGTTTAAAATACTTCAATTTTATATACTAATAAAAATAATTTTATTTACTTTGATTCAATTTGAGAAAGAAAAGAAAAACTTGATTTCAAATATAGCAATTGCAAATCATATTCATGCAAAGCATATTCGATAAGTTAACGATAAATTGAAAAAGATTTTATAATCTTGATTCCAAATATAGCAACACCTTCCAAAAACACATAACCGAAACAAACATATATTAGTAGTAAACAACCCACTTTAACTAAATTAATTAACGTATAAGAAGGATATGGTGGCATAATTAGTTACCAAATGAATGGTGGAAATATCAAACACAAAATTAACCAAATCCCTTATTATTAGCTTCCTATTTAATTAACCAAACCCATCCTACATTTTTCACTTTCACCTTTCGTATCTTTCATTTCTCAAAATTCTCATCCTTCCTCGGCGGCGAGGGAGTTTTCTTCTTCCTTAACTTCCCCCGCCGTCACCTTCACCGCCAAAAAAACCGTTAAAATTCATAATAAATTTGTTATTTTATTAATATTATGAGTAGCGAGGAGATATTGTTACAAGGAGGAGTAGTAGTTTGTGAAAACTATTTTTCAGATCAAGAAGAGTTGTTAATGTTGCAGGAAATTTCTAATCAGAAACCGACATTTGCGTTCAAAAAAAGAAAGCGTTTAACGAGGCAACATTCTATGTGTGGAACTCTGGGTGACATGGCCTGGGAGAGAAGAAGGCGACAAACTCACCGGAGAAGGAATAGTATTCACGATTGTAACGACGAAGATTTACATGAACTTAGAGGCTGCATTGAATTAGGGTTTGGATTCAATGAAGAAGATGGACAGAAGCTTTGTAATACGTTGCCGGCGCTTGATCTGTATTTTGCGGTTAACAGAAACTTGTCTCCGAGTCCGGTCTCCTCCCCTACACCTGCACCTACGCCTCGCCGCCTTTCCCACAGCCGCGCGTCTTCGGCTATTGCGAGTCCTACCGAAAGTATGATTGATTCTGATTCTTGGAAAATTTGTAACCCAGGTAACACAAAATTTATCAATCATCTTGCATACAAAATATTAGGGTTTTAACACAATGATGACGTTCAATTTAATAATATCTGTATCTATTTTTTACAATATATTATTTTTATTTTTATTTCACTTAACTAGGGTTAAAATTATTATATAGTTTTTGGTGATTTAAATAATTAATGTTTGAAATTAATATTAAGTGTTGTAATGTGGTTGTAGGGGATGATCCAGCTCTTATTAAAACTAAATTAAGGCACTGGGCTCAGGCTGTTGCTTGTTCAGTAATGCAATCTCATTGATGAACTCGAATGTGTATATCTTATATATTTATATATATATTTTTCTTTTTCTTTTGTACAGATAGAGGGAGGTTCTCATTCTAGAAATAATTTAAAAAAAGTATAAAAAAAAGAAAAAAGAAAGAAAAAGAAACTGCTAAAAGATTTTAAAAAAAAAAATGCAAATGTTTTAGGGTTTTTGTTGGGGCTGAACAAACACTTTGGTTGGCTCCAATTTGTATATAGGTTAGAAGATTATGGTGTTATCAAATATTTCTCCATATTCTTCTACCTTTTTCCTTCTTTATATGTATTTTTTTTTTCAATTGGATGTGGAACTATCACTCTAAGAAGCTACTTATTTCATGAAAACAATTTTGAGATGAGCCTCATGGCAAATACTTCTTGTATAATGTAATGTAATAATGATAAATAATAATGATAAGAGATTTTAGTTAGACTCCAATTGTATATAGTTCTGTAGTTTTATTTTTGTTCTCATACAATCACAAATGTAATGAAAAGTATTTGATACAATGATATTATTTTTCTTACAGCACAATCAACTTTTTAGTCAAAAATAATTGTTTCTTTATGCTTGTATGTAAATTGTTGTTTATGCCACTAAATAGTTTAGATCTTAAGATTGATTAAGCAAAATACTGGTGGAGTAATTAATATGAATTTTCCTAATTGATAACTCTAACAGCTAGGAGCTTAAATAGAGTCACAAGTTTAAGTCTAAATCGTATACAATGTGTATGTGCTTTTCCTCTGTCCTGGTATCTGTTAAATAGCGGTCCTTGTTTGTTATGTGCCCATAAAGACCATTCAATACGCATAAAAGAATTTGTTTCATCGTTTGCTTCTGGTCCATTATGGCTATTAATCCACATAGAATGCTAGTCTGCTCTGGAACTAGATGATAGTCAGTGAAGATAAGTTTGCGATTTGTTACCGTGGTTCAAAGTTTTTGATGCAAGTGGAGAGGGGGTTGGCTTGCAACGTTAGAATTCTAACGCTCAAGTTAGTAAGAGAGTGAAAAATGAAGTTTTAATGTGAAATGATTTGAATACTTGAGAAATTGTGCGATCTCCTCTTTAAATAAGGGAATTAGTTAACAATTAAATGCATGAGAAAAGACATGATACACGGTTAGTCGTCAGATCGATCTGGACGATTATGATAGGATTCATGAGAGAGTTATACTGCTTGGTGAAGAAAAAAAGCCCTTGTATTATGCGTCGAATGTCACCTTTCACCATTTTTAGGCTTACGTGCTTTTGGATCTTGTGGGCGGCGCAAAACAGTTGCTCAAGCTCTTGTCTCTGTTCTACTGGGCAAGCGTTTGCGACATGTGTCTTTGCTCGCCCACAAAATATAGGACATGTAGATTTTGATGGGACAATGTCATCCTTTGAAATAAGCGTGTTAAATGTATTTCTTACAAGACACGGCGTGATGTTGGAAATGGCAACATGTTTCCTTACTCTAGTAAGTAATGACGTTTCTCCTTCCCTTAGGGTACCTAAGTATTTTCCAAATCATTTCGAGTAAATCTCCACTGTTGGCAGTGTGAAATGATCGCACAATCCTCAGTGCTCACAAAGGATATAAAATACTTTCGAAGCGCTATTTTTCCCTTTTGACTATTATTGACCTGCAAAGAAAAATATTCATGTTTCTTTATCGTTCCTTTTTAAAAACATTTTTTATGAGCTCTCGACCAAGCTCATGAGACTTCACTAATTGGATTTCGTGTTGGTATGTTTGATTTCTCTTTCTTATAAGTTCTAATATTTTGACTTCCTTCTTTCGCCTCCATTCTATTCTTTTTTGGGTTTATGGGATGAAGGCCGGTTGAGCTTTGTTCGCTTACTACATCATACCTGTGTTTTTTTCCTGCTACAACATATTTAATCATGGTTATTGTATTAGCTTCAACCAAAAAGTCGGTGAATAAATTTCAAGGGATTGGGTGTGTCGCACACTTTTCCTGACGCTCAATTACGATAGTGATTATATGAAATAGAAATGTAGCGGTAAAGATTTGAGATTAAGCCATCAATTGACTTAAATCAACACAATGAAGTCGCTGCCGCACTTTATTGTTTCCAAAGGGAAATTGGAAAAAAGCGAACAAAACCCAAAAAGATCAGAGATCGAGGTACGGGGGTCGGTTATGCGAAGGAAAGATATTAGCACCCTAAGCATCTATGGTACTCCGTAGGATCCACTTTGTTTGGTTTCTTTCAAAAGGAGTGTTATGTAAAGGTTTATTTGTTAAAGGAAAAGAATGAATGTTTATTTGTAAACAAAAGAAAATGAAATGTTTTTTTATATTATTTTTGTTGCTCGCTTTGGGTCGTAATACTTAATGCCTACGTCCTCCCTCGTGCAATGAGAAAGTCAGAGCACCGTAGTTCGGCTAGAAAAGACTTATTTGTTGATTGATTTTAAACAAGGAGACAAGTCGTCATTGTTAGGAGAGAAATCTCGACTAACGCCCACAAGGTGTGAGAAAGATGGACCCTGCGTCAGCAAGAGTGAGGGTTTGAGAAAACCTCTGTTACTCAAGTGGAAAATTTGACACCTTTATAACCATAGGGATAGGAGAATGTTGCTCGACTATCAATGAATCATGTCTCATCTTGAAAAAAGTTTTAAAGGGTAAAGGTGCTCGAGCGCACAAAAGAGTTTGAATGTGTTGAATTGTTTTGTTAATTTTGAAAGGTGTCAAAGTATGATTAAATGAATTGAAGTTTGTTTAAAGAAAAGAAGTTTAAAAGAAAAGGTACTCGACAAAGTCGAGGTTTATTATGAAAGCGGTTTGAGTTTAAAAATAAAGAAGATTTTGAAAGAAGATGAGAAGGTTTTGAAAATTAAAGAAGATGTGAGGAGATGAAGGGACTATCCTAAAGCATAAGGTAAAAGCTAAGGAAGAAAACTGTCTAACCAACACGAAGCCAATACTTTACATTATGAGCCAATGTAGAATTACCATTCTTTGGATTGAAACCAATCAAGCAAAGATACTAGACCTCTTGAGAAGACCAAATTTCAAGTGTATTAAGTCTATGGAAAAATTGGGCAGAGTAACGGCTGTATACAGATGAATTCCAGATTACAGACAAAGTATGTAATCACAATAACCTGCACACAAAATAAACAAACAACCCAATATCTTGAGGTAAACCTCAAGAGCTCCAGATAAAATATCCATTAAGGTCACAAGGTCTCCAACATAG
Organism: Vicia faba; assembly: GCA_948472305.1. Lineage (NCBI taxonomy): Eukaryota > Viridiplantae > Streptophyta > Magnoliopsida > Fabales > Fabaceae > Vicia > Vicia faba. The sequence goes on along the minus strand of OX451740.1, from coordinate 1,286,174,060 downwards.
GCCAATGTCTCTAATCCTAAGTCCAAGAAGTCAAATACTCCATAATGCCAAGGATAGTAACCAAATAGTCCAAGTATCATTAATATTTTTTATGGTTCATGTTGATTATTAAGTGTCTTTAAAAGGAAAAGAAAAGTTCAAGTGAGAAAAATAACAAATGACATAAAAGTAAATGCTCAAGTGAGCAAAGATGAAAATAGAATGAAATGTAAATGGTACATAAAGCATAAAAAATAAAAGCATAAAGTAAAGTCAATTGTTAGAAATTAGTGGTTAGTTGGATGACCATCTTGAAACTTGAATTTGGAACTCATTAGAGGATTGGTAGAACCAAAGCCTCCACACAACAAGTTGCATTTGCTTTTTGTCAAGTATATCATCCATTTTGGAATCCTCAAAAAGTAACATTTAATGATCAACGATGTTTAAGTGATCCGCGTTGACCAAAATTGATGAAGATCCTTTAGAGGATTGGTAGAACCAAATCCTCCACACAATGAATCTCAAGGTTATTGGATCAAAGAGATCAAATTAACATACTTTGACTTGCAAACATAGGTTTGGGCCATGAATGATCATTTATTCGAATCGGGACAAAATTTAGCGCTATGTTAAGCAATCGTAAGTGGACTTATGTAGAAGTCGCACCTATTTTGAGGCTGGTCAATAGCAATCTATGTACTTCATGTTTGTATAAATGATATAGAGATCATCACCCCTTAACATGTAGTACATTTTAAAAAAAATAAAGGGATAAGATGAAGAGGGAGGGCAGTGATGAGCTAATTTGGATTACCACCTCAAAATTCTTTCATCTTTAAATTCAACCACTCCTCTAGATGGATTAAAGCACTAAACATATCATTAATCCAAAGCGCCAAAAATGAATTAAATAATTCACTCTTAGGTAGATTTGAATTGATGAACATTTATCCAACTTCATCTACATCACAAAGTCCATTTAATTTAAAGAGAAATTGGACATTTAAAATTGCAATCTAAACCAACAATCAAAAGGAGTGAGTAGAAAAAGCATTTTGGATCAAAGCTGCCCCAAAACAAGGCAAAAAATGCATTATGTCTCTTTGCAAATCGATTGCACTACTGTGTAAATCGATTTTCATAGTGAAGTTTTCAAAAATTTAAGCAAATTTCACTTAGTGCAATCGATTGCACTGTTACAGCAATCGATTGCACGCTGTTACAGACAACAAAACAACATTTTAAAAGGCCAAATTCTTGTTCAAACTTTCCATCAAACACCTTATGATCATGGATTCAATTGAGCATGAAAATACCATCAAATTATGAGAAAATAGCACCATTGGAATCACAAAATAATTCTCAATTAATCAACCCAAAGATCAACAAGAGATCACATTGTGAAAGATGGAAAATCCAACTTACCAAAGGTAGATCTAGAGAATTATCAACACAACTTCAAGAATTTGCTTCAATTCAACCACAATAATTAATTTCCAAGCTCGGATGTAGAGAATTGATGAAGAAAAAGTGTTTGGATGAAGGTTTAGCTCAAAGATTAGTAAGCTTCAATGCAAAGCTTACTGACTTTTCTTGAAAATGGAGCTTTTAGTGAATTTGGTAGATGGAGAGAATTAAGAGATTTTTTAGCAAAGTGATTTTGGCTATCAAAAGCTTCCAATTTGAATGAAATGAGGGCTCTATTTATAGAGTTTAGGATTGGGATTAGTGGTAATTTGGTAATTGATTCTTGGAGCCAAAATTTGAATTAATGATAATTCTTTCAAAAATTAGAGCCAAATTGGAGCCAAAAATTTGACAAGCTTGAAATGCTAATTTTTTTCAAATTTTCACGCTGTGCAATCTATTCCACTACAGTGCAAATCGATTTGCACAGTGTATTTTTCAAAAATGGCGCAAAATGCACTTTGTGCAATCAATTGCACTCTAGGAGCAATCGATTGTACAGTGAAAAAAATGAAATTTTTTTAATTCTTTTTCTTTACAAATAGAGATTTTAGGGAAATAATACCGAAAAACCTTATTCGCCATATGCTTCGACTTGGTACCTACTAAACATAAATATGCAAAGACAACGACAAATATTTTTTGTATTTTGATTAGAAGTTAGTCAACAACACAAGAGAAAACTTAAAGATAGAATGCAAATGTGATGAATGAAGCTATTTATTAATGATTGTGACCAAATATGATATGAAAGTGCGACTGAAAAAGTTAGGGGCGAAATTTAGGGTACAACAGCTGCCCCTATTTAATTATCTTTTAGCCAGATAGGCAGAAAGTAGTTAAATACAAACAGACCTGAATTTCGTCCATGATGCAATGAGATGATAGCATATGTTATGAATGAATGCATGGACTCTTTTTTGACATATATATTTTTTGAATGATGTATGAGATGAGAAAGACTTTGTGGGAATATGGAAAGACTTGAAACTGGAAACTTGTGGTAGCTCAGATGAAATGATGTGGAAAGACACACTAGGGAAACAACAAGATACTTATGGATATCTGTCAGGATGACAAAGAGTAACCATCAATACTTGGAAAAAAGATAAAACTCGAGAAGGCAAGCAGCGACACTCAAGAATGGCATTGAATGAGGCGAGTAATTCTCTGGAAAAGACAATCAGAAGCATCTAGAAGAACATTAGATGTTGGATGAGACCAAATCTAAAGCTACATCAGAGTCATCCAGGAAATACGCTGGACGGAAAATAAACACGACATCTAATACTGGCTTTGAATGAGTGGAAGAAGAAAAAAATAAGGCGTCCAATACTGGCTTTGGACGGCAGAAAAGGTAACAACATCCAATACTGTCTTTGGATGGAAAAAGATATCTTGACATTCAATACTGGCTTTGAATGAAGGAAAAGGTAACAACATCCAATACTGGCTTTGGATGGAAAAAGAGATATTGTCATTCAATATTGGCTTTGAATGAAGGAGAAGGTAACAACATCCAATACTGGGTTTGGATGGAAAAAGAGATCTTGACATTCAATACTGGCTTTGAATGAAGGAAAAGGTACTAACATCCAATACTGGATTTGGATGGAAAAAGATATCTTGACATTCAATACTGGCTTTGAATGAAGGAGAAGGTAACAATATCCAATACTGGCTTTGGATGGAAATAAAAGAGACAACATATCCAAGATTAGCATTGGATGAAAGAGAGAAACAACTCATCCAAGATTAGCATTGGACGAAAGAGCGGAAACAGCCGAACTGACATCTGCTTTGGTAGGTGCCAAGTAAGTTGAACTTTAATCTCAAGGTGACATGTCAACTGCAACAAGACCTCAGGAAATGCAAATGAGGATGAAACACTCTTGTTATGCATTATGTATGAATTTTTTTATGCATGATATGTGAATGATTTATGCATGTAATGCAAACGTTTACGACAATGGAGTTTGACTCTTTTGTGGAGGTAAGATTGGAAGTTTGATTCCTCAACACGGAGAACTCTGCCAAATTTGCTTGGAAAGAAAAATGTCCTGAACCCAAATTTGTCACACTTGTAAGCTGTATTAAATTAATGATATTATGAGGAAAGGCATGGAGAGATGTTAGGGGATTTATCCCAGATTAGCCGACTGTTGAAGATAAACTGATCATGGCTTCAGTCAAAAGTTGTTGGAAATGAGCTGATCACGGCTTCAGCTCTGAAATGACTAATGAAGATAAACCAATCATGGCTTCAGCTCTTGAAATGTTTGTTGGGAATAAATTGATCATGACTTCAGCTCTGAAATGACTTGCTGGGAAGGAATTCCCCAGTATGAGTCTTGAAAATGATCTTCTGGCTGTTAAATTCTGAGAAAACTCGCAATGAGAAATAAATCTTAAACTGATTCGCAACTGGATCTGGAATATACTTGCCCCTGATAGGATCACTGACCAAGTTTCTCAGCTGTTTGAAATTCCTTGACGAGGAAAGCTTGTTTGCAAGCAAAATTGTTTATTCAAACATGGTAATTTTAATGCAAAGTTCATGCAAAAGTTTTTGAAATCAAAATCATTTTTGAAATGATGTTATTGGTATATAGAAAATTCATCACTGGTTAAAACACAGTGGTTTATAATTTTAAAGTGAAAGAGAAAGCAAAGGTATGATACCAAGACAAATGATTCACAAAAGATCATAGGAGTCAGTTTACGCAACCTTGCTGTAGTATGCTTTCAAAAGAAACATGGCTTCAATTAGGTCTTTTGAGGGTTGTAACGTGGTCCGGTTCACGGTTTAAAAAATAAAGGATAAAGGCTCAAAGTTTATTTGTACCCAACCCAATCTTCGTGATGTTCTTCAGTCCGACGTTCAGTTAATGCTGACTATGCATTCAGGTTCTAAGAGATTTTGGAATTGCACTGATGGTAATAATGATGATGGCTCAGAAGCTAAGGAATTCTTGAGAATGACAATCATTTCTTCTTACATCTTTTTGCTGTTTTGAGGACTTTTGTCAACTCTGGTGGAGAAATTTTGAGGATTTTAAGACCTCTTTTGATTGAATTTATTATTCCCAACTTTTGTCTGAACTATTTCATTTGAGATTACAGTCAGCGGGATGCACTAGTTTTTGCATGAACTGTTTCATTTGGAATTACAGTCAGCGGGATGCCCCAGTTTTTTGCCTAAGTCTCCTTCATAGGTTTTGACTTAGCGGGATTTTTCTTTTGATTTTTCTTTTCATTTCATTTTTCTTTTTGGAAAGATAATGACTGCCTTGCTCAATGATTACGGGGAACCATCTTTGTCATTTTTTGTTTGAGAGCATCTTTGACACTTCTTGCTGTGTGCAAAGGAAAGCTTGATCGCGACCTTTGTTGAAAGGTATCTTGCACGATTTCTCTTGTAATTGAATGCACAACCAAATTAACTGAGAACTACCCATCCCCAGGTTAAGATTGCAGGTTTTTTCGTATAGAAAGAAATTCCAACTTCTAGGCTCAAAGGGGTGAACGAGGGATTAACTTCCTTATTTCTCTGGTGTTTAGGAGTTGAAAAAATTCCTGTATATCCTTAGCAAAGATTTATTCGAAAGCATACCAGCAACAATTATGGGTATTTCGTTTTCATCATCCTCCCTTAAATCTTTGCATAAACAAAAGCTTGATAAAGGGAGTAAACAAGAGAAGTATATTTGAAAGCAGTAAATGAAAATGATTTGAATCAAAACATTGCAATGCTCATTTCATTAAACTTAACATGAAAGTACAAACATAATTTGAAAGCAACAATGTTAACATAAACAAGGGAAAAATGCAAACATAAAGAAAGATGGCCTAGTGACTAATCAGTAACAAGGATGAGTTGTCCTGTCTGAAACACTGGCTTTAGGAAGTGACTTGAGAGTACCCTGACTCAGTCTTCAGCCACTTTGTTTTGGAAAAGGATTGTTGATAACATTAGGACCTGCCTCTTTGAAAGTGAGAATATTTTCTTTCACCAATTCTTGCACTCTATTTTTCAATGCATAGCAGTTATCTAAATCATGACCGACAGCTCCCTGATGAAATTCATAGTGAAGGTCAGATTTGAACCCGACTGGAGGAGGATTTCGAGGAATCAGAGGCCTAGTTGTAATCAAGCCCTTCTGCACCGTTATAGGATATAATTCAGTGTATGTCATAGGGATAGGATCAAATTGAGCCCTATTCTGATTCTGATTCTGCGCAATATTCTGTCGTTGAGGGACATGAACTGGTTGAGCATTGACCACAGGAGTAACAACTGCTACTTGTGGATGACCAGTGTATTGAGGCCTACGCAAGGTCCTCTTATCTCAGTCGAGACACCATTGGCTTCTACCTCTTTCTTCTTCTAAAAGTTCCCAAGGTATTTCTTTGCACCATTAGAAGATTCAACAGCTTTAGACACTTTACCATTCTTGGTTCCTTCTTCTAATCTTTGGCTGATAGTCACTAGGTCTGTGAAGCTGGAGGACACAATACCAGTCATCTTCTCCCAAAAGAAAGGGGACAAAGTATCCATGAACAAACCAGTTAGCTCTTTCTCTTCCAGAGGTGGTTCGACTTGAGATGCCAGTTCCCTCCATCGTGAGCATACTCTTTGAAATATTCTTTCTCATTCTGAAACATATTTTGCAGTTGGCGAAGATCAAGTGCCATGTCAAGGTTGTATTTGTATTGCTTTATGAAAGCATCAACAAGATCTTTGAAGCATTGGATACGGCCTTTCTCCAGTCCCATATAGCATTTCAATGAAGCTCCACTCAAACTATCTTGGAAAAATGGATAAGCAGCTTGTCATTCTTTGTGTAAGCAGACATTTTTTGAAAGTACATCACCAAATGACTCCTTGGACAAGTGTGCCCCCGATATTTATCAAACTCAGGAGTCTTGAACTTTGCAGGCATAACCAGATCAGAAACTAGGCACATGTTGTTAGCATCAATACTGAAGAACTCATTTCCTTCCATAGCTCTGAGTCTCTTCTCCAAAGAATGATACCGTTCTTTGAACTCTTCAAACTCACCAAAGTCTCCCTGACTCACACTTTGAGGACTGGCAGCATGGTACTCAAAGAGAGGGTTCCCAAAAGCAGCTTGTGCAGCAGGTTGACGAGAAGTAGTATGGACGATTGGCTGAGGTTCAGTGAAAACCGGAGCTTGAAAAATTGGTTGGGAAGACTGGCCAACCATTGAGGTAATTGCAACAGGCGGGGAGTAGTTCAGAGGTAACCCAAACTCTGGCCATGTAGTAGATATATGTTGGATAGGTTGAGTGTCAACGTCAGCAGTTGGGATTTCAGATATCACAGTCCTTTGAGGTGGCTCTCCTCTAGAAATCAGGACTTGTATCATCTCAGTAAGTTTGATCATGCCTGACTTCAACTCGTCGATTTCCATTCTAACTTCCATGTTGTGTTGTTCTTGGTTTTCCATTCTCAATCTGACAACAGCTCTAGTCCCATAGTTGTGTTAAGGAATCAGCTTGATGGTAGACGACTAACTGGAAGAAAGAAGCAACTGGGAATAAGATCCTGAACAACCTGGATGTATGTAGAATGATGCAGAGGATGCAAATGATATGAAATGTTATGCAACGCACTATACAGTAACAGGATCACATGGTTCAAAGTCACGAGCCTGGAGTCAAAGGTATAACCCATAAGGTATGTACTAACGGTTATCACCTGCCGAACAAGGTTCTACGAGGTTCCCAGAGTCTACATCCTTCCTTCGGATATTACCAATATCCCGATTAACTCGGTAATTAGTAATATTCTCAAGAAATACTCGTCCGAGCGTAGTATCGCGTGACAACTATTTCTGGATTACTCCGCCATAGTTTTCGCACTACACCTAAAAGGCCACGATGGGTTAGGTAATCTACGGTCCTCAACTTCAGTAGGCTCCCAGGTCAAAAGTAGTACATCTTCCCGATTACTCGGTAAACAACACTATAATCAAAGGGGCCTCCACTGAGTGGGGGATCTCATGTCTCCTTTTTTGGGATTACTCCCTCAAAGTTAACATGACTATACCTCCCGTCCTATCTTAAGTTTGCCCAAAGTCCGGGTAGAGGACTTATAAGAAATCACCAAGCCCCTGAAAACCAGGAAAATCCAGACAAACATATATACAACATAATGGGAAGTAATAAACAACAAGTAAAACAACATATACACACTCATAGAAGAGAGACAAACAAATCTAGGATTGAACCACTTAGGAATGGACCAGCAATAGGTCAATATGTCCCCAGTGAAGTCGCCACTTTCCTGTCACACACTTTTCCAGGCGCTTAATTGTGACAATTATTATATGAAATAGAAATGTAGTGGTAAAGATTTGAGATTAAGCCATCAATTGACTTAACTCAACACAATGAAGTCTCCACCGCACTTTATTGTTTCCAAAGGGAAATGGGAAAAAAGCGAATAAAACCCAAAAAGATCAGAGATCAAGGTACGGGGGTCGATTATGCGAAGAGAAGGTATTAGCACCCTAAGCATCTAGGGTACTCCGTAGGGTCCACTTTGTTTGGTTTCTTTCAAAAGGAGTGTTATGTAAAGGTTTACTTGCTAAAGGAAAAGAATGAATGTTTATTTGTAAACAAAAGAAAATGAAATCTTTTTTTATTATTTTTTTTGCTCGCTTTGGGTCGTAAGACTTAATGTCTACGTACTCTCTCGTGCAATGGGAAAGTCATAGCACCGTAGTTCGGCTAGAAAAGACTTGTTTATTGATTGATTTTAAACAAGGAGACAAGTCGTCATTGTTAGGAGAGAAATCTCGACTAACGCCCACAAGGTGTGAGAAAGATGAACCCTGCGTCAGCAAGAGTGAGGGTTTCAGAACGCCTCTGGTACTCAAGTGGAAAAGTCGACACCTTTATAACCATAGGAATAAGAGAATGTTGCTCGACTATCAATGAATCATGTCTCATCTTGAAAAAAGTTTTGAAGGGTAAAGGTGCTCGAGCGCACAAAAGAGTTTGAATGTGTTGAATTATTTTGTTAATTTTGAAAGATGTCAAAGTATGATTAAATGAATTGAAGTTTGTTTAAAGAAAAGAAGTTTAAAAGAAAAGGCACTCGACAAAGTCGAGGTTTATCATGAAAGCGGTTTGAGTTTAAAAACAAAGAAGATCTTGAAAGAAGATGAGAAGGTTTTGAAAATTAAAGAAGATGAGAGGAGATGAAGGGACTATCCTAAAGCATAAGGTAAAAGCTAAGAAAGAGAACTGTCTAACCAACACGAAGCCAATACTTGACATTATGAGCCAATGTATAATTCCCATTATTTGGATTGAAACCAATCAAGCAAAGACACTAGACCTCTTGAGAAGACCAAACTTCAAGTGTATTAAGTCTTTGAAAAAATTGGGCAGAGTAACAGCTGTATACAAATGAATTCCAGATTACAGACAAAGTATGTAATCATAATAACCTGTACACAAAACAAAAAAACAACCCAATATCTTGAGGTAAACCTCAAGAGCTCCAGAAAAAATATCCATTAAGGTCACAAGGTCTCCAACATAGGCCAAGGTCTCTAATCCTAAGTCCAAGAAGTCCAATACTCCATAATGCCAAGGATAGTAACCAAATAGTCCAAGTATCATTAATGTTTTTTATGGTTAATGTTGATTATTAAGTGTCTTTAAAAGGAAAAGAAAAGCTCAAGTGAGCAAAATAAAAAATGACATAAAAGTAAATGCTCAAGTGAGCAAAGATGAAAATAGTATGAAATGTAAATGCAAAAAGTAAATGGTACATAAAGCATAAAAAATAAAAGTATAAAGTAAAGTCAATTGTTAGAAATTAGTGGTTAGTTGGATGACCATCTTGAAACTTGCATTTGGAACTCATTAGAGGATTGGTAGAACCAAAGCCTCCACACAAAAAGTTGCATTTGCTTTTTGTCAAGTATATCATCCATTTTGGAATCCTCAAAAAGTAACATTTAATGATAAACGATGTTTAAGTGATCCGCGTTGACCAAAATTGATGAAGATCCATTAGAGGATTGGTAGAACCAAATCCTCTACATAATGAATCTCAAGGTTATTGGATCGAAGAGATAAAATTAACATACTTGGGCTTGCAAACATAGGTTTGGGCCACGAATGATCATTTATTCGAATCGGGACAAAATTTAGCACTATGTTAAGCAATCGTAAGTGGACTTATGTAGAAGTTGCACCTATTTTGAGGCCGGTCAATAGCAATCTATGTACTTCATGTTTGGATAAATGTTATAGAGATCATCACCCCTTAACATGTAGCACATTCTTGTACCCCAAAATTTGCCCTCCCATATTCTTCAAAGTTTTGACAAGCATCATCTCAATTTGCTCAAGTCTACTCAAGGGTTGCACAGTTCAAACACCCTCATAAGCCAGTCAAATTAGGGTTTTGGTTCTTGCAAAGAAGTTGAGGTTTTCAAGAGCTCAATCAAGTCACATATGCCTATACACATTTTCAAGCACCTACATGCCAAGTTTCAAGGCTCATAGGGTCAAGTTGCACAGTCAAAAGCCCTAGTTGCTCCACAATCAACTATAGGGGCAAAATGGTCAGTTGGCAGTCAAAAGTCAAAAATTTTGGTCAACATCTTATTTTGAAGCCACAATCATCATTTGATCAAGTCTTGATCATGATTCCACAAGCATGGCTCAAAAATCATTAAGATACAAAAGTTTCCATTTTTGGACAATTGAAAAGTCAACTGTAACTTGACCAAGGCATAACTTTTTCATGGTTCATCAGAAAAATCCCATCCAATGCTCATATTGAAGGGGAGGACATTTCCTACAACTCATCTTCACATTCCAAGTCCAAGAAATGCTCTCACAAAAAGTTATCAATTTCAACATTATAGGTCATTTTCAAAAGTCAACAAAAAGGCATTTTAAGTCAAAGACCATAACTTGAGATTGGTAACCAGAAATGACACGGGACCAAAGGAATTGGTTAGAGTATTTCAAGACCTTTCCAAAATGTCCAAGAACATGTTCATATGATCAAAATTGAGCAAGATATGCATTGGAGAAGTTGGGAAATTTTTGTGAAATGGCAAAAGTCAACTATCCTTGAAACTTCAATTTTTGACAAAAGGGCCCACTTTTTTCCACTTGATTCAGCCTTGTCATGCCATCCACGTGTCCCATGATCAATTTCAAGACCAAATAATTATTTTTCTATTTTTATTTAATTTTTATGGATTTAATTCATTTTAATCCATAATAATTTAAGTAAATCTAAAAAAATTAATTAAATGGTATCTTATGGTTTGAATAGCCTTCATGGAGCATTTGCAACCTACCAATTTCGTGCTAAGCTCATTTAGGCATGAAAATTCAAAATTTGAACAAGCTTTGAAAGGCCTTTAATGGTGATTAAGACAAAATTCAAAGCTTAATTGCAATGGTTAAAGGCTCCTAAATGTGACTTATTCTCACTCATTACTACATATGCAAGCCTCATTCACAACCTAGAACATTACACAAACAGCCAGAGCAAAGTTCAAAATTTGTCAAAAAAAGTGTGAGATCAAAAGGAGTTTTACAAGCATTTTCAGGCCAAAAGGAGAACGTGACTCTCTTCTTTGTCATACCCTGAAGCTAAAGCAGCCCTTGCCACGTCCTAAGGTCCATTATCAAGCACTGTAAGTATTCCCAGGTCCCCTCAAAATCCCATGTTATTTTTTCTTACGTACTTGTGTGCAGGCTTCAAAGAAGGCTTATCATGCGCCTCACAAATCCAAAGCGCCAGGTGGCTACAGGCATGCATCCAAAGGCCAGGAAGTGATCCTCACCATGCACTCAGTCAACCAACAAACACTTGAACCAAGGAGTCAACGTGGCTGGATGAGTAATGGGCCTCAGATTCCAATTTTCACCTGCATATTGGGCCCAAACCCCCTCCCTTGGTTTATTCTTTTTTCTTTTCCTTTTTTTATATTTTCTAATTTAGTTATTAACTTTTTTTAATTATTATTATTACCACCAAAATTAATTATTTAACCCTTTCACAATAAAAAAAAAAAAGAACATTTTATTATTTATTAACTTATTTTGTAAATAAAATACTAATAAATTAATTAGTTTAATTAGTTAACTTTAACACCTTTTTACAATAAATAAAATAATTTAGACTTAGGATTTTCTTTTGACATTTTTAATTCCTTTTTTATTTTATTTCATTAAAAACATAAAAATACAAAAACATTTTTCTTTTAATAAATTAATTAATTATGAAATTCTGGTGTATGCCAGTCTTCAGATGTTATACTCAATGTCTAGACATCTGATATGACATAATAAATACACTGCAAGGTAGATACCCAATTTTTCGTGATTCAGTACTAAAGAATAACAGAAGCACGGTTTTATCCAAGCTGCGCCAGATATACTTTGAAGGTGCAGAGGATAGAACACACGATGTACCTAGTTCTGCACATGATCAGCAGAGAGCAAACAACCTTCACAGTTCTGTTTCTCCTGCACAGATATCAGCATGATGTCTTAACATGTTCTGAGACATCATCTGTTACAACATTACAGTTTTACCTTGATATATAACAGACAGAATTATAAAGTGTTGAAGGTAAAAACACAAATCAGTTGTTGACCCAGTTCGGTGAAACACACCTACTCTGGGGGCATACCAAGCCAGGAAGAAGATCCACTATCAGCAATATTAATTCAGGACTAAACTTCACAAGTTCCCATCCCTCACTTAATCATTTACCCAGTGCAACCTATACCTAGGAACTCCTAGATAGAAACCTACCAGTTTCCATTCCTATTGTCGCAACAACAGAAGTCTTACTCCTACTCAAGAAGTAGTGCCCTCCCACTTGGTTTCCTACATTACAATGAATATGAAGTAAAGCAGAAATACTTAGACTTGCTTCACAGCTTCGTCCAAGAACACTCAAACTCTTACCTACAGGTATCGAGTTACACACATGGTAACCTTGCCACAGACCGACAGGTTTACCTAACAGAACACCCCCAATATTACATTATATGAGCCCTACAAACCCTAGGTTACAATCTGCTATTTATAACCTATTACCCAACTAGATTTGGGCCTTCAAAATTGCAGCAAGCTTTTCTCCTTGCTGTTACAAAACAGCAACAAACTTCTGCTACAATCAAGGTCTTCAATCTTCTAGTTCCTAAAATATCTCCATATTTAGAAACAACATTTTCTTCAAATATTCTGATTGATTCTTGATTGATCTTCAGATTCTCCATAAGAAACGCCACATATATTCTCAGAATATTTAAGTACCAGAACTGTAACTGAATTATCAATTCCGTTGGTGTGATGTCTAGTCAGATGTCATGACATTACATCTAACATGTTGTCCCAGATGTTGAACTTCTTCAATACAACATGTTTAGGAGAACCACGCTCATTTGCTGATACAACAAATAACCTCTTTCATAAATTAGATCACTTAAAACAATTAGGTTACAAGTCACAGCTGTTACAAACATTCAACATATAACATAGTTAACTAATATTAACTTAATTTCAGGCGCGATGTCATATGCTGATGTTGTGACATCTTACATAACATGTTGGTCCAGATGTTGAACTTCTTCAACCCAACATATTAAAACAACAGAGGGAATATGGGTAAACTTGCTTTCTTATTTGTTTTACAAATGAAGCCAACTCTCCAGCCAGGGCACTTACAATCTCCCCCTTTGGTAAATTTTGGCTAAAACAAATAAGTGCAAGTTGCATATTGGGACCAGGCCACAACACAGTTGAGATGTTACAACATCTTGTCCAACATCTTCTTTGCAGAGACTGATGTCCTTTGAGCAAACAACAAACCTCTATCCCTCATCTGTGAGCCACTCCAAGCCATCGATGGCCCAAGAGGATTCCTTTTCTCTCAATTATTGTTGATAATCTTGATACTGATTACATAGATCATGTAACTCAGATCACAAGTTACAACTATCCTCTTAACTCAGAACACAAGACACAAACAAAGTCACTTAGTTAGAGCGTTCCATTCAGCATGTTGGACATTGCCGTCTGTTGCTTTCACCTGAGTCTCGCCTGAGACTGGGTCCCTATCTTTCTCCCCCCTTTTGGCCAGAATTTGACAAAGACTGCCCATACAGATCCATACCCATGCACAATTTTCCCAGATGCTAACAAACTTCATATTGCTGAAACCCTCTGATGAAGAGAAAGAATAGAGAGAGTCTTCATAAATAATGCAACTTTGGCATAGATAGTAACGACCTTGGTACTTTACTCTGACAGTTTCAGTACCCTAGGACTGGTTTTAATGCAGGTACCTACCCTTGGGTTTGACCCTTTGACCATGTCAGGATGAAGTATGTCTTGCCCTTTTAAAACAGACATTTGTCTTTTAGAACAGACTACTCCCTTTATGTACTTGTCTTAGGATCCCCTTTCCAAGAAACATCGTTGGCATATTACACTCTGCCTTAGTTATATAATACCTTTATTAGATGACAAGTTATCACCTAAACATTCCAGCTCACTAAACTGCTTCATAATGAGACACAACCGCCCTGTTTTCTTAGCAGATGAAAACATGCTCAAATCCTATGTCGTCATACATTCTGCTATTTTCATATTAGCAGCTTGAAACCATTCCATTTTCACAAAGAGGATGGTTACTCCCTCTGAGTCATACAACTGTACACACATGGGTTTATTAATAATAATCCACACTTCATCCAATTTTCCTCCTGTCTGTAGTTTTAGAGGAAATTAGGAACAATGTCATTAGGCAATGTGATGACATTCGGTCAGACATAGTCCTCTTCAGTCTTGAACACATCATCCCAATAGTTAATAAAGTGCCACACTTTATATCCTACGAGTTTGATGAAGACTTTTCGTACAAACCAATACTCCCCCTGTTAGGGACAATCACTTCTCCTCATGGAAACAAGTAGGTCACATTCAATACTCAGTTGGACCTTCAAGACAACTTCTGATTCAAAGTAAATAAGACCCCTTGATGAATGGAAAACATAAGACGCATCTTCATGTCTTCAAGAGCGCACCCTCTGTTCAACAATATTGGTTGAACGCATTCATACTCTGAATCAAACTTTCTCGATAATAATCAGCTGCCATATGTTGATTATCTTGATTCTCTGAATCCACTGCTGAGATAGACCAAATGCCACTGTTTGATTATCTCCTTCATGAATCCTCATATGAAAAAAAATCAAATGCCACTTTTTGACTTCTCCATGTTTATCAGACTTCTCCCAAAGATATTCTGATCTTCCAATTGAAATTTGAACTTCAAGCTACAAGTTATCACAAAAGGCTTAGATACACTAAGACAGGAACATGTAACATCTTCTCCACCCAACAACTCCAAAGAGCTGCAAAGAGACGATCTTTTTGAAGTATCCAATCTTCAACTTCGTAGATCATCCTATCTTAAGTTGATGTGCCACTTCACCAACCAAGAATATGATGTTGAACCAAATGTCACAACATTATGTTATAACATCTAGTTGTTGAATTCAGCTCCTTCTCTAATTTACTTCCTTACCTAGATCAGAACCAGACTGATCCAAGTAACCATCATCAAGATTATGATGTCTTCTTCTTCTTGTAGCTTCAAGTCTGAACACGTTTCCAGGAAACCTTTTCAAGGATCAAATGATTTTGCTGTCACCAAAGAGATAGCTCTAAAGCATCACTCTTCTTTTGATTCTTCACAGGGTCTAGAAGAAGGAATGTTCCCACATCTTTAAGAACATCAGTTATCTTGAACTCCAAGGATAATCAATTAAATACTTGTACTTGTCACAAATAGCAATTGATCATAAATCCTTCCCATTATCCTGTAAGATACTTTCACCATTTGAATACTTTGACATACTCTTCGTGTGTTAATATCTTCTTCTTGCAAGCACTTTCTTTGAGAGACCAAAGAGTTGAGATATCTAGGTTGCCACCCTTGACTCAAGTAAATAGAATTTACTCACCTCAACAGATTTGAAACTCCTACCAGATCAGATTCATCCTTAGGAATGAGAGAGATGAATCCTTCCTTGCAAATATGTCACACAACACCCAGAACCCATGTGACATAGGTCAACAGCCAGCTAAACACCAGGCTGAACTACTGTGAGGAGGTTAACCAAATCTCCCCCTCAAACTACCAATCATGGAAGCTCCACACAAAATATCCATGCATTGTACACAAATGTCTCGACATGACATATGACATCCCTACCAGATTCAAGTAACTCCAAGAGTTATACCTGTTCATACTCCAATCACACCAATCAGACTTCAGCTGACCTTAAGTACTTCAGAGAAGACAACAACACCAATCATCAGCAGATATGTATTGCCAGAACATACTACCTTAACCAAATTCTGAGTCTTCATATTCTCACATCTTGAAAGATCTTCCACTTCTAATCATGATGTTTAAATGACAAGATTCATGATCACAATCTACTTCTTATGAAGGAGCAATAATCCTGCACCATCATTGACTTTTATTAACCAATGAGCTTGTCTTTCTTCACACCATAGTACTCCAGGGAACAACTGCTCAGCCCTGATCAATGTCACATCTCAACCAGCTTCACTTCTAGAGTTCTGACTCCTAAAAGTAACCTTCGGGAGCACACAGACATAGTTGACTCTACCATTGTCAACTTTGCACACACAGATGTCTCCTCTTCCAGGTCAGGAGTAGGTTCCAAACAAAAGTATCCCTTTGTTTGACACCCAAAACATATGCTCTTCAACTAGTAGCTGCATACTTGTTCCACCATCACATAGAACATCAGTTCCATCACCTTGGAACAAGGCCCTCCTTGAAATTCTTCAAGGTATTCGTATAACACTAATCCGTGATTATGTGATTCTTACCATCCTGAACGAAGAACGTCTTCATGAGTGGACTTGAGAGGACTCAAGTATCTGTGACATCTTCAATAGCTTATGTTGAATTCTTGAATACAGTAGCCTTCAATCCACAAGAGGGGAAACACATCAGAGCTTGAGTTTTGCCAAGTATTACACAGCGGAAGAACATAATACAACTCAATCTTTGCACACACACTTTAGGCGTACACAAATCCTAGGTTTGAAAATAAATCAAACCTAGAGCAGCTACCACACAACCAGGCCAAATGCCAATCACCAAAGACAGGTACACACAGTTCCTATCATGAATAGTCCATCCTCCCACTTTAAGGGACCATTCAGGGAAATAACAAACCTTTCCAGGTTACAATCTCCAGTACTAAGATTGACCTTGCAGATACCAGAAAGTATCACCCATGGATCTCATCCAGAAACAGAACAGGATGCCTGCTCTGATACCAATTGAAATTCTGGTGTATGCCAGTCTTCAGATGTTATACTCAATGTCTAGACATCTGATATGACATAATAAATACACTGCAAGGTAGATACCCAATTTTTCGTGATTCAGTACTAAAGAATAACAGAAGCACAGTTTTATCCAAGCTGCGCCAGATATACTTTGAAGGTGCAGAGGATCGAACACACGATGTACCTAGTTCTGCACATGATCAGCAGAGAGCAAACAACCTTCACAGTTCTGTTTCTCCTGCACAGATATCAACATGATGTCTTAACATGTTCTGAGACATCATCTGTTACAACATTACAATTTTACCTTGATATATAACAGACAGAATTATAAAGTGTTGAAGGTAAAAACACAAATCAGTTGTTGACCCAGTTCGGTGAAACACACCTACTCTGGGGGCATACCAAGCCAGGAAGAAGATCCACTATCAGCAATATTAATTCAGGACTAAACTTCACAAGTTCCCATCCCTCACTTAATCATTTACCCAGTGCAACCTATACCTAGGAACTCCTAGATAGAAACCTACCAGTTTCCATTCCTATTGTCGCAACAACAGAAGTCTTACTCCTACTCAAGAAGTAGTGCCCTCCCACTTGGTTTCCTACATTACAATGAATATGAAGTAAAGCAGAAATACTTAGACTTGCTTCACAGCTTCGTCCAAGAACACTCAAACTCTTACCTACAGGTATCGAGTTACACACATGGTAACCTTGCCACAGACCGACAGGTTTACCTAACAGAACACCCCCAATATTACATTATATGAGCCCTACAAACCCTAGGTTACAATCTGCTATTTATAACCTATTACCCAACTGGATTTGGGCCTTCAAAATCGCAGCAAGCTTTTCTCCTTGCTGTTACAAAACAGCAACAAACTTCTGCTACAATCAAGGTCTTCAATCTTCTAGTTCCTAAAATATCTCCATATTTAGAAACAACATTTTCTTCAAATATTCTGATTGATTCTTGATTGATCTTCAGATTCTCCATAAGAAACGCCACATATATTCTCAGAATATTTAAGTACCAGAACTGTAACTGAATTATCAATTCCGTTGGCGTGATGTCTAGTTAGATGTCATGACATTACATCTAACATGTTGTCCCAGATGTTGAACTTCTTCAATACAACATGTTTAGGAGAACCACGCTCATTTGCTGATACAACAAATAACCTCTTTCATAAATTAGATCACTTAAAACAATTAGGTTACAAGTCACAGCTGTTACAAACATTCAACATATAACATAGTTAACTAATATTAACTTAATTTCAGGCGCGATGTCATATGTTGATGTTGTGACATCTTACATAACATGTTGGTCCAGATGTTGAACTTCTTCAACCCAACATATTAAAACAACAGAGGGAATATGGGTAAACTTGCTTTCTTATTTGTTTTACAAATGAAGCCAACTCTCCAGCCAGGGCACTTACAAATTAGTTATTAATTTTAATTTCATTTAATCACAAAAAAAGACAAAAAATTCAATTCTTATTCAAAAAGGGTCAAAACCCTTAGGACGTTCCCGATATAATTCTCGCGCGCATTTATTTATTTTGTTTGTTTATGTAACTGTCTCCAGATATGTAATAGTTAAATAGGAATTTTACCGCTTTATTTACTATTTCTCGCACTTTATTTCCAAACGGGTTTTGTTTTTTGGCGATGTATAGACCCGCGCCTTGTAATAGTTAGATTTACATTTCCGCAATTTATTTTCCGCACTCCTAACTGTTAACAATGCATGAAAGAATGTATGAAAAAATAAAATTAATCCGTAGCTCCCAAATAACATGTACAAAGACAAACATTAACTGAATACAACACACAAAGCACATGCCACTCCTAGGGTACGCCTCACTGGTTGCCTCGAACGTGGTCATCAAGTATAGGGTGTCTTAGAGGTCGCCCTTTGTCTAAAGATCCAGTTGCCTCGAAAGGGTTGCCTCGGATAAAAGGATCTAGGACATTAGGGTTACTTCTAAGACGTCCTATCATTGCTTCGGTGACCACACTGTCCCTATAATCGAATTGACCCGAACACCTCCAACGACGGTGCTACCTACCTCTCAATGGTGGGATAGCACTATCTAAAGGATTCTTACACAGCCTAATTCCTTAGAGTAGGTAGACTTCTCTTAAGTACTTGCTCTTTCTCAAAACAAACAAAAATACTTTTCACACCTCACACTTTCTAAAAGATTTCAAACAAATTTTTCACACACTCTTGAGGACTGATACAAGAGTTACTTAGAAATTTTTCAAACGAAACTTTTTAAAAACCCACACACATTTGAAAAGCAAACAATTTTGAAAACATAAGAGCAAGTACCTAAGAGCCCGTGGATAACCACGGATAGAAAGGGTGCTAACACCTTCCCTTTCTATAAATCTACCTCCCGAACCGAGAAACATTCTCAAAGAAGGAATTTTGCTGTGCTTTTGTCCTTTCCATGTTGGAGAACATAAAAGACGGTGGCGACTCTTGCTTACCGCGACATTTCGTGAAACCAACTTACAAAAACAGTCAGTTCTATTTCCACCGATCACAGAACTGGCGACTCTGCTGGGGATTCCGTAATAAGTGGGGTGTACCTTAGGAATAGTTCATCATCATGTTTTCAATTGCTTGATCTGTTTGCTTTAAAAATTGTGGGCCTGTTTTGGGAGTTTCATAGATCCTAACCCGGATCTGGGGAATACCTCTTAGAAAGTAGTAACAAACTGTGAGGGAACTGTGCGGGGTATACCGACACAGTTGAAACAGTTTGCTACGTTGATGTGGCACTTTGGTGAGTACCGGTAACCCTTGAGTCAAGTCAAGGAGAGTACGGGGCCGCCGCGTGGTGTCGTGAAGCATCAACTGACCTTAGGAACCTTACTCGACCATCCTGGCCTCTTTAGGGGTAGTGAGATGACCGAATTTGGTGCAGTCCGAAGTTGGTAGATACTCGATACTACACTCATTGAGGGTTGTTTTATTGGAATATTTTGATCGCCAGTTCAGTGGCTAAATCAAAACAATGAACATAGAAAATAACCCAATGATATTGAGCTCCTTAGAACCCGGTTACTTTTGATAGGACAGGTTTTTGAGCCCACCAACTTCAAGAGGGTAGTACCCCAAACTTCATGCTGGGCTAAACTTTAAGGGTTGTCTTGTGTGACTTGTGTGCTTTCAAACTTGACTACTTGCATGCTTGTTATCTAACACATGAGTTTCTTGCAGGGTTTGTTTGCAGTCCTTAACCTGGACTCATAACAGGGTTTACCTACATCACTCCACGCATAGCATAACATCATGCCATCATACCATTGCATACATCCTACATAAGGACTAATCCATTTCAAGGACCTCAAGGGTTTGTGATGTAGGTCATGATGTCTAGCAAGGGGCAAAGGGGATTTATTTTCCTCTAGCCAAGGTTGATAACTTGAGTCAGGGGCTATGACCCACTCGATATGGTGAGCCTTGACTCTTGAAGAAGGACTCTCAGCAACATGAAGTTCCTTCAATCAAGCTACCCAAATTAAAATTCTAACAAGTTTCTCTGTTTACCCCGCGAGATCCTTGAAAACATCGCATGCATACATACATATCATTTCATTGCAGGTACCCTTTTGACAGGTCACTTACCTTCTTCGCTGTTTATTTCAGCAATGGCTTCCCAACAAGACAATCAGGATCTTTATGCTCAAGAGACCCGGTTCAAGGCAATCCTCCTAAACCTATCCAAGGGGCAGGAAGAGCTGAGAACACTCCTCATGGGGACTTTGGTCAGGAACAGTCCTGAAGACGATAGGGACGAACGGCTGAAACGTCTACAAGCTGAGGTGGATATAATGAGAACCCAGATGCTGGGGCAAATGGCTCTTGTCCAAGACTTATCTCAAAAACAAGGAGAGCTCAGGGTTCTCGTCAACCAACTGCTTCGGGATAACCAACTGGGGAAAACATCTAAGGTTGAAGAGAAAGCCATCATTCAACCACCTGTGGGGCAAGAAGACCGGGGAAAAGCTCCTCAGTTTGCTTCAGGGTCACAAGCCCAGCATCAACCTCACCAGCGTCAACAGGGTAATCGGCGTAAGCGAAATGCATCTGGAAGACATTTCTCGGAGACTGGTATACCATCATCACTGATACTGAGACGCTTGTTGGAGGTCAAGCTGATTGCTTTAAAGGATCCTCCTAAGACTCTCAACATAACCTCCCTAAAATACAATCCTGATGAAAGGTGTGCCTACCATTCTGACAGCCCTGGACATGACACTGACGACTGTTGGAGCCTGAGGAACAAGATTCAAGACTTGATCGACGGAAGGGTGCTAGAGTTCATGCCGGGTGGTAAAATGAACATCTTCTGCTGAGAATCTTCCATCTGAGATGACTAGTTCAAACTAAGAAACTTTTGTTCATTCGAATGTTCAAGTTGTATTTTTCTTTGATTGTTTAAACATTTTATTCATATCAAACGTTGTTATTTCATTAATGCATTACACATGTCTGTTTTGAAGTAATTATTTCGTATTCACTATATTGCAAATTGCTTTCATATTTTTGTGTGATGATCAACACTCGGTTAATAATTCTAGGCCTCTTGAGGGAGGATGACGAAAACGATACCACAATCTACATTATGCTTTTGAACAGACCCCGCTGATGAGGTACAGGCATTGTTTCGATTCCTAAACACTGGAGTTATAAGGATGATAATCCCTCGTCAACCCCTTTGAGCCAAAGAAGTAGGAGTTTTCTTTTCGAAAATTAAAACCCTTAATCATAACCTGGGGCAGGGTAGTTCTCTCAGCTGATCCAAGTGCACAACGAATGGCACCAAAGGAGTCCTTACAAAACAAAAGACAGTGATGGTTCCGAATGATCATAAAGACAGGCAGTCATCATTTCTCAAAATAAAAGCCCAACAAGTCAAAACCTATGAAGGAGACTTACAAGAACTGGGGCATCCCGCTGATTGTAATCACAAAAAGGAACAGTTCAGGCAAGAAATAGGGATAATAAAATCAAAAAGAAAGAGGTCACACAAACCCTCAACAAAAAGAAATGACTGCCTATTCAAAATAAGTTGTCAACATTCGAACCATCACCAGAATATCAGGACAAAGACTCAAACAAGGTCTAACGCACGATCAGCTGAGTTTAGGTTTGGAGAACGTCACGAAGAACGGGTGGGTACAAATAAAATTTGAGCCATTATCCTTTGTTTCTTAAACCGTGAACCAGGCCACGTTACAACCCCTAAAAGTCCTAGTTGAAGCATGGGTTAGTTCAAAAGCATATTGTTACCAAAGGTATCCTGACTCCTTAAGGCTTGCAGTAAAATAACGAGTTGACATCACAATTTACAAAAATTTCACTTGTTTTTTATGAAAAAACTGCATTTTCAAAAACTTCAAGACAGACATAAGCTTTGCATTTTTAATATAACATTGTTTGCATATGACTTTTTGTTCGAACAACAGAGAAATTCACGCGAAAAATATCTAATGAACAAAAGCACTTCCAATCAAGGGGCATGGCATGATCATCGTCCATCATCTGGGGCAGTTAAGTCAAGATTCAGAGAATCTCTCAAAAGGCCAATCAACATGGGGCAAATCTCTACCTGGGTCACTTGGGGCATTGGACGATCAAACGAAGATCTTCTGGTAGTAGGGCAACGTAACACTACTGGCAGGGGCACCTCCCTACATCCTGAGAGCACGGACATAGTCGAAAAAATACTACGCATAATCAAAGACCCGCTAGGTTGACACACCTAGGCAAAAATAAGGGCTTCCCGGCGAACCAAAAGGGTTCGGGCAAAAATAAGGGATGAAATGAAAAAATCTGTACACCCGGCAAGTCGAAAACCTGAAAAGGCGGCTTGGGAAAAAATGGGTATCCCGGTGGACTGAAAACCCGAAAGGGCAGTCCAGGAAAAAGTTAGGGATCAAAAGCGTACGACTATGTTCCGTCATCTCGTCACTTGCCTACCAGAAGAAGGTTCATCAATCAGCAGTTATCAAGCACCTCCTAGGTCTTTTTTTTCTCCCGCAGAAACAGGGGCAATAATGAGTTGTCCGAGCGATCTAGTTGCTCTGTCAACCAAGGTACCAAGGTAGGTTCGGCTGAAGAACATAACCAAGAGGCCTCCACTCCCCAGGAGTAAGACAAGGTTCAACAATACTCTCCTCCGAGCAGAGTTGGTCTCCCGTCAGCCCTGACAAGGCACAGTATCCCTAGCAAGTCAGTAACGCTCTCCCCAAGCAGAGTTAGCCTACTGTCAGCCTTAAGGAAGTTGGGTATCCCCAGAAAATCTCAATATTCCCCAGCGGAGTATGCAGATGTTCCTAAGCAAGTATCCCCGGCAGTCTTAATATGAGATTGTTCCCCGACAGAATACCAGACACCCCAGTGGAGCCACTTCCCCAGTACAGTCCCAAAGTTTCCCCAAGAAAGTTGAATCAATCTCCCCAGTAGAGTTTTGGAAGCTTATCCCCAATAGATTCTGGAAGCTTATCCCATGCGGGCACGAACGCATCTCCCCGGCTTTATTCAAATATTATTCCTCACCAGAACTTATAACTGGGTTATCCTCAGCTAATTACCACGGAAAGATCGTCCTCGGCAAAGCTCTTCCTACCCCCCAGCGGAGTTCATCAGAATCCTCAACAAAACATATCAATGGAATCCCCAGTGGAGTTATCAACAAAACCTCAGCGAAGTATCTCTTCCCACAGAGTAATTCCCCGCATAGTAATCTCTTCGCCAAGTTTATTCACCAACGGAGTCATCTTCTCCTAACGGTTTAATCTTACACTCATCATCCCCAGCGGAAACGAAGAACTCTACCCTTCAACATCAGCCCAGGATTCAACAAACTCCCGGCATTCGTCAAGGATTTATTTTCCCAGACGAGAATACATTCATAAACATCACGTCTTCATACATTATAGCATGCATACGCATCATACAACACAAATCTCATTTACTTTTGAGAACATCTTAAAATCATGCAGTTCATGCATCATGACATTGCATACGACTAATACTTTGCCTTTTCAGAAAAAAAGTCAATCAAAAGATGATTACCATCTACCTTTACAGTTCCAGATCAACACCGGTAACAAGACAGGAAAATTCTATGGACGACTGATCGTGGGTTAATATCTGAAACCAAACAGGACAATTATCTACTTGATCATCCTCAGGCAACCCTACACCGGTTCCTTTTCTTTCAGACGAAGTCTTACACGGACTTATCATCAAAGTAACCCTACACCGGTTCCTTCTCAACCTCAGATGTAGTTTTACACGAACTCATCATCAGGAAACCCTACACCGGTTCCTTCTCAATTTTCAGACGAAGTCTTACACGGACTTATCATCAAAGTAACCCTACACCGGTTCCTTCTCAACCTCAGATGTAGTTTTACACAAACTCATCATCAGGAAACCCTACACCGGTTCCTTCTCAATTTTCAGACGAAGTCTTACACGGACTTATCATCAAAGTAACCCTACACCGGTTCCTTCTCAACCTCAGATGTAGTTTTACACGAACTCATCATCAGGAAACCCTACACCGGTTCCTTCTCAATTTTCAGACGAAGTCTTACACGGACTTATCATCAAAGTAACCCTACACCGATTCCTTTTCTTTCAGAAGAAGTCTTACACGGACTTATCTCAAGATGAACTTACCCCGGTTCATCAAGAAGTTTTACACGAACTTATCCTGCAGTAACCTTACCCCGATTCCTCCAGCAGTCTTACACGGACTTATCTCAAGATGACCTTACCCCGGTTCATCCAGAAGTTTTACACGAACTTATCCTGCAGTAACCTTACCCCAGTTCCTCCAGCAGTCTTACACGGGCTTATCTCAAGATGACCTTACCCCGGTTCATCCAGAAGTTTTACACGAACTTATCCTGCAGTAACCTTACCCCGGTTCCTCCAGAAGTCTTACACGGACTTATCTCAAGTAACCTTACCCCGGTTCCTCCAGAAGTCTTACACGAACTTATCCTGCAGTAACCTTACCCCGGTTCCTCCAGAAGTCTTACACGGACTTATCCCGAAGTAACCTTACCCCGGTTCCTCTAGAAGTTTTACACGAACTTATCCCGAAGAAACCCTACACAGGTTCTCTCTCTCCAGGCGTAGTTTTACACGGGCTCGTCGTCAAAGAAACCCTACACAGGTTCTCTCTTCCCAAAGATGCAGTTTTACACAGACTCGTCATCATAAACCCTACCCAGGTTTTACTTCTTCCAGGATGCAGTTTTACACGGGCTCATCATCAAAGTAACCCCACACAGGTTCTCTCTCTCCAGACGTAGTTTTACACGGGCTCGTCGTCAAAGAAACCCTACACAAGTTCTCTCTTCCCAAAGATGCAGTTTTACACGGACTCGTCATCAGAAACCCTACCCAGGTTTTACTTCTTCCAGGATGCAGTTTTACACGGGCTCATCATTAAAGTAACCCCACATAGGTTCTCTCTCTCTAGACGTAGTTTTACACGGGCTCGTCGTCAAAGAAACCCTACACATGTTCTCTCTTCCCAAAGGTGCAGTTTTACACGGACTCGTCATCAGAAACCCTACCCAGGTTTTACTTCTTCCAGGATGCAGTTTTACACGGGCTCATCATCAAAGTAACCCCACATAGGTTCCCTTCTCAAACTCCAGACGTAGTTTTACACGGACTCGTCATGAGTAAACCCTACACAGGTTTCCTTCTCAGCTCTAGATGCGGTTTTACACGGACTCGTCACCAAAGTAACCCTACACAGGTTCCTTCTCCATTTCAGATGCAGTCTTATACGGACTCATTATCAGTAAACCCTACACAGGTTTCCTTCCTCTAAGATGCAGTTTTACACGAGCTCGTCATCAGTCAACCCTACACAGGCGTCCTTCTTTCCAAGATGCAGCTTTACACGAGCTCATCATCAGGAAACCCTACACAAGTTCCCTCTTTCAACTTACAAAAATTACAGTTCAACAGACCACCTCCATATGGCATCTATAAGCCCATCCTCCTATCCATCACTTCCAAATGGCATCTATAAACCCATTCCCGACAAGGTCCTATCACATCCAGATGGCATCTATAAGCCCATCCTCCCATACACCATCTTTCCAGATGGCATCTTTAAGCCCATCCTCCTATCCACCATCTCTCCAAATGGCATCTGTAAGCCCATTCCCGCTATCACACTGCTGATACTCTACTATGTGAGTGCAAATTTCTGGGCACTCTAGTGTTCAATTATCTTCCACCTTCGGATCACGAAAGGCACGCAAGCCAATCTACATCCTTAGGTCTAAGAAGATTGAACATGGGCAACTGTTGTACCCCAAAATTTGCCCTCCCATATTCTTCAAAGTTTTGACAAGCATCATCTCAATTTGCTCAAGTCTACTCAAGGGTTGCACAGTTCAAACACCCTCCTAAGCCAGTCAAATTAGGGTTTTGGTTCTTGCAAAGAAGTTGAGGTTTTCAAGAGCTCAATCAAGTCACATATGCCTATACACATTTTCAAGCACCTACATGCCAAGTTTCAAGGCTCATAGGGTCAAGTTGCATAGTCAAAAGCCCTAGTTGCTCCACAATCAACTGTAGGGGCAAAATGGTCAGTTGGCAGTCAAAAGTCAAAGTTTTTGGTCAACATCTTATTTTGAAGCCACAATAATCATTTAATCAAGTCTTTATCATGATTCCACAAGCATGGCTAAAAAATCATCAAGATACAAAAGTTTCCATTTTTGGACAGTTGAAAAGTCAACTGTAACTTGACCAAGGAATAACTTTTTCATGGTTCATCAGAAAAATCCCATCCAATGCTCATCTTTAAGGGGAGGACATTTCCTACAACTCATCTTCACATTCCAAGTCCAAGAAATGCTCTCACAAAAAGTTATCAATTTCAACATTATAGGTCATTTTCAAAAGTCAACAAAAAGGCATTTTAAGTCAAAGACCATAACTTGAGATTGGTAACTAGAAATGACATGGGACCAAAGGAATTGGTTAGAGGACTTCAAGACCTTTCCAAAATGTCCAAGAACATGTTCATATGATCAAAATTGAGCAAGATATGCATTGGAGAAGTTGGGAAATTTTTGTGAAATGGCAAAAGTCAACTATCCTTGAAACTTCAATTTTTGACAAAAGGGCCCACTTTTTTCCACTTGATTCATCCCTGTCATGCCACCCACGTGTCCCATGACCAATTTCAAGACCAAATAATTATTTTTCTATTTTTATTTAATTTTTATGGATTTAATTCATTTTAATCCATAATAATTCAAGTAAATCTAAAAAAATTAATTAAATGGTATCTTATGGTTTGAATAGCCTTCATGAAGCATTTGCAACCTACCAATTTCGTGTTAAGCTCATTTAGGCATGAAAATTCAAATTTTGAACAAGCTTTGTAAGGCCTTTAATGGTGGTTAAGACAAAATCCAAAGCTTAATTGCAATGGTTAAAGGCTCCTAAATGTGACTTATTATCACTCATTACTACATATGCAAGCCTCATTCACAACCTAGAACATTACAGAAACAGCCAGAGCAAAGTTCAAAATTTGTCAAAAAAAGTGTGAGATCAAAAGGAGTTTTGCAAGCATTTTCAGGCCAAAAGGAGAACGTGACTCTCTTCTTTGCCATACCCTGAAGCTAAAGCAACCCTTGCCACGTCCTAAGGTCCATTATCAAGCACTGTAAGTATTCCCAGGTCCCCTCAAAATCCCATGTTATTTTTTCTTACGTACTTGTGTGCAGGCTTCAAAGAAGGCTTATCATGCGCCTCACAAATCCAAAGCGCCAGGTGGCTACAGGCATGCATCCAAAGGCCAGGAAGTGATCCTCACCATGCACTCAGTCAACCAACAAACACTTGAACCAAGGAGTCAACGTGGCTGGATGAGTAATGGGCCTCAGATTCCAATTTTCACCTCCATATTGGGCCTAGACCCCCTCCCCTTGTTTTTTCTTTTTTCTTTTCCTTTTTTTTATATTTTCTAATTTAGTTATTAACTTTTTTTAATTATTATTATTACCACCAAAATTAATTATTTAACCCTTTCACAATAAAAAATAAAAAAAAAAGAACATTTTATTATTTATTAACTTATTTTGTAAATAAAATACTAATAAATTAATTAGTTTAATTAGTTAACTTTAACACCTTTTTACAATAAATAAAATAATTTAGACTTAGGCTTTTCTTTTGACATTTTTAATTCCTTTTTTATTTTATTTCATTAAAAACATAAAAATACAAAAACATTTTTCTTTTAATAAATAAATTAATTAGTTATTAATTTTAATTTCATTTAATCACAAAAAAGGACAAAAAATTCAATTCTTATTCAAAAAGGGTCAAAACCCTTAGGACGTTCCCGATATAATTCTCGCGCGCATTTATTTATTTTGTTTGTTTATGTAACCGTCTCCAGATATGTAATAGTTAAATAGGAATTTTACCGCTTTATTTACTATTTCTCGCACTTTATTTCCAAACGGGTTTTGTTTTTTGGCGATGTATAGACCCGCGCCTTGTAATAGTTAGATTTACATTTCCGCAATTTATTTTCCGCACTCCTAACTGTTAACAATGCATGAAAGAATGTATGAAAAAATAAAATTAATCCGTAGCTCCCAAATAACATGTACAAAGACAAACATTAACTGAATACAACACACAAAGCACATGCCACTCCTAGGGTACGCCTCACTGGTTGCCTCGAACGTGGTCATCAAGTATAGGGTGTCTTAGAGGTCGCCCTTTGTCTAAAGATCCAGTTGCCTCGAAAGGGTTGCCTCGGATAAAAGGATCTAGGACATTAGGGTTACTTCTAAGACGTCCTACCATTGCTTCGGTGACCACACTGTCCCTATAATCGAATTGACCCGAACACCTCCAACGACGGTGCTACCTACCTCTCAATGGTGGGATAGCACTTTCTAAAGGATTCTTACACAGCCTAATTCCTTAGAGTAGGTAGACTTCTCTTAAGTACTTGCTCTTTCTCAAAACAAACAAAAATACTTTTCACACCTCACACTTTCTAAAAGATTTCAAACAAATTTTTCACACACTCTTGAGGACTGATACAAGAGTTACTTAAAAATTTTTCAAACTAAACTTTTTCAAAACCCACACACATTTGAAAAGCAAACAATTTTGAAAACATAAGAGCAAGTACCTAAGAGCCCGTGGATAACCACGGATAGAAAGGGTGCTAACACCTTCCCTTTCTATAAATCTACCTCCCGAACCGAGAAACATTCTCAAAGAAGGAATTTTGATGTGCTTTTGTCCTTTCCATGTTGGAGAACATAAAAGACGGTGGCGACTCTTGCTTACCGCGACATTTCGCGAAACCAGCTTACAAAAACAGCCAGTTCTATTTCCACCGATCACACACATTTAAAAAAAAAGAAAGGGATAAGATGAAGATGGAGGGGAATGATGAGCTAATTTGGATTACCACCTCAAAGTTCTTTCATCTTTAAATTCAACCACTCCTCTAGATGGATTAAATCACTAAACATATCATTAATCCAAAGCACCAAAAATGAATTAAATAATTCACTCTTAGGTAGATTTAAATTGATGAACATTTATCCAACTTCATCTACATCACAAAGTCCATTGAATTTAAAGAGAAACTGGACATTTAAAATTACAATCCAAACCAACAATCAAAAGGAGTGAGTAGAAAAAGCATTTTGGATCAAAGCTTCCCCAAAACAAGGCAAAAAAATGCATTTTGTCTCTGTGCAAATCGATTGCACTACTGTGTAAATCGATTTGCACGGTGAATTTTTCAAAAATTTGAGCAAATTTCACTTAGTGCAATTGATTGCACTGTTACAACAATCGATTGCATGCTGTTACAGACAGCAAAACAACATTTTAAAAGGCCAAATTTTTCTTCAAACTTTCCATCAAACACCTTATGATCATGAATTCAATTGAGCACGAAAATTCCATCAAATTATGAGAAAATAGCACCATTGGAATCACAAAATAATGCTCAATGAATCAACCCAAAGATCAACAAGAGATCACATTGTGAAAGATGGAAAATCCAACTTACCAAAGGTAGATCTAGAGAATTATCAACACAACTTCAAGAATTTGCTTGAATTCAACTACAATAATTAATTTCCAAGCTCGGATGTAGAGAATTGTGAAGAAAAAGTGTTTGGATGAAGGTTTAGCTCAAAGATTAGTAAGCTCCAATGCAAAGCTTACTAACTTTTCTTGAAAATGAAGCTTTTAGTGAATTTGGTAGATGGAGAGAATTGAGAGATTTTTTAGAAAAGTGATTTTGGCTATCAAAAGCTTCCAATTTGAATGAAATTAGGGCTCTATTTATAGAGTTTAGGTTTGGGATTAGTGGTAATTTGGTAATTGATTCTTGGAGCTAAACATTCTATGTGTGGAACTCTGGGTGACATGGCCTGGGAGAGAAGAAGGTGACAAACTCACCGAAGAAGGAATAGTATTCACGATTGTAACGGTGAAAATTTACATGAACTTAGAGGCTGCATTGAATTAGGGTTTGGATTCAATGAAGAAGATGGACAAAAGCTTTGTAATACGTTGTCGGCGCTTGATCTGTATTTTGCGGTTAACAGAAACTTGTCCCCGAGTCCGGTTTCCTCCCCTACACCTGCACCTACACCTCGCCGCCTTTCCCACAGCCACGCGTCTTCGGCTATTGTGAGTCCTACCGAAATTATGATTGATTCTAATTCTTGGAAAATTTGTAACCCAGGTAATACAAAATTTATCAATCATCTTGCATAAAATTAACTTGTACAAAGAAATCACACACAAAATATTAGGGTTTTAACACAATGATGACGTTCCATCTAATAATATATGTTTCCATCTAATAATGTGGTTGTAGGGGATGATCCAACTCTTATTAAAACCAAATTAAGGCACTGGGCTCAGGCTGTTGCTTGTTCAGTAATGCAATCTCATTGATGAATTCAAATGTGTATATCTTATATATTTATATATATTTTTTGATTTTTCTTTTGTACAGATAGAGGGAGGTTCTCATTCTAGAAATAATTTAAAAAAAATATAAAAAAAAAAGAAAAAATAAAGAAAAAGAAACTGCTAAAAGATTTAAAGAAAAAAATGCAAATGTTTGAGGGTTTTTGTTGGGGCTGAACAAACACTTTGGTTGGCTCCAATTTGTATATAGGTTAGAAGATTATGGTGTTATCAAATATTTCTCCATATTCTTCTACCTTTTTCCTTCTTTATATGTATTTTTTTTTTCAATTGGATGTGGAACTATCTCTCTAAGAAGTTACTTATTTCATGAAAACAATTTTGAGATGAGCCTCATGGCAAATACTTCTTGTATAATGTAATGTAATAATGATAAATAATAATGATAAGAGATTTTAGTTAGACTCCAATTGTATATAGTTCTGTAGTTTTATTTTTGTTCTCATACAATCACAAATGTAATGAAAACTATTTGATACAATGATACTATTTTTCTTATAGCACAATCAACTTTTTAGTCAAAAATAATTGTTTCTTTATGCTTGTATGTAAATAGTTGTTTATGCCACTAAATAGTTTAGATCTTAACATTGATTAAGCAAAATACTGGTGGAATAATTAATATGAATTTTCCTAATTGATAACTCTAACAGCTAGGAGCTAAATAGAGTCACAAGTTTAAGTCTAAATCGTATACAATGTGTATGTGCTTTTCCTCTGTCCTGGTATCTGTTAAATAGCGGTCCTTGTTTGTTATGTGCCTATAAAGAACATTCAATACGCATAAAAGACTTTGTTTCATCGTTTGCTTCTGGTCCATTATGGCTATTAATCCACATAGAATGCTAGTCTGCTCTGGAACTAGATGATAATCAGTGAAGATAAGTTTGCGATTTGTTACCGTGGTTCAAAGTTTTTGATGCAAGTGGAGAGGGGGTTGGCTTGCAACGTTAGAATTCTAACGCTCAAGTTAGTAAGAGAGTGAAAAATGAAGTTTTAATGTGAAATGATTTGAATACCTGAGAAATTGCGCGATCTTCTTTTTAAATAAGGGAATTAGTTAACAACTAAATGCATGAG
Source organism: Vicia faba (assembly GCA_948472305.1). Lineage (NCBI taxonomy): Eukaryota > Viridiplantae > Streptophyta > Magnoliopsida > Fabales > Fabaceae > Vicia > Vicia faba. The sequence continues at coordinate 1,286,142,042 of OX451740.1, read as the reverse complement.
AAAAGACATGATACACGGTTAGTCGTCATGATAGTATTATGCGCCGAATGTCGCCTTTCACCATTATTAGGCTTCCGTGCTTTTGGACCTTGTGGGCGGCGCAAAACAGTTGCTCAAGCTCTTGTCTCTGTTCTACTGGGCAAGAGTTTGGACATATGTCTTTGCTCGCCCACAAAATATAGGACATGGAGATTTTGATGGGACAATGTCATCCTCTGAAATAAGCGTGATAAATGTATTTCTTACAAGACACGGCGTGATGTTAGAAATGGCAACATGTTTCCCTACTCTAGTAAGTAATGATGTTTCTCCTTCCCTTAGGGTACCTAAGTATTTTCTAAATCATTTCCAGTAAATCTCCACTGTTGGCAGTGTGAAATGATCGCACAATCCTCAGTGCTCACAAAGGATATAAAATACTTTCGAAGCGTTATTTTGCCCTTTCGACTATTATTGACCTGCAAAGAAAAATATTCATGTTTCTTTATCGTTCCTTTTTGAAAACATTTTTTATGAGCTCTCGATCAAGCTCATGAGACTTCACTCATTGGATTTCGTGTTGGCATGTTTGATTTCTCTTTCTTCTAAGTTTTAACATTTTGACTTCCTTCTTTCACCTCCATTCTATTCTTTTTTGGGCTTATGGGATGAAAGACGTTTGAGCTTTGTTCGCTTACTACATCATACCTACGTTTTTTTCATGCTACATCATATTTAATCATGGTTATTGTATTAGCTTCAACCAATAAGGTCGGTAAATACATTTCAAGGGATTGGGCGAATTCAGAGATGTTCCGCCTTTGTTCGTGGTGAGGTTTTTGCCTAAGCAGTAACTAGTGTGAGGTCAACAGACGACTGAGGTGTGTTTCCCTCATACGAGGATCAAAGGATCTATAGTAAATACAACGGTTGTGCAATCCTTTTTCATGAAAACATGTTCTCTCTCATAGATTATCATCTCCATTTTAATTAGTTTGAAGTTGGCGTATTAACCCATATTCTTATCTCCCCTTCATAGTTGTATCTTGTGAGTTGTGCATTTGTTGAAATTTTGAGTACTGGTGCAAATATAAGTGTATCAAGCTGACTGTGACGTTATTTTTTCACTTTTTCAAGATCCAAAATAGTTCCAACTCTATGAATGGCTATGATCTTATTCCTCTAAAACAAAGTATCAAATATTTTGAGGCTTATTCTAAAAATGTGAAACATTTCAAGTATTGTATTTTCCTGGTCACTCCTCTTAATGAGAAGGATCATGCAAAGGACTTGCACCTAGAACCTGGTGCTTCATCTGTATGCATATATATCTTTCGTAAGTATTGGTGGGGGCTATAATGTACTACTACCAAAACGGGGGCTTATCCAAGGAGGAATTATACTTGAAGAATCAATTGGCGGACTTCTTTCATAAATTGTGTTACGCGGGAGGGTTTGTTCCTCCTAATGTGGCATCCAAACACTTGTTTAAAAGGTGCATATAGACCCGTTTCCTAGTCGATGCTAATTACAAGGAGGAAAATAAGAAATTATTTGGTAAGTGGCCCTAGGGTTTTGTCTTCCCTATTTCTTTTTTTGAATCTCTTATGACGTATTTTCTTGTTTTTGTAGATGCAATTAAGAATGGATATGTTATGTGGAAATTAAGGAAGGAGATTCATATTAATATCACTTTGATCGAAATCTCAAATACACCTTCTGTTGGGGAGCTTCTACTTCTGGTATGCCTACCGGGACGGAGTTAAGTTCGGTTATTAGGAAAGTTTCTCATGTTATCCCTCATGTTGCTCAAAATGAACCTCAGGTTCCCCCTTAGCGAGTTGTAGTAGACGAAGTCTTACTGCCTTTGAGGCAGGGAGGTGATGAAAGGTTGGCCTCCATATAATAATTGGAGGCGGTTCTCCTAGATCGATATATTCATAATCGATTTTGATTGAGATCTATAAGGGAACACGCTTATATTCAACTGAGGTCAAATCTGATGTTGTTGGCTCATCCAGTTCCAAGGGAAGATATTGATTTGTTCTCCAATCTTCAATGAAGATTATACTTACTTTTTTGGACTCTCTCAACAATTTCGACAAAGGGAGTTGGTTAAATTGGCCTATCACGCTCGTCATGCATTGGCATTTGATGGGGCTGATCGAGGAGAGGTTTCCTTACTTTACCACCTTCGTCAAGAGAGGTTAAAGCTCAAGGAACAGTTAGGCAACCTTATAGTTTAACATGAACCATATCTGAAAGATATATAGGGTGCTTCAAATTCATTTTGGACTATGGAGGCGGTCTAAGAGCCTTTTGAGTATCATGACACTTTGGTCGAAAAAGTGAAGTAGATTTCCCATGTAGTGGCTGAGTGGAGTGAGGCTTTAGAAGATGAGATTCAATCCTTGGATCTCACTTGAAAAAATATAGAAGAGCCAGAGATATCCTTAAAAGAGTCTTAGAAAAAACATAAGAAGATCGAGCGGGATTTTCGTGTGATGCGCCAAGGGAATTTTGACCTTTTAAAGAAGTTGGCAAAGCCGTTACAAGATTGCTTTTCCGTTTCTTAGGATACTTTCGAGAATATCTTGAAGATGGTGGAATATTTTTATCCGGCTATGCCAGTTTCCTGATATTTGATCTGTCTTAATCAGGTCATTGAGAATGGGAATCTCTTGAGAACTAATGTGTCGTTGCCCTTTTTTTTTGCGGCAACATGCTTATGTCTAGCATGTGTGTAGCTTTGAAATTCTTGTCATGTAATGTTTATACAGTTTAGTTTGTTATTTATTCATATTATACCAAAATTTTTCTATAGGACCCAACTTTGGGAACCGTACACGAGGAAAGGTTGGTACCCCTTCTCGTGCCCCAAAGTGAAACTTGGTTCCAAGTTGACGTATTTGCAGAACTATCATGACCTCTAGAGTGGATAGATACCAAGAGGAGGGCTGTTGTACCCCAAAATTTGCCCTCCCATATTCTTCAAGAGTTGCCAAGATCATGGTTCAAAATCACTCAAGGGTTGCACAGTCCAATTGCCTCCTAACACAGTCAAAATTAGGGTTTTGGTTCTTGCAAGGAAGTTGATGTTTCCAAGGGTCCAATCAAGTCCCACATGCCTACATACATTGTCAAGCATCCACATGCCAAGTTTCAAGACTCACAGCATCAAATTGCACAGTCAAAAACCCTAAATGCCTCACAGTCAACTGCAGGGGCAAAATGGTCATTTGACAGTCAAAAGTCAAAATTTTTGGTCAACATCTTATTTTGAAGCCACAAACATCATTTGATCAATTCTTGATCATGATTCTCAAGGCATGGCTCAAAAAGTCTCAAGATGCAAAAGTTTCTATTTTTGGACAGTTGAAAAAGTCAACTGCAAATTGACCAAGGCATAACTTCTTCATAGTTTATCAGAAAAATCCCATCCAAATCTCATTTTGAAGAGGATGACATTTCCTACAACTCATCTTAACACTTCAATTCCAAGAAATTCTCTCACAAAAAGTTATCAATCTCAACATTATAGGTCATTTTCAAAAGTCAACAAAAAGGCACTTTAAGTCAAAGACCATAACTTGAGATTGGTAAATCAAAATGACATGGGACCAAAGACATTGGTTAGATGACTTCAAGACCTTTCCAAAATGTCCAAGAACATGATCATAACTTAATAATTGAGCAAGATATGCCATGTAGAAGTTGGGAAATTTTTGGGAATTTTGAAAAGTCAACTTTGCTTCAAAAGCCTCAAAATTGCTAATGGGCCACAAATTCTTTCATGAATCATTACCCAAAAGCTATGCACGACCCATTAGGCTCAAAGGGAGTTATTTTCTTATTTTTGATTAATTATTTGAATTTTTATTATCATTAATTCATTTAATTAAATTTAAATATAAGAAAAATACCAAATCATGTTTTTAAATCTTTTTTATGCAGCAAATCAAACTAGGGCAAGGTGGCAAGTCGTTTCTCATTCAAAAAGGAAAGATTCTACATGATTGGCAATGGTTTCATGGCAAAAAGATTGAAATTGATATAATTGAAAATCAAATCTTCAAAACATGAATGGATGGACCTTGGGCTTGTTTTCTTAACCTAATCACGTTCAGATACATATACAAGACTAAACCTAATGCATAAACACACAAAAGCTGCTCAGAAAACAAAGAAAAAAATTGCATTTTTTTCACAAAAAGTTGGAAACTGAAATCCTAGTTAGAGGACAATTCGAAGCTCCAAAAGCATTCCAATACATTGCCAAAGCATCCAGGAGTCGATTACAATCAAAACCAGGTCTCCAGGCCCCAAGAATTGGTAGAACAACATCGCCTTCTTCATGAACATATCCACGTGTTTTAATTTTCAAGCATTGTTCATGTGTTTTGTTGATTTACACTAATATTGATATTCTGAAGCTATTGGTAGCATTTAATTGAACCAACGACGCTTGTATCCAAATATGCCATTGAAGGATATTAGGTTTTCAGAGCTCCAAATTTAGGAGTTTTCACATATGGAAAAATTGAACCACCTAACCTATGCCATTGGATTCGTGACATGAAGACGAAGCTAACCATGACCTCGCGCCCTTTTTATATTTGGCCATGTCCTATTCGCTATTTTTGCAGGTCTTGTTTAGTGGGGGTTTAAAACCCCCGCTATTTGCTTATGTTACAGGTACAAAAGACGAAGAAGATGCTAGCGTGTCCAGGCATGGTTGGTTAGTTTAAATATTAGCACGTTTTTTTGGTTTGTTTCAGCATGACTACTTTTTCACATATTATATTCTTTGCTTATCCAAATAACAAATTCACGCGCTAGCCTGGATGGTTGTTGAGGTGTCTGGCAAGTATTGGGACCTGAGTTCGATTCCCAGGTCCCCCCACATATTTCATGTTTTTTCCCTTAACGTGTTTCTATGCAGCATCCCTCCAAAGGCCTACCACGCATCCTCAAACGCTAGCTTGCCACATGGCCATGAGGATCAATCTGAAGGCCAGAACATGCAGTCCATGATATACACTAGTCAACCACTCCACACGTGATTCCTGAAAGTCAAAAAAGGGCTTTGATTCAGTGGGCCAAAATGCTTCCAAAACCTCCATAATGGGCCTGAAACCCCCCCTGGTTTGCATTCTTCAATTTTATTTTCTTTTTCAATTTTAATTCTTTTAATTATTATTTTTTTAATTGTTTCTTTAATTCCATAAAATAATTTTCACAATAATAAAAAACAGAAAATCAAAAAATACAATATATTTAATTATTATTATTTCACCATTAATTTATTTTGTAGATAAACTTTAAATAATTAATTTAGTTTAGTTTAGGGTTAAATTTTAATCTTTTCTTAATAAATTAAAATAGGTAGAAATTAGGTTTTTTTTAGCATTTTCATCCTTTTCTTAATAAATAATTTTTTCTTATTATTATTATTATTAATTACCATTTATTTTTTGTAAATAAACATGTACATTAATTAATTAGTGTAAATTAGGTTAAACTTTAATATTTTCTTTAATAATTAAAAATATTTAGAACTAGGGTTTTCTTCTAATTTTAAATTCTTTTCTTATTTCATTAAATACAAAAACCTAAAAAACACTTCTTTCCTATCATTAAATAATTAATTATCTTTTTTATTCAATTTAATTTCAAAAGGGTCCAACGCCCTCGAACGTTCAACTTTAATTCTTTCGCGCGTTTATTCTTATTTTTATTTTTTTCAATATTATGTAACTGCTCAAGCCTTGTAATAGTAATTAGGAGTTTATTTATTTTCCGCATTTTTTATCAAACGGGTCTTTATTAATTTGGCGATGTACAGACCCGCGCCTTGTAATAGCGTAGGATTTTACTTTCCGTCATTTAAATTTCCGTGCTTTTAAATTCTAAACTTTGCATGAAAGAATGTATGGCCTAAACTAAAAACAAGCGTAGATCACCATGATACATGTACAAGATAAAACATAACATGAAAACAACACACAAATTCACACACCACTCTTAGGGTACGCCTCACTGTTGCCTTGCCTTCGAAACGTGGTCGTCGAGTATAGGACGTTTTAGTAAGTCCTTATGTCCATGACATGATCCAGTTGCCTCGAAACGGTTGCCTCGGAATTAAAAAGGATCAATGGCATAAGGGTAGCTTCTAAGGTGTCCTACTGTTGCTCTGGTGATCACACTGTCCTTACAAACGAATTGAACCGAACACCTCCAACGGTGGTGCTACCTACCTCTCAATGGTGGGATGGCACTACCTTAAGGACATTTACACAGTCTAATTCCTTAGGGTAGGTAGATGACTCATAGATACTTGCTCTAAAAAACAAATCAAAACTCTTTTCACACCGACACTTTTCAAAAAGCTTTCAAAATAATTTTTCAAACACTCTTGAGGACTGATACAAGAGTCGATCTGAAATCTTTAAACGAAACTTTTTCAAACCCACTCACACTTTGAAAAGAAAACACTTTTGAAAACACAAATGAGCAAGTATCTAAGAGCCTGTGGATAACCACGGATAGAAAGGGTGCTAACACCTTCCCTTTCTATAAATCTACCTCCCGAACCGAGAAACATTCTCAAAGAAGGAATTTTGCTGTGCTTTTGTCCTTTCCGTGTTGGAGAACATAAAAGACGGTGGCGACTCTTGCTTACCGCGACATTTCGCGAACCAGAGTTAAACAGTCAGTTCCAGATCCACCGATCACAGAAATGGCGACTCTGCTGGGGATATACTTAAAGTGAGGTGTACCTTAGGATAGCTCAGACTTGTGTTTTCAATTGCTGTGTTTGTTTGCTTTATTATTTTGGGTACTCTTTCGGAGTTACATAGATCCTAACCCGGATCTGGGGATACCCTGTTAGGTAGCATAAGCTGTGAGGGACCTGTCCGGCGTAGACCGACATGGGTGAAGCAGTGGCTACGTTGGTGTGGTACCTTGGTCTGTACCGATATCCCTTGTGTCGCAACGAGGAGAATATGGGTCTTCTGAGGAGTCATTAAGCACCAACCGACCTTAGAACCTTAAATGACCCAACTTGGCCAATAGAACAGTAGCAGTATGCTACACCCATTGAGGCTAAACTCTCGCGATGGTTCTGGCCGCAAGAAAAGATTGCGACGCTGGAGTTATGACCGATTGAGGGTAGTCAATGATATTGGGATCCTCTAGAACCCGGTTACTTCTGATAGGACAGGTCTTAACCAACAAACTGAAAGAGGGTAATACCTAGACCCCATGCTGGCCTAAACTCTAAGGGCTTGTCTTGTGTGACTTGTGTGCCTTCCAACTTGACCATTTGCATGCTTGTTATCTGACACTTGAGTTTCTTGCAGATTTTGTTTACAGTCCTTAATTGGGACTCATAACAGGGTTTACCTACATTACCCCATGCATAGCATAACATCATACCATTGCATACATCCTGCATAAAGACTAATCCATTTCAAGGATCTCGAGGGTCTGTGATGCAGGTCATGATGAACCAAATACCTAGCAAGGGGCAAAGGGGATTTATTTTCCTCTATCCAGGTTGATGGTTTGAGTCAGGGGCTATGACCCACTTGATATGGTGAGCCTTGACTCTTGGAGAAGGCCTCTCAACAATATGCAGTGCTTTCCATCAAGCTACAAAATTCAAATTCTAACATTTTTTCTTGTCTACCCCGCGGGATCCTTGAAAACATTGCATGCATATCATACATACCATTGCATTACAGGTACCCTTTTGACAGGTCACTTACCTTTGTCGTTGTTTATTTCAGCAATGGCTTCCCAACAAGATAACCGGGGTCTTCATGCTCAAGAGACTCAGTTCAGGGAGATCTATTTAAGCCTATCCAAGGGGCAAGAAGAGCTAAGGACACTCCTCATGGGGAATTTGACCAAGAAAAGTCCCGAAGATGACAAGGACGAACGGCTGAAACATCTACAAGCTGAGGTGGATGCAATGAGAACCCAAATACTGGGGCAAATGGCTCTCATCCAAGGCTTAGCTCGGGAGCAAGAAGAGTTGAGGACCATGATCAGTCAGCTTCATCAAGACATGAAGCAACCAGTCCAAGTCAGGGACCAAGTCATTAATCAGCCTCCAAGAAGTCAAAGGTTTGGTTCAATGAATAGACCTCTCCAAGCTGCTACTACTTCACAGGTCCAACCACAACCCTGCCCAGAGCAACATGTTGATCAAAGTAAGCCAAGCCGGTCCAGGAGGCAGTTCACCCAGCTCAACATGCCGTTGTTTCAAGCTCTATAACACCTGTTGAGGTTGAATTTGATTACACTAAGGGCTCCTCCCCGAAACCCCAACATCTCTGCTCCTAACTATCATCCCAACAAAAAATGTGCATACCACTCCGATAGTCCTAGACATGACCTTGCCGACTGCTGGGCTCTGAAGAATAAGGTCCATGACCTGATTAATGAAGGATCAGTGGATTTCACCCAAGTGGGTCAGGCTGAGTGCTTCTACCATCCCTACAGGATTCACCATTTGAAGTAATAAGTCCTGAGATGAGAAGACTTTTTGTCCATTAGAATTTTCAAGTTGTAATTTTCTTTTGATTGTTCAAACGATTATCATGTCAAACGCTGTTATTGCATTAATGCATCACATATGTCTGTTTTGAATCAATATATTCACATTCGCTATATTCAAACTGCTTCCATTTTTTTTGATGTCAACTCTCAATTAATAATTCTGAGCCTCTTGAGGGAGGATGACGAAAATGATACCACGATCTTTACAGTATGCTTTTGAACAGACCCCGCTGATGAGGTACAGGCATTGTTTCAATTCCTAAACACTGGAGTTATAAGGAAGATAATCCCTCGTCAACCCCTTTGAGCCAAAGAAGTTGGAGTTTTTCTTTTCGAAAATTAAAACCCTTAATCATAACCTGGGGCAGGGTAGTTCTCTCAGTTGATCCAAGTGCAACGAAAGGCACCAAAGAGGACCTTACAAAACAAAGAAAGACAGTGATGGTTCCGAACAATCATACAGACAGGCAGTCATTACTTCTCAAAATAAAAACCCATTAAGTCAAAACCTATGAAGGAGACTTACAAAACTGGGGCATCCCGCTGACTGTAATCACAAAAGAACAGTTCAGGCAAAAAAAATAGGGATAACAAAATCAAGAAAGAGAAAGAGGTCACACAAACCCTCAACAACAAAAAAGGAATGACTGCCTATTCAAAATGAACTGTCAATATCCGAACCATCATTGGAATATCAGAGCAAAGACTCGAACAAGGTCTAACGCACGATTAGCTGAGTTTAGGATTGAAGAACATCACGAAGAGCGGGTGGGTACAAATAAAATTTGAGCCTTTATCCTTTGTTTCTTAAACCGTGAACCAGGCCACATTACAACCCTCAAAAGACCTAACTGAAGCATGGGTTAGTTCGAAAGCATACTGTTACGAAAGGTATCCTGACTCCTTAAGGCTTGCTGTAAAATACGGAGCTGACATCACAGTTTACAAAAATTGCTTGTTTTACGAAAAAATGCATTTTCAAAACTTCAAGACAGACATGAGCTTTTGCATTCTTAAAATAACATTGCTTGCATATGACTATTTTTTTGAACAACAGAGAAATTCGCACGACGAATATCCAGTGAACAAAAGTCTTCTCAACAAAGAGGTCACCTCAAATGGAGAAAGCACTTCCAATCAAGGGGCACGGTAAGATCATCACCCATCATCTGGGGCAGTTAAGTCAAGATTCAAGGAATCTCTCAAGATGCCAAATAGCCAGGGGCAAATCTCCGCATGAGTCACTTGGGGCATTGGACACGAATTCCAGCTACGAATCCTATATGATCGAACGAAGATCTTATGGTAACATGGCAACACAACAACAGGGGCACCTCCCTACATCCTGAGAGCGTGGACATAGTCGAAAAAAATACTACGCATAATCAAAGACCCGCTAGGTTGACACACCTAGGCAAAAATAAGGGCTTCCCGGCGAACCAAAAGGGTTCGGGCAAAAATTAGGGATATATGCAAAAGACTGTACACCCGACAAGTCAAAAACCCGAAAGAGCGACTTGGGCAAAAATGGGTATCCCGGTGGGCTGAAAACCCGAAAGGGCGGTCCAGGAAAAAGTTAGGGATCAAAGCGTACGACTATGTCCCGGCATCTCGTCACTTGCCTACCAGAGGAAGATTTGTCAATCGGCAGTCGTCAAGCACCTCCACAAGGTATCTTCTGCCCTCAACTCAGAAACAGGGGCAATAATGAGTTGTCCAGGCGATCCAGTTGCCCTGTCAACCGAAGTACCAAGGAAAGGTCAATCAAAAGATGATTACCATCTATCTTTACAGCTTCAAATCAACACTGGTAACAAGCCAGGAAAATTTTGTGGACGACTGATCGTGGTTTAATATCCGAGACCAAACAGGACAATTATCTACTTGATCATCCTCAGGCAACCCTACACCGGTTCCTTTTCTCTCAGATGTAGTTTCACACGGACTCATCAACAGGCGACCCTACACCGGTTCCTTCTCAATTTTCAAACGAAGTCTTACACAGACTTATCTCAAGATAACCTTACCCCGGTTCCTCCAGAAGTCTTACACGGACTTATCTCAAGATGACCTTACCCCGGTTCATCAAGAAGTTTTACACGAACTTACCCTGAAGTAACCTTACCCCGGTTCCTCCAGAAGTCTTACACGGACTTACCTCAAGATGACCTTACCCCGGTTCATCAAGAAGTTTCACACAAACTTACCCTAAAGTAACCTTACCCCGGTTCCTCCAGAAGTCTTACACGGACTTACCTCAAGATGACCTTACCCCGGTTCATCAAGAAGTTTTACACGAACTTACCCTGAAGTAACCTTACCCCGGTTCCTCCAGAAGTCTTACACGGACTTATCTCGAAATGACCTTACCCCGGTTCCTCCAGAAGTTTTACACGAACTTATCCCGAAGTAACCCCACACAGGTTCCCTTCTCAAACTCTAGACGTAGTTTTACACGGACTCATCATCAGTAAACCCTACACAGGTTTCCTTCTCAGCTCTAGACACGGTTTTACACGGACTCGTCATCAAAGTAACCCTACACAGGTTCCTTCTCCATTTCAGATGCAGTCTTATACGAACTCATTATCAGTAAACCCTACATAGGTTTCCTCCCTCCAAAGATGCAGTTTTACATGAGCTCATCATCAGGCCTCCACCAGTATCTTCTCCCACAGAAACAGGGGCAGTAATGAGTTGTCTAAGCAATCTAGTTTCGCTGTCCACCAAGGTGCCAAGATAGGTTTGGCTGAAGGATGTGGCCCAGATATCTTAATTCCCCAGAGAGTGAGCCAAGATTCAACATACTCTCCCCAAGCAAAGTTATACTGTCAGCCTTAAGGAAATTGGGTATCCCTAGCAGATCTCAACATTCCTCAGCGGAGTATGCAAACATTCTTAACAAGCATCCCCGGCAATCCTGATCTAAGATTGTTCCCCGGCGGTATACCAGACATTCAGTGGAGCCACTTCCAGTACATCTCAAAAATTTCCCCAGGAGAGTCCAGTCTGAAGGTTTCCCCAGGAAAGTGGAATCCATATCCCCAGCAGGAAGCTTATCCCCAGTAGATTCTGGAAAGCTTATCCCCTGCAGAGCACGAACGCGTCTCCCGGATTTATTCAAAGGTTATTTCCCCACCAGGATATAACTGGGTTATCCTCAGCCAACAACCATGGAAAGATCGTCCCCGACGAAGTCTTCCTATCCCCCAGCGGAGTTCATTCTTCCAACAAAGCTTATCAATGGTATCCCCAGTGGAGTTATCATCAACACCTCAGCAAAGTATTTCTCTCCCCATAGAGCATTCCCCGCAGATTAATTTATTCGCCAAGTTTATTCCCCCAACGGAGTCATCTTCTCCTACTGGTATTCTTGCAACTATCATCCCCAGCGGAAACGAAGCTCTACTCTTCAACATCAAGCCCAGGATTTAAGTTCCCGGCACCCGTCAAGGATTTGTTTTCCTATACAAAAACACAATTCATAAACACATCTTCATACATTATAGCATGCATATACGCATCATGAACATACAATCTCACTTATTCTGAGAACATCCCGCATGTCATACAACACGACATCGCATACAACTAACGTTTTGTCTTTTCAGGACAAAGGTTAATACAAAGATAATTGCTATCAACTGTCGCAACTAAAGATCCGATTCCTGTATCTTGCCAGGGCGTATCTGTTGACGACTAATTCTAGACTCGATTCCTGTATCTTGCCAGGGCACGTCTGAAGAGTTCGAAGATCCGATTCCTGTATCTTGCCAGGGTGTATCTGTTGACGACTACATTACCAGACTCGATTCCTGTATCTTTCCAGGGCACGTCTGAAGAGTTTGAGGATCCGATTCTTGTATCTTGCAAGGGTGTATCTGTTGACGACTAACATTACCAGACTCGATTCCTGTATCTTGCCAGGGCACGTCTGAAGAGTTTGAAGATCCAATTCCTGTATCTTGCCAGGGTGTATCTGTTGACGACTAACATTACCAGACTCAATTCATGTATCTTGCCAGGGCACGTCTGAAGAGTTTGAGGATCTGATTCCTGTATCTTGCCAGGGTGTATCTGTTGACGACTACATTACCAGACTCGATTCCTGTATCTTGCCAGGGCACGTCTGAAGAGTTTGAGGATCCGATTTCTGTATCTTGCCAGGGTGTATTTGTTGACGACTACATTACCAGACTCGATTCCTGTATCTTGCCAGGGCACGTCTGAAGAGTTCGAAGATCTGATTCCTGTATCTTGCCAGGGTGTATCTGTTGACGACTAATTCCAGACTCGATTCCTGTATCTGGCCAGGGCACGTCTGAAGAGTTCGAAGATCCGATTCCTGTATCTTGCCAGGGTGTATCTGTTGACGACTATATTCTCCGGACTCGATTCCTGTATCTTGCCAGGGCACGTCTGAAGAGTTTAAAGATTCGATTCCTGTATCCAGCCAGGGCACATCTACATAAAGAGTTTGAAGATCAACTCCTGTAACAGGCCAGGTAATTATTTTTCTTTCTCAGGTACGCAAGTTCTCGCTAAGGAATCTCTTACGCGATCGACAACCTCCCGATGGCATCTATAAGCCCATCCATATACCAACAGTCTCCAAATGGCATCTATAAGCCCATTCCCGACAAAGTTCAGTCACACTTCCAGATGGCATCTATAAGCCCATCTCCACATACCTACAGTCTCCAAATGGAATTTGTAAGCCCATTCCCATCATCACACTGCTGACACTCTACTATGTGAGTGCAAATTTCTGGGCACTCTAGTGTTCAATCATCTTCTACTTTCGGATTACGAAAGGCACGACAACCAATCTACATCCTCAGGTCTAAGAAGATTGAACAGGGGCAACTGTTGTACCCCAAAATTTGCCCTCCCATATTCTTCAAGAGTTTCCAAGATCATGGTTCAAAATCACTCAAGGGTTGCACAGTCCAATTGCCTCCTAACACAGTCAAAATTAGGGTTTTGGTTCTTGCAAGGAAGTTGAGGTTTCCAAGGGTCCAATCAAGTCCCACATGCCTACATACATTGTCAAGCATCCACATGCCAAGTTTCAAGACTCACAGCATCAAATTGCACAGTCAAAAACCCTAAATGCCTCACAGTCAACTGCAGGGGCAAAATGGTCATTTGACAGTCAAAAGTCAAAATTTTTGGTCAACATCTTATTTTGAAGCCACAAACATCATTTGATCAATTCTTGATCATGATTCTCAAGGCATGGCTCAAAAAGTCTCAAGATGCAAAAGTTTCTATTTTTGGACAATTGAAAAAGTCAACTGCAAATTGACCAAGGCATAACTTCTTCATGGTTTATCAGAAAAATCCCATCCAAAGCTCATTTTGAAGAGGATGAAATTTCCTACAACTCATCTTCACACTTCAAGTCCAAGAAATTCTCTCACAAAAAGTTATCAATTTCAACATTATAGGTCATTTTCAAAAGTCAACAAAAAGGCACTTTAAGTCAAAGACCATAACTTGAGATTGGTAAATCAAAATGACATGGGACCAAAGACATTGGTTAGAGAACTTCAAGACCTTTACAAAATGTCCAAGAACATAATTATAACTTAAAACTTGAGAAAGATATGACATGTAGAAGTTGGGAAAGTTTTGGGAATTTTGAAAAGTCAACTTTGCTTCAAAAGCCTCAAAATTGCTAATGGGCCACAAATTCTTTCATGAATCATTACCCAAAAGCTATGCACGACCCATTAGGCTCAAAGGGAGTTATTTTCTTATTTTTGATTAATTATTTGAATTTTTATTATCATTAATTCATTTAATTAAATTTAAATAGAAGAAAAATACCAAATCATGTTTTTAAATCTTTTTTATGCAGCAAATCAAACTAGGGCAAGGTGGCAAGTCGTTTCTCATTCAAAAAGGAAAGATTCTACATGATTGGCAATGGTTTCATGGCAAAAAGATTGAAATTGATATAATTGAAAATCAAATCTTCAAAACATGAATGGATGGACCTTGGGCTTGTTTTCTTAACCTAATCACGTTCAGATACATATACAAGACTAAACCTAATGCATAAACACACAAAAGCTGCTCAGAAAACAAAGAACAAAATTGCATTTTTTTCACAAAAAGTTGGAAACTGAAATCCTAGTTAGAGGACAATTCGAAGCTCCAAAAGCATTCCAATACATTGCCAAAGCATCCAGGAGTCGATTACAATCAAAACCAGGTCTCCAAGCCCCAAGAATTGGTAGAACAGCATCGCCTTCTTCATGAACATATCCATTATCGTGTTTTAATTTTCAAGCATTGTCCATGTGTTTTGTTAATTGATTTACACTAATATTGATATTCTTAAGCTATTGGTAGCATTTAATTGAACTAACGACGCTTGTATCCAAATATGCCATTGAAGGATATTAGGTTTTCAGAGCTCCAAATTTAGGGGTTTTCACATATGGCAAAATTGAACCACCTAACCTATGCCATTGGATTCGTGACATGAAGACGAAGCTAACCATGACCTCGCGTCCTTTTTATATTTGGCCATGTCCTATTCGCTATTTTTGCAGGTCTTGTTTAGTGGGGGTTTAAAACCCCCACTATTTGCTTATGTTACAGGTACAAAAGACGGAGAAGATGCTAGCGTGTCCAGGCATGGTTGGTTAGTTTAAATATTAGCGCGTTTTTTTGGTTTGTTTCAGCATGACTACTTTTTCACATATTATATTCTTTGGTTATCCAAATAACAAATGCACGCGCTAGCCTGGATGGTTGTTGAGGTGTCTGGCAAGTATTGGGACCTGGGTTCGATTCCCAGGTCCCCCCACATATTTCATGTTTTTTCCCTTAACGTGTTTCTATGCAGCATCCCTCCAAAGGCCTACCACGCATCCTCAAACGCTAGCTTGCCACATGGCCATGAGGATCAATCTGAAGGCCAGAACATGCAGTCCATGATATACACTAGTCAACCACTCCACACGTGATTCCTGAAAGTCAAAAAAGGGCTTTGATTTAGTGGGCCAAAATGCTTCCAAAACCTCCATAATGGGCCTGAAACCCCCTCTGGTTTGCATTCTTTAATTTTATTTTCTTTTTCAATTTTAATTCTTTTAATTATTTTTTTTAATTGTTTCTTTAATTCCATAAAATAATTTTCACAATAATAAAAAACAGAAAATCAAAAAATAAAATATATTTAATTATTATTATTTCACCATTAATTTATTTTGTAGATAAACTTTAAATAATTAATTTAGTTTAGTTTAGGGTTAAATTTTAATCTTTTCTTAATAAATTAAAATAGGTAGAAATTAGGTTTTTTTTAGCATTTTCATCCTTTTCTTAATAAATAATTTTTTCCTATTATTATTATTATTATTATTATTAATTACCATTTATTTTTTGTAAATAAACATGTACATTAATTAATTAGTGTAAATTAGGTTAAACTTTAATATTTTCTTTAATAATTAAAAATATTTAGAACTAGGGTTTTCTTCTAATTTTAAATTCTTTTCTTATTTCATTAAATACAAAAACCTAAAAAACGCTTCTTTCCTATCATTAAATAATTAATTAACTTTTTTATTCAATTTAATTTCAAAAGGGTCCAACGCCCTCGAACGTTCAACTTTAATTCTTTCGCGCGTTTATTCTTATTTTTCTTTTTTTTCAATATTATGTAACTGCTCAAGCCTTGTAATAGTAATTAGGAGTTTATTTATTTTCCGCATTTTTTATCAAATGGGTCTTTGTTAATTTGGCGATGTACAGACCCGTGCCTTGTAATAACGTAGGATTTTACTTTCCGTCATTTAAATTTCCGCGCTTTTAAATTCTAAACTTTGCATGAAAGAATGTATGGCCTAAATTAAAAACAAGCGTAGATCACCATGATACATGTACAAGATAAAACATAACATGAAAACAACACACAAATTCACACACCACTCTTAGGGTACGCCTCACTGTTGCCTTGCCTTCGAAACGTGGTCGTTGAGTATAGGATGTTTTAGTAAGTCCTTATGTCCATGACATGATCCAGTTGCCTCGAAACGGTTGCCTCGGAATTAAAAAGGATCAATGGCATAAGGGTAGCTTCTAAGGTGTCCTACTGTTGCTCTGGTGATCACACTGTCCTTACAAACAAATTGACCCGAACACCTCCAACGGTGGTGCTACCTACCTCTCAATGGTGGGATGGCACTACCTTAAGGACATTTACACAGTCTAATTCCTTAGGGTAGGTAGATGACTCATAGATACTTGCTCTAAAAAACAAATCAAAACTCTTTTCACACCGACACTTTTCAAAAAGCTTTCAAAATAATTTTTCAAACACTCTTGAGGACTGATACAAGAGTCGATCTGAAATCTTTAAACGAAACTTTTTCAAACCCACTCACACTTTGAAAAGCAAACACTTTTGAAAACACAAATGAGCAAGTATCTAAGAGCCCGTGGATAACCACTGATAGAAAGGGTGCTAACACCTTACCTTTCTATAAATCTACCTCCCGAACCGAGAAACATTCTCAAAGAAGGAATTTTGCTGTGCTTTTGTCCTTTCCGTGTTGGAGAACATAAAAGACGATGGCGACTCTTGCTTACCGCGACATTTCGCGAACCAGCGTTAAACAGTCAGTTCCAGATCCACCGATCACAAGGGCGATTATGTTATTTTTAATTTTTAGGCTTGCTTTCTCTGTGTATGTATGTGTATGTGCGTGTGTGCGTGCATGTTTGTTGCCCTAATTTTTATCTAAGAATTATATCATCCATTAAGTAGAATATTTAGCTAAGAATAGAAAATATTTTGAGTGTAATTAACCCTAGTGGCATATTATCAAATTGGTTTAAATTGAAAAGGAAACATGTTCCTTTTGGAAATTTGTTATAAAATCCCAATTGGACAAAAAAGTCTCATAATTTCCATTTCCTTTTCAGTCTAGAATCGAAAAATTTGAAGTAGATAAAGAGTTTGGCGAGTTGGGAAAGAAGAGGAGGAAAATCTTTGATCCAAATCCTTAAATCTCATTGCATATGTGAGTGTTGGTTGATTCCTTGCAGAGAAAGCATCAAAGCAAGCTTAGGTCATCACTATCTCCCCATCATCAACTCCAAACAATGTTTTAACATCTAAGGTGGGGTTCTAGATATGTTATGATTTTAGAATTACCACCAAAGTAGGCAACGCATGTTAGGGAAGGGAGTTAATCTTATGTTGATTGATTGCTTTCTCGATTTTGTATTGTTTGATACTTGATATGTGTTGTTAGCATGAAGTGTGTGATGAAATTAGTTTGTCCATGATAATAATTAAGTCATCTTATTGCTTATGATAGAAATAAGAACTCCTTGAAGAACATTTCAAGAACTTTGAAAACTCATGGGAAAATGTTAGGGAAATATGTGAGTTGTGTTTATTTTTGTTGCATGATTCTTGACTAGTTGTATGTCTTGTAATGTACTCTTGACTGAAATTTCTTGTATGGATTGTGTGGAAATGTATGGGATGATGGGATGATTTTTGAATTATGATAAGTGTACAAATCAAAGAGAGAAAAACTACATGTTTTAGGGCTCTGCTACGGGGGGCCGTAGCAGCTCTCTAGAATTTGTATGGGGGCGTGTTTTCCCTGTTATAGGTTGTAGCAGCTGCTACGGACACCCGTTGTTAGACGATAGGCTACGATCTAGAAGGGGTAAATAGATCGCAAATAAAATTTTCTTATTAAAAATTTAGTTTTTAAAAAAGTTTAACTATGACGCACATAAACCATCATGGATCTACAATCGTCTACCCCGAATTATTATCAAAAATAATGAACATGTGTTAAACTGATAGATCAAATACGTAATGAAATTCTGGTACAGTAGACTCAGATGTCCTATAAGGATGTCAAGACATCTGATCTGACACAAACACATAGGCAAGATAAAACAGTACTGAAAAGATAAAGAACACACCAGAATTGTTTACCCAGTTCGGTGTACAACAACACCTAATCTGGGGGCTACAAAGCCAGGAATGAAGTCCACTATCAGCAATATCAATTTGCAGACCCTACAGCCAACACACCCGTTGACGATATATGCACTTAATCACTACCCAATGACCCTTCTACCTAGGTCCTCCATAGATATGGAATATCCCTATCCCATTTCCAATCATCACACAGATGTCTAGAAGTCAACACCTCAGCCACTGTATCGACGACCCTTCACCAAGATTCTGATCACAGAGATAGACAGTTTGAAAGACACACTTCTAGGAAAACCTAGCTAAGTCTCCAATCCAAACTCCACTATTTGTTAGCTTTGCTCCTAACACATACTGGAGTTTCTTCAAAGCTTCCTCCAAGAAGAGTACACCTCTTACCTACAGGCTTTAAGGTGAACATGGTAACCTTCCCACAACCCAAGAGGTTTACCTTGACAAAACCCTAGACTTCCATATCTTGAGTCATATCTTTTCTAGGTTACAAACCCTTTTATTTATAACCTGTTACCCAACTGGTTTTGGGCCTTCAATCACACAAGTCAGCTGTAACAAACTGCAAAAACTTCTGCCCCAAGAAAGGTCTTTAATCTTTGGTTTCCTAAATAATCTCCTTATTTAGAAAGTCTTCATTCTCCTTGATTTCTGATTGAATTTTCTAGACCTTTAAATATGCACCATATAGGATGCATAATATTCTCCTAAATATTTTGCCTCTGTTAAGAATAAACTGAATCTCATTAATCCAGCTCAGCAGGCGCGATATCGAAGACATCTTCTTCGACATGTTGTTCCAGTTGTTGAAAAAGTTCAACACAACATGTTCTGACATTGTAATAGGACTTCTTATTGTACCCGTTCTTCTTAGCAAGTTTATACATCTTATTCTACATTACATGATTGCTGATATTATTTGTTTTACAAAAATTAAGCTAATCCTAAAACAAGAGAACTAACAATCTCCGCCTTTGGCAAATTTTGGCTAAAACAAGTAATCTAAAAACAATTGCCATCTAGGATATTTCAGCAATACAAAAATATAACCCTCGTGTTGTACCCCAAATTTTTCCCTCCCATATTCTTCAAGGTTTATCAAGAATCATCTTCAAATGGTTCAAGATTTCTCAAGGGTTGCACAGTCCAAATGCCTTCTAAGCCAGCTGAAATTAGGGTTTTGGTTCTCTCAAGGAATTTGAGTTTTTCAATGGCTCAATCAATTCCCATAGGCCTATACGTATTGTCAAGCATCTACATGTCAATTTTCAAGACTCACAATGCCAGCTTGCACAGTCAAAAGCTCCATTTGCTTCACAATCAATTGCAGGGGTAAAATGGTCATTTTGCAGTCAAAAGTCGGAATTTTTGGTCAACATCTTATTTTGAGGTCACAATCATCATTTGATCAAGCCTTGATCATGATTCATCAAACATGGCTCAAAAATCATCAAGATGCCAAAAGTTACTATTTTGGGACAGCAGAAAAGTTAACTGTATCTTGACCAGGGCATAACCTTTTCATGGTTCATCAGAAAAATCCCATCCAATGCTCATTTTGAAGGGGATGACATTTCCTACAACTCATCTTCACATTCCAAGTCCAGGAAATGCTCTCATAAAAAGTTATCAATTTCTACATTATAGGTCAATTTCAAAAGTCAACAAAAATGCACTTTAAGTCAAAGACCATAACTTGAGATTGGTAAATCCAAATGACATGGGACCAAAGGCATTGGTTATAGGACTTCAATACCTTTCCAAAATGTCCAAGAACATGTTCATATGAACAAAATTGAGCAAGATATGCATTGGAGAAGTTGGGAAAGTTTTGTGAATTTGCAAAAGTCAACTTTGCTCAAAACACTTTGTTTTTGCTAATGGGCCTCAAATTCCTTCTTGAAACTTTATCCAAAGCTTATGCACGACCCATTGAGATTATTTGAGTTTATTTTCTTATTTTTTTATTAATTAATTGGATTTTTAATTAATTTTAATTCATTTAATTAATTTAAAATGTAGGAAATTCAAAGATATGATTTCTCAATCTTTTGGTGAAGCAAAGATGACCAATATATGCTGGAGATTTCATGTGCCAATCAAGGATGTCAAAAACTCCAAATTTAGCAACTTTTCTCAATCAAAAAGATGCAAAAAGATATGATTGCAAATCAAATATTGAAACATCAATGCAATGGATTTTAGGTCAAAGATTTAACCTAAATTCAATCCTCTATATATACACAACTCAACCCTAATGCCTTGGACGTGAGAATTGCTGCAGAAAGCCATAGCCAATATTGAAAAAATCAAGAAAACTTGAAAACTGTTTTCTAATTTCCAGACCAATTCAAAGCTTTTAATTGCTTCTAATACATTGCAGAGGTCCCCAGGAACGTGTAGGAATCAAAACCACACGCTAAAGCTCAAAGAATCCAAGGATAACAGTTTCACGGTTTGGAGTTTTTTTTCATAATCGCATACTTTGATTCATGCATCATTAACATGTTTTGTTGATTGTTTTGTGTTCATAGGGACTGTACAAAGCTTTTGGCGTAGGTTAATTGGACTGAAACGCCCTGAAATAGAAATCACAATGAACAAATATTAGGGTTCTGAAGCTTTGATTTTGGGGCTTTCCACATCCAGTAAAATTGAGACCCCTAATGCACATGGTTGAACTCGTTGCATTCAGACGAACCTAGTGGAACCCTCGCGCCATATTTACATAGCCTAGGGAGCTAATCACTATTTTTCCATATCACACTTTGTGGGGGTTAAAAACCCCCGCTATCTATTTATTATTTTGCAGGTTTCGTGAAGAAGACGAGGACGTGTTGCTTCCTGGTTGGACAGTTCAAAAGGGCGCGCGCTTTTTCATAATTTCCAGCATATGTTGTTATTTTATATAATATATTCATTGTCCCTTATACTAACAAATGCAGGCGCATGGCTCAGTGGTTGGTGATCTGGCTGGTTATCATTGGGACCTGGGTTCGATTCCCAGGTCCACCCAAAATTCTCATAATATTTTTCATAATGTATTCTCATGCAGCGCTTTAGGAGGTGTCCACCATATACCTCAATTGTCCATACGCCAGGTGTCTACCAGCACAAATCCAGTGGTCATAAGATGATCCTCACCATACTCCCTGGTCAATGCCTGCCTAGACAATTCCCAAAGTCAAACGTGGCTGAATGTACAAATGGGCAAAAATTGCTTCAACACCTCCATCTGGGCCCAACACCCCCCCTGGTTTCTTTGTTCTTTCCTTTTTATTTTTTATTTTCTTTTATTAACTATTATTAATTATTATTATTAATTCATAAATTAATTATTTTTCATAATAAATTCAGACAATTAAAAAATGTAAATATTTTTAATATTAATATTGTTTAGTAATTTCACTATTAATTATTTTTTTTGTAAATAAATGTAATTAATTAATTTAGTTAATTAGGTTAAATTTAACTTCTTTTTCACAATAAATAAAATTAATATAGAAATTAGGGTTTTTTACTAACTTGTGACTTTTTATTATTATTTTATTTTCATTAAAACATTAAAAAACTAAAAAATACTTTTTTCTTTTAATTATTTAATTAATTAGAATTAGGTTTAATTAATTGCAAAAAGGACCAAATTCCATACTTTTCTCAAAAAGGGTCAAAACCCTAAGGACGTTCCCGATCCAATTCTTTCGCGCGCATATTTATTTTTAATTCCTATTTTGATTATATTTATGTAACTGCTCCGAGAATGTAATAGATAATTAGGGCTTTTATCGCTTTCTTTAATTTCTCGCATTTATTTTTCAAGGGTTATGTTTTTGGCGATGTAAATACCCGACGCCTTGTAATAGCGTAGATTCACTTTCCGCAATTTATTTTCCGCAAATTATTAACTGTTAATTATGCATGCAAGACTTGTCTGAAAAATAAAATCAACTCGTAGCTCACCATAATCCATGTGAAAAGATAATAAACATTGAAACCTGACACACGTGCACATGCCACTCCTAGGGTACGCCTCATTTGGTTGCCTCGAGGTGGTCATCAAGTATAGGGTGTTTTAGAGGTCGCCCTCCTGTCTAAAGATCCAGTTGCCTCGAAACGGTTGCCTTGGATAAAAAAAGGATCTAGGACATTAGGGTTACCGCTAAGGCATCCTACCATTGCTTTGGTGACCACACATGTCCCTAATAATCGAATTGACCCGAATAACTCCAACGACGGTGCTACCTACTTCTCAATAGTGGGATAGTACTGTCTAAAGGACTCTTACACAGCCTAATTCCTTAGAGTAGGTAGATTTCTCCTGGGTACTTGCTCTTTCAAAAAACAAAAACATCTTTTCGCACCTACACTTTCAAAAAGTTTTCAAACAAATACTTCATACACTCTTGAGGACTGATACAAGAGTCACCTAGAAGTTTTCAAAACTAAACTTTTTCAAAACCCACATACACAAGAAAAGCAAACAATTTTTGAAAACATAGTGAGCAAGTACCTAAGAGCCCGTGGATAACCACGGATAGAAAGGATGCTAACACCTTCCGTTTCTATAATCTACCTCCTGAACCGAGAAACATCTCGAAAAGGAATTTTGTTGTGCTTTTGTCCTTTCCTTGTTGGAGAACATAAAAGACGGTGGCGACTCTTGCTTACCGCGACATTTCGCGAACCAGCATTTCAAAACAGTCAGTTCTATTTCCACCGATCACAGAACTGGCGACTCTGCTGGGGATAATTAAAAGTGAGGTGTACCTTAGGATTAGACCACTCTTATGTTTTCAATTGTATGCCTTGATTGCTTTTATATTTATGGGCTTGCATCGGAGTTTCATAGATCCTAACCCGGATCTGGGGAATACCCTTTAGGTAGCATAAGCTGTGAGGGACCTGTCCGGCGTAGACCGACACAGGTGAAGTAGTAGCTACGTTGGTGTGACACCTTAGTGTGTACCGATATCCCTTGTGTTGGAACGAGGAGAATATGGGTCTTCTGAGGAGTCATTAAGCACCAACTGACCTTAGAACCCTAAATTTACCCATCTTGGCCATAGAATAGTAGTAGTATGCTACACTCATTGAGGCTAAACTCTCGCGATGGTTCTGGCCGCAAGAAAAGATTGCGAAGCTGGAGTTATGACCAATTGACGGTAGTCAGTGATATTGAGATCCTCTAGAACCCGATTACTATTTTCTAGGACAGGTCTTAACCAACGAAACTTCAAGAGGGTAGTACCTAAACTTCATGCTGGCCTAAACTCTAAGGGCTGTCTGGTGTGACTTGTGTGCCTTCAAACTTGACTACTTGCACATTCTTGTTATCTGACACAGGAGTTTCTTGCAGGTTTTGTTTACAGTCCTTAATCTGGACTTATTACAGGGCTTACTTACAGCTCACACCTTTGCATCCACGTACATAACATCATAACATCATAACATTGCATACATCCTGCATAAGGACTAACCCCTTTCAAGGATCTCAAGGGTTTGTGATGCAGGTCATGATGAACCAACTGTCTAGCAAGGGGCAAAGGGGATTTATTTTCCTCTAGCCAAGGTTGTTTGGAGATCAAAACATGACAACTTGAGTCAGGGGCTACGACCCACTCGATATGGTGATCTTTGAATCTTGAAGAAGGACTCTCAACAACATGAAGTTCCTTCAATCAAGCTACCGTATTCAACTTCTAACAAGTTTCTCTGTTTACCCCGCGAGATCCTTGAAAACATTGCATGCATAAATCATACGCATTTCATGTCATCATATGCATAATAGGTACCCATCTTTACAGGTCACTTATCTTCTTCGCTGTTTATTTCAGCAGTCACCATGTCTTCTGAACCTACTACTGAACAAGCTATCAAGGCCCTCCAGACCCAGAATGCCCAGTTCCAGGAGTTGGTTATGAGCCTAGCCCAGGGTCAACAGGACTTGAAAACTCTGATTCTGAAAGAGAGGAAGAAGAAGAAGAAGAAGAGGATTGTTTTGTTCAACACTAGACGCAGATCTGGGAATGGATTACAGAAGGAGGCTGAGCTGACTACCTCATCTGTAGGCAAGGACAGTCCCCAAGAGAGAAGGGTTCCTAGTCCCGTGGTCTCCGACAATGAGACAGCTTATAATGATGAACAGTACCCTCCTGTGGAGGACATGTACAAACAGCTGGAGGACCGCTTAAGTGCTATGGAGATTCAACATGTGCCCGGGTTGGACTTTGGAGACCTAGGCTTATCTTCTGGGGTGATGATCCCACACAAGTTCAAGGCACCTGCTTTTGCAAAGTACGACGGGGCTTCCTGTCCTAAGCTGCATCTCAGATCATATGTAAGGAAGATCCAACCTTACACTGCTGACAAGAATTTATGGATCCATTTCTTCCAGGATAGTCTTTCAGGGACTCAACTCAAATGGTTCTATCAGCTCGATGGAGCCAGTATTTGTAACTGGGAGAACCTTGCTGCTGCCTTTTACAAGCAATATCAGTATAATTCCGACCTCGCTCCTACACGTACTCAACTCCAGGGTATGTCACTAGGGACGGGTGAAGGATTCAAGGAGTATGCTCAAAAGTGGAGAGACCTGGCTGGAAGGGTGCAACCACCTTTGACTGACCGTGAGCTTGTTGACATGTTCTTGGGCACCCTGTCTGGTCCGTTCTTCAACCATCTGATTGGAAATTCTTCTGCTGGGTTTACAGATCTGATCTTGATTGGGGAAAGAATTGAAGCTGGCATCAAAAGTGGGAAGATTCCAGAAGCCGCACCTTCTGATGCTCATAAAAAGCCTTACAGTGGGAAGAAAGAGTCCAATGCGGCGTACAATCAAAAGAGTCGTCGTGACCAACACGTAGGGGCAGTCCTGATCTCTGGTTCTGCTTCACGCCGACAACCACAAAAGGGAAATCAACGAAGGCCGGACGAGCCTAAAAGACAGTTCACCAACATCAATATGCCATTGTCATAAGCATTGCAGCACATGTTGAAGATGAATCTGATTGCGGTCATAAACCCTCCTGCGAACCCCAAGACTTCTTCTCCAAATTACAACCCAGATGCGAGGTGTATTTATCATTCTGGTAGCCCGGGGCACGACACTGACGATTGTTGGGCATTGAAATACAAGATCCATAATATGATTGACGCTAAGGAGATCGAATTCGAGCCTTCTGAGACTCCCAATGTGATCACTGCTCCCTTGCCAAAACATGGCTAGGATTGAAAAAACTTTTGTTCATTCGAATGTTCAAGTTGTATTTTTCTTTGATTGTTCAAACAATTATCATGTCAAACTCTCTTATTTCATTAATGCATTACACGTGTCTGTTTTGAAGTAATTGTGTTCACTATGCTTAAAACTGCTTTCATTTTTGATGTTCAACTCTCGATTATAAAAATTCTAAGCCTCTTGAGGGAGGATGATGAAAATGATACCACGATATTTACAGTATGCTTTTGAACAAACCCCGCTGACGAGGTACATGCATTATTTCAAATCCTAAACAGTGGAGTTATAAGGAAGATAATCCCTAGTCAACCCCTTTGAGCCAAAGAAGTTGGAGTTTTTCTTTTCACAAATTAAAACCCTTAATTATAACCTGGGGCAGGGTATTTCTCAGTTGATCCAGGTGCACAATGAATGGCATCAAAGGAGTCCTTCCAAAACAAAAGACAGTGATGGTTCCGAATAATCATAAAGACAGGCAGTCATTGTCTCTCAAAATAAAAGCCCAATAAGTCAAAACCTATGAAGGGGACTTACAAAAACTGGGGCATCCCGCTGACTGTAATCACAAAAGAAACAGTTCAGGCAAAAAACAGGGATAACGAAATCAAAAAGAAAGAGGTCCTGCAAACCCTCAACAAAAAAGAAATGAATGCCTGTTCAAAATAAATTGTCAGTATCTGAACCATCACTGGAATATCAAAGCAAAGATTCAAAAAAGATCTAATGCACGATTAGCTGAGTTTAGGATCGAAGAACATCACGAAGGACGGGTGGGTACAAATAAAATTTGAGCCTTTATCCTTTGTTTCTTAAACCGTGAACCAGGCCATGTTATAACCCTTAAAAGTCCTAGCTGAAGCATGGGTTAGTTCGAAAGCATACTGTTACAAAAGATATCCTGACTCCTGTAAGGCTCGCTGTGAAATCCTGAGTTGACATCACATTTTACAAAATTCGCTTGTTTTATTGAAAACTGCATTTTCAAAAACTTCAAGACAGACATAAGCTTTGCATTCTTAAAATAATATTGTTTGCATATGACTATTTGTTCGAACAGTAGAGAAATTCTTACGACGAATATCTAAGTGAACAAAAGAAAACCTTCTCAATTAAAAGGTCACCTCAAGTGGAAGAACACTTCCAATCAAGGGGCACGGCATGATCATTGTCCATCATATGGGGCAGTCAAGTCAAGATTCAAGGAATCTCTCAAAATGCCAAATAGCCAGGGGCAAATCTCCATCTGAATCAATTGGGGCATTGGACTTGAATTCCAGCAACGAATCTTGCATGACCAAACGAAGATCTTCTGGTAGTATGACAACACAACACTACTGACAATGGCAACTCCCTACATTCTGAGAGCATGGACATAGTCGAAAAAATACTACGCATAATCAAAGACCCGCTAGGTCGACTGGCCTAGGCAAAAATAAGGGCTTCCCGGCGAACCAAAAGGGTTCGGGCAAAAATAAGGGATGAAAATGAAAAAATTGTACACCCGACAAGTCGAAAACCTGAAAAGGCGGCTTGGGCAAAAAGGGGTATCCCGATGGACTGAAAACTCGAAAGGGCGGTCCAGGAAAAAATTAGGGATCAAAGCGTACGACTATGCCTACCAGAAGAAGATTTGTCAATCGGCAGTTATCAAGCACCTCCACAGGTACCTTCTCCCACAGAAGCTGGGGCAATAAGAATTGTCTGAACTGTACAAGCTGCTCTGCCCACCAGGTACAAGGTAAATTCAGCTGAAGAACATGGCCAAATTACCTCCACTCCCCGTAGAGTAAGACAAGATTCAGCAATACTCTCCCCAAGCAGAGTTGGTCTCCCATCAGCCCTAAAAAGGTGCAGTATCTCCAGCAAGTCAGCAACACTCTCCCCAAGCAGAGTTAGTCTACTGTCAACCCTAAGGAAGTTGGGTACCCCCAGAAGATCTCAATATTCCCTAGCAGAGTATACAGATGTTCCTAAGCAAGCATCCCCGACAGTCTTAATATAAGATTGTTCCCCGGCGGAATACCAGACACCCCAGTGGAGCCATTCCCCAGTGCAGTCTCAAAAGTTTCCCCAGGAGAGTTGAACCATCTCCCCAGTAGATTCTGGAAGCTTATCCCCAGCAGAGTACGAATGCGTCCCCGACTTTATTCAGAAGGTTATTCCCTACCAGAGCCTAATTGGGTTATCCTCAGCAAATTGCAATGGAAAGATCGTCCTCAGTGAAGTTCTTCCTATCCCCAGCGAAGTTCTTCCTATCCCCCAGCGGAGTTCATCAAATCCCTAACAGAGCTTATCAACGGAATCCCCAGCGGAGTTATCATCAAAGTCTCAGTGCAGTATCTCTTCCCATAGAGTAATTCCCCGCAGAGTAATCTCTTCAACAAGTTTATTCCCCAACGGAGTCATCTTCTCCTACCGGTTTATTCTTGCAACCATCATCCCCAGCGGAAACGAAGAACTCTACTCTTCAGCATCAGCCCAAGATTTAACGAACTTCCCGGCATTCGTCAAGGATCTATTTTCCCAGACGAAAATACATTCATAAATATATCACATTTCATATCTCCTGTTTACATATATGATAAAGTGCATACGACACGATCTCATTTATTTTTGAGAACATCATGACATCATGCATCATGACATTGCATACAACTAATGTTTTGCCTTTCCAGGAAAAGGTCAATCAAAAGATAATTACCATCTACCTTTGCAGTTCCAGATCAACACCTGTAACAAGCCAGGAAAATTTTGTGGATGACTGATCATGGATCAATACCTGAAACCAGACAGGACAATTATCTCCTTGATCATCATGAAGTAACCCTACACCGGTTCCTTCTCCCTTTCAGATGAAGTTTTACACGGACTCATCGTCGGGCAACCCTACACCGGTTCCTTCTCAACTTCGGATGTAGTTTTACACGGACTCATCATCAGGAAACCCTACACCGACTCCTTCTCAATTTCAGATGAAGTTTCACACGGATTCATCATCAAGTAACCCTACACAGGTTCCTTCTCCCTTCCAAAACGAAGTTTTACATGGACTCGTCCTCAGGCAACCCTACACTGGTTCCTCCTCAATTCCAAGGCGAAGTGTTACACGAACTCATCGTCAAGATAACATCACCCCGGTTCATCCTGAAGTCTTACACGGACTTATCTCACAGTAACCTTACCCCGGTTCATCCTGAAGTTTTACACGAACTTATCCCGAAGTAACCTTACCCCGGTTCATCCAGAAGTTTTACACGAACTTTTCTCGCAGTAACCTTACCCCGGTTCATCCAGAAGTTTTACACGAACTTATCCTGAAGTAACCCTACACCGGTTCCTTCTCAACTCCAGATGAAGTCTTACACGGACTCGTCATCAAGAAACCCCACACAGGTTCTCTCTTTCCAAAGATGAAGTCTTGCACGGACTCATCATCAAGAAACCCCACACAAGTTCTCTCTTTCCAAAGATGAAGTCTTACACGGACTCGTCATCAAGAAACCCTACACAGGTTCTCTCTTTCCAGACGCAGTTTTACACGGACTCGTCATCAAAAAACCCTAAACAGGTTTTCTTTCTTCCAGGGTGCAGTTTTACACGGACTCATCATGAGGAAACTCTACACAGGTTTCCTTCTCAATTCCTGATGCAGTTTTACACGGGCTCATCATCAAAGTAACCCTACACAGGTTCCTTCTCCATTTCAGATGCAGCTTCACACAGGCTCATCATCAGTCAACCCTACACAGGTTTCCTTCATCCTAAGATGCAGTTTCACACAGACTCATCATCAGTCAACCCTACACAGGTTTCCTTCCTTCAAAAGATGCAGTTTCACTCAGGCTCATCATCAGTTAACCCTACACAGGTTTCCTTCTTTCTAAGATGCAGTTTTACACGAGCTCATTATCAGGCAACCCTACACAGGTTCCCTCGTTCAACTTACAAAATTACAATTCAACAGACAATCTCCAGATGGCATCTATAAGCCCATCCACCTACCAACAATCTCCAGATGGCATCTGTAAGCCCATCTCCCGACAAGATTCTGTCACATTCTCAGATGGCATCTATAATCCCATCCTCCTATCCATCATATCTCCAAATGGAATCTATAAGCCCATTCCCTCCATCACACTGCTGATACCATACTATGCGAGTGCAAATTTCTGGGCACTTTAGTGTTCAATCATCTTCCACCTTCGGATCACGAAAGGCACGCAAGCCAATCTACATCCTCAGGTCTAAGAAGATTGAACAGGGGCAACTTTTGTACCCCAAAATTTGCCCTCCCATATTCTTCAAGGTTTATCAAGAATCATCTTCAAATGGTTCAAGATTTCTCAAGGGTTGCACAGTCCAAATGCCTTCTAAGCCAGCTGAAATTAGGGTTTTGGTTCTCTCAAGGAATTTGAGGTTTTCAATGGCTCAATAAAGTCCCATAGGCCTATACATATTGTCAAGCATCTACATGTCAAGTTTCAAGACTCACAATGCCAGCTTGCACAGTCAAAAGCTCCATTTGCTTCACAATCAATTGCAGGGGTAAAATGGTCATTTTGCAGTCAAAAGTCAGAATTTTTTGTCAACATCTTATTTTGAGGTCACAATCATCATTTGATCAAGCCTTGATCATGATTCCTCAAACATGGCTCAAAAATCATCAAGATGCCAAAAGTTACTATTTTGGGACAGCAAAAAAGTCAACTGTATCTTGACCAGGGCATAACTTTTTCATGGTTCATCAGAAAAATCCCATCCAATGCTCATTTTGAAGGGGATGACATTTCCTACAACTCATCTTCACATTCCAAGTCCAAGAAATGCTCTCATAAAAAGTTATCAATTTCTACATTATAGGTCAATTTCAAAAGTCAACAAAAATGCACTTTAAGTCAAAGACCATAACTTGAGATTGGTAAATCCAAATGACATGGGACCAAAGGAATTGGTTATAGGACTTCAATACCTTTCCAAAATGTCCAAGAACATGTTCATATGATCCAAATTGAGCAAGATATGCATTGGAGAAGTTGGGAAATTTTTGTGAATTTGCAAAAGTCAACTTTGCTCATAACACTTTGTTTTTGCTAATGGGCCTCAAATTCCTTCTTGAAAC
Organism: Vicia faba; assembly: GCA_948472305.1. NCBI lineage: Eukaryota > Viridiplantae > Streptophyta > Magnoliopsida > Fabales > Fabaceae > Vicia > Vicia faba. The sequence goes on along the minus strand of OX451740.1, from coordinate 1,286,111,148 downwards.
TTTATCCAAAGCTTATGCACGACCCATTGAGATTATTTGAGTTTATTTTCTTATTTTTTATTAATTAATTGGATTTTTAATTCATTTAATTAATTTAAAATGTAGGAAATTCAAAGATATGATTTCTCAATCTTTTGGTGAAGCAAAGATGACCAATATATGCTGGAGATTTCGTGTGCCAATCAAGGATGTCAAAAACTCCAAATTTAGCAACTTTTCTCAATCAAAAAGATGCAAAAAGATATGATTGCAAATCAAATATTGAAACATCAATGCAATGGATTTTTGGTCAAAGATTTAACCTAAATTCAATCCTCTATATATACACAACTCAACCCTAATGCCTTGGACGTGAGAATTGCTGCAGAAAGCCATAGCCAATATTGAAAAAATCAAGAAAACTTGAAAACTGTTTTCTAATTTCCAGACCAATTCAAAGCTTTTAATTGCTTCTAATACATTGCAGAGGTCCCCAGGAACGTGTAGGAATCAAAACCACACGCTAAAGCTCAAAGAATCCAAGGATAACAGTTTCACGGTTTTGAGTTTTTTTCATAATCGCATACTTTGATTCATGCATCAGTAACATGTTTTGTTGATTGTTTTGTGTTCATAGGGACTGTACAAAGCTTTTGGCGTAGGTTAATTGGACTGAAACGCCCTGAAACAGAAATCACCATGAACAAATATTAGGGTTCTGAAGCTTTGATTTTGGGGCTTTCCACATCCAGTAAAATTGAGACCCCTAATGCACATGGTTGAACTCGTTGCATTCAGACGAACCTAGTGGAACCCTCGCGCCATATTTACATAGCCTAGGGAGCTAATCACTATTTTTCCATATCACACTTTGTGGGGGTTAAAAACCCCGCTATCTATTTATTATTTTGCAGGTTTCGTGAAGAAGACGAGGACGTGTTGCTTCCTGGTTGGACAGTTCAAAAGGGCGCACGCTTTTTCATAATTTTTAGCATATGTTGTTGTTTTATATAATATATTCATTGTCCCTTATACTAAGAAATGTAGGCGCATGGCTCAGTGGTTGGTGATCTGGCTGGTCATCATTGGGACCTGGGTTCGATTCCCAGGTCCACCCAAAATTCTCATAATATTTTTCATAACGTATTCTCATGCAGCGCTTTAGGAGGTGTCCACCATATACCTCAATTGTCCATACGCCAGGTGTCTACCAGCACAAATCCAGTGGTCATAAGATGACCCTCACCATACTCCCTGGTCAATGCCTGCCTAGACAATTCCCAAAGTCAAACGTGGCTGAATGTACAAATGGGCAAAAATTGCTTCAACACCTCCATCTGGGCCCAACACCCCCCCTGGTTTCTTTGTTCTTTCCTTTTTATTTTTTATTTTCTTTTATTAACTATTATTAATTATTATTATTAATTCATAAATTAATTATTTTTCATAATAAATGCAGACAATTAAAAAATGTAAATATTTTTATTAATAATATTGTTTAGTAATTTCACTATTGATTATTTTTTTTGTAAATAAATGTAATTAATTAATTTAGTTAATTAGGTTAAATTTAACTTCTTTTTCACAATAAATAAAATTAATATAGAAATTAGGGTTTTTTACTAACTTGTGACTTTTTTTTATTATTTTATTTTCATTAAAACATTAAAAAACTAAAAAATACTTTTTTCTTTTAATTATTTAATTAATTAGAATTAGGTTTAATTAATTGCAAAAAGGACCAAATTCCATACTTTTCTCAAAAAGGGTCAAAACCCTAAGGACGTTCCCGATCCAATTCTTTCGCGCGCATATTTATTTTTAATTCCTATTTTGATTATATTTATGTAACTGCTCCGAGAATGTAATAGATAATTAGGGCTTTTATCGCTTTCTTTAATTTCTCGCATTTATTTTTCAAGGGTTATGTTTTTGGCGATGTAAATACCCGACGCCTTGTAATAGCGTAGATTCACTTTCCGCAATTTATTTTCCGCAAATTATTAACTGTTAATTATGCATGCAAGACTTGTCTGAAAAATAAAATCAACTCGTAGCTCACCATAATCCATGTGCAAAGATAATAAACATTGAAACCTGACACACGTGCACATGCCACTCCTAGGGTACGCCTCATTTGGTTGCCTCGAGGTGGTAATCAAGTATAGGGTGTTTTAGAGGTCGCCCTCCTGTCTAAAGATCCAGTTGCCTCGAAACGGTTGCCTCGGATAAAAAAAGGATCTAGGACATTAGGGTTACCGCTAAGGCGTCCTACCATTGCTTTGGTGACCACACATGTCCCTAATAATCGAATTGACCCGAATAACTCCAACGACGGTGCTACCTACTTCTCAATAGTGGGATAGTACTGTCTAAAGGACTCTTACACAACCTAATTCCTTAGAGTAGGTAGATTTCTCCTGGGTACTTGCTCTTTCAAAAAACAAAAACATCTTTTCGCACCTACACTTTCAAAAAGTTTTCAAACAAATACTTCATACACTCTTGAGGACTGATACAAGAGTCACCTAGAAGTTTTCAAAACTAAACTTTTTCAAAACCCACATACACAAGAAAAGCAAACAATTTTTGAAAACATAGTGAGCAAGTACCTAAGAGCCCGTGGATAACCACGGGTAGAAAGGGTGATAACACCTTCCCTTTCTATAATCTACCTCCCGAACCGAGAAACATCTCGAAAAGGAATTTTTCTGTGCTTTTGTCCTTTCCTTGTTGGAGAACATAAAAGACGGTGGCGACTCTTGCTTACCGCGACATTTCGCGAACCAGCATTTCAAAACAGTCAGTTCTATTTCCACCGATCACAGAACTGGCGACTCTGTTGGGGATAATTAAAAGTGAGGTGTACCTTAGGATTAGACCACTCTTATGTTTTCAATTGTATGCCTTGATTGCTTTTATATTTGTGGGCTTGCATCGGAGTTTCATAGATCCTAACCCGGATCTGGGGAATACCCTTTAGGTAGCATAAGTTGTGAGGGACCTGTCCGGCGTAGACCGACACGGGTGAAGCAGTAGCTACGTTGGTATGACACCTTGGTCTGTACCGATATCCCTTGTGTTGGAACGAGGAGAATATGGGTCTTCTGAGGAGTCATCAAGCACCAATTGACCTTAGAACCCTAAATTGACCCAACTAGGCCATAGAATAGTAGCAGTATGCTACACTCATTGAGGCTAAACTCTCGCGATGGTTCTCTACGCAAGAAAAGATTGCGAAGCTGGAGTTATGACCAATTGAGGGTAGTTAGTGATATTGATATCCTCTAGAACCCGGTTACTATTTTCTAGGACAGGTCTTAACCAACGAAACTTCAAGAGGGTAGTACCTAAACTTCATGCTGGCCTAAACTCTAAGGGCTGTCTGGTGTGACTTGTGTGCCTTCAAACTTGACTACTTGCACATTCTTGTTATCTGACACAGGAGTTTCTTGCAGGTTTTGTTTACAGTCCTTAATCTGGACTTATTACAGGGCTTACTTACACCTCACACCTTTGCATCCACATACATAACATCATAACATCATAACATTGCATACATCCTGCATAAGGACTAACCCCTTTCAAGGATCTCAAGGGTTTGTGATGCAGGTCATGATGAACCAACTGTCTAGCAAGGGCCAAAGGGGATTTATTTTCCTCTAGCCAAGGTTGTTTGGAGATCAAAACATGACAACTTGAGTCAGGGGCTATGACCCACTCGATATGGTGAGCTTTGACTCTTGAAGAAGGACTCTCAACAACATGAAGTTCCTTCAATCAAGCTACCGTATTCAACTTCTAACAAGTTTCTCTGTTTACCCTGCGAGATCCTTGAAAACATTGCATGCATAAATCATACGCATTTCATGTCATCATATGCATAATAGGTACCCGTCTTTACAGGTCACTTATCTTCTTCGCTGTTTATTTCAGCAGTCACCATGTCTTCTGAACCTACTACTGTACAAGCTATCAAGGCCCTCCAGGCCCAGAATACCCAGTTCTAGGAGTTGGTTATGAGCCTAGCCCAGGGTCAACAGGATTTGAAAACTCTGATTCTGAAAGAGAGGAAGAAGAAGAAGAAGAGGACTGTTTTGTTCAACACTAGACACAGATCTGGGAATGGATTACAGAAGGAGGCTGAGCTGACTACCTCATTTGTAGGCAAGGATAGTCCCCAAGAGAGAAGGGTTCCTAGTCCCGTGGTCTCCGACAACGAGACAGATTATAATGATGAACAGTACCCTCCTGCGGAGGACAGGTACAAACAGCTGGAGGACCGCTTAAGTGCTATGGAGATTCAACATGTGCCCGGGTTGGACTTTGGAGACCTAGGCTTATCTTCTGGGGTGGTGATCCCACACAAGTTCAAGGCACCTGCTTTTGCAAAGTACGACGGGGCTTCCTGTCCTAAGCTGCATCTCAGATCATATGTAAGGAAGATCCAACCTTACACTGCTGACAAGAATTTATGGATCCATTTCTTCCAGGATAGTCTTTCAGGGACTCAACTCGAATGGTTCTATCCGCTGGATGGAGCCAGTATTCGTAACTGGGAGGACCTTGTTGCTACCATTTACAAGCAATATCAATATAATTCCGACCTCGCTCCTACGCGTACCCAACTCTAGGGTATGTCACTAGGGACGGGTGAAGGATTCAAGGAGTATGCTCAAAAGTGGAGAGACCTGGATGGAAGGGTGCAACCACCTTTGACTGACCGTGAGCTTGTTGACATGTTCTTGGGGACCCCGTCTGGTCCGTTCTTCAACCATCTGATTGGAAATTCTTCTGTTGGGTTTACAGATCTGATCTTGACTGGGGAAAGAATTGAAGCTGGCATCAAAAGTGGGAAGATTCCAGAAGCCGCACCTTCTGATGCTCATAAAAAGCCTTACAGTGGGAAGAAAGAGTCCAATGCGGCGTACAGTCAAAAGAGTCGTCGTGACCAACACGTAGGGGCAGTCCTGATCTCTGGTTCCGCTTCACGCCGACAACCGCAAAAGAGAAATCAACCAAGGCCGGACGAGCCTAAAAGACAGTTCACCAACATCAACATGCCATTGTCACAAGCATTGCAGCACATGTTGAAGATGAATCTGATTGCGGTGATAAACCCTCATGCGAACCCCAAGACTTCCTCTCCAAATTACAACCCAGATGCGAGGTGTATTTATCATTCTGGTAGCCCGGGGCACGACACTGACGATTGTTGGGCGCTGAAATACAAGATCCAGAATATGATTGATGCTAAGGAGATCGAATTCGAGCCTTCTGAGACTCCCAATGTGATCACTGCTCCCTTGCCAAAACATGGCTAGGATTGAAAAAACTTTTGTTCATTCGAATGTTCAAGTTGTATTTTTCTTTGATTGTTCAAACAATTATCATGTCAAACTCTCTTATTTCATTAATGCATTACACGTGTCTGTTTTGAAGTAATTGTGTTCACTATGCTTAAAATTGCTTTCATTTTTGATGTTCAACTCTCGATTATAAAAATTCTAAGCCTCTTGAGGGAGGATGACGAAAACGATACCACGATCTTTACAGTATGCTTTTGAACAGACCCCGCTGACGAGGTACATGCATTGTTTCAAATCCTAAATTGTGGAGTTATAAGGAAGATAATCCCTAGTCAACCCCTTTGAGCCAAAGAAGTTGGAGTTTTTCTTTTCACAAATTAAAACCCTTAATTATAACCTGGGGCAGGGTATTTCTCAGTTGATCCAGGTGCACAATGAATGGCATCAAAGGAGTCCTTCCAAAACAAAAGACAGTGATGGTTCCGAATAATCATAAAGACAGGCAGTCAGTGTCTCTCAAAATAAAAGCCCAATAAGTCAAAACCTATGAAGGGGACTTACAAAAACTGGGGCATCCCGCTGACTGTAATCACAAAAGAAACAGTTCAGGCAAAAAACAGGGATAACGAAATCAAAAAGAAAGAGGTCCTGCAAACCCTTACCAAAAAAGAAATGACTGCCTGTTCAAAATAAATTGTCAGTATCCGAACCATCACTGGAATATCAGAGCAAAGATTCAAAAAAGATCTAATGCACGATTAGCTGAGTTTAGGATCGAAGAACATCACGAAGGACGGGTGGATACAAATAAAATTTGAGGCTTTATCCTTTGTTTCTTAAACCGTGAACCAGACCACATTATAACCCTTAAAAGTCCTAGCTAAAGCATGGTGTTGTACCCCAAAATTTGCCCTCCCATATTCTTCAAGAGTTTCCAAGATCATGGTTCAAAATCACTCAAGGGTTGCACAGTCCAATTGCCTCCTAACACAGTCAAAATTAGGGTTTTGGTTCTTGCAAGGAAGTTGAGGTTTCCAAGGGTCCAATCAAGTCCCACATGCCTACATACATTGTCAAGCATCCACATGCCAAGTTTCAAGACTCACAACATCAAATTGCACAGTCAAAAACCCTAAATGCCTCACAGTCAACTGTAGGGGCAAAATGGTCATTTGACAGTCAAAAGTCAAAATTTTTGGTCAACATCTTATTTTGAAGCCACAAACATCATTTGATCAATTCTTGATCATGATTCTCAAGGCATGGCTCAAAAAGTCTCAAGATGCAAAAGTTTCTATTTTTGGACAGTTGAAAAAGTCAACTGCAAATTGACCAAGGCATAACTTCTTCATGGTTTATCAGAAAAATCCCATCCAAAGCTCATTTTGAAGAGGATGACATTTCCTACAACGCATCTTCACACTTCAAGTCCAATAAATTCTCTCACAAAAAGTTATCAATTTCAACATTATAGGTCATTTTCAAAAGTCAACAAAAAGGCACTTTAAGTCAAAGACCATAACTTGAGATTGGCAAATCAAAATGACATGGGACCAAAGGCATTGGTTAGAGGACTTCAAGACCTTTCCAAAATGTCCAAGAACATAATCATAGCCTCAAAATTGAGCAAGATATGACATGTAGAAGTTGGGAAATTTTTGGGAATTTTGAAAAGTCAACTTTGCTTCAAAGGCTTCAAAAATGCTAATGGGCCACAAATTCTTCCATGAATCATTACCCAAAAGCTATGCACGACCCATTAGGCTCAAAGGGAGTTATTTTCTTATTTTTGATTAATTATTTGAATTTTTATTATCATTAATTCATTTAATTAAATTTAAATATGAGAAAAATACCAAATCATGTTTTTAAATCTTTTTATGCAGCAAATCAAACTAGGGCAAGGTGGCAAGTCGTTTCTCATTCAAAAAGGAAAGATTCTACATGATTGGCAATGGTTTCATGGCAAAAAGATTGAAATTGATATAATTGAAAATCAAATCTTCAAAACATGAATGGATGGACCTTGGGCTTGTTTTCTTAACCTAATCACGTTCAGATACATATACAAGACTAAACCTAATGCATAAACACACAAAAGCTGCTCAGAAAACAAAGAACAAAATTGCATTTTTTTCACAAAAAGTTGGAAACTGAAATCCTAGTTAGAGGACAATTCGAAGCTCCAAAAGCATTCCAATACATTGCCAAAGCATCCAGGAGTCGATTACAATCAAAACCAGGTCTCTAGGCTCCAAGAATTGGTAGAACAACATCGCCTTCTTCATGAACATATCCATTATCGTGTTTTAATTTTCAAGCATTGTTCATGTGTTTTGTTAATTGATTTACACTAATATTGATATTCTGAAGCTATTGGTAGCATTTAATTGAACCAACGACACTTGTATCCAAATATGCCATTGAAGGATATTAGGTTTTCAGAGCTCCAAATTTAGGGGTTTTCACATATGGCAAAATTGAACCACCTAACCTATGCCATTGGATTCGTGACATGAAGACGAAGCTAACCATGACCTCGCGCCCTTTTTATATTTGGCCATGTCCTATTCTCTATTTTTGCAGGTCTTGTTTAGTGGGGGTTTAAAACCCCCGCTATTTGCGTATGTTACAGGTACAAAAGACGAAGAAGATGCTAGCGTGTCCAGGCATGGTTGGTTAGTTTAAATATTAGCGTATTTTTTAGGTTTGTTTCAGCATGACTACTTTTTCACATATTATATTCTTTGCTTATCCAAATAACAAATGCACGCGCTAGCCTGGATGGTTGTTGAGGTGTCTGGCAAGTATTGGGACCTGGGTTCGATTCCCAGGTCCCCCCACATATTTCATGTTTTTTCCCTTAACGTGTTTCTATGCAGCATCCCTCCAAAGGCCTACCACGCATCCTCAAACGCTAGCTTGCCACATGGCCATGAGGATCAATCTGAAGGCCAGAACATGCAGTCCATGATATACACTAGTCAACCACTCCACACGTGATTCCTGAAAGTCAAAAAGGGCTTGTATTCTGATGGGCCAAAATGCTTTAAAACACCTCCTAAATGGGCCAGACACCCCCTATGGTTTGCATCATTTTTGTTTTTATTTGATTTTCCCTTTTATTCTTTTAATTGTTTTTAATTGTCTTCTTTAATTTCATAAATTAACTTTCATAATATAAAATACAGAAAAAATCAAAAATGTTTATTTTATTAGTATTAATTTCACTATTAATTTATTTTGTGAATAAATGTTAATAATTAATTTAGTTTAATAAATTAGGTTTTAAAACTTTAATCTTTTTCTTAATAAATTAAAATATGTAGAAATTAGGGTTTTTAACTTTTTCATCCCTTTTTTTTAATAAACAATTTTCTCATCATTATTATTAGTATTAATTAATAAATATTTTGTAAATAAATATGTAAATAATCAATTAGCATAAATTAGGTTTTAAACTTTAACCTTTTCTTTAATAATTAAAAATATTTAGAACTAGGGTTTTCTTCTAATTTTAAATTCTTTTCTTATTTCATTAAATACAAAAACCTAAAAAACACTTCTTTCCTATCATTAAATAATTAATTAACTTTTTTATTCAATTTAATTTCAAAAGGGTCCAACGCCCTCGAACGTTCAACTTTAATTCTTTCGCGCGTTTATTCTTATTTTTCTTTTTTTCAATATTATGTAACTGCTCAAGCCTTGTAATAGTAATTAGGAGTTTATTTATTTTCTGCATTTTTTATCAAACGGGTCTTTGTTAATTTGGCGATGTACAGACCCGCGCCTTGTAATAGCGTAGGATTTTACTTTCCGTCATTTAAATTTCCGCGCTTTTAAATTCTAAACTTTGCATGAAAGAATGTATGGCCTAAATTAAAAACAAGCGTAGATTACCATGATACATGTACAAGATAAAACATAACATGAAAACAACACACAAATTCACACACCACTCTTAGGGTACGCCTCACTGTTGCCTTGCCTTCGAAACATGGTCGTCGAGTATAGGACGTTTTAGTAAGTCCTTATGTCCATGACATGATCCAGTTGCCTCGAAACGGTTGCCTCGGAATTAAAAAGGATCAATGGCATAAGGGTAGCTTTTAAGGTGTCCTACTATTGCTCTGGTGATCACACTGTCCTTACAAACGAATTGACCCGAACACCTCCAACGTTGGTGCTACCTACCTCTCAATGGTGGGATGGCACTACCTTAAGGAGATTTACACAGTCTAATTCCTTAGGGTAGGTAGATGACTCATAGATACTTGCTCTAAAAAACAAATCAAAACTCTTTTCACACCGACACTTTTCAAAAAGCTTTCAAAACAATTTTTCAAACACTCTTGAGGACTGATACAAGAGTCGATCTGAAATCTTTAAACGAAACTTTTTCAAACCCACTCACACTTTGAAAAGCAAACACTTTTGAAAACACAAATGAGCAAGTATCTAAGAGCCCGTGGATAACCACGGATAGAAAGGGTGCTAACACCTTCCCTTTCTATAAATCTACCTCCCGAACCGAGAAACATTCTCAAAGAAAGAATTTTGTTGTGCTTTTGTCCTTTCCGTGTTGGAGAACATAAAAGACGGTGGCGACTCTTGCTTACCGCGACATTTCGTGAAACAGCGTTAAACAGTCAGTTCCAGATCCACCGATCACACATGGGTTAGTTCGAAAGCATACTGTTACAAAAGGTATCCTGACTCCTGTAGGGCTCGCTGTGAAATCCTGAGTTCACATCACATTTTACAAAATTCGCTTGTTTTATTGAAAACTGCATTTTCAAAAACTTCAAGACAGACATAAGCTTTGCATTCTTAAAATAATATTGTTTGCATATGACTATTTGTTCGAACAGCAGAGAAATTCGCACGACGAATATCTAAGTGAACAAAAGAAAACCTTCTCAATAAAAAGGTCACCTCAAGTGGAAGAACACTTCCAATCAAGGGGCACGGCATGATCATTGTCCATCATCTGGGGCAATCAAGTCAAGATTCAAGGAATCTCTCAAAATGCCAAATAGCCAGGGGCAAATCTCCATCTGAATCAATTGGGGCATTGGACATGAATTTCAGCAACGAATCTTGCATGATCAAACGAAGATCTTCTGGTAGTATGACAACACAACACTACTGACAGTGACAACTCCCTACATTCTGAGAGCATGGACATAGTCGAAAAAATACTACGCATAATCCAAGACCCGCTAGGTCGACTGGCCTAGGCAAAAATAAGGGCTTCCCGGCGAACCAAAAGGGTTCGGGCAAAAATAAGGGATGAAAATGAAAAATTTGTACACCCGGCAAGTCGAAAACCTGAAAAGGCGGCTTGGGCAAAAAGGGGTATCCCGATGGACTGAAAACCCAAAAGGGCGGTCCAGGCAAAAATTAGGGATCAAAGCGTACGACTATGCCTACCAGAAGAAGATTTGTCAATCGGCAGTTATCAAGCACCTCCACAGGTACCTTCTCCCACAGAAGCTGGGGCAATAAGAATTGTCCGAACTGTACAAGCTGCTCTGCCCACCAGGTACAAGGTAAATTCAGCTGAAGAACATGGCCAAATTACCTCCACTTCCCGTAGAGTAAGACAAGATTCAGCAATACTCTCCTCAAGGAATGCTCTTAAATCATCAAGAATAAAAAATTGCTAAATTAGGGTTTCCTAGAGAAAGTCAACTAAACTTTGACCAGGCATAACTTTCACATACTTCATCCATTTTGCCCCAACCAAATACCATTGTGAAGAAAATTCAATTCTCTACAACTTTTCTTGTCCTCAATTTAAAAAATGCATCATTGGAAAGATATGAGCCAATACATTACAGGTCTTTTTGAAAATCAACAAAAAGTCATTTTTTGTCAAGGAAATTTACATCAAGATAAACTCTCCAAATGCAAAAATGGTCAACATAAAGATTATATAAAACATCTTGGGATTTCCAAAAAGTCCAAGATCATCTCCAAAAGATGAAAGTTGAGCAAGTTATGACCAGTGCAAATCGGGAAAATTGGTGAAATTGCAAAAAGTCAACTTTGAGCAAAAATGCATTTTTAAGTTCATAGACCTATTTTTTGGGATTCAAATATGTTTATAACTTACTCAAGGACTCCTAAATTCACTTTAATATTAATTTGAATTTTCCTATATTTTATTCATATTTATTTTTGTTTTTATTCAAATAAATAAAAAATAAAATGCATAAAATAATAGATTAATGATTTGGACACATGGGCTAATGTTTTGAATCAACATTGGGCCTAAGATTTCGTGCAAAAGAGGTCAGGTTCATTGCATCTCAAGAAGGGCAAGTTTTTAACAATTTTGAAAACATTTTAATATATTTGATATTGCTTTGAAAGGGGCCTTAATGTGTGGATTGTTGCCATGTTTACTTACCATTCCATTCCTCTACAAATATGCAAGCTAACCACAAGACATGTCACGCTGAAGTAGCCTAGAGAGAGCATTCTATAATTTCAAAAATATATCAAAGTTGTCAAAATTCAAAACCAAAGATCCAGCCCTTTTTAATCCAAACAAAGGACCAAGCATTATTCCTGAGGTCCCCAGAAGACCATATCCTCCTTCATACACGCTTGGGGCTTCCTGAAACGGACCAATCGAGCCACCCTCATTTGGTAATTTTTTTTGCATTTAAATTTCTTAATACACGTGACTTAAATGGATTTAAAGTATACATTCATGTTTATTTCATCATTTTGAACCATTCTAACGTGCTACATGAAAAGCTAGAGGCTTAGAATGCAGATTGCCATTTTTAGAGTTTCAAAATGGCCAAGCTTCGAGCAGGATGATACAGGCCATTTCAAGCCAAACGACCCCCGTTGTGGAATTCATAGCATGCAAATTAGGGGGGGGTTAGCCAGGATTTGGCATCGTGATTTCGCTTGTATTTGCAGGTTGGGTTTTTTCTTGGCCGGAGAAGAAGGAGGTCAACCAACGTGTATGGTGGTTTGACTCTCCCTGAGCTTGTGTGTCCAAATCACGCTTCCTGATTCGTCCATTCAAAATAATGGAGGCCCACTTGGGCGCATGTTTTTTTTATTTAAAATAATTTCTATTTCATTTTCATATATTATGTTATTATGTTGTTATAACTAACGAATAAACAAGTGGCCCAACGGTGAAGAGCATGTGTGTTAGTATGGAAGACTTGGGTTCAATCCCAAGTTTTGCAATTTTGTTTCAATATTTGTTTTTTTTTGTAGATTATTGAAGCGTCTGGGCCTTCAAGCAGACATGCTTAAAGAATTTCAGATCCACACCCTTGCATTTTCTAAGATCACGCGGAGCTTTGGGCTCAACCCCTTTTTTGGGCCTAGCATTTTTTTTAAATATCACCCACTGACTAGTTGTTGCACCAGGCCCATTTGCAATTTTACTTTTCTTATTTAATTGTTTTCTTTTATATACTTTTAAAAAAAAATTCTCTTAATAATAAAAAAAATATATTTAGGATTTTTTCATTTTAATATTAATTTTTGCAAATTAATTAAATTAATTATCTTGAATTAGTTTGATTAATTTAAAACCAACTAGAGTTAGGTTTAATTCATTTCAAAATTTTCCTCAATAAAAACACCAAAAATATTAGAATTAATTTTCTTTATTTGTATTAGGTTTAATTTCAATTAATAATCATTTTTTAAATATTAGCTTAGTTTAATTTAAGTATTTTCCTAAAACCAATAAAAACAAACAAAAGGATTATTTTAAATATATACAAGTATTTTAGGGTTTACCTCTCTTTTCATATTCGCACGCCCATTTTAAATTTCGTTTTTTTATATATTGATGTATCTGCATATGGGTTGTAATAGTTAAAACTTAGGACCTTTTACTTTTTGCTTCCCCATTTTGGATTTGTAATTCCCTCACCCCAAAGCCTTGTAATAGCGTAGCTTTAATTCTCCCACTTTTATTTTCTGTACAGATATGAACTGTTAGATGTATGTTAATAGGATTGTATGATAAGACTAAAATCAAACGTTAGCAAACCTAACACCCAAGACAAATAATTGAAACACAACACACTCGCACACGCGCACCTCTAAGGTTTCCCCACTTGTTGCCTTCAGAATAAATGGTCACGATTCTCGAACGTAAGAGATTTTAGTATCTACCCTTTGGTTTAAAAGATCATAAGTCCCTCGATGACCCTTTCGATGTTGCCTCGGTAAAATGATCTTAAAAACCTAAGGTAATTACTAAGATATCTTACTAGTTGCCTTTGTGACCGTATGATGACCCTCGCTAGACCCTTAAAACATTCGACGACAGGGCCACCTACTCACTAATAGTAGGATAGCACTGTCTAAAGGAAAAGAGGAAAAGAATAAACCTTTCCAGTAAGTAGATAGCTCCTAGTTGCTTGCTCAAATGAAACAATTTCTCACACATACACAAACTATTTTTCTAAATATTTTCAAAAGCAAAAGAACATTTTGTATACATTCTCGCCGAAACGAGAAACATTAAAAAGTTCGCCATACTAAGGCATATTTTCAAAATATCTTCAAAAACACACTTACACCAAAAAACATATTCAAAATGAGCTAGCAACTAAGAGCCCGTAGATAACTACGGATGGAAAGGGTGCTAACACCTTCCCTTTCCATAACCTACCCCCTTACTCAAAAAATAATATCGAAAGGTATTTCCTGTTCTTTTCACCCTTTCCTTTGTTGGATAAAAGAAAAGTCAGTGGCGACTCTTGCTAAACTGTAACATTTACGAATAAAAACGCAAAACCAGTAAAAGTTAATTCTCCCACCGTATTACAGAACTGACGACTCTGCTGGGGAAGACTGCTAAAAAAAGTGGAGTTACCTTAGAGATAGTTCACATTTAAATTATTTACCTGTTTGACTTGCTTTATTTACATTTCGGGTTTATGTTTGGGTATTCTTGTAAAGATCTTATACCAAGATCTGGGGCACCTTTAGGTAAGCTGCAATAGATCATGGAGATTGTACGGCGTAGACCGATATGGTTGAAGCGATGAACGCGTTAGTGTGACACATTTGTTGGTACGGGTATCCCTTGTGTTAAATCGAGGAGAATACTGGGCCTCCGTGTAGTGTCATAAAGCACTAACTAACCTTAGAACCTTAGTTGAACAAACTTGTCCATTAGAAAAGTAGTGAGATAGCTGACTTCAGTATAAAGCTGAGGATTGGTTGATACTCGATACTACACTCATTGAGATTGGACTTTCGGGATATTTCGGTCGCGAGAAAAGATCGTCTGAGCTGAAACAAAGCCCGATAAATAAAGATCAGTGATATTGAGACTCCTTAGAACCGGTTACTTTTCTAGGACAGGTTGAACCAACTAAACTTCAAGAGGGTACCTACCTATAAACCCCATGCAAGCCTAAACCTAAGGTCTTGTGTGTTTTGCTTGCATGTGATTAAATTGTTCAAACATAAAATCATGCATCATAACATACATGTTTATTTCACTAGCCATTTCAAGGATCAAGGGAATTTATCTTTGTTTTGTTTTGCAGATCATGGCTTCCGTTCGTAGAAATACTGTCTGAATCAGCTTTGTGAAAATACCTCTCCAACTTAAAGAGCCAGTATCAAGGGTTCCTGAGACTTCCTCGTTCACCAAGAAATATGGTTGACTTCTCAACCTGGTTACATCAAGCTTTGATAAGAAGATGATGGGTGTACTCTTTCAGTTCTTTGACCTCAAACAAAATTGCTTCACATTTCCTGATTATCAGTTGGTACCCACCATGGAAGAGTTATCTCAATTATTGGGTGTACCTATCCTTGATCAGATGCCTTTCACCGGTTTAGAGGAGGATCCAAAGCCAGAGGTCATTGCAGCAGCCTTGCATCTGAAATGGTCCGACATTATATCCAACTGGAAAACAAGAAGCAGAGTCAAAGGTTTTCTACTTAAGTTCCTATTAGAAAATGCTCAATTATTTTGGGATGATTTGGATTTACAAGCTTTTGAAGAAATCTTGGCTCTTTTAATCTATGGGTTAGTACTGTTCCGTAATCCGGACTTACTCATAGATGTGAATGCTGTCAAGATTTTTCTCTCTCGTAACCCTGTGCCTACTTTTCTTGGAGATATCTTGCATTCCCTTCACACTCGTACCATGAAGAGAAGAGGGGTTCTTATGTGTTGTATACCATTGTTGTCTAGGTGGTTTATTTCGCATCTTTCTCAATCTGTATTGAAGAACGAACAAGGTTTGGGTTGGTCACAAAGGATAATGTCACTTTCTCACTCGGATATTCTTTGGTACTCCCGGTCTATGGGATATGTCTCTATCATCGACCGTTATGGTGAACTCCCTAATGTACCACTCCTTTGCATTAGGGGAGGCATCACTCATAATCCTTCTCTAGCTCTATGACAATTCGGTTATGCTCGAAGGGATGGTCCCCATGATATGCTTATCCAAGGCATTATGTTCAACTACGAGGATGATGTTCAAGGGTATCGTCAAAGGTTCGTACGAGCTTGGGGCACGATAAACAAGGTTGATAGCAAGACTTTGGGGCATAAAAATTCCATTCATATGGATCCTTATCTCAAATGGGTACGAGATCGCGCCCAAAACCTTATGATGCCATATACATGCATCTTACCGGTGATTGTGGAGCCTATCACCGAAGGAGATGTTCCTTATACAATTCTCTATCCTGACATGCCCACTGATCTTGAAGAGTTGCAGAGGTCCTGGATTCAGCTGAAGGAAGAACGAGATACCTTTAGAGATCAATTCTACACCAGTGAGAAGAAAGTGTTGGAGCTCAGGAAGCAACTTCACGAGGAAAAAAGTCTTAATGTCTACCTCGGCACGAAGAGGAAACGCCCGTGGGAGACTAGATTCTTAGATTTTAAGAGTTTTAATTTTCAATTATAAGCCTAAAAGGCAGTTGTAATTTGAATTTTACTAATAAAATCTTTTTTTCATTTTGGTTCACAAATTTAAATTTCCTGAAGTCCTTGAAAACATTGCATAAACATGTCATACATATCATTACATAAGCAGGTATTTCAAGACAGGTTTCTTATCTTTTCGCTGCTTATTTCAGCAAAAAGAAATGGCTCTTGAACAAAACATTAAGGATCTTCAAGCACATAACACTTAATTCCAACAGATATTCCTGGCTTTGGCTAAGGGACAAGAAGATCTAAATTCTCTCATCACTAAAGATAAGAAAAAGAAGGCAAAGAAATCGACTGGCGTCCTGAATATGGGAAGAAGATTTAGAGGACCAGCCAAGCGAGCTCTAGAATTTACAACTCCATGAAATGAGGGGGATAATCAGGAAGAGGATGACAAGAAGACAAAAGAAGAAGATAATAGCCCAAAAACTGATGAAGAGGAAGCAGGCTATGCTGAAGAATAATATCCTCCTACTGAGGATAAGTATAAATAGCTGGAGGATCGTCTCAATGCTATGGAGATTCAGAGGGTACCTGGATTGGAATTTGAAGAGCTAGGGTTGGTCTCAGGAGTGGTTATCCCACAAAAGTTCAAAGTTCTCGCTTTTGCAAAGTATGACGAAGTTTCCTGTCCCAAGCTGCATCTGAGGTCTTACGTCAGGAAGATCCAACCCCATACAGCTGATAGGAAGTTATGAGTTCATTTCTTTCAGGAGAGTTTGTCGGGAACGCAGTTAGAGTGGTTCTATCAATTGGAAGGGACCAATATCCTTAATTGGGAAGATTTGGCTACTTCTTTTTACAAGTAGTATCAATATAGTGCTGACCTTGCTCCAACCTGTACGCAACTTTAAAACATGCCAATGGGTTCTAGTGAGGGTTTAAAAGATTATGCCCAAAAGTAGAGGGATATCACCAATAGATTCCAGCCTCCCCTATCTGATAGGGAGCTAGTGGACATTTCTTGGGTACTCTAACAGGCCCATTTTTCAACCATTTTATTGGAAGCTCTTCATCCAGATTCCCCGAGCTGATACTGACAGGAGAATAAGTAGAAGTTGGTATCAAGAGTTATAAAATCCAAGGGGATTCTTCTTCAAGTACTGTGAGTAAGCCGTTCAATGGAAAGAAGGAAGTTAGTGCTGACTATGATCAAAGAAATCATGATAAAGTTGAACGTCGATGTAGCGGTAGAAATGTTTAAGACTAAGTCATTGGATTGACTAGACTTATACATATCAAAATAAAAATCGCCACCACGCTTTATTGTTTCCAAAGGAATGAGAAAAGAGCGAATAACCGAAAAGAGGGGGGAAAGATTCAACGTAAGGGGGTTGGTTATGCAAAGGGAAGGTATTAACACCCTAAACATCTATGGTACTCCGCAAGAACCTCTTTGTAAAATCTGTATATTTTGGCTATGAAATGTTGTATAAAAATAGATGGTGGAGGTGAGAAAAGAAATATTTTTATAATTTTTGCACCCGCCGTGGTTGCGAACCTTTAGTGCCTACGTACCATCTTTCATGCAATAGGAGATCAGGGTACACGTAGTTCCTCTTTTAAATATTTTAAAACACAAGTGTGTTGGTTGATTTTAAGAGATAAGACATCATCGTCATTGTCTGTGTGGAAAACATACTTACTACCCACAATCAGGAGAAAGGAGAATTTGCATCATCTCAAAGTGGAGGGTATGGCTTGGATTTTAAAATCAACAATGCCTCACTCAACACCCAAGTTGAAAATATCTCACTTCACTACATATCATAGAAGTATAGTTGTTTGCATCACTACAAGGATTGACAAGAGTCGAATCTTTTGAGAAAAGTTTAAGATGAAAGCCAAGATGGCAAAATGGTTTGATTGATTTTTAGTCTTCTCACAAAAAAAATTTTCAAAGTATTATTAAGTTTATTGAAGTTTATTTGTGAAAATGTTTAAAAATGCATGGACCTAAGTCCAAGTTTATTATGAAAGTGGTTCAAGTTTAAAACAACAAGAGTTTTCAAAAGGAGGGAGAAGAATTTTGAAATTAAAGAAGATGGGAGGAGAAGAAGAGGCTATCCTAAAGCATAAGGTAAAAGCTAGGGATAAGAACCATCTAACCAACAAAAAGCCAATACTTGACATTATGAGCCAAGATAGAATTCCCATTCTTTGGATTGAAACCAAGCAAGCAAAGATACTAGACCTCTTGAGAGAACCAAACTTCAAGTGTATTAAGCCTTCACAAAAATTAGGCAGAGTAACGACTGTATACGTGTGAATTCCAGATTATAAACAAAGAGTGTAATCACAATAACCTGCACACAAAACAAACAAACAACCCAATGCCTTGAGGTAAACATCAAGAGCTCCCGACAAAATAATCAAATAAGGTCACAAGGTCTCCAATCATATGCTAAGGTTTCTAATCCTAAGTCCAAAAAGTCCAATGCTCTATAATGCCAAGGATAGTATCCAAATAGTCCAAGTATCATTAAAGATTTTTAGGGTTTATGTTGATTATTAGGTGTTTTGCAAAAGAAAAGTAAAGCTCAAGTGAGCAAAAATAAAAAATGACAAGAAAGTAAATACTCAAATGAGCAAAGATGAAAATGGCATGAAACATAAATGCAAAAAGTAAATAGTGCATAAAAATAAAGGGGCATATAATAAAAATAAAGGATAAAGTCAATTATTAGTGATTAGTGGTTAGTTGGATGATCATCTTGAAACTTACATTTGGAACTCATTAGAGGATTGGTAGAACCAAAGCCTCCACACAACAAGTTACATTTGCTTTTTGTCAAGTATATTATCCATTTGGAATCCTCATGAGTACCATTTAATGATCAACGATGTTTAAGTGATCCGCGTTGACCAAAGGTGTTGTAGATCCATTAGAAGATTGGTAGAACCAAAGCCTCCACACAATGAATCTCAAGGTTATTGGATCAAAGAGATCAAATTAACATACTTGGGCTTGCAAACGTAAGTTTGGGCCACGAATGATCATTTATTCGAATCGGGACAAAATTTAGCGCTATGTTTAGCAATCGTAAGTGATCTTATATAGAAGTCGCACATATTTTAAGGCCGGTCAATGGCAATCTATGCACCATTTGTTTTGAGACATGAAATAGAGATCATGCTCCAATAACACTTAGTGCAATAAGAAAGGGATGAGATGAAGAGGGGTGGGAGAGAATATACAAACCATTTTTGAATTAAATTTAATCAAACTATTATTAAAATCATTCATCCATTTTTTGTGGAGTTAGACTCGACACCATGGATCCAATGATGTTAATAAAGTTCATGATAAAAATTTAACCCAAGATCAGCCAGAAAATAGTCACAAAATAATATTACATTTAATATATACAAAAAAAGGTATAAAAATGTTTTAAAATAAAATAAAAGAGAAAAATATAAACTATTTTCAAATTGATCAAGAAATAAAAAGTAAGTCCAGAGAAAAATCAGAAAAGGACTCAAATGATCTTATAAATTTTTTTGTAATTTTTTAAAGTCAGAAAATATTTTTAAAATTAAAAAAAAAAGAGTAAAAAAACTAAAAATGATAAAAAATACCAAAGTCAGAAATAAAAAATAAGTGAGGTCACCAATATTTGTAATAATATCATTAGATCATTCCATAATTTTTTCAGAATTTAAAAATGCATAAAAGTATTTTTAAACATTTAAAACAATTCAAGTAAAGTGAAAATTTATATAAAATACCAAAACACAAAATTAAATTGTGAAAAAATAAAATTCAAAAAGAGAATAATCAAAAATATTTTTCATAATTTTTTCATAATTTTAGGACTAAAAATGAATTTTCTATTATTTTTTGAAGTTTAAAACAATTAAATATAAAAATCAGAAAAGAAAAGTAAAAAATATATGGACCATTGGATGAGAGTCAAAACGCGTTAGTAGTCAAATCCAAGGGATCTGGCGCGTTGTCCATATCATGGTCATTAGTGAATAAAGCATAAAATTAGAAAGTAAAATCAGATTTCAAAAAAAACAAGTGGCACGCTATTATTGGTTGGAAGATGACACGTAGGTCATCTTCAACCTCCAGCCAACGTGAATTGCAGGTCTCTCAAACTATAAAATTAGAAGCTCATACCTATGTTTTGTACCCAAAAATTTGCCCTCCCATTTTACTCAACAAATGTCAATGGAGGTCCCCAAGTTGCCCAAGGAAGTCCAATAGTTGACCAGACAAACTCTCTCATAAAGTAGTATACCTCAAATTAGGGTTTCCACTTTCATCAAGATGGGTGGACCACAAAGGTCTCATATTCTTTCCAAGGTCTTATTATGTTCCCAAGATCATCCATGCCAAGTTTCAAGCCTTGCATAAGAAGTTTGCTCAATCAACTGCTCAAATGCTTGAGAATCGACTATAGTAGGTCAAAAGTCAACTGTGACCCACATACAGTCAAACCTCAATATTTTTGGCCAACATCAACATTTTGAAGTTAATTCCATCATTTTATCAAGGGTTGACCATGATACCCCAAGGAATGCTCCAAATTTATCAAAACCCAAAAGTTGCTAAATTAGGGTTTTGCAGGAAAAGTCAACCCAACTTTGACCAAGCATAACTTCCACATGCTTTATCATAAATTTTCCATCCAAGGATCATTTTGAAGAGGATGCAATTCCTTACGATTCATGTTCAGCGCTCAAGTTCAAAATATGCACTCATAAAAGGATATGAATTTTGACATTATAGGTCCTTTTGAAAAGTCAACAAAAACACCTTTTGGGTCAAAGCTTCTTACATGAACATGGAAGACTCAATTGAGATGAGATCAAAAGGGTTGCTTAGGGGACACCCTAAGATTTATAAAAAGTCCAATAACGCCTCTCTAGGGTTAAAATTGGAGGAGATATGCCTTGTCAAAGTTGACCTTTTTTGCAAAATTGCCAAAAGTCAAAATGAGTTCAAAATTGCATTTTTTGCCAAATGGGCCTAACATTTTATGCTTGCACCTCACTTATAATTTAATCCACGACCCAAATATACAACCTCATGTTATTTGCTTAATTTTTCAATTTATTTTTATTTTTTGTTAATTAAAATTTCAATTAAATCAAATAATTGATGAATAATGGAAAAGATATGCTATGATCTGATTTTTGGACAGGATTTCAATCAAATAATGCAAGGATATCATGATCAATTCGAATCAAGGATGATTGGTACAAGAAAGGGAAGATTTGGCTCAAAATAGCAAGTTTACATAAGCTTGAAAATTAAATCAAATCTCTTGTAATTGCAAAGATTCAGTCCAAATTTGTTGACCTAATTCAGTCTACTATAAGGACATAACAATTCCAGATCAAAAGAAGAAGGATTGGAGGCGTGAACAAGAAAAACAAAACTCCAAAAACTTGACAAAAGTTGTGACTCGGTTTCAAGCTTGGAGTCCAATTCAAGCCATTCTAGCATTGCCAAACAATTCTCGGACCTTCCCAGAAGCTAAACCAGTTAGTTACACGCCACTACACGTCCAGAATCACCCTCTAGGAGTCCCACGGTTTGCCCTTTAGTTCAAATTCAAGTACTGTAATTCTTGCATCTTTAGCATGTTTAAGTTACATATTTGTAATCCTCATCATGTTTGCAAGCTAACTGAATACTTTGATTGCGTTTTTGAAGCCTATACATGTCTTTTCCATTGTTAGGGTTTGTATGTGCAGTTTAGGGGTTTTGTCCACAGGTTAAATTAGCTAGCAAAAGGGGTACCATGGTATTCACAAGATCAAGACGAGTTGATCTATATAATTAGATGCCATTTATCATGTGTGTACATGATTTTTGAATGAGACTGGGTTATAGCCATGGCAAAACGTCCGTAGGTAAAAGTATTTTACCTAAAACAACGGTCCAAGGAAGAAGATGATGCGTGTCAAAGCATGGTTGGCCAATTCAAATTTGGTGTGCGTTTTCTGGCCACTAACTTGTTTTCCAATATATTATATTTTTATTATTATATTAACAATTGAGACATCCAGCACAGTTGGTCAGAGGAAGGAAGTTTGAAGCTCATGTCCTCGGTTCGATCCCAGGCGTGAGCTTTTGGCATTTTCTCCATTATTTTCACCAGATCCAGCACACCTCACCTTTTGAGGATCATCACGCGCCCTTTGATCTCATCCTTTGGATTCACCAGATCCAGCACACCTCACCTTCTGAGGATCATCACGCGCCCTCTGGTCTCATCCTCTGGATCCATCTCCAACCAGATCCAGCACACCTCACCTTCTGAGGATCATCACGCGCCCTCTGATCTCATCCTCTAGATCCAGCACACCTCACCTTCTGAGGATCATCACGCGCCCTCTGATCTCATCCTCTGGATCCATCTCCAGTCAGATCCAATGCCAGCATACGCAGGTCCACCATGAGTCCCCAGAAGATGGTCTCATTGGATCAGGCGCCAGACTCTGGGTCATCCTTCTGGGTTTCAGAAGTTCAACATACACCCCCAGATTTGCTAACAGCAGGCCCATTTGGTTATTTCTACTATTTTTCTTTAATTTCTTTTCTTTAATTATCTTGTTTTTTAATCAATACAAAAATTATTTTATTAAATTAACAAATCAAAAAATCACAAAAAGACTTCTTTTCTTAATAAATATTAATTTTAATTAATTAGTTTAATTAATTTAGGGCAACTTTAATTTCTTTCATAATTTAAAAATAATTAGACTTAGGATTATATTTGTACATAATTTAATTAATCTTTCTCAAAAAATACACAAAAAATATTTTTCTCATAAAATACTTTTTTAATTTAATTACTGAATTAGGTTAATTAACTTCTTTCATAATTAAAAACAATTAGAAATTAGGTTTAATTAATTTGTGATTTAATTGTTTTTTGAAATAAAAATCCACAAAAATTTCTTTCTCTCAATTAGGGTTTTAAGTTATTAATTACCGTCCTCGTATTTAATTTGTCGCGCGCTTGTTAATTATTTTTTCCATTATTTTGTAACTGTTCAGGGTTTGTAATAGTTAAATTAGGGATTTATTTCTTATTTTAAATCCCCGATTTTTGGTTATGTAATTAATCTCCCTCCCCGAAGCCTTGTAATAGCTAGGTTTTACTTCCTCTCACTTTTAATTTCCGCAATCTTTAACTGTTAGATGTATGGCTAATAGGATTGTATGGCAAGAATGTCTGGAAAATTAAAACGGTAGATCACCTAATGGCAAAGATTAAATAATTTAAACAAATCATATGCACATATTCACTCCTAGGGTTTACCTCACTTCGGTTGCCTTCGGTAAACAATCATTAAGCATATAATATTTTAGTGGTTACCCTCCAGTCTAAAGAGATCAAATTGTCCCATTCAAATGTTGCCTCGGAAAGATCTTAAGGCTCTAGGGTTACTACTAAAGTTTTCTAACTATTGCTTTAGTGATTGTACTTGTCCCTTTCGAATGTCCCTTACAAACTCCAACGACGGTGCTACATACTCCTTAATAGTGGGATAGTGTTGTCTAAAGGAAATAGAACAGAAACGATCTTCTTTCGAGTAGGTAGATGCTAGTAGGTACTTGCTGTAGCGGTGAAAATCGGAGATCAAGCTATTAATTAACTTGACTCACAAAAGCAAGAGTCGCCACCGCGCTTTATTATTTCCAATGGAAAAGGGAAAAGAGCGAAATAAAACCCTAAAATATGCAATGTAAGATAGTACTTAAAAGTAACAAAAATACGATGCGTTTTTAAAAGAGATCGAGAGTTCGGGGGTTGGTTATACAATGGGAAGGTATTAGCACCCAATGCATCTGCGGTACTCCGCAGGAACCTTTTGAAATATCTGTTTTTGGTTTAAAATTGTTTGTTTGATCAAAATGATTCGTTTGGCTAAAAGATGGGTATGGACGAGATTTTTGAAGATACGACGACCTAGTCTCGAAATTTTGACTTAAAAAGGTGTGAGTTTGAAAATGGAGTCTTTTGGGAAAATTATCTTGAGTTTAGTAAAATATTAAACAAACAAAAAAATGAAAAAAAAGGGTATTCGCACGATTGGATGAGATGTATTTGATGACGTGAAGTCAACAAGATTTAAATCTTTTCCTTGGAGTAAGCAAAATAAAATGAACATCAAAATATAAACATTCCGAAGTTCACAAGAAAATAAATCTGACAAAAACAAATTAATGATCAAGAGGCACCGAGAAATTGAAATGACAAAGATATTTAAATAAAATAAAAGAGAATGTAACTAATTATCTAAAGAAGTTATTTAAACTATATTAAAAATTTAAGATTACTTACTAAAAAATTCTAAACTAACTACAAATTCTAAGGTTGCAAAAATAGTTCTAAAATTACTAAATTAAATCTAAGCTAAATTAAACATTTTAAAATTAGTAAATTAAATCTAAACTAAATAAAAATTCCAAGGTTGCTAATCTAAAACAAACAAAAATTCCAAAGTTACTAAATTAAATCTAAATCAAATAAAATTCTAAAAGAATATTAAACTAATTCTAAACAACAAAAATTCTAAACTTATTAAACTAATTCTAAATCGAATAAAGTTCTAAAGCCCCTAAACTAAAACTAACAACTAAAATTCTAAAGTTAACTTAAATAAAATCAAATAAAATTCTAAAGTTTACTAAATTAAAACTAAAACAAAATAAAATTCTAAAGTTTACTAAGTCAAAACTAAATGAAATAAAAATCCTAAAGTTACTAAAATAATACTACAACACATAAAATTCTAAAGTTATTAATTATGATTCTTAAATATTTTAAAGTTATAAAATACATCTAAACTAATTAAAAAAAATTCTAAATTAATACTAAACTGAATCTAAATATAAGATTTACTAATATTTTTTTATATTTTTGTTAATGATAAAATTAACCTAAAAGACTTAAGTTAAAAAAAAAAATCTAATTACATCTAAATGAATTAAAGGATAAAAACTTAAAAGAAGTGTAGGTTAGAAAATATGGGTGCTAAATTAATAAAAGTCTCTACTATGGTCCGAGTCCAATTAACACTCCTAAAACCTTAATCTAAATATGAATAATAAAATACTAATAAATAAAACAAAAACACATAAACGGGTGTCGCCCTGTTTGTTTACTATGCAAAAGAAAAAAAATTGTTAACAAATGTTGATATCCTTTTGAATTTCCAATGCCATTCAAACCCAATCATAGAGCAACACATGGCAAAAAAATTTAAGAAAATGAAAAAAGAAAAAAAAGGGTTAATGAATATTAGTAGAACATAAAGGAAAAAAACAAAATCTAGACAGAAGAAGTTACTGGTGCAAAATGAGATGCCGGCAGTGAGATGGTTGAGCGGCGGTTGATGATGCGGACTGGAGACGTGGTGGCACAGCGGAAGGGCTTGCGAGACCGCTGCAGTTCCGTTGGTGGGCTTGGGGGTGGCGGTTGCCGTTGAGTTGTTGCAGCGGGTCTTCCTCCGGCGGTGATCTGGGTCTGTTTCATTGAGATGTTCGGTCGGTAGTAGCAACTTGCCTTGTGCTTCCTCTTCTTAAATAATCTGTAAACAAGACTTAAAAAGAACAACAAAAATGGTGAAAGAGAAAAACCACACAAGCCACATAATTAACGGTAGCGACGAAGTTTTGCTTCTTATTTCTTTTTCTTTCCTCTGTACATTTTCTTGTTGTGTTTAATTCACCATCTTGTTGATTTAAAATAATTATAATGTTTGTGTTGTGATGAAGATGGGTGCCAATGGGTATACAAAGGGAGAGAAACAATGAGTATTAAGGGTGGAGGTAGAAGTTACTGTAAGTAGAAAAGGGGAGAAGTTTATTGATTGTAAAGGGAGAGAGGGAGTAATTTGCTAGATAGTGAGAAGAAAGTGTGTTGGTCCCAAAGAAAAAAAAGAGACTATTAAATAGCAAGATGAAGAGGAAATGATTTCTGATTATCCCATCTCGTTCACTCTTTTTCTTTTCTAATTTATCAATCCTGCACCACCTCTTGCAACCAATTAGAAAAAAGAATAGTTTAACAAAAAAGTTAATGATTAAAAATCCCTCTAAAAATAAAAATGACTTAAAAACCTGAAAGTGTACAAATTAATGCAATTTAAAATATATTTTTTTGAATTTTTCTGAATAAAAAATAGAGACCCGAAAATGACTAAAAACGATAAAAATGGACGAAAATTTATCCGAAAAAATAAAATGAACACATTAAAATAATCTACATGTCACAAAGATTAAAGAAAAAATATTCAAGAAGTCAAAAATCAAAAATAAAATAATAATAAAAATATCAGACTAAACAGACGTTTAAGGTTAAAAACGAGACTTCGAACTGTACCGAAAAACATAAAGCGAGCATACCGTCATAATCTACGCGAAGCGCAGATTCATAAAATGATCGGTAAAAGGTGAAAACTTGAAATATTTTCTCGCTACTTTCCCGCATAGTGTCGAATCACTTTTAACAATCTGTCTATAAAACCGAAATATTTTATTATCGACATATAAACAATTTGGAGCAGTGCAAGAAGATAAAAATGAATGAAATGAAATGTCAGGTATTTTACAACTGAAAGACGATGCAAACTTTGATTTAAACTGACTTTTTCTGGTCAACTTAAATACGACTAATGATGCAAAATGTGATGAATGAAGATATTTACTAATGATTGTGACTAAATAACAAAACATGATATGAAAGTGCGACTAAAACATATTAGGGGCGAGATTAAGGGTGCAACGGTTGTGCCTTGATGAATCAGTCTTCGAGAATCCACAATCAACCGTACTTCTGACTTGGGAGACTCAAAACCTTAATTGAGGCGCGACACCTGATGCTCTTGATTCAGACCTGTCTCTGCACATGAAACAAAAGAAAACATGAACATACACCTTTGTATGCGATTAGAAATTAGTGATACATAGGCTCAAAATGTTCAAAACACTTGACAATCTTTGCATAGTCAATGCTTGAAAGTGAGAGGTTAAAACCGACTGTATTTTGTGACCTTAACTTATCTTTAAAATGCAAAAATAAAAATAGGATCTTAGGTCAAAAATTGGGGTACAACAACTGCCTCTATTTAAGTTTCTTCTATCTAGAGATATGAAGATTGGGATCTTCATTTCGACGAGATTGAAGGGACTTAAATATAGAATACACAATTTTTGGCCTTAAGATACCGCGATTATGTTCATGATATGATATGAATGTAATGCTCTGAATTTTATGGGGAATGACGCCATACGAGACAGACTATGCTGGAGAAACCAAGCACATTATACAGTAATCCCACAGAGGAAGAGGTCGTAACTCCACCGGGGAAACAAAGTCATTGACTTCAAATGAGAGACTCTTGAATGATTTACATCAGTATTGAGACTGGAAAAGGTAATGATTTACATCAGTACTGTAACTGGAAAAGCATATGATGGACATCAGTACTGTGACTGGAAAACAAAATGATTGACATCAGCACTGTGGCTGGAAAACAAAATGATTGACATCAGCATTGTGGCTGGAAAACAAAATGGTTGACATCAGCACTGTGGCTGGAGATAAACATCTCTGATTTATGAATTTTACCAAGAACGGTAACACATTCCTTCTTTAACCAAGATATAGCTTGAAAAGGATAAAATACAAGCTTCCCCATGGAACTTTTCCAAAGAGATGTCGTTTGCTGAGTAAACATTATTGTTGGGGATACACAAGCTGCTCAAATAAAGAGGCCGCCACTTGCTATCTTTCAAAGGTGTTAATAACGTACGAGTTGCTCATGTAGAGACCACCGCTTTTGTTTTGAAAGGTGACAGTAACATACAAGTTGTCCATGAAGAGACCGCCGTTTCTATTTTTCAAAGGTATCAATAACACACAAGTTGCTCATGAAGAGACTGTCGCTTGCTGTTTTTCAAAGGTATTAATAACATACAAGTTGCTCGTGAAGAGACCGCCACTTGCTGTCTTCAAAGAACATTAAAGCACACAAGCTGCTCATGAAGAGTCCGCCACTTGTTGCCAATAACCCACAAGCTGCTCATAAAGAAGCTGCCACTTGCCGTTTTCAAGGGAACAATAACACACAAGTTGCTCATGAAGAGACTGCCGCTTGCTGTCTTCCAAAAATACTAACGTACAAGCTGCTCATGAAGAAGCTGCCACTTGCCGTTTTTCGTACAAGCTTCTCATGAAGAGACCGCCACTTGCCGTTTTCAAGGGAACAATAACACACAAGTTGCTCAAATAGATAAGCTGCCACTTGCTGTCTTCTAAAAAATACTAACGTACAAGCTGCTCATGAAGAAGCTGCCACTTGCCGTTTTTCGAGGTGTCAATAATATACAAGTTGCCTCGTGAAGAGACTTCCGCTTGCTGTTTGTCAAGAGTATCCATAACACATAAGTTGCCTCGTGAAGAGACCGCCGCTTGTTGTTTCCCAAAAAGATACCCATAAAATATCGTGAAGATATTGCTGGAGGTGAGAACCAATAATTTCATCGAGGATGGACAAACTGCTCATGAAGAGACCGCCATTTGTCGTAGAGAAATCAGAAATAATCAAACTGCTCAAATAAAGAGTCAGTCGCTTGTTGTCATGTCAATATTCCAGAAGAAGGTTGTGATAACACTGTTGGGGAATAAAGTTCATCTTCAATGGGGAACCATGAATAAATCCTTCTTGAGGAGACCAAGTATTTACGTTGCAAAATAAATGCACTCTCCATCTAGGTTTCACAGCCTAGAGAGATCCACAGGGTATCGTTCACAAGAGACAAAGCTCAATCCAGGAATAAACTGGAGAGAAAATAGTCAAACAAGACTCCACCCAATGAGGAAATAACTCAAATGGGGATTTATCCTATCCAGAGATGGAAAATGAAAGCTAAAGCAAGATTTTTCCATGAGAGTTAACTCAGTGGGGAATTAGAAAGAAGACGCACTTTCTGCTTAAGTTGGCACTCTACTTGGAAAGATCAAATACATTATTTGAATAGACAAAACCAAGGTATACGAACTCAATGACATCAACAAATACAACTGTGCGTGCATGATGCCAGTGTGAATGAATGAATGAATGTCATGTATATGTTGACAAAACAGACGGGGGAGATAGACAGAAAATGATAAGACATCACAGTACAACTCGACACTCGGCCAATCTCAACAGGATGGGAACATTACTGGAGATAAAACACAGGCCATCATTGGAGCAAGGTCCTTTTACAAGGCTTAAATATCTCTGGAGAGGAAGATATTTTCAGGTAGAAAATCCAAAGTCTAGTCTTCTATTGCAAACAATCCATTGAAAGGATAACAACACAAACAAAGTTTCAGCTGGAAAGAAGTCTTGCTTAGCTGGAGATACTGGGAACACCACCCTCTGATAATGTGTGCAATACATATCACATATCTTGACAAATCTAGATTGCCCCTGGGACCAATTTTGGATGCCGCAAGTTTACTGCTGATGGGCTTCATGTTGCACGACAATTCTTGTGAATAGCTTCACTTCTAACATGCCCCAAGCTATCTGGTTGATGAGGAGAAATCGTCTCAAGAGGATTTTACAAAAGACCTGGCATTCGCCATGCTCTGGTGTCTTCAAACTCTTAGAGAGATTCAATAAATCTCGACGTGATTGCCCCGAATTGACTGTAGTTGGCACAACAAAGTCTTCAACTTTTGCCCCAATAAAGGGTAAACAAGTTGGGAAAGCATTAACTGGGAGAAGCAACATGTTCGTGCTTACGGTCTTCAGGTGACATGCCCCTGCATATGATTTTTTCTTGAAATGATCTGCCAATTACTCAACAGAGCTTCAGGCCTTAAGAATAGACTCATCACTGGTGCTTATATGTGAGTTTCCTTGATATCAAACAAATGTTTTGCAGTTAGAAAATTTTATTATGAGAATGAAAATTCTAATGCAACAGTTATGTAAGTCTTGAAGATTTTGAAAAGATATCGCACAAATTTTGCGAGTTAAAGCACCATTTATTTTTGTATAGGAAAAACATATGATACCAACATAACTATTTAGAACATTCATGGGAGTCAGGAACACTATCTCATTGAAGTATGCTTTCAAAATAACCTTGCTTCAATTAGGACTTTTGAAGGTTGTAACGTGGTCTGGTTCATGGTTTTTAGAAAAAAGATTTTAAGGCTCAAAATATTTGGTGCCCACCCATTCTTCATGAGGTTCTCCAACCCTATGTTCAGTTAATTCAACATGAGTGTTCATCCCTCAAAAGGATTTTGTGACGGTCAAGGAAACGGCGAGGCTTTCGGAGTAGAAACCAACCTCATGTCTTCGTGTTTGTAGTCACCAATTTGTTCTTTGCTGAGGTTCTTTGCAGTCCTTTTCTTTGCAATTTTTATTTTCCCTAACTTTTGCCTGAACTAATTATTTTGGATTGATAGTCCAGCGGGATGCCTTAATTTTGCCTAAGTCACATGTTTTCATGTTTTTTGACTTAGCAGGCTTTTTCTTTTTCTCGATTTTTGACTTTTTGAACAAAATGTGTGACATTAGCTTGTATTTGCTTGTTGAGAGGATTGTGATTGCCTCGTTTCTTGATGAATGAGGGATAACATTATGGTTCCACATCCTCTAGATTCATTATACATGAAGGATAGCCCTCGTAGTTTCTCTTCAAAAAACATCTTCCTTATGAATTTTGAACACTCAGTCAGATTAACTAAAAACTACCCTGCCCCAGGTTAAAATTCAAGGTTTTTTCGTATAGAAAAGAAACTTCTGCTTCAAAGGCTCAAAAGGGGTTAGCAAGGGATTATCTTCCTTATATCTCCAGTGTTTAGGGATTTGAAACAATGCCTGTACATCATCAGCAAGATTTTATCCAAAAGCATGCAACCAGAGATTTTGTGTTCTTTAGATCATCATCCTCCCTTCAATTTCTGCCTAGGCAAGAGAATGGGCAACAAGTCGGTATCATAATGCCAAAAGAAATTTAAAATTTGAAAACAAACATGAGTGAAACGAATGAATTTCTTCAAGACAAACATACTCATTGTATTAAGATAATCATACAGATGCAAACAAGTTCTTACATGCAAACAATGTTTTGATAAACAAGAAAAATTACAAAAAGCATAAATAAGTGAATAATCTGGGAAGGCTTTCCATCTGGACTTGAATCACCGAAAACATCTTTCAAAACTCAAAGTGACCATCAATCGTTTTTACTCTTCGGCACGTGCTTGATTTGAACTTCAAAACCAACGTCCTTGAATGACAAGATACCACTTCTGACCAACTTCTGAACCTCAATATTCAAAGCAAAGCAACCCTCCAAGTCATGCCCAGGAGCACCTTGATGAAAAGTACAAGCCAAATCAGCTTTGTAGTACCAATGTATCTTCTCAGGAACCTTCGGTGGAGGTCGGGTCTGAACCAAATTCCTCTGCATCAGGATAGGGAACAACTCTGTATAGGTGATTGGAATTGGATCAAATTGAGTTTTCCTCTGATTAGGAACTTCCTGATTCTGTTGATGAATAGGAGAAACATGATGATTCTGACAATGATTATTTCTTCCTCTGGTTCTCTTCTTGGAAAAGTTATTATCAAACTTCTTCACACCATTAGCTGAGCTACCATCTTCATATGAACATCCCTTCCCAACATCTTCTTCTAGACGCACTCCCACATTCACCTTGTCAGGAAAGTCATTAGGTGCATTAACCATCACCTTCTCATGAGAGAATGATTTTAGAGTTTCAGTGAAGACTTTTATCATCGCTTCCTCCCTCCTAGAAGGATTGACTTGGGCGGTAACCAGAATTTCAACCAAACCAGATAAGTTCTCCATACTAGATTTCAAAATAGTCATCTCTCTACGGAGTTCAGAAACCTCTTGCTTGATATTCTCCATTGTTCTCTTAGCGCGAGTGTTGTACTGGTGAGACCAAAGGAAAAGTAAGACTCGGAAAAAGACCTTTGAAAGTGAAACAAAAAATGTAGAATGAAGTATGATATGCAAAAGAGAGTTTTTATTTGATTTTCAAGGAACTCAAGATATTAAGTTGTAAACATCAAAGTATGAAGATAAAAGATGAATTTTAAATTGGCTCCAAACATTGATCAAGTTATCATCAAGATCAATCATCCATTTTGGTGGATTAGGGTTTTCGCCCTATCAACACCCAAGATCCATTGAGCTCGACGAAACTTGTGATGTTTACAAAGAAAGACCTCCAAATTCCTTCAAAGTCAAGTGAAAAGGGTTTTATGGATGCATGAATGCATGGCTATGCAACAACCACAAGCAAGGTCACAAATAAAGTCGAAAGGTTCAACGTCACGAGCATGGAGTCAAGGTAAGGAACACCCCCAAAGTATGTACTAACGGTTTAATCACACCTGTAGAATAAGGTTCTAAGAGTTCCCGGAGTCTACATTCCTCCTTCGGATATTACCAACGTCTTGATTACTCAATAATCAGCAATATTCTCAAGAGAAACTTATCCGAGCGTAGCATCGCGTAACAATTACTTCCAGATTACTCTATTATAATCTCCGCGCTACACCTAAAAGGCCAAGATGGGTTAGGGTTCTACGGTTCCCAGCTTCTCTGGCTCCCAGGTCGAAAATAATAATGTCTTCCCGATTACCTGGTAAACAAATGTTACGTTCAAAAGGGCCTTCCACTGAGTGGGGGATCTCATGCCTCCTTATTCGGGATTACTCCCTCAAAGTTAACATGACTATACCGCCCGTCCTATTCCTAAGTGTAACTTAGTCCGGGTATAGGACTTGTCCTTTGTAAATATTATCAACACCCAAATAATCATAATATATACATATAATCAAACAATCAAATAATGATAAAACAGATAAAAACAAATTAGGCTTAACCCACTTAGGGATGGACCAGCAAGAGGTCAATCTATTCCCCAGCAGAGTCGCCAATTCTGTAGCGGTGTGTTGTACCCCAAAACTTGCCCTCCCATATTCTTCAAAGATTTGCCAAGTCAAGCTTCAAAATTCCCCAAGGGTTGCACAGTGTAAGAGCCTCATGAACAGTCAAAATTAGGGTTTTTGGTCCTGATCAAGAAAATAAAGTTTCCAAAGGTCCAATCAAGTCCCACATGCCTACAAATATGGTCAAGCATCCTCATACCAAGTTTCAAGACTTTCAGCACAAAATTGCACACTCAAAACCCTAATTGCACTACAGTCAACTGTAGGGGCAAAATGGTCATTTGACAGTCAAAAGTCCAAACTTTTGGTCAACATCTCATTTTGAAGCCACAAACATCATTTGATCAATGCTTGATCATGATTCTCAAAGCTTGGCTCAAAAATCATCAAGATGCAAAAGTTTCCTTATTTGGATAGTTGAAAAAGTCAACTGTAAATTGACCAGAGCATAACTTTCACATGGATTATCAGAAAAATTCCATCCAAAGCTCATTTTGAAGAGAAAGACATTTCCAACAACTCCTCTTCACACTTCAAGTCCAAGAAATGCTCTCACAAAAAGTTATCAATTTCAACATTATAGGTCATTTTCAAAAGTCAACAAAAAGGGACTTTAAGTCAAAGGCCATAACTTGATATTGGTAAATAAAAATGACATGGGACCAACGGCATTGGTTAGAGGACTCAAAGACCTTTCCAAAATGTCCAAGAACATGAGCAAAGCTTAAAAATTGAGCAAGTTATGCCTTGTGGAAGTTGGGAAATGTTTGGATATTTTGAAAAGTCAACATTGCTTCAAATGACCTAAAATTGCTAATGGGCCTCTTTTTCTTCCACAATTCATCATCCAAGGCATGTGCACGACCATTTGGCCCAAAGGTAAGTTTTTATCATTTTTTATTTATTTATTTGGATTTTTATTATTAATAATTCATTTAAATTAAAATAAATACATGAAAAATACTAAACCTAGGTTTTAAATCTTTTTATGCATATTATATACTCAATATTTCGTGCATAGCTAGATTTGGAAAGAATTGAAGAGAATTGGCCATGATTTGTACCAAAATAGCATGAAAAAATATTGAAAAAGATCTTGAAAAATCAAATCTTACAAACCATGAATGCAAAGGTTTTGGATCAATTTCTTTAACCCTAATCATTCACAGGTACATATATATGCTAAACCTAATCCTAAAAACCAAAAAGCTGCACAGAAAACACCATTTGAAAACTTGAAATTTATCAAGAAAACTCAATTCTGAAAACCTAGTTCTAGGACGATTCAGGGCCAAATAGTTGTTCCATTAGCTTCCTTAAGGATCATAGAACGTGTTCCAATCATTCCCTAAGTCCCATACTCAAGAAAACACGAAATCACCATTGAAGTTGGTAAGGAAAATTCCAAAATCGTTTTCCATCATTCATGCATTTTTAACATATTTAGTTGTTGTCTTTGTGTTTAGAATGATGTTTGCAAGCTAACTGCATAATTTGATTGGAGTTTCATGCCAAAACGAAGAATCCACCATGTGAGCATATTAGGGTTCCATGGAAATTGATTTAGGGGTTTTTTAACCTGGAACAATTAGGCCATGAGAGATACGTCGTTGGAATCGTGAGAGAGAGACGATTCTAATGGCCCTAGTCCGAACAATTTATCTATGCCCATGTGCTATTCGCTATTTTCTCTAATGATGCCTGTTAGAACGGTTCAAAACCGTTGCCTATGTTTGTTATATTTTCAGGAAAAATAAGCCAACGAGGAAGACGCTTAGGTGGCCATCCACGATTGGAGCGTTTAAATTTTCGCGCGTAAAGGGCACTAGCGCTTGGATTTATTTTATAATATTTGTTTGATATCTAACATACAGAAAACGCATTTGGATCAACTGGCAAGCACGCTCATTGGTAAACCATAGGACCTGGGTTCGAGCCCCAGGTCCCCACCCCCTTTCATATTTTTCTTCCTTTAATATTCATGTGTAATTTCAGTGTAAAGACGCACCATACGCCTTTAAAATCAAGCCGTTCACTTGGCCAATGAGATCAATCAGAAGGCCACGATCTGGAGAGCACGGTACACGTGGGTCAATGCTTGGGTACGCGAGTGAAAAAGTCAGCTGGGCTATGAATAATTGGGCTCAAATTGCTGGGCTTCACCTCACAATTGGGGACAACACCCCCCTGAGGTTTGCAATATTTTTCTATTTTTCATTCTTTCTTTTTACTTCCAATTATATTTTTTAATTAATTCTGTTAGTTTAATTATTTTTCATAAAAACACAAAAACACATAAAAAATCAGAAAAGATAAAAAAAATAATAAATATTTTTATTTTAGTATTTTAGTAAATAAATAACTTTAATTGATTAGTTTTAATTTAGGAGAAAACCTTAATATTTTCTTAATTAATTTAAAAGTGGTAGAACTAGGGTTTATGATAATTTTTATTCCTGTTTCTTTTCTTTCATAATAATCAAATATTTAATATTATTTTATTTTTATAAATTAAAATTGCATGTAAAATAATTAGGTTTAATTTTAGGTTAAAGTTTAATGTTTTCTTAACAAATAAAAATTGTAGAATTAGGTTTAATTGCATTTAATTCTTTTTCCCATTAAAATCAAAAAATACCAAAAAATACCAAAAACAATTTCTTTTCTTTTCTTAATTAATTAATTTCATCATTTAATTTAATTTTGCAAAAAGGGTCCAACGCCCTCGTTTTAATTCTTATCCAATTCGCATATTTATTTCGTTTTTCTTTTAATATTTATGTATCTCTCCCAAAGCCGTGTAATTAATTTCTCGCACTTTTATTTTCTTTACTTTCTTTATTTTTTTCTGTCAAATCGGGTTCAAGAAATTTTGGCGATGTGGACCCGCGCCTTTTGTAATAGCTTAGAACTTTACTTTTCTCGCACTTTTAAATGTTAATCAAGGCATGCAAGAATGAATGACAATAACTAAAAACAAACGCTAGATCACCTATGACATGAACAAGATAAATGCAAATGAACATGACACACAAATCACACACCACCCCTAGGGTACGCCTCACTGTTGCCTTGCCTCGAAAGGTGATCGTCGAGTAGAGGATGTCTTAGTAAGTCCTCATGATCCGGGAACCTGGCATGAGGGTAGCTTCTAAGGTGTCTTCCCATTGCTCTGGTGATCACCATGCCCCGAACCTCGAATTGACCCGAACACCTCCAACGGTGGTGCTACCTACCTCTCAATGGTGGGATGGCACTACTTTAAGGACATCTACACAGACGAATTCCTTAGGGTAGGTAGGTTCTCGTAGATACTTGCTCTAAGTTTCAAAACAAATTCAAAAGTACTTTTCACACCAACACATTTTCAAAAAGCTTTCGAAAGCAAATTTTTCAAACACTCTTGAGGATCGATACAAGAGTCGAACTGGAATTTTCAAAGAAACTTTTTTAAACCCACAGTTGAAAAGCAAACAAACCATTTTTGAAAACACAAATGAGCAAGTATCTAAGAGCCCATGGATAACCATGGATAGAAAGGGTGCTAACACCTTCCCTTTCTATAACCTACCTCCCGAACCGAGAGCAATCTCTTTAAGGAATTTTTATGTGCTTTTGTCCTTTCCATTTGGAGAAAATAAAAGACGGTGGCGACTCTTGCTTCCGCGACATTTCGCGAACCAGCGTTAAACAGTCAGTTCCAGATCCACCGATCACAGAACTGGCGACTCTGCTGGGGAAACAAACTTAAAGTGAGGTGTACCTTAGGGATAGTTCATAACTGTGTTTTCAATTGCTTTCTTTGCTTGCTTTAAATTGTGGGACTGTCTTGGGAGCTCTATAGATCCTAACCCGGATCTGGGGGATACCTTCTTAGAAAGTAGCAACAAGGCTGTGAGGGAACTGTGCGGGGTATACCGACATGGTTGAAACAGTCTGCTACGTTGATGTGGCACTTTGGTGTGTACCGGTAACCCTTGAGTTCAGTCAAGGAGAGTACGGGGCCTCCGCGTGGTGTCATGAAGCATCAACAGACCTTAGGAACCTTAATTGAACTATCTTGGCCTCTTTAGGGTAGTGAGATAACTTACTTTGGTGCAGTCCGAGGTTGGTTGATACTCGATACTACACTCAATTGAGGGTTGCTTTCCTGGAATATTTCGGTCGCCAGTTCAGTGGCTAAATCGAAACGATGAACAATGAAAGCAATCCCGTGATGTTGGGACCCTTAGAACCCGGTTACTTCTAATAGGACAGGTTGAACCCACCAACTTCAAGAGGGTACTACCCAGACCCCATGCTGGCCTTAAACCCTAAGGGCTTGTCTTGTGTGCCTTGTGTGCCTTACATGTTTGTCTTTGTAAATATATGTGGTGTGTTTAATCATAGCATCATGACATCATCCAGCATCATATGTATTGACTAACCATTTCAGGGGTTCGAGTTTTCATCTTTGTTCTTGTTTTGTAGGACATGGAAACCGTTCGTAGAAAGACAATTCAAATCAGTCTTGTAAGGATCCCTCCTCAGCTTAAGGAACTTATATCCAGGATTCCCGAGAACTCTTCATTCAGTGAAAGACATGGAAGTCTCGTCAGCTTGGTCAATACCAACATTGAGGAAGATATGATAAAAGTCCTGTTCCAGTTCTTTGACCCTCTGCATCACTGTTTCACCTTCTTGGACTATCAGTTGGTACCTACATTGGAGGAGTTCTCCCGGCTCCTGAAGATCCCTATCCTTGATCAACTACCCTACAACGGTACGGAAAAGGAACCCAAGCTTGAAGAGATTGCTAAAGCCTTGCACCTACAGTCATCTGACCTCAAGGGGCATTGGGAAGTTAGAAGTGGTATCAAAGGGTTCTTAGCCAGGTTTCTGTTTGAAAAGGCCCATGAATGTTGGAACTCCCTTGACCTACAAGCTTTTGAAGAAGTTGTGGCCCTCCTTGTCTATGGTTTGGTGTTGTTCCCTAACCCAGATCAGCTTATAGATATCAGTGTTGTCCAGATCTTTATGTCCAGGAATCCTATACCTATGTTGCTGGGGGACATCCTTCACTCATGTTACACTCGAACCATGAGAAAAAGAGGTGTCCTTATGTGTTGCACTCCCCTCCTGGGAAGGTGGTTTATTTCGCACCTTCCACAACCAGTCTTGAAGAATGAGCGGGGTTTGAGATGGTCACAACGGTTGATGACTTTTACACATGCAGATATACATTGGTGCCCTAGGTCCAGAGAAGATGTCACTATCATTGATCGTTGCGGGGAGTACCCTAATGTTCCTTTACTTGGAATCAGAGGAGGTATTACTTACAGCCCATGCCTGGCTTGGAGACAGTTTGGTTATGCTCGGAGGGATGGTCCTCATGACATGTTAATTCCTGACATAGTTTTTAACTTCGACAACGATACTCAAGGACTTCGCCAGAGATTTATCAGAGCCTGGAGGATGCCAAGTAGGATAGACAGCAAGACACTGGGGCACAGGAACTCCATCCCGTTGGAACCTTATCTCAAGTGGGTGTGCGCCCGCTCCCAGAAGTTAGTGATGCCTTATCCTTATATGCTCCCTGTGATTAAAGAGCCGGTCTTGGAAGGAGAAGTGTCCTACGCCATTCAGCACCCTGATATGCCAACATCCTGGGAAGAGATGCAGAAGAGCTGGATCCAGCTTAAGGAAGAACGGAATTCTCTTGAGACCAGTCTACATGCTAGTGAAAAGAAGGTCTTGGAG
This sequence comes from Vicia faba, assembly GCA_948472305.1. Classification (NCBI taxonomy): domain Eukaryota; kingdom Viridiplantae; phylum Streptophyta; class Magnoliopsida; order Fabales; family Fabaceae; genus Vicia; species Vicia faba. Next base: position 1,286,072,193 of record OX451740.1, on the reverse strand, counting down.
CTCACCCGCCTGTTGCATGAGGAGAGGAATCTCAACACTTACATAGCTCCAAAGAGGATGCACAGTGTATTTTGGGATTGATTTACTTTTGTAATTTATGCCCATGAGGCTTTGATGTACTGAACAGTTGTTTCCTTAATGATAACGTGTGTTCCTTTTTGTCTACAACAAATTTGAACTTTCGAACCCTTGAATGCATTGCATAAACACATATCATTCATCATGTGCATAGCAGGTTTTCCCCTTTTCAGGTTGCTTACAGTTCTTCGCTGTTTATTTCAGCATCATGAATCTTGACTCATCATCAACTGAGACATCCATCAAAGCTCTTCAGGCACAGAATGCGCAATTTCAGGAATTAATCAAGGGTTTGGCTCAAGGCCAAGAAGAGCTGAAGGCTCTGCTCCTGAAGAAGGAGAAGAAGAAGAAGAGAAGAACTGTTCTGTTTAGCTCGGGCCGAAGGTTTGGCAATACTCTGCAGAATGAAGAGGCTGGTTCTTCCATTGGCAAAAGTACTCCTCAAGCAGAAAAAGGTCCTAGTCCGGTGGTCTCCGACAACGAGACTGATTTTGATGAGGAGCAGTATCCTCCTGCAGAAGACAGATACAAGCAACTGGAGGATAGGTTCAATGCTATGGAGATCCAACAGGTACCTGGGCTGGATTTTGGAGATTTGGGTTTGTCTACCGGTGTGATTATTCCTCATAAGTTCAAAGCACCATCCTTCACTAAGTACGACGGGGCGTCTTGTCCCAAGCTACATCTCAGGTCCTATGTTCGGAAAATCCAACCGTACTCAGCGGATAAGAATTTGTGGATCCACTTCTTCCAGGAGAGTCTTTCAGGGACTCATCTCGAATGGTTCTATCAGCTGGATGGGACCAAGGTTCGTAACTGGGAGGAGTTGGCTACTGCTTTCTATAAGCAGTATCAATATAATGCCGACCTTGCCCCTACACGTACCCAACTCCAGGGTATGTCGTTAGGTTCAAGTGAAGGTTTTAAAGAGTACGCTCAGAAGTGGAGAGACCTGGCTGGCAGGGTGCAGCCACCGTTGACTGATCGGGAATTGGTAGACATGTTCTTGGGGACCCTATCTGGGCCATTTTTCAACCATCTTATCGGGAATTCGTCTGCAGGGTTCACTGATCTGATTCTGACTGGAGAGAGAATCAAGGCGGGGTTGAAGTCTGGAAAAATTCCGAAGGGTACATCGTCTAGTTCTGAGAAGAAACCCTTCAAGAAGGAGGCTAGTGTTGTATATGGTTCCAAGAGACCAGAGAGATCTGAGCGCCGCCAATCTGTCAGTGCGGTAATGATTGCTAAGCCTGCTGCTGCTCCTCGGCCAACCAATCCTCAAAGGGCTGAAAGACCCCGGAGAGAGTTTACCCGTTTGAGCATGACCTTATCGCAGATCTTGCCACAGTTGCTATCTACCAATCTAGTGACCGTCAGAGAGGCTCCGAAGTTTGCAAATACTGCCTCCCCCAAGTACAACCCAAACGCTCGTTGTGTTTACCATTCTGATAGCCCGGGGCATTCCACTGATGACTGTTGGGCATTAAGGAACAAGCTGCAGGACCTTATTGACGCCAAGGAGGTACAGTTTGAGGCATCTGAGAAGCCTAATGTAGTGACAGCTCCCCTGCCTGCTCATGGAGTGAATGCTATTGGGGACGAAGAGGAAGTGGATGAAGCTGAGTTTGATAGCTGGATTTACCTGGCAACCGACAGTGGACCTAGCAATTGGAGTGCGAAGGACAACCTACCTGTTTCTCTTGTTACTGAGTAATGAATTCCTATGTTTTTGTTATTTTGTAATAAACAATAAATAAACTCTATGGCCCGGTGTCTTACCCGAGGCACCGTGGTTTCATTTGTGAGGGCATATAAATTGTCATTTCATATATCATAAATGAAAATCTTGGACGTTTTCTCGCATTTCAAATCTTATGCTCCTTTCCTGTCTTTCTTTCCTTTACATATATTTCAAAACAACTGTATTTACACACACACTCACTCATACAGGTTTCAATCCACCCTGGATCTCACTGATAACGACTTTGCTACTGCCAGTTATGACTTCGAAAATCCGATCAACTTAGCCGAAGACGAAGGTGAAGATGATTGCGAAGTTCCTGGCGAGCTTGCAAGACTGTTACTTCAGGAAGAGAGGGCAATTCAACCCCATGAAGAGCCAGTGGAAACAATAAACTTGGGTACTGAGGCAGACAGGAAAGAGGTAAAGATTGGTGCCAACCTAGAGCTCAGCGTGAAGCAACGGTTGACACAGATGCTACATGATTATATGGAGATCTTTGCCTGGTCCTACGAAGACATGCCCGGGTTGGATACCGATATTGTGGTACATCACTTGCCTACTAAGGAAGACTGCCCTCCGGTTAAGCAAAAGGTCCGCCGTATGCGTCCAGAGATGTCTGAGAAGATCAAAGCCGAGGTTATGAAGCAATTTGATGCCGGGTTCCTTGCAGTGACTTCTTACCCTCAGTGGGTTGCTAATGTGGTGCCGGTATCTAAGAAGGACGGTAAGGTCAGAATGTGTGTCGACTACAGGGATCTGAACAGGGCCAGCCCCAAGGATGACTTCCCCCTACCTCACATTGATGTCCTTGTTGATAATACAGCTCAGCACAAGGTATTCTCTTTCATGGATGGCTTTTCAGGTTACAATCAGATCAAGATGGCACCTGAAGACATGGAAAAGACTACATTTGTTACTCAGTGGGGCACCTTCTGCTACAAGGTCATGCCTTTTGGACTAAAGAACGCTGGGGCAACCTACCAACGTGCCATGGTTGCTTTATTTCATGATATGATCCATCATGAGATAGAAGTGTATGTTGACGACATGATCGCAAGGTCCCAAACTGAGGAAGAGCACCTAGATCATCTGCAGAAATTGTTTGACCGGTTGAAACTATACAAGCTAAGGTTGAACCCGAACAAGTGCACCTTCGGGGTAAGATCGGGAAAGTTGCTAGGCTTCGTGGTAAGTGACAAGGGCATTCAAGTGGACCCTGCCAAGGTTAAAGATATTCAAGAGATGTCGGTTCCTAAGACAGAGAGGGAAGTCAGAGGCTTTTTAGGACGCCTGAATTACATTGCTCGATTCATCTCGCATCTGACTGCTACATGTGAGCCAATCTTCAAGCTGCTGAAGAAGGATCAGGTAGTACGTTGGAATGATGAATGTCAGGCTGCTTTCGACAGAATCAGAGAGTATCTCCAAGAACCATCTATCCTTATGCCACCGGTTGAAGGGAGACCTCTGATACTATATCTAACAGTGCTTGACAACTCAATGGGGTGTGTGCTGGGGCAGCATGACGAGTCTGTCCGAAAAGAGCACGCCATTTATTACCTTAGCAAAAAGTTTACCGACTGTGAGACCCGATACTCACTGCTTGAGAAAACTTGCTGCGCTTTGGTATGGGCTGCTCGCCGGCTGAGACAGTATATGCTGACTCACACTACCTTGTTGATCTCAAAGATGGATCCTATAAAGTACATATTCGAAAAGCCTGCTCTGTCTGGGAGAATTGCAAGATGGCAAATGATCTTGACGGAATACGACATTCAGTACACGACCCAGAAAGCCATCAAGGGAAGTGTATTGGCAGACCACTTGGCACATCAGGCTGTAGACGACTATCAGTCAATGAACTTCGAGTTTCCAGACGAAAGCATCATGATAGTGACTGATTGTGAAGTACCTGGACCGGATGAAGGACCTGAGGAAGGATCCTGATGGTCTATGCACTTTGACGGAGCCTCCAATGCTTTAGGTAACGGTATCGGTGCCATAATCATATCTCCTCAAGGTACTCATACTCCACTCACTGCCCGGCTATGTTTCAACTGTACCAACAACATGGCAGAGTATGAGGCGTGCATCATGGGTCTTCAAGCTACGATCGACCTAAGGATTAAGTTTCTGAGTGTCTTCGGAGATTCCGCTCTCGTGATCAATCAGATCAAAGGAGAGTGGGATACGAAACATCCGAATCTTATCCCTTACAGAGAATGTGTGTTGACCCTGATCCCCCACTTCACAGAGATAACCTTTGAACACTTCCCGAGAGAAGAGAATCAGTTGGCGGACGCGTTAGCTACAATGTCTTCTATGTTCAAGGTCAAATGGGATAATGAGGCTCCCCGGATCATCATCTGGAAACTGGACGAACCGGCATACTGTTGTGATCTCGAGACTGAATTGGTGACTGAGAAACCTTGGTACCATGAGGTGAAGAGATATCTGGAAGCTCAGGAATACCCTGAAGGTGCATCTGTCAATGATAAGAAGTTCCTGAGGAGGTTCGCGGCAAAGTTCTTCCTTAGCAACGGCATCTTGTACAAGCGAAACCATGATTCAACCTTACTGCGTTGTGTGGATAAGACTGAAGTAGAAAGGATCATGGAAGAGCTACATGAAGGGACCTTTGGTACACATTCTAGTGGACACACTATGGCCAAGAAGATCCTTCGGGCAGGGTATTACTGGTCCACAATGGAAGCTGACTGCTACCAACATTCCAGGACATGCCATAAGTGCCAGATTTATGCAGACAAGGTGCATGTTCCTCCAGTTCCCCTGAATGTTCTGACTGCGCCTTGGCCATTCGCAATGTGGGGCATAGACATGATCGGTGAGATTAAACCTACGGCATCCAATGGGCATCGCTTCATCCTAGTGGCGATTGATTATTTTACGAAGTGGGTCGACGCAGCATCCTATGCTACGGTAACCAAGACTGTTGTGGCACGGTTCATTCGGCATAATCTGATCTGTCGGTACGGCGTCCCAGAGAGAATTATTACAGACAACGGTACCAATCTGAATAACAAGATGATCGCTGAGCTCTGCGAGCAGTTCAAAATACAGCACCACAATTCTTCTCCTTACAGACCGAAGATGAATGGGGCTGTAGAAGCAGCAAATAAAAATATCAAGAAAATCGTGTAGAAAATGACAGTGATCTATAAAGATTGGCACGAGATGTTACCGTTCGCTCTACATGGGTACCGTACCTCAGCTAGGACGTCAACCGGGGCAACTCCTTTCTCTCTGGTTTATGGTATGGAGGCAGTCTTACCGATCGAAGTGCAGATACCCTCTCTCCGGATAATGAAGGATGCAAATCTGAACGAGGATGATTGGATCCAGACACGACTTGATCAGCTCAACCTTATTGATGAAAAGAGGCTTGCTGCTATCTGTCATGGTCAGACGTATCAGAAACGGATGATCAGGGCATTTAACAAAAAGGTCAGACCACAGGAATATCAAGTTGGGGATCTGGTAATCAAGCGAATCATCCTTCCTCAGAGTGATCCAAGGGGCAAATGGACCCCTACGTACGAAGGGCCATTTGTGGTTAAACATGTGTTCTCAGGAGGAGCCATGATTCTAACCAACATGGATGGTGATGATCTTCCTCACCCCGCCAATGCAGACATAGTAAAAAGATACTACGCATGAAAAAAGACCCGCTAGGCTGACATGCCTAGGCAAAAATTAGGGCTTCCCGGCGAACCAAAAGGGTTCGGGCAAAATGAAGGGATGAAATGGAAAAAATCTGTACACCCGACAAGTCGAAAACCTGAAAAGGCGGCTTGGGCAAAAATGGGTATCCCGGTGGACTGAAAACCCGAAAGGGCGGTCCAGGCAAAAATTAGGGATAAAAGCGTAATACTATGTCTCATTGGATCACTTTGCATCCAGAATCCGGTATCTACATCAAATTCAGACGACATCGATCAGTCAGCTTCATTTTCGTTTAGGTCATCAAGTGATGAGACGCTCGGAGTTATAAAGGCAATAGCAGAGTTGAAACCCAGTGGGATCATTCATTTCACACAACTGTTTTATTTTCTTTTGTATAAAATTTGTATAAACTCTTTTGTTCGGCGGCGTTCTCTTACTAGGACGTCAGCCTCTTGTACACAAAACGCCTATTTACAGGCCATCCAAAAATCAATACAAATATATTTTTCAGTTAAAAAGTGCCAATTGTTTTCCTCTTTCTGTTTTGTTTTGCGAAAAACGTCCAAGGTTCAATTTGTGATATATGCATTGACAATAATTTGCTAACTCATGAATATTTGCATACGAAACAAAGGATTAATTACAGGTAACATTAAGAACAGGGGCAATAAAGAGTTGTCTAAGCAATCTAATTGTTCTGTCCTCCAAGGTATCAAAGTAGGTTCAGCTAAAGAGCATAACCGACACCTTAATTCCCCAGAGAGTAAGCAAGACAGTACACTCTCCTCAAGCAAAGCTATCAAATCTTTAAGAAGTTGGGTATCCTCCATCAGATCTCAACATTCCCCAGCAGCAATATACACATTCTTAACAAGCATCCCCGGCAATCTTGGTCTAAAGATTGTTCCCCGGCGGCATATCAAACATTCAAAGGAATCACTTCCCCCGCAGTTCAAAACTTCCCCAGGAGAGTCCAATCTAGGTCCCCAGGAAAGTTGGAATTCATCTCCCCAAGCAGTAAGCTTATCCCCAGTAGATTCTGGAAGCTTATCCTCGCAGAGCGCGAACGCGTCGCCCGACTTTATTCAAAGAGTTATTTCCTTAACAGGATATAACTGGGTTATCCTCAGCCAAAAGCCACGGAAAGAGCGTCCTCGACGAAGTCTTCTTATCCCCAGCGAAGTCCATTAACACTTCCAATATAACGATGGTATCCCCAACAAGTTATTATCAACATTTCAGCAAAGTATCTCTCTCCCCACCGAGTATCGCTTCCCAGCAAGATCATTAGAGTGCTTTCCTCCCCGCAGAGTTATTCCATTCACCAAGTTTATTCCCCAACGGAGTCATCTTCTCCTATCGGTATTCTTGCAACTATCATCTCCAGTGGAAGCAAAATCTGTTTTCCAACGTCAGCCCGGGAATGATTTCCCGGCACCCGTCAAGGATTTACTTTCCTAGACGAAAACTACATTCATAAACATCGCACTTCCATACATCATTATAGCACGCATAGACGCATCATATCTTACAAATCTCATTTATGTTGAGAACATCATTGCTTGGTCCATATCATGCATTGCATATGACTGACCTTTACCTTTCAGGAAAGATTCAGCTAAATTCTCAATCATATTTCAAGACTCTAAGACCTTATCTGGTTCAGTTAAATCGACTCCAAAGATTTCTCTGGTTATTATCCAGTCAAAGGCCTTCTCTGGTCCAGTTAAATCGACCCCAAACAGATTTCTCTGATAAAGACCCAGTTGAAGACATTCCAAGACCTAGACCGGTTCAGTTAATCGACTCCAAAGATTTCTTATCCAGTCCAAGGCCTTCTCTAGTCCAGCTAAATCGACCCCAAACAGATTTTTCTGATGAAGACTCAGTAGAAGCTATCAAAGGTTTTTCTCAATGTTTGCTATTGAGATTATAATTGCCTATGGTTCTCTCCCCGATACTGCGGAGGTGGTAATCCCAAGATTTTCTCAACGATTGCTGTTGAGGTTAAGGTCATCCAAGGTTCTCTCACCGTTCCTGCTGAGGTAGTAACCACCCTTGGTTCATTCATCATCTTTTGAAGCTCCAGATCCAGCTCCTGTAACCAGTCAGGACACATCTATACAAAGAGTTTGAAGACCAGCCCCGTAACAGGTCAGGTAATCATTTTCTTTTTTGCAGGTACGCAGGTTCTCGCTAAGGAATCTCTTACGCGATCAACATCCAGATGGCATCTATAAGCCCATCATCCTATTCATCAATCTCTAAATGGCATCTATAAGCCCATTTCCATCACACTGCTACTATGTGAGCGCAAATTTCTGGGCACTCTAGTGTTCAATCATCTTCCACCTTCGGATTACGAAAGGCACGTCAGCCAATCTGCATCCTCAGGTCTAAGAAGATTGAACAGGGGCAACTGTTGTACCCCAAAATTTGCCCTCCCATATTCTTCAAAGATTTGCCAAGTCAAGCTTCAAAATTCCCCAAGGGTTGCACAGTGTAAGAGCCTCATGAACAGTCAAAATTAGGGTTTTTGGTCCTGATCAAGAAAATGAAGTTTCCAAAGGTCCAATCAAGTCCCACATGCCTACAAATATGGTCAAGCATCCTCATACCAAGTTTCAAGACTTTCAGCACAAAATTGCACAGTCAAAACCCTAATTGCACTACAGTCAACTATAGGGGCAAAATGGTCATTTGAAAGTCAAAAGTCCAAACTTTTGGTCAACATCTCATTTTGAAGCCACAAACATCATTTGATCAATGCTTGATCATGATTCTCAAAGCTTGGCTCAAAAATCATCAAGATGCAAAAGTTTCCTTATTTGGACAGTTGAAAAAGTCAACTGTAAATTGACCAGGGCATAACTTTCACATGGATTATCAGAAAAATTCCATACAAAGCTCATTTTGAAGAGAAAGACATTTCCAACAACTCCTCTTCACACTTCAAGTCCAAGAAATGCTCTCACAAAAAGTTATCAATTTCAACATTATAGGTCATTTTCAAAAGTCAACAAAAAGGGACTTTAAGTCAAAGGCCATAACTTGAGATTGGTAAATAAAAATTACATGGGACCAAAGGCATTGGTTAGAGGACTCAAAGACCTTTCCAAAATGTCCAAGAACATGAGAAAATCTTAAAAATTGAGCAAGTTATGCCTTGTGGAAGTTGGGAAATGTTTGGATATTTTGAAAAGTCAACATTGCTTCAAATGACCTAAAATTGCTAATGGGCCTCTTTTTCTTCCACAATTCATCATCCAAGGCATGTGCACGACCATTTGGCCCAAAGGGAAGTTTTTATCATTTTTTATTTATTTATTTGGATTTTTATTATTAATAATTCATTTAAATTAAAATAAATACATGAAAAATACTAAACCTAGGTTTTAAATCTTTTTATGCATATTATATACTCAATATTTCGTGCATAGCTAGATTTGGAAAGAATTGAAGAGAATTGGCCATGATTTGTACCAAAATAGCATGAAAAAATATTGAAAAAGATCTTGAAAAATCAAATCTTACAAACCATGAATGCAAAGGTTTTGGATCAATTTCTTTAACCCTAATCATTCACAGGTACATATATATGCTAAACCTAATCCTAAAAACCAAAAAGATGCGCAGAAAACACCATTTGAAAACTTGAAATTTATCAAGAAAACTCAATTCTGAAAACCTAGTTCTAGGACGATTCAGGGCCAAATAGTTGTTCCATTAGCTTCCTTAAGGATCATAGAACGTGTTCCAATCATTCCCTAAGTCCCATACTCAAGAAAACACGAAATCACCATTGAAGTTGGTAAGGAAAATTCCAAAATCGTTTTCCATCATTCATGCATTTTTAACATATTTCGTTGTTGTCTTTGTGTTTAGAATGATCTTTGCAAGCTAACTGCATAATTTGATTGGAGTTTCATGCCAAAACGAAGAATCCACCATGTGAGCATATTAGGGTTCCATGGAAATTGATTTAGGGGTTTTCAAACCTGGAACAATTAGGCCATGAGAGATACGTCGTTGGAATCGTGAGAGAGAGACGATTCTAATGGCCCTAGTCCGAACAATTTATCTATGCCCATGTGCTATTCGCTATTTTCTCTAATGATGCCTGTTAGAACGGTTCAAAACCGTTGCCTATGTTTGTTATATTTTCAGGAAAAATAAGCCAACGAGGAAGACGCTTAGGTGGCCATCCACGATTGGAGCGTAAATTTTCGCGCGTAAAGGGCACTAGCGCTTGGATTTATTTTATAATATTTGTTTGATATCTAACATACAGAAAACGCATTTGGATCAACTGGCAAGCACGCTCATTGGTAAACCATAGGACCTGGGTTCGAGCCCCAGGTCCCCACCCCCTTTCATATTTTTCTTCCTTTAATATTCATGTGTAATTTCAGTGTAAAGACGCACCATACGCCTTCAAAATCAAGCCGTTCACTTGGCCAATGAGATCAATCAGAAGGCCACGATCTGGAGAGCACGGTACACGTGGGTCAATGCTTGGGTACGTGAGTGGAAAAGTCAGCTGGGCTATGAATAATTGGGCTCAAATTGCTGGGCTTCACCTCACAATTGGGGACAACACCCCCCTGAGGTTTGCAATATTTTTCTATTTTTCATTCTTTCTTTTTACTTCCAATTATATTTTTTAATTAATTCTGTTAATTTAATTATTTTTCATAAAAACACAAAAACACATAAAAAATCAGAAAAGATAAAAAAAATAATAAATATTTTTATTTTAGTATTTTAGTAAATAAATAACTTTAATTGATTAGTTTTAATTTAGGAGAAAACCTTAATATTTTCTTAATTAATTTAAAAGTGGTAGAACTAGGGTTTATGATAATTTTTATTCCTGTTTCTTTTCTTTCATAATAATCAAATATTTAATATTATTTTATTTTTATAAATTAAAATTGCATGTAAAATAATTAGGTTTAATTTTAGGTTAAAGTTTAATGTTTTCTTAACAAATAAAAATTGTAGAATTAGGTTTAATTGCATTTAATTCTTTTTCCCATTAAAATCAAAAAATACCAAAAAATACCAAAAACAATTTCTTTTCTTTTCTTAATTAATTAATTTCATCATTTAATTTAATTTTGCAAAAAGGGTCTAACGCCCTCGTTTTAATTCTTATCCAATTCGCATATTTATTTCGTTTTTCTTTTAATATTTATGTATCTCTCCCAAAGCCGTGTAATTAATTTCTCGCACTTTTATTTTCTTTACTTTCTTTATTTTTTTCTGTCAAATCGGGTTCAAGAAATTTTGGCGATGTGGACCCGCGCCTTTTGTAATAGCTTAGAACTTTACTTTTCTCGCACTTTTAAATGTTAATCAAGGCATGCAAGAATGAATGACAATAACTAAAAACAAACGCTAGATCACCTATGACATGAAAAAGATAAATGCAAATGAACATGACACACAAATCACACACCACCCCTAAGGTACGCCTCACTGTTGCCTTGCCTCGAAAGGTGATCGTCGAGTAGAGGATGTCTTAGTAAGTCCTCATGATCCGGGAACCTGGCATGAGGGTAGCTTCTAAGGTGTCTTCCCATTGCTCTGGTGATCACCATGCCCCGAACCTCGAATTGACCCGAACACCTCCAACGGTGGTGCTACCTACCTCTCAATGGTGGGATGGCACTACTTTAAGGACATCTACACAGACGAATTCCTTAGGGTAGGTAGGTTCTCGTAGATACTTGCTCTAAGTTTCAAAACAAATTCAAAAGTACTTTTCACACCAACACATTTTCAAAAAGCTTTCGAAAGCAAATTTTTCAAACACTCTTGAGGATCGATACAAGAGTCGAACTGGAATTTTCAAAGAAACTTTTTTAAACCCACAGTTGAAAAGCAAACAAACCATTTTTGAAAACACAAATGAGCAAGTATCTAAGAGCCCATGGATAACCATGGATAGAAAGGGTGCTAACACCTTCCCTTTCTATAACCTACCTCCCGAACCGAGAGCAATCTCTTTAAGGAATTTTTCGGTGCTTTTGTCCTTTCCATTTGGAGAAAATAAAAGACGGTGGCGACTCTTGCTTCCGCGACATTTCGCGAACCAGCGTTAAACAGTCAGTTCCAGATCCACCGATCACACGGTGAAAATCGGAGATCAAGCTATTAATTAACTTGACTCACAAAAGCAAGAGTCGCCACCGCGCTTTATTATTTCCAATGGAAAAGGGAAAAGAGCGAAATAAAACCCTAAAATATGCAATGTAAGATAGTACTTAAAAGTAACGAAAATACGATGCGTTTTTAAAAGAGATCGAGAGTTCGGGGGTTGGTTATACAATGGGAAGGTATTAGCACCCAATGCATCTGCGGTACTCCGCAGGAACCTTTTGAAATATCTGTTTTTGGTTTAAAATTGTTTGTTTGATCAAAATGATTCGTTTGGCTAAAAGATGGGTATGGACGAGATTTTTGAAGATACGACGACCTAGTCTCGAAATTTTGATTTAAAAAGGTGTGAGTTTGAAAATGGAGTCTTTTGGGAAAATTATCCTAAGTTTAGCAAAATAGTAAACAAACAAAAAAATGAAAAAAAGGGTATTCGCACGATCGGATGAGATGTATTTGATGACGTGAAGTCAACAAGATTTAAATCTTTTCCTTGGAGTAAGCAAAATAAAATGAACATCAAAATATAAACATTCCGAAGTTCACAAGAAAATAAATCTGACAAAAACAAATTAATGATCAAGAGGCACCGAGAAATTGAAATGACAAAGATATTTAAATAAAATAAAAGAGAATGTAACTAATTATCTAAAGAAGTTATTTAAACTATATTAAAAATTTAAGATTACTTACTAAAAAATTCTAAACTAACTACAAATTTTAAGGTTGCAAAAATAGTTCTAAAATTACTAAATTAAATCTAAGCTAAATTAAACATTTTAAAATTAGTAAATTAAATCTAAACTAAATAAAAATTCCAAGGTTGCTAATCTAAAACAAAAAAATTCCAAAGTTACTAAATTAAATCTAAATCAAATAAAATTCTAAAAGAATATTAAACTAATTCTAAACAACTAAAATTCTAAACTTATTAAACTAATTCTAAATCGAATAAAGTTCTAAAGCCCCTAAACTAAAACTAACAACTAAAATTCTAAAGTTAACTTAAATAAAATCAAATAAAATTCTAAAGTTTACTAAATTAAAACTAAAACAAAATAAAATTCTAAAGTTTACTAAGTCAAAACTAAATGAAATAAAAATCCTAAAGTTACTAAAATAATACTACAACACATAAAATTCTAAAGTTATTAATTATGATTCTTAAATATTTTAAAGTTATAAAATACATCTAAACTAATTTAAAAAAAATTCTAAATTAATACTAAACTGAATCTAAATATAAGATTTACTAATATTTTTTTATATTTTTGTTAATGATAAAATTAACCTAAAAGACTTAAGTTAAAAAAAATCTAATTACATCTAAATGAATTAAAGGATAAAAACTTAAAAGAAGTGTAGGTTAGAAAATATGGGTGCTAAATTTATAAAAGTCTCTACTATGGTCCGAGTCCAATTAACACTCCTAAAACCTAAATCTAAATATGAATAATAAAATACTAATAAATAAAACAAAAACACATAAACGGGTGTCGCCCTGTTTGTTTACTATGCAAAAGAAAAAAAATTGTTAACAAATGTTGATATCCTTTTGACTTTCCAATGCCATTCAAACCCAATCACAGAGCAACACATGGCAAAAAATTTTAAGAAAATGAAAAAAGAAAAAAAAGGGTTAATGAATATTAGTAGAACATAAAGGAAAAAAACAAAATCTAGACAGAAGAAGTTACTGGTGCAAAATGAGATGCCGGCAGTGAGATGGTTGAACGGCGGTTGATGATGCGGACTGGAGACGTGGTGGCACAGCGGAAGGGCTTGCGAGACTGCTGCAGTTCCATTGGTGGGCTTGGGGGTGGCGGTTGCCGTTGAGTTGTTGCGGCGGGTCTTCCTCCGGCGGTGATCTGGGTCTGTTTCATTGAGATGTTCGGTCGGTAGTAGCAACTTGCCTTGTGCTTCCTCTTCTTAAATAATCTGCAAACAAGACTTAAAAAGAACAACAAAAATGGTGAAAGAGAAAAACCACACAAGCCACATAATTAACGGTAGCGACGAAGTTTTGCTTCTTATTTCTTTTTCTTTCCTCTGTACATTTTCTTGTTGTGTTTAATTCACCATCTTGTTGATTTAAAATAATTATAATGTTTGTGTTGTGATGAAGATGGGTGCCAATGGGTATACAAAGGGAGAGAAACAATGAGTATTAAGGGTGGAGGTAGAAGTTACTGTAAGTAGAAAAGGGGAGAAGTTTATTGATTGTAAAGGGAGAGAGGGAGTAATTTGCTAGATAGTGAGAAGAAAGTGTGTTGGTCCCAAAGAAAAAAAAGAGACTATTAAATAGCAAGATGAAGAGGAAATGATTTCTGATTATCCCATCTCGTTCACTCTTTTTCTTTTCTAATTTATCAATCCCGCACCACCTCTTGCAACCAATTAGAAAAAAGAATAGTTTAACAAAAAAATTAATGATTAAAAATCCCTCTAAAAATAAAAATGACTTAAAAACCTGAAAGTGTACAAATTAATGCAATTTAAAATATATTTTTTTGAATTTTTCTAAATAAAAAATAGAGACCCGAAAATGACTAAAAACGATAAAAATGGACGAAAATTTATCCGAAAAAATAAAATGAACACATTAAAATAATCTACATGTCACAAAGATTAAAGAAAAAATATTCAAGAAGTCAAAAATCAAAAATAAAATAATAATAAAAATATCAGACTAAACAGACGTTTAAGGTTAAAAACGAGACTTCGAACTGTACCGAAAAACATAAAGCGAGCATACCGTCATAATCTACGCGAAGCGCAGATTCATAAAATGATCGGTAAAAGGTGAAAACTTGAAATATTTTCTCGCTACTTTCCCGCATAGTGTCGAATCGCTTTTAACAATCTGTCTATAAAACCGAAATATTTTATTATCGACATATAAACAATTTGGAGCAGTGCAAGAAGATAAAAATGAATGAAATGAAATGTCGGGTATTTTACAACTGAAAGACGATGCAAACTTTGATTTAAACTGACTTTTTCTGGTCAACTTAAATACGACTAATGATGCAAAATGTGATGAATGAAGATATTTACTAATGATTGTGACTAAATAACAAAACATGATATGAAAGTGCGACTAAAACATATTAGGGGCGAGATTAAGGGTGCAACGGTTGTGCCTTGATGAATCAGTCTTCGAGAATCCACAATCAACCGTACTTCTGACTTAGGAGACTCAAAACCTTAATTGAGGCGCGACACCTGATGCTCTTGATTCAGACCTGTATCTGCACATGAAACAAAAGAAAACATGAACATACACCTTTGTATGCGATTAGAAATTAGTGATACATAGGCTCAAAATGTTCAAAACACTTGACAATCTTCGCATAGTCAATGCTTGAAAGTGAGAGGTTAAAACCGACTGTATTTCGTGACCTTAACTTATCTTTAAAATGCAAAATTAAAAATAGGATCTTAGGTCAAAAATTGGGGTACAACACTTGCTCAATGAAAATTTTCACACAAACACCTTTCAAAAAAAAATTTCAAAACAAACTTCGTCACATCCTTGAGGACTAATACGAGGGTTATCACGAAGTAAAATATTTTCAAAGCAAGCACACACACTTGCAATTTGAAAAATGAGCAAGTACCTAAGAGCCCATGGAAAACCATGGATATAAAGGGTGCTAACACCTTCCATTTCTATAATCTACCCCCGTACTCAGAAATATCTCGAAAAAAGGTTTTTTTCTATTATTTTTCCTTTTCCATGATTGGATGAAATAAAAGTTGGTGGCGACTCTTGCTTACCACGACATTTTGCGAACAAAAAACGCTAAACGCAAACCAGTATTAAACAGTCGGTTCTGCCACCATATCACAGAACTGGCGACTCTGCTGGGGATTTATATAAAGTGGGGTAAATCTTAGGATCTAGGTCATATTTAATTGCTTTTTCTTAATTGTCTTACTTTCTTTATATTTATGGGAACTGTTTGGGTTATTTGATCCTACACCCGGATCTGGGGAACACCTTTTAGGTAAGTAGCAATAAACTGTGAGAGAACTATGTTGGGGTATACCGGCATGGTTGAAGCACTAGCTATAATGATGTGGCACTTTGGTTGGTACCGGTAACCCTTAAGTCAATCAGGGAGAGTACGGGGCCGCCGCGTGGTGTCGTTGTGATACGGTGGGAGAGAACTGACTGTTTTTTGGAATGCTGGTTCGCGTTTTGCGTTTGTTTTTGCAAAATGTCGCGGTAAGCAAGAGTCTCCATGGTCTTTTATTTTATCCAACAAGGAAAGGAAAAAAGCACAGAAGAATTCCTTTTTCGAGATGTTTCTCGGGTCCGGGGGGTAGATTATAGAAAGGGAAGGTGTTAGCACCCTTTTTATCCGTGGTTATCCACGGGCTCTTAGGTACTTGCTCAAAGTGTTTTCAAAATTTGCTTTTCTTTGTGTTTGTGGGTTTGAAAAGAGTTTTTGTTTTGAAAGGTGTAAGTGCGAAAAGTTTCGTTTTGTTCGGAAAAGAGCAAGTACTTAAGAACCATCTACCTACTCGAAAAAGGAATCAATTTGTGCTAATGTCCTTTAGACAATTCTATCCCACTATTGATGAGTAGGTAGCATCGTCGTTGGAGTTTTAAGGGTCAATTCGATTAAGGGACGTGCGGTCACTAAAGCAATGTTAAGACGCCTTAGCGGTAACCCTAATATCTTAGATAATTTTTCCGAGGCAACCGTTTCGAGGCAACTTTGATCTTTGGACAAGAGGGCGACCTCTAAAACTTCCTATACTCAATGACCACGTTCGGAGGCAACCGAGTGAGGTGTACCCTAAGAGTGCGCATGTGCGAGTGTGTTGTTTTCAGTTAATTTGTCTTTGTACATGTCAATGGTTATCTATGTTGATTTTAGGTTTAAATATCCAATCTTGTCATGCATTCCCTATTATCAAACATCTAACATTTTATAAGTTGCGGAAATTAAATTACGGAAATTAAACTAATTATTACAAGGCGTCGGGTATTTACATCGCCAAAAACAACCCTTGAAATTAAAATGCGGAAAATAAATAAAGCGATAAAAATAAATAAAGTCCTATTAAACTATTACATTCTGGGAAACAGATACAATATTGAAATAAAATGGATCGCGTGCGAGAAATTAAATCGGGCGCATTCTAGGGTTTTGACCATTTGTTTATTAAAGAAAAGATTTTTTTTTTGGTTATTTTGAATTAAAAAGAAATTAAATTAGGTTAAGCATTAAATTAATAAACAAATTAATTAATTAATAAAAATGATATTTTTGGATTTTTGATATTTAAAGAAATAAAAAATGATTTGATCAATGTTAATAAAACCTAATTATCTAAGTTGATTTTAGTTATTGCAAAAAGATATTAAAGTTATTCCTAATTAAACTAAATTAATTAAATTAATATTATTAACAAAAATAAAATACTGAAATTAAATTTAGTAAATAAAATATTTTTGGTTTTTAATTTTATTAGGAAAAATTTTTAATTGGTTAGTGGTTAGAAATAATAAAACAAAAACAATTAAATAATTAAAAGAAGAATGAAATAGCAAACAAAACTCATGGAGGTTCTGGGCCCAATTTGGAGGTTGGAATGGTAATTTGATGGCCCAAATATGCAGGCCTGTGTTTGACTTTTCCTGATTCCACGTGTGCACGTTGACTTTAGCCCATGGTAGGTTTTCATTCTGGACCACCAGATCTGGCCTGGGGCCATCTGGCAGATGATTGGGTGATGGTGTATGATGAACCACACACTTGGTTTTGTATGGAATCACTTGGCTGAAAAATACAACAAATAATATGGGGACTTGGGATTCGAACCCAGGTCCTGTAAGCCATTGCATACACGCCTTTGCCACTGGACCATTGTACGCTAGTTGTATACATATTGGACAATAATAATAATATGGGAAAATAATTAATATGCCAGAATTAAAAAAATAAAGCGTGAAAATTTGAATGGAGCAACCAGATGGGGACACATCTTCGTCCCTGTCCTCAGGTTTGTACAGAGATTACCTGTGGATTTAAATCTGCAGCAAAAGGCATAGGTCAATTCCAAAATCCATCCCAGGCCATATAAACTCCATCCAAGGCCATGGTTGTACTCGCCTCTTCATCCCGGTCTCAACCATGTCCATTAATAGGCCTAATTTCACCTGTATCAAAAACCCCTAAAAAAACCTAGGAAACCCTACAATGGAGTTTTGCGTTATAGAGCAGATAAACACAATCAAATAATATGGAAAGCTTGAAAATTGTCTAGTGATTGCAAATATGCCATTAGTTTCTTGTAATGATGCATAAATTTTGAAACATGAAATCAAGTTCAGAGGGAGGTCGCGTGTTACTTACAGGGTGTTTGAGAGCGTGTGAGGGCTTGCTTTTGATTGCAGGAGGTTCAGGAGACACCCAGCAATGGATTGGTGTTGAGATTTGCCCTTGAAAACGCCTCTAAGAAAGATTTCAGTTTCACACTTTTTGGCAATTTTTTCAAGTTTGCTTTTGATGATTCTGCAGCCTCTAACCTCTGAATTCGTGTGCTTTAGCTTGTATAAGTAATGAGAAATGCATTAGGTCAACAAATATGGGTTGAATCCTTGTGCATCAATGCTTGGAGATTTGATTTGATCCTCCATTGATAACCTTCCAATTTTGCCAAAAATCCAATCTTTTTGCACATGTAATGGTTGATACGAATTTGATTCACTTGATGATGATTAGGTCCTGAAACAGCCAAAAAGAGATCAAATAATCAATGTTTAGATTTTATTTGATTTAAATTGATTTAAAATGAAATAATTCATTAAAAAATAAAATTAAATAATAAAATTGATAAATGATCATAAGACTGAAGCTAGGACACGTGTGTAGTGTGACAAGATCAAATCAAGTGGAAAAGAATGGGCCCATTTGACAAAATTTGAAGTTTTGGGGATAGTTGACTTTTGGCAATTTTGCAAAAATGCCCAACTTCAACAATGCATAACTTCTTCAATTTTGAACTTTTGGAAGTACTCTTGGACTTTTTAGAAATCTTGAGATGTCCTCTAACCAACCCTTTTGGTCTCATCACATTTTTATATTCCATGCTCAAGTTATAAGCTTTGGCCAAAAAGGTGTTTTTGTTGACTTTCAAAAATGACCTATAATGTCCAAATTTATAACTTCTTGTGAGTGCATTTCTTGATCTTGGGGTGTGAATATGGATTGTAGGAAATTGAATCCTATTAAAAATAAGCTATGGATGGGTCATTTCTAATAAAGTATGAGAAAGTTATGCTTGGTCAAAGTTGAGTTGACTTTTCCTACAAAACCCTATTTTAGCAACTTTTGAGTCTTGATGAATTTTGAGCAATCCTTGATGAATCATGATAAAACCTTGATCAAATGATGAAATATCCTTCAAAATGAGAATGTTGACAAAAAATCTTGAAGTTTGACTGTATTTGGGTCACAGTTAACTTTTGCCCTAGCACAGTCGATTTTTGGACCCCTTGAGCAATCGACTGAGGAAACTTCTTCTACAAGGCTTGAAATTTGGTATGGATGAACTTGAGAACATATTAGGACATTGGGGAGAACTTGAGGTCATTTGGATGCAAGGACCTTGATGCAACACCAAACCCTAATTTGGAATTGACTGTCTTAGGAGATGACTTGACTGTCCAACTTTTGAGCAATCTTGAGCAACTTGGAGATTTTTATTGTCATGTCTTGAAAAATATGAGAGGGCAAAGTTTTGGGTACAACAGCTGCCCCTGTTCAATCTTCTTAAACCTGAGGATGTAGATTGGCTTTTGGGCCTTTCGTGATCCGAAGGTGGAAGATGATTGAACACTAGAGTGCCCAGAAATTTGCACTCACATGAAGTGGTATCAGCCTGATGATGTCGGGAATGGGCTTACAGATGCCATTTGGAGATTGTTGACAGGTGGTCTGAACTTCGACTGGAATATGAATCAGGGAGATCTTATCAGCGATCTGACTGAACCAGAGGAGGTCTTGGATTAACTTTGACTGGATCGGCATCAGAAAATCTTCGAATCGATTTAACTGGACCAGACAAGAGTCTTGGAATAAATTCAACTGGAATACGAATCAGGGAGATCTTATCGGTGATCTGACTGAACCAGAGGAGGTCTTGGATTAACTTTGACTGGATCGGCATCAGAAAAATCTTCAAATCGATTTAATTGGACCAGACAAGAGTCTTGGAATAACTTCAACTGGAATACGAATCAGGGAGATCTTATCAGCAATCTGACTAAACCAGAGGAGGTCTTGGATTAACTTTGAATGGATCGACATCAGAAAAATCTTCGAATCGATTTAACTGGACCAGACAAGAGTCTTGGAATAACTTCAACTAGAATATGAATCAGGGAGATCTTATCGGTGATCTGACTGAACCAGAGGAGGTCTTGGATTAAATTTGACTGGATCGGCATCAGAAAAATCTTCGAATCGATTTAACTGGACCAGACAAGAGTCTTGGAATAACTTCAAATGGAATACGAATCAGGGAGATCTTATCATCGATCTGACTGAACCAGAGGAGGTCTTGGATTAACTTTGACTGGATCGGCATCAGAAAAATCTTTGAATCGATTTAATTATACCAGAAAAGAGTCTTGGAATAACTTCAACTGGAATACGAATCAGGGAGATCTTATCGGCAATCTGACTGAACCAGAGGAGGTCTTGGATTAACTTTGACTTGATCGGCATCAGAAAAATCTTCGAATCGATTTAATTGGACCAGACAAGAGTCTTGGAATAACTTCAACTGGAATACGAATTAGGGAGATCTTATCGGCGATCTGACTGAACCAGAGGAGGTCTTGGATTAACTTTGACTGGATCGGCATCAGAAAAATCTTCGAATCGATTTAACTGGACCAGACAAGAGTCTTGGAATAACTTCAACTGGAATACGAATTAGGGAGATCTTATCGGCGATCTGACTGAACCAGAGGAGGTCTTGGATTAACTTTGACTGGATCGGCATCAGAAAAATCTTCGAATCGATTTAACTGGACCAGACAAGAGTCTTGGAATAACTTCAACTGGAATACGAATCAGGGAGATCTTATCCGCTATCTAACTGAACCAGAGGAGGTCTTGGATTATCTTTTACTGGATCGGCATCAGAAAAATCTTCGAATCGATTTAACTGGACCAGACAAGAGTCTTGGAATAACTTCAACTGGAATACGAATCAGGGAGATCTTATCGGCGATCTGACTGAACCAGAGGAGGTCTTGGATTAACTTTGACTGGATCGGCATCAGAAAAATCTTCGAATCGATTTATCTGGACCAGACAAGAGTCTTGGAATAACTTCAACTGGAATACGAATCAGGGAGATCTTATCGGTGATCTAACTGAACCAGAGGAGGTCTTTGACATAGCTGAGAATTTAACTGCATCTTTCCTGAAAGGTAAAGGTCAGTCATATGCAATGCATGATATGGATCAAGCAATGATGTTCTCAACATAAATGAGATTGTATGGTATGATGCGTATATGTATGTATCATGATGTATGGAAATGTAATGTTTCTAGCTGGGCAAAATAAATCCCGGACAACTTCTGGAGAATAGAGTTGAATTATTCGTTTCTGCTGGGGATAGTGAACGAAGGTGATTGTAAGAATAGACCTGCAGGAGAAAATAACTTCGTTGGGGAGTAAACTGATGAGGAGATTACTCTGTGGGGAAGAGATGCTCTGTTGAGGATTCCACTAATAAACTCCGCTGGGGATGGATTACCGTTGCTGGTGATACTGTATCTGTTGAGGATTAAATTCCTGTTTGTGAAAGGAAAGAACTTCGCTGGGGATGATCTTTCAGTTGCGACTTGCTGGGGATAACCCTTTAGACTCTTATGGGTTTAACCCTCTTAGTTCTACTGGGAACGATCCTTGGAACTTGGCTGGGGAGATTTATTTTGTACTCCATTGGGGATAAACTTCCAAAGTCTACTGGGGATGATTCTTCAACTCCACTGGGGAAGCTTTTTCAGACTGTGCTGGGCAAATTGTAACTCCACCGGGGGTATCTTGTATTCTGCTGGGGAACATTCTTATACTCTGCTAGGGGATATTAAGACTGTCGGGGATATCAAGCCTTTTTAGTATTGATGGTAGATCAACTCTGCTTGGGGAAAGCATTGGTGATTCGTTCATAGTTGCAAGTCTCAGCTGGGAAGAGCTATCATCACTGTCTTGCTCTGCAGGGAGTGAAGGTATCTGAGCCATATTCTTCAGTTGAATTTACCTTGTACCTGGTGGACAGAGCAACTATACAGCTCGGACAATTCTATTGCCCCTGTTTCTGATATTACCAGTAATTCGTCTTTTGTTTCGCATGTAAATATTTATGAGCAACAATTAATGTTAAATGCATATATCAAAAATGAACCTTGGACGTTCTTTGCAAATCAAAACAGATAAAGGAAAAACAATTTGAAATTTCTTTGAAAATGAATTATATTGATTTTTAAGTTTGGCCTGTAAATATGCATTTTTGTACAAGAGGCTGACGTCCTAGTAAGAGAACACCGCCGAGCAGATAGAATTTACATAATTTGTGAAAGACTTAAACAAAACAGCTATGTGAATGATCCCACTGGGTTCCAACTCTGCTATTTCCTTCATGTCCTCGAGCATCTCATCACTTTGCTACTTGGTTGAACATGAATTAGATTGATTAGTGTCGTCCGAGCTTAATAGTTGATACCGAAGTCTGGATGCAAGGTGATCCAATGAGACATAGTGTTACGCTTTGATCCCTAATTTTTTCCTGGACCGCCCTTTCGGGTTTTCAGTCCACCAGGATACCCTTTTTTTCCAAAGCCGCCTTTTTAGGTTTTCGACTTGCCGGGTGTACAGATTTTTTCATTTTCATCCCTTATTTTGCCTGAACCCTTTTGGTTCGCCGGGAAGCCCTTATTTTTGCCTAGGCCAGTCAACCTAGCGGGTCATTGATTATGCGTAGTATCTTTTCACTATGTCTGCATTGACGGGGTGAGGAAGGTCGTCACCATCCATGGTGGTTAGAATCATAGCTCCTCCTGAGAAAATGTTCTTAACCATAAATGGCCCTTCGTAAGTAGGGGTCCATTTGCCCCTGGGATCACCTTGAGGTAGGATAATACGCTTGATTACCAGATCCCCAACTTGATACTCTTGTCGTCTAACTTTCTTGTTAAATTCCTTGATCATCCGTTTTTGGTACGTCTGACCATGGTAAATAGCAGTAAGTCTCTTTTCGTCGATTAGGTTCAGCTGATCAAGTCGGGTCTTAATCCAGTTATCTTCACTCAAACCGGCATCCTTCATGATCCGAGGAGAGGGTATCTGAACTTCAACGGGCAAGACTGCCTCCATGCCATATACCAAGGAATAGGGTGTTTCCCCTGTTGACGTCCGCGCTGAGGTACGGTACCCATGAAGAGAAAATGGTAACATTTCCTGCCAGTCTTTGTACGTCACCGTCATCTTTTGCACAATATTCTTAATGTTCTTATTAGCCGCCTCTACAGCCCCATTCATCTTCGGCCGGCAGGGAGAAGAGTTATGATGTTGTATCTTGAATTGCTCGCAGAGCTCGGTGATCATCTTGTTGTTGAGATTGGTACCATTATCCGTTATGATCCTCTCGGGTACACCGTATCGACAGATCAGATTGTGCCGAATGAACTGTGCCACGACGTTCTTGGTTACGGTACCAAAGGAAGCTGCTTCAACCCACTTCGTAAAGTAATCAATCGCTACCAGGATGAAACGATGCCCGTTGGATGCCGTAGGTCTGATCTTGCCGATCATATCAATGCTCCACATTGCAAAAGGCCAAGGTGTCGTCAAGACGTTTAGAGGGACTGGAGGTATGTGCACCTTATCAGCATAAACTTGACACTTGTGACATGTCCGAGAATGCTGATAACAGTCGGCTTCCATTGTGGACCAATAATATCCTGCCCGAAGGATTTTCTTTGCCATGGTATGTCCACTGGAATGAGTTCCGAAAGTACCTTCATGTAACTCCGCCATGATCCTTTCTGCTTCACTCTTATCCACACATCGCAGTAAGGTTGAATCATGGTTACGCTTGTAAAGGATGTCATTGCTAATGAATAACTTTGCTGTGAACCTCCTCAGGAACTTCTTATCATTAACAGATGCACCCTCGGGGTATTCCTAAGCCTCGAGGTATCTCTTCACCTCATGAAACCAAGGTTTATCCGCTACCTCTTCAGTCTCAATGTCACAGTAATGTGCAGGTTTGTCCAATCTTTCAATGATAATCCAGGGAGCTTCGTTGTCCCAATTGACTTTGAACATAGAAGACATCATAGCCAGCGCATCTGCCAACTGATTCTCCTCTCTAGGGAAGTGTTCAAAGGTTATCTCCTCGAAATGGGGAAGCAACGTCAACACATAATCCTTGTAAGGAATAAGATTTGGGTGTTTCGTATCCCACTCTCCTTTGATCTGACTGATCACGAGAGCGGAATCTCCGAAGACACTCAGAAACTTAATCCTTAGGTCAATTGCTGCTCGAAGACCCATAATGCACGCTTCATACTCCGCCATGTTGTTGGTGCAGTTGAAACATAGTCGAGCGGTAAATGGAGTATGAGAGCCTTTAGGAGATATGATCACAGCGTCAATGCCGTTACCCAAAGTGTTTAAAGCTCCATCAAAGTAGATAGACCATCGGGATCCTTCCTCAGGTCCTTCATCCGGTCCAGGTGTCTCACAATCAGTTACTAACATGATATTCTCGTCCGGGAATTCAAATTTCATAGAATGGTAATTATCCACTGCCTGATGTGCCAAATGGTCTGCCAATACACTTCCCTTGATTGCCTTTTGGGTCGTGTACTGGATGTCATACTCAGTCAGGATCATCTGCCATCTCGCTATTCTTCCGGACAAGGCAGACTTTTCGAAGATATACTTGATTGGATCCATCTTTGATATCAATAGAGTAGTGTGAGTCAACATATACTATCTCAGTCGGCGAGCAGCCCATGCCAAAGCGCAGCTAGTTTTCTCGAGCAGTGATTATCGGGTCTCACAGTCGGTAAACTTTTTTCTAAGGTAATAAATAGCATGCTCTTTTCGGCTAGACTCGTCTTGCTGACCCAACACACACCCCATTGAGTTGTCGAGTACTATCAAGTATAAGATCAGAGGTCTCCCTTCAACTGGTGGCCTCAGAATAGGTGGCTCTTGGAGATACTCTTTGATCCTTTTGAAAGCGGCCTGCAATTCATCGTCCCAACTTACTACTTGATCTTTCTTCAGTAGCTTGAAGATTGGCTCACAAGTAGCAGTTAGGTGCGAGATGAATCGGGCAATGTAATTCAGACGTACCAGAAAGCCTCTGACTTCTTTCTCTGTTCTGGGAGTTGGCATTTCCTGTATAGCTTTCACCTTTGCAGGATCCACTTGAATACCCTTATCGCTTACGACGAAACCCAATAGCTTACCAGATCTCACCCCAAAGGTGCACTTGTTCGGGTTTAACCTCAGCTTGTACAACTTCAACCTGTCAAACAGCTTCTGCAGATGGTCAAGATGTTCCTCCTCTGTCTGGGATCTTGCAATCATATCATCGACGTATACTTCAATCTCATGATGGATCATGTCATGAAACAAAGCCACCATGGCACGCTGATATGTTTCCCCAACATTCTTCAATCCAAAAGGCATGACCTTGTAGCAAAAGGTACCCCACTTAGTAACAAAGGTTGTCTTCTCCATGTCTTCGGGAGCCATTTTAATCTGATTATAACCGGAGAAACCATCCATAAAGGAGAATACCTTGTGCTGAGCAGTGTTGTCAACCAGAACGTCTATATGAGGCAGAGGGAAATCATCCTTGGGACTTGCCATGTTCAGATCCCTATAGTCAACACACATTCGAACCTTACCATCCTTCTTCGGCACAGGAACCACATTCGCCACCCACTGAGGGTAAGAAGTAACTGCTAGAAAACCGGCGTCAAATTGTTTCATAACTTCAGCCTTGATTTTCTCAGACATCTCTGGGCGCATTCAGCGGACCTTCTGTTTCACTGGAGGACAATCTTCCTTGGTAGGCAAGCAGTGAACCACAATATCAGTATCCAACCCATGCATATCTTCGTAAGACCAGGAAAAGATCTCAACATAGTCATGCATCATCTGAATCAACCGTTGCTTTACACTAAGCTCTAGATTTGCACTAATATTGACCTCTTTCTTGTCCTCTTATGTACCTAGATTCATTGATTCCACTGGCTCTTCATGCAGATGAATAGCCCTCTCTTCCTGAAGTAACAGTCTTGCAAGTTCACCGGGCACTTCGCAATCATCTTCACCTTCGTCTTCGGCTAAGTTGATCGGATTTTCGAAGTCATAACTGGCAGTAGCAGAGTCGTTACCAGTGAGATCCAGAGTGGATGTAGACCTGTATATGTGAGTGTGTGTAAAATAGCTGTTTTGCAATATATAATAAAAGAAAAAAAAGGAGCGCAAAATTTGAAATGTAAGAACATCCAATGCTTTTATTAATGATATATGAAAATGACACACATAAAGCCCTCACAAATGAAGCCACGGTGCCCCAGGTAAGACACCGGGTCGTAAAGTTTAAAACATTGTCTGTTACAAATTCAAAACAAAAAGTTTCATTACTGGGTAACAAAAGAAATAGGGATGAAGTCCTTTGTTGTCCAGTTGCTTGGTCCACCGTCGGTCGTAGGATAGATCCAACTGTCGAACTCAGACTCTTCCACATCGTCATCCATGATAGCATTCACTCATGCGTCTTGTTTAGGCTTTTCTGGTGCTCCGAACTCAATCTCCTTCGCATCAATCAAGTCCTGTACTTTTTTCTTCAAAGCCCAACAATCATCTGTATTATGCCCCGGGCTATCAGAGTGGAAAGCACAGCGGGAATTAGGGTTGTACTTCGGTGATGTAGTGTTGGGATTCTTCGGGGCCTCCCTTGGAATCACTAGATTGGTTTTCAATAACTGCGGCAGAATTTGAGACAAAGTCATGCTGAGACGGGTGAATTGCCTTCGAGGTCTCTCGTCCTTTTGTTGATTGCTGTGCTGAGCAGTACCAACAGGTCTTGAAATAACAACTGCATTAACAGCTTGGCGGCGTTCAGGTCTATTTTGGCTTTTCGAATTGTAGACAGCACTAGACTCTTTCTTAAAAGGCTTATTCTCGGTGCTTGATGAAGCACCCTTCTGTATCTTACCAGTCTTAATACCAGCCTCAATCCTCTCACCGGTCATAATTAGCTTTGTAAACCCAGACGAAGAGCTTCCAATCAGATGGTTGAAAAATGGACCAGACAAGGTCCCCAGAAACATATCCACAAGCTCCCGATCAGCTAAGGGTGGTTTCACTCTTCCGGCGAGGTCCCTCCACTTCTGAGCATAATCTTTGAAACCTTCACCCGTTCCCATTGACATACCCTGGAGTTGGGTACGCGTGGGAGCAAGGTCGGAATTGTATTGGTACTGCCTGTAGAAAGCAGTAGCCAAATCTTCCCAACTGTGGATACTGGCTCTGTCCAACTGGTAAAACCATTCAAGCTGAGTCCCTGAGAGACTGTCTTGAAAGAAGTGGATCCATAGGTTCTTATCAGCGGTGTACGGCTGAATCTTCCTTACATATGACCGAAGGTGCAGCTTCGGACAAGAAACTCCGTCATACTTAGCAAAGGTTGGTGCCTTGAATTTGTGGGGAATTACCACCCCAGATGACAGACCCAGATCACCAAAATCTAGACCAGGCACCTTCTTAACTTCCATCGCACTCAACCGGTCTTCCAGTTGCTTGTATTTATCCTCAACCGGAGGATACTGATCTTCGTCGAAGTCCGTCTCATTGTCTGAGACCACAGGTCTAGGAGCCCTCCTTTCTTCCTGACTATCTTTCCCTCTAGATGAGGTGGTCAAATCAACTTCATCCCGTAGCCTATTTCCAAACCTGTGACATGTGTTAAACAAGATTGTCCTCTTCTTCTTCTTCTACTTCTTCTCTTTCAGAATTAGGGTCTTCAGATCTTGCTGGCCCTTAGCTAGATTCATGAACAGCTCTTGGAATTGGGCATTCTGGGCCTGTAGGGCCTTGATTGCTTGCTCGGTTGATGGTTCAGCAGACATGATGAGTGCTGAAATAAACATCAAAGAAGATAAGAGACCTGTAATGGGTACCTGTTATGAAGTGCATGGGATGAAATGCGTATGATATGATTTCAAAGACAATTGAGAGATTCAAATTTGTAAACCAGAAAGGAAACACACTTTTATTAGATAAACTTTGAAATTCAAATTGTTCAACAGATTGCCCTTAAGGCGTTACAAGAAAGGAAATACTGAAAAGTAAATAAAAACTGGAAAGGAAATAATCAAAGGACAATCAGTGCTCCCATGGTCTCTTCTTGTCGGTGCAGACATAGTCATTGAGAATCCGCTTGTTCTCTAGCTGCCTAGTCAACTTCTAGATCTTCTGCTCTTGCTCGTTGAACCTCTCTCGGTAAGCATCCCGCTCTTCTCTCAGCTGCATCCAAGACCTTTTCAGTGCCACAATGTTAGTGGGCATGTAAGGATGGAGAATGGTAGGAAGAACCCCTTCCTCATTAGCAACTTCAACAATGATAGGCAGGACAGCTTCATACGGCATACCCAGCTTTTGGGCACGGATACAAACCCATCTGAGATATGGCTCCATTGGAAGAGAAGTCTTTAGGCCCAGCTCGTGTGGATCAGATCTGTGAACTCTATCCCAAGCCCTTATGAACCTATGGCGTTGCTCGTCGCTATCCCCTTGAAAATCAAAGATGATATTGGGCATTAGCAGCTCATGAGGTCCTTCTTTTCTGGCTCGCCCAAACTGACGTAAGGCCAAACATGGGTTATAAGAAATTCCTCAATGGGTTCCTATCAGTGGAACATTGGGGTACTCCCCACATCGATCAATAATAGCCATCTCGTCCATACCCTTGATAGTCCAGATGATGTCATTATGAGAGAGAGACATAACCCTATAAGCCCAGCTCATGGCTTCTTTGTTCTTCAGCACTGATTTAGGGAGGTGCAAAATAAACCACCTCACCAATAATGGAGCACAACACATCAGGGTTCCCCGCTTTCGGGCAGTACGGGCATAAAGTTGATGAAGAATGTCACCCAGGAGAGTGGGTACAGGATTACGAGAGATGAAGATTTTCACCGCATTCACATCAACAAAGGAGTCAGAGTTCAGAAACAATACCAAGCCATATATCAAAAGAGCCAGAATATCTTCGAATGCCTTGAAGTCTAGACTATCCCAGAAATAATTAGCCTTACCAACCAAGAACTTAGTCAGAAAGCCCTTTGCTCCACTTCTAGTCTCCCAATTAGCCATTACCTCATCCTTTGTCATATCAAGGGATGAAGCAATCTCTTCTGGCCTAAGGATCTTCTCCCAACCAGTAAATGGGGTCTGCTCCATAATAGAGATACTGAGCAGATCAGAGAACTCTTCTAAGGTGGGAACCAACTGGTAGTCCTGGAAAGTAAAGCAATGGTACAGCGGATCATAGAACTGGACTAGGACACTCATCATCTGCTCGTCCAATTTGGAGGTAACCAAACTCAGAAGATACCCATGTCTTCTAATGAAGGAGGTAGTATCAAGCATCTTTGCAACCAATTCTTTAAGCATGGTGGAAACATGGACAAAGTTGATCCGGATGGTATTCCTACGCATGGGCATCATGTCCTACAAAACAGAACAAAGATGAATCCCTCCTGTCTTTGAAATAGGTTAGTCCAATGCAAGATGTATGCAATGTTATGAAGTCATGATGTCATGATAGTAGGCACACCACAAGTATCCACAAATAGAAAACATGGTAAAGGAACACAAGTCACACAGAGAGCCCTTAGATTTCAGGCTGGCAAGGAGCTTAGGTACTACCCTATTTCAGTTCAGTTGGTTTAAACCTGTCCTAAAAATAGTAATCGGGTTCTAGAGGATCTCAATATCACTGACTACCCTCGGTCGGTCATAATTCCAGTTTAGCAACCTTTTCTTGCGGCCGAAATCATCGCGAGAGTTTAGTCTCAATGAGTGTAGCATACTGCTACTGTTCTATGGCCAAGTTGGTCAATTTAAAGGTTCTAAGGTAAGTTGGTGCTTAATGACCCCTTAGGTGACCCATATTCTCCTCGTTCCAACACAAGGGATATCGATACAATCTAAAGTGCCACACCAATGTAGCTACTGCTTCAACCATATCGATCTACGCCGTACAGTTCCCTCACAGTTTATTGCTACTTACCTAAAGGGTATCCCCAGATCCAGGTTAGGATCTATAGTAACTCCGATACAAGCCTACAAAGATAAATCATACAAAGCAAACAATTGAAAACACAATGATCTAATCCTAAGGTACACCCCACTTATTAAGATCCCCAGCAGAGTCGCCAATTCTATGATACAGTGGGAGAGAACTGACTATTTTTTGGAATGCTAGTTCGCGTTTTGCGTTTGTTTTCGCAAAATGTCGCGGTAAGTAAGAGTCGCCACCGTCTTTTATTTTATCCAACAAGGAAAGGAAAAAAGCACAGAAAAATTCCTTTTTCGAGATGTTTCTCGGGTCCGGGGGGTAGATTATAGAAAGGGAAGGTGTTAGCACCCTTTCTATCTGTGGTTATCCACGGGCTCTTAGGTACTTGCTCAAAGTGTTTTCAAAATTTGCTTTTCTTTGTTTTTGTGGGTTTGAAAATAGTTTTTGTTTTGAAAGGTGTAAGTGCGAAAAGTTTCGTTTTGTTTGGAAAAGAGCAAGTACTTAAGAACCATCTACCTACTCGAAAAAGGAATCAATTTGTGCTAATGTCCTTTAGACAATGCTATCCCACTATTGATGAGTAGGTAGCATCGTCGTTGGAGTTTTAAGGGTCAATTCGATTAAGGGACGTGCGGTCACTAAAGCAATGTTAAGACGCCTTAGCGGTAACCCTAATATCTTAGATCATTTTTCCTAGGCAACCGTTTCGAGGCAACTATGATCTTTGGACAAGAGGGCGACCTCTAAAACTTCCTATGCTCAGTGACCACGTTCGAAGGCAACCGAGTGAGGTGTACCCTAAGAGTGCGCATGTGCGAGTGTGTTGTTTTCAGTTAATTTGTCTTTGTACATGTCAATGGTTATCTATGTTGATTTTATGTTTAAATATTCAATCTTGTCATGCATTCCCTATTATCAAACATCTAACATTTTATAAGTTGCGAAAATTAAATTGCGGAAATTAAACTAACTATTACAAGGCGTCGGGTATTTACATCGCCAAAAACAACCCTTGAAATTAAAATGCGGAAAATAAATAAAGCGATAAAAATAAATAAAGTCCTATTAAACTATTACATTTCGGGAAACAGATACAATATTGAAATAAAATGGATCGCGTGCGAGAAATTAAATCGGGCGCATTCTAGGGTTTTGACCCTTTGTTTATTAAAGAAAAGATTTTTTTTTTGGTTATTTTGAATTAAAAAGAAATTAAATTAGGTTAAACATTAAATTAATAAACAAATTAATTAATTAATAAAAATAATATTTTTGGATTTTTGATATTTAAAGAAATAAAAAATGATTTGATCAATGTTAATAAAACCTAATTATCTAAGTTGATTTTAATTATTGCAAAAAGATATTAAAGTTATTCCTAATTAAACTAAATTAATTAAATTAATATTATTAACAAAAATAAAATACTGAAATTAAATTTAGTAAATAAAATATTTTTGATTTTTAATTTTATTAGGAAAAAGTTTTAATTGGTTAGTGGTCAGAAATAATAAAACAAAAACAATTAAATAATTAAAAGAAGAATGAAATAGCAAACAAAACTCAGGGAGGTTCTGGGCCCAATTTGGAGGTTGGAATGGCAATTTGATGGCCCAAATATGCAGGTATGTGTTTGACTTTTCCTGATTCCACGTGTGCACGTTGACTTTGGCCCATGGTAGGCTTTCATTCTGGACCACCAGATCTGGCCTGGGGGCATCTGGCAGATGATTGGGTGATGATGTATGATGAACCACACGCTTGGTTTTGTATGGAATCACTTGGCTGAAAAATACAACAAATAATATGGGGACCTGGGATTCGAACCCAGGTCCTGTAAGCCGTTGCATACACGCCTTTACCACTGGACCATTGTACGTTAGTTGTATACATATTGGACAATAATAATAATATGGGGAAAACAATTAATATGCCAGAGTTAAAAAAATAAAGCGTGAAAATTTGAATGGAGCAACCAGATGGGGACACGTCTTCGTCCCTGTCCTCAGGTTTGTACAGAGATTACCTGCAGATTTAAATCTGCAGCAAAAGGCATAGGTCAATTCCAAAATCCATCCCAGGCCATATAAACTCCATCCAAGGCCATGGTTATACTCGCCTCTTCATCCTGGTCTCAACCATGTCGATTAGTAGGCCTAATTTCACCTGTATCAAAAACCCCTAATAAAAACCTAGGAAACCATACAATGGCGTTTTGCGTTATAGAGCAGATAAACACAATCAAATAATATGGAAAGCTTGGAAATTGTCTAGTGATTGCAAATATGCCATTAGTTTCTTGTAATGATGCATAAATTTTGAAACACGAAATCAAGTTCAGAGGGAGGTCGCGTGTTACTTACAGGGCGTTTGAGAGTGTGTGAGGGCTTGCTTTTGATTGCAGGAAGTTTAGGAGACACCCAACAATGGATTGGTGTTGAGATTTGCCCTTGAAAACGCCTCTAAGAAAGATTTCAGTTTCACACATTTTGGCAATTTTTCAAGTTTGCTTTTGATGATTCTGCAGCCTCTAACCTCTGAATTAGTGTGCTTTAGCTTGTATAAGTAATGAGCAATGCATTAGGTCAACAAATGTAGGCTGAATCCTTGTGCATCAATGCTTGGAGATTTGATTTGATCCTCCATTGATAACCTTCCAATTTTGCCAAAAATCCAATCTTTTTGCACATGTAATGGTTGATACGAATTTGATTCACTTGATGATGATGATTAGGTCTTGAAATAGCCAAAAAGAGATCAAATAATCAATGTTTAGATTTTATTTGATTTAAATTGATTTAAAATGAAATAATTCATTAAAAAATATAATAAAATAATAATTTTGATAAATGATCATAAGGCTGAAGCTAGGACACGTGTGTAGTGTGACAAGATCAAATCAAGTGGAAAAGAATGGGCCCATTTGACAAAATTTGAAGTTTTGTGGATAGTTGACTTTTGGCAATTTTGCAAAAATGCCCAACTTCAACAATGCATAACTTCTTTAATTTTGAACTTTTAGAAGTGTTTTTGGACTTTTTGAAAGCTTGAGATGTCCTCTAACCAACCCTTTTGGTCGCATCTAATTTTGATATTCCATGATTAAGTTATAAGCTTTGGCAAAAAATGTGTTTTTATTGACTTTCAAAAATGACCTATAATGTCCAAATTTATAACTTCTTGTGAGTGCATTTCTTGATCTTGTGGTGTGAAGATGGATTGTAGGAAATTGTATCCTATTCAAAATTATCTTTGGATGGGTCATTTCTCATAAAGTATGAGAAAGTTATGTTTGGTCAAAGTTGAGTTGACTTTTCCTACAAAATCCTAATTTAGCAACTTTTGAGTCTTGATGAATTTTGAGCAATCCTTGATGAATAATGATCAACCCTTGATAAAATGATTAAATATCCTTCAAAATGAGAATGTTGACAAAAAATATTGAAGTTTGACTGTATTTGGGTCACAGTTGACTTTTGCCCTAGCACAATCGATTTTTGGACCCCTTGAGCAATTGACTGAGCAAACTTCCTCTGCAAGGCTTGAAATTTGGTATGGATGAACTTGAGAACATATTAGGACATTGGGGAGCACTTGAGGTCATTTAGATGCAAGGACCTTGATGAAACACCAAACCCTAATTTGGAATTGACTGCCTTAGGAGATGACTTGACTGTCCAACTTTTGAGCAATCTTGAGCAACTTGGAGATTTTTCTTGCCATGTCTTGAGAAATATGAGAGGGCAAATTTTGGGGTACAACAGTCGTGAAGCATCAACTGACCTTAGAAAATTTAATTTCCCAACTTGGCCATTAGAAAGTAGTGAGATAGCCAGCCTCGGTGTAGAGCTGAGAACTGGTTGATACTCGATGCTACACTCATTGAGATCAAACTTTTGGGATATTTCGACCGCAAGAAAAGATTGCGTGAGCTGAGACAATGCCGATAAAGGATGGTCAGTGATATTGAGATCCTCTAGAACCCATTTACTTAGGTTGAATGAACTAAACTTCAAGAGGGTACTACCTTAAGACCCGTGCAAGCCTAAACCTAAGGTTGTTCGTGTGACTTGTATGCTTTCAACTTGAACTACTTGCACAGTTTTATTATCTGACAACATGAGTTCCTTGTAGGTTTTGTTTACAGTCCTTATCCAATAACTTGGATTTCTTGCCGGGTTTACTTGCTTACATCACCTAGCACTTTTGCTTAAACGCATAGCATACACATCATAACATCATGCCTTAACATTTCCTTAACCATTTCAAGGATCTCAAGGGTTTGTGATGCAGGTTATGGTAAATCAGACGTCTAGCAAGGGGAAAGGGGATTTATTTTCCTCTAGCCAATGTCGTCTAGAGATTAAAACACGATAACTTGAGTCAGTGGCTATGAACCACTCGACATGGTGAGCTTGACTCTTGAAGAAGGACTCTTAATGACACGAAGTTTCTTCAATCAAGCTGCAACCAAATTCTAACAGTTTCTTGTTTACCCCGCGAGATCCTTGAAAACATTGCATACATATATCATACATATCATTGCATAACAGGTCTTCCAGTACAAGTCTCTCATGTTCTTGCTGTTTATTTCAGTAATGGCTCTCAAACAAGACAACAAAGATCTTCAAACTCAAGAAGCTCAGTTCAGAGACATATTCCTAAACCTATCCAAGGGGCGGGAAGAGTTGAAAACACTTCTCATTGGGAACTTGGTCAAAAAAAGTCCTGAAGACAATAAGGACGAACGACTGGAACGATTACAAGCTGAGGTAGGTGCAATGAGAACCCAGATGTTGGGGCATATGGCTCTTATCCAAGGCCTAGCCCGAAGGCAAGAAGAGCTGGAAGCCATCATCAACCAAATTCATCAAGACGGATACAACAGTATGAAGCAAACAGTCGCGGCCGTGGACCAAGTCATTGATCAACCTCCAAGAAGACAAGAGTTTGGTTTGGTGAAGAGTGGACCTTTCCAAGTTTATACTACCTCACGGGTCCAACAACAACCTCGCCAAAAACAACGGGTTAATTAGAGTAAGCCAGATACACCCAAGAGGCAGCTTACCAAACTCAACATGCAGTTGTCTCAAGCTTTACAAAACATGTTGAGGATGAATTTGGTTACGTTGATAGGACTTCATCTGAATCCCAAGACTTCTTCGCCTAACTACAATCCTGATGCAAGGTTTGCATATCACTCCAACAGTCCGAGGCATGATATTGACGACTGTTGGAGGTTGAAATACAAAATTCAAGACCTGATTGATGAAGGAGCATTGGAATTCACACAAGATGGTCAACTGGAATTTTTCTATCAATCCTCCAAGGCCCACCATTTGAAGTGACAAGTTCTAACAAGAGGGCTTTTCGTTCATTAGAATTTTCAATTTGTTATTTTCTTTTGATTTTTCGAATATTTATTCATGTCAAACTTTGTTACTTTATCAATGCATTGCATATGTCTGTTCTTAATCAATTCATTCGTATTCACTATATTTAAACTCCGTTCCTTTTTGTGATATTCAACTCTCGACTAAAAAGATGTAAGCCTTTAGAGGGAGGATGACGAAAATGATACCACAACCTCTACATTATGCTTTTGAACAGACCCCGCTGACGATGTACAAGCATTGTTTCAAATCCCAAACAGTGGAGTTATAAGGAAGATAATCCCTAGTCAACCCCTTTGAGCCAAAGAAGTATGAGTCTTTTTTTCACACTAATTAAAACCCTTAATCATAACCTGGGGTAGGGTTGTTTTCTCAGTTAATCTAGAGGCGCATTCAATCGCAATCTTCCGCTTCGTACACAACGAATGGCATCAAAGACGTCCTTCCAAATCAGAAGACGGTGATGGTTCCGCATAATCGTCAAGACAAGCAGTCATTATCTATCAAAATAAAAGCCCGCTAAGTCAAAACCTATGAAGGAGACTTAAGAAAAAAAACTAGGGCATCCCGCTGACTGTAATCACAAAAGAAATAGTTCAGGAAAAAGACAGAGATAGTAAAACAAAAAAAAGAGGTTACTACAAATTCTCGAGAAAAAAAAGATTACAAAATGAATGCCTTTTTCAAGTAAACTTTCAGTATCCGAACCATCACCTGAACATCAAGGAAAATATTCCAGAACTCAACTGGGATTCTAAACGCGCAATTAACTGAGCATAGGACTGAAGAATATCACGAAGAGCGGGTGGGTACAGATAAATTTTGAGCCTTTATCCTTTGTTTCTTGAACCGTGAACCATGCCACGTTATAACCCTTAAATGTCCTAGCTGAAACATGGGTTAGTTCAAAAGCATATTGTTACAAAAGGTATCCTAACTCCTGTAGGACTTGTTGTAAATCCTGAGTTGACATCACATTTTACAAAATTTGCTTGTTTTACTGAAAAATGAATTTTCAAACTTCAAGACAGACATAAGCTTTGCATTCTTAAAATAATATTGTTTGCATATGACTATTTGTTCAACAGCAGAGAAATTCGCATAACGAATATCTAGTGAATAAAAACCTTCTCAATAAAAAGGATCACCTCAAGTGGAAAAACACTTCCAACCAAGGGGAATGACAAGATCATTGTCCATCATCTGGGGCAGTCAAGTCAAGATTCAAGGAATCTCTCAAAGATGCCAAGTAGCCAGGGACAAATCTCCATCTGAATCACTTGGGGGATTAGACATGAATTCCAGCAACGAATCATGTAAGATCAAACGAGCATCTTCTGGCAGTGTGGCAACACTTACTATTATGGACAGTGACAATTCTCCGCACCCGGTGAACATGGACATAGCCCGAAAATACTATGCATGAACAAAGACCCGCTAGGTTGACTGGCCTAGGCAAAAATAAGGGCATCCTGGTGAACCAAAAGGGTTCGGACAAAAATTAGGGATAAAAAAAAAAGATATGTACACCCGGCAAGCCAAAAACCTGAAAAGGCGGCTTGGGCAAAAAAGGGTATCCCGGTGGACTGAAAATATGAAAAGACTGTCCAGGCAAAAGTTAGGGATTAAAAGCGTACGACTATGTCGCATCATCTCTTCACTTACCTATCAGTAGAAGACTTATAATTTTTATTGAAAGTTACCATGCACCTCATAAGTTGGGATAACACTCAATCCACAAGGCCTCCGCAGGCGCTTTCTCCAGCAGGTACAGGGGCAGAAAAGTCTTGATAATAAGTCATTGTCGTATCCTCAGCATGCGTCCCAGTAACATCAACACTCCCCACAGAGTAGAGGCAACCAAATTTTTAATCGCTGCCTCCCCAAATAGGAGTTACTTTCCACAACCAAGCTCTTTCGGAGAGTTGACATCTATATTCCCCCGCTGAATTTTGTAATAGCAAGTGGTTCATAAAGTTTTCTCCCGAACAGAGTTTATTTCTCTGAATACAGAAGCTCAATCCCCGACAAAGTTTATCCCTTCAGCTATGGAAGCTTCTCTCTCCAACAGAATTATTCCCCCACAGAGTTGTTCTCAAGCAGAGTCTCTCCTCAGCAGAATATCCGTAAATTGGGGGCAAATCCCCAACATAGTCATCTCCGGTTCACCGTCTCCAACGGAAGTAGAAGAAAAACTTTTTCTACGACGGTAGGAACTCAATTTCCGTTACTCTCCAACAGCGGTCATGGATTTATTTTCCCACTCGGATATGTCACAATAGCATTTCATGCTCATATATCATGACGTGCGCATACATATTTCATACAACATAATCTCATTTATTTTGAGAACATCATCTCACCCTGTATTTCATGCATCGCATATAACTAACCCTGATATCTTTTCAGGAAAAGACGACCGGTTTCGACGAATCCAGAAATTATATAGATTAAATCTATAGACAACTAATGGAAACTCAGTTCCTGAAATCAAACGGGTCAACTAATCTACATTAGCAGATCAAAGTAACCTTACCCCAGTTCATTCCGAAGTTTTACACAAACTTATAACCTTACCCCAGTTCATCCTGAAGTTTTACAAGGACTTATCCCAAAGTAACCTTACCAAGGTTCCTCCTGAAGTTTTACACAAACTTAGCCCAAAATAACCTTACCCAGGTTCCTGCCAAAGTTTTACACGGACTTATCCCGAGGTAACCCTACCCAGGTTCCTCCTAAAGCCTTACACTGACTCATCACGAGCAACCTTACCCAGGTTCCTTCTGAAGTTTCACTCAGACTTATCTTGAAGCAACCTTACCCATGTTCCTTCTCAGTTCAAATGCAGTTTTACCCAAACTCCTCACAAAGCAACCTTACCCAGGTTCCTTCTCAGTTCAGATGCAGCTTTACCCAAACTAGTCACAAAGTAACCTTACTCAGGTTCCTTCTCAGTTCGGATGCAGTTTTATCCAAACTCCTCACAAAGCAACCTTACCCAGGTTCCTTCTTAGTTCAGATGCAGTTTTACCCAAACTCCTCATGAAGTAACCCTACTATCCAAGTTCCTTCTCACAGCCCTACTATCCAGGCTTTCATATCGAAGTAACCCTACTATCTAGGTTCCTTCTCACAGCCCTACTATCCAGGCTTTCATAACGAAGTAACCCTACCATCCAGGTTCCTTCTCGCAGCCCTACTATCCAGGCTTTCATATCGAAGTAACCATACTATCCAGGTTCCTTCTCACATCCCTACTATCCAGGATTTCATACCGAAGTAACCCTACCATCCAGGTTCCTTCTTGCAGCCATACTATCCAGGCTTTCATATCGAATTAAGCCTACTATCCAGGTTCCTTCTCACAGCCCTATTATCCAGGCTTTCATAACGAAGTAACCCTACTATCCAAGTTCCTTCTCAAATCCCTACTATCCAAGCTTTCATATCAAAGTAACCCTACTATCCAAGTTCCTTCTCACATCCCTACT
Organism: Vicia faba; assembly: GCA_948472305.1. Classification (NCBI taxonomy): domain Eukaryota; kingdom Viridiplantae; phylum Streptophyta; class Magnoliopsida; order Fabales; family Fabaceae; genus Vicia; species Vicia faba. The sequence goes on along the minus strand of OX451740.1, from coordinate 1,286,033,274 downwards.
ATCCAAGATTTCATACCAAAGTAACCCTACTATCCAGGTTCCTTCTCACAACCCTACTATCCTGGCTTTCATATCGAAGTAACCCTACTATCCGGGTTCCTTCTCACAGCCCTACTATCCAGGCTTTCATATCAAAGTAACCCTACTAACCAGGTTCCTTCTCACAGCCCTACTATCCAGGCTTTCATATCGAAGTAACCCTACTATCCAGGTTCCTTCTCAGCAGTCCTACTATACAGGTTCCTTCTCAACAGTCCTACTATCCAGGTTCCTTTTCATAACCTTACTATCCAGGTTCCCCCTCTCTTATCCCCATATAGCGGTCCACAACATTGTAAGACCAGGATCTGATCAAACATGATTGGTTTCGCATTTCCCCAGTGAGTTGCGGTGCAACATATACCCTGACTAGATACGCAGTTGAATTCTGATTCCTTAAGTCGGAGTTATTCACCAGTAGAGTAACGGACAACTGAAGCTCATAAAACTCTATTTCTCCCAAGACAGAGACCAACATTCCTCAATAGATTCCTCATCAACAACAGTAACAGGAACTCTCATCAAAGGAATATACAGGAAACCTACATCCTCTAGATGGCATCTTTAAGCCCATCTCCTACAATTCTCCGTCGCTTCCAGGATGGCATATTTAAGCCCACCTCCGAAAATCTTCTGTCATCAACCTCCAAATTGCATCTATAAGCTCATTCCCGATATTACCAAATCAAGTGCCACTTCATGCAAGTGCAAATTTCTGGGCACTCTAGTGTTCAATCATCTTCCACCTTCAGATCACGAAAGGCAGACGAGCCAATCTACATCCTCAGTTTTAAGAAGATTGAACAGGAGCAGCTGTTGTACCCCAAAATTTTCCCTCTTATTTTACTCAACAAATTTCAATGGAGGTCCCCAAGTTGCCCAAGGAAGTCCAAGAGTTGACCAGAAAAACTCTCTCCTAAGGCAGTATACCTCAAATTAGGGTTTCCACTTTCATCAAGATGGGTGGAACACAAAGGTCTCATATGGTTTCCAAGGTCTTATTATGTTCCCAAGATCATCCATGCCAAGTTTCAGGCCTTACATAAGAAGTTTGCTCAATCAACTGCTCAAATACTTGAGAATCGACTGTAGTAGGTCAAAAGTCAACTGTGGCCCACATACAGTCAAACCTCAAGATTTTTGGCCAACATCAACATTTTGAAGTTACTTCCATCATTTGATTAAGGTTTGACCATGATTCCCCAAGGAATGCTCCAAATTCATCAAAACCCAAAACTTGCTAAATTAGGGTTTTGTAGGAAAAGTCAACCCAACTTTGACTAAGCATAACTTCCACATGCTTTATCAGAAATTTTCCATCCAAGTCTAATTTTGAAGAGGATGCAATTCCCTACAATTCATCTTCAGTGCTCAAGTTCAAAATATGCACTCATAAAAAGATATAAATTTTGACATTATAGGTCCTTTTGAAAAGTCAACAAAAATACCTTTTGGGTCAAAGCTTCTTACATGAACATGGAAGAGTCAATTGAGATGAGACTAAAAGGGTTGCTTAGGGTACACCCTAATATTTCTAAAAAGTCCAAGAACACCTCTCTAGGATTTAAATTGGAGGAGATATGCCTTGTCAAAGTTGACATTTTTTGCAAAATTGTCAAAAGTCAAATGAGTTCAAAATTGCATTTTTTGGCAAATGGGCCTAAACTTTTATGCTTGCACCTCACTTATAATTTAATCCACGACCCAAATATACAACCTCATGTTATTTGCTTCATTTTTCAATTTGTTTTGATTTTTTTGTTAATTAAAATTTCAATTAAATCAAATAATAGATGAATAATGGAAAATATATGTTATGATCTGATTTTTGGACAGGATTTCAATCAAATAATGCAAGAATATCATGATCAATTCGAATTAAGGCTGATTGGTACAAGAAAGGGAAGATTTGGCTCAAAATAGCAAGTTTACATAAGCTAAAAAATTAAATCAAATCTCTTATAATTTGCAAAGATTCAATCCAAATTTGTTGACCTAATTCAGTATACTATAAGGACATAACAATTCCAGATCAAAAGAAGAAGGATTGGAGGCGTGAATAAGAAGAACAAAACTCCAAAAAGTTGACAAAAGTTGTGACTCGGTTTCAAGTTTGGAGGCCAATTCAAGCCATTCTAGTATTGCCAAATGTGATACGGTGGGAGAACTGACTATGGTTTTGCGTTTGTTTTCGCAAATGTTTCGGTTGAGCAAGAGTCGCCACCGACTTTTTATTTTATCCTAAGGAAAGGTTAAAAAGCACAGCAAAAACCTTTTGAGATGTTTTCTTGGGTTCGGGGAGTAGATTATAAAAAGGGAAGGTATTAGCACCCTTTCTATCCATGGTTATCCATGGGCTCTTAGTTACTTGCTTAGATCACTTGCCTTTTGTTTTCAATTGTTTGAAATGGTGCTTGTGTCTGTGGGTTTGAAAATTGTTTTGAAAAGAGGCCAAATGTGGTGGCAACCTTCATAATGATCCATGTTGGGATGTATACAAAGGTGTAGGTCTTTTGAAAAGTTTTTCATTTATTTTTGAAAGTTTGTTTTGAAAGTGTTGTGAGGTGTGGTTTTAGAAAAATAGGCAAGTGTTTTGTTTTTGCAAGTTTGATTCAAGTAACTAAGAGGTTATCTACTCCTAAATTTCTCAAAGTTTATTGCTATGTTTTAACCCTTTTAACAAGTTTGTTCCACCATTGTATTTGGTGGACAATCTCATGTTAGGATGTGAAAGGGACGGGCGCGGGTCATCGTTTAGACCATAATTACAATGGTGTCAAGTATCTTTGGGCAATTTTCTTTAAGGGACTTGATCATTTGTTTAAGCAACATTTTGAAAGCGTCATCGAGGGACTATGATCATTTGATTTGTGTTTGTTTTGCCCAAAGAGACCTAACATGCAATATGGCCCAATTTTGAAAGGCAACAAGTGGAATACCCTAGGGGGTGCAAGTGTGATTTGTGTGTCCATTTTCATGCTTGTTTGTCTTGAAATTAGGTCAAACTATTTTCGTTGTTTTTTTCGCATACAAAACCCTAATTCTAACATGGTATAATTGAAAGGCAATAAAGTGCGAAAATAAATTTACTAAGCTATTACAAAACCATATATGGGAAGGGGGGTACAAATGTTCAAATGGGGATTTTGACAAGGAATTTAAACCTAAACTATTACATCAATATTGAATTATTTACAAGATAATTCAATTGCACAATTTAAATAAAATAAGAATAAATATGCAAGATGCCAAAATGGTTTTTGTATATATGAAAAAAAGGTATTTTTATGTGTCAAAATAAACAAAAAGAAAAGTATTATTTTTGGGAGTTTTTTCATGTTTAGGGTTAAACCCTAATTCTATTTAAATAAAATGCATTATTTATTTATTATGTACAAGTATTTATTTATTGTATACAAAAATAGAGTAAAATGAAATATATTTGTCAAAAGGTATTTTTATATTAAATATTAATAAAAATAAAAAGTGTATGTATTTTTGCATTTTAATCCTAAATATATTAATAAATAAATAAATATATATATATATATATATATATATATATATATATATATATATATATATATATATATATATATATATATATATATATATATATATGTGTGTGTGTGTGTGTGTGTGTGTGTGTGTGTGTGTGTGTATTATTTACTAAATATGTATTATATATACAAATTAATAATATTTAATATTTAATAAAAAAAGTATTTTTTCTATAAAATATTTTCAGAAAGTAAAACAAAATAAAAATGTATAAAAATGTATTTGCACTATTTTAATATTTTAAATAAAAGTATATGTATTTATTTATTTATGTACAAACTAAAAGAAAACCAAATAAATGCCTAATAAATTCAAAAATGGTGAGAAAAATATTTTTTATATTTTTAATATCATGAGAAAAAATAAATAAGTCAATCCAAAAAAGAAAAAGTCAAAAAGTCAAAGAAATAAGCAAAATGGGCTCAGGGGGTGCAAAAGTAAAAATATGGTGCAAAAAGAAATGTCAAACAGGCCCAGCCCAGAACCAAGTCATCTTCAACCTCAGAACACCTTTGTTCAAGCCAAACACGCGTTTTCTATCTCCCAATTCCTGGACTTTTAAGCAAAACTTTCAACATGAAAAGTGTAGAGCATGAGAAGACGAATCCAGGGATATAAAAAACTTGACTTAACTCTCTAAGATGAGGGAGAATTTCTTCTCCCCCAATTCCTGACCTAGTTTTTATGCCATGTTCAGACTCAAAATTCTTGCATCACACATAATATAAATGAAATCTAATCATATGGACATGTTCAGGGCTATGATTGTGACATGTTTTCTTCATAAACCTAAAGCTAACAATGCCTAATAAGAGAGATACGAGTTCATGAACTTACCTGTTCAGTTGAAGTTGTATCTGGCAATGGAGAAGCTATCAGTGCAAGGTGATGATTGGTATAGCTTCCTTGAGGTCCAGGGATGCTATTCCAAGCTTTACTTTGTCTTGAAACTTCTTGAATCGTGCTAGAGAATTTCAACTGCAAAACAAGAAAATGAAAATGGTGGAACTGGTTAGAGGAATTACAGGTCGTGTTTTAGGTTTTGGTTAGCTTGCATTGATGGTAGGGAAGGTGTGTGAAGAGCTTTTAGCAAGAAAGCATGACAGGGATGAGAGTTGGAACTCAATCTGCAGAGGTCACTCTATTTAGGCAATTTGATGGTGGTTCTGAGTTTGTGAAGGTATTGGAGGTGAAAGGCTCGTGCTTCAGCTTAGGATCAATGTTTGGAATGTGTTTGATATCTTTCTCTAAGGCTCAGTTGACTGATATGGAAGTTGGTATATCATATGCAATGTTACTTGAACTTTAAGCAAGCAATGGCCACTTGATGTTTCTAGCCTGTACAGGCCCTCACACTATGCTGCATACATTGGCCTTGATCAGTGCAATTTGCTCCTAAACTTGTGCCAAGAAGATTTGGACTGTACCACTTGGATTTGCAAAATGGACATAAAGTTCTACTTTTTCAAAATGGAAATAATGATTTTTCTAATTAAGGGTTAATTCTCCATGTAATGTCCAAATGCATAGAACAACATCTTGGCACAATGGTTTTGCATTGAATTATTGAGTGAGAATGGGATTAGAGGCCTGCAATGTAGCTTAAGCATGCTGAATTCAAAATGGCACCAATGTATGAACATGTCTTGGCCAAGAACAAAAGTGACTTTTTCCCATTTTGCAAAATTTGATTCTCCCTAACAATGAGGTTGTTTGAGAATTTCTTGGACATTTTGGAAAGCTTGGAATGTGTACTACAATCCGTCTTTGAAATGCAAATTGAAATTCCAAGTGGAAGTGTATGAAAAATGGTCTTGAAGTTAGGTAAAAAACTTGTCCAAAATAGGTCAAATTTTCACTAAGTTAAGAATGGTTTGGCACCCTTGTTCCAAAAATTGTAACTTGAGATACAAGCCTCATTTTGGAAAACTTTGTGAATAAAAGTTGTAGATTATGCAACAAGCTACAACTTTCATGTTTTGACTTTTGTTTGAATCCAAATGAATCTTGGTGAGAAAGTGGGGCAAAGTTGGGAAAAAATTAGGGTTTCATCATTTGCATTTCTTGATTTCTTGGTGAACAAGTTTCATCATTTGGCATGTTTTGATTAAAAATTAACCTTGACCCTTGATTTTGACCAAAAAGTCAAAGTTTGACTTTTCAGTATACAGTCAAAATTGATCAATTGACTGGGAAATTCAACTATCAATCTTGTGTATTTGGGATCCTTTGAACTTGTTAAGCATGTCAAGATAATTCCATGGGGTCCTTGAGTCCATATGTGAGCTTGGTTTGCCATTGGCTAGGTCAAACAGTCAAAAATTGCCCTTGTGCAGTCAAAACCCTAAAAATGACCATTTTGCCCTTTTGATGATCTGATCAAATTTCTTGTGGAATTGTGATCCAAACTTGATCAAATGGTCCATGTGAGTTCATAATGTTGATGTGGGTCAATTTTCATGAGATTTGACTGTCAATTGGCCACAGTTGACTTTTTCCCCAATACAGTTGATTTCTAGGTCAACTGTCCAATTGACTGGGCAAAATTTGGAATCAAGACTTGAAACTTGGTGTGGATAAACTTGGGAGTCCAACATGAAGCATGAAAGTCATCTTAGGCATTTTAGGTCAAAACATCTTTGTGCAAACACAAACCCTAATTTGGGTTAACAGTGCAAGGAGAAGTCTTGAGCAGAGGAAACCCTAACTGGATCTTGAGCTTCAAAGGTCTTGTGATGAGAAAATGTTGAGGAAATGGGAGGGAAAATTTTTGGGTACAACAGTTGCCCCTGTTCAATCTTCTTGAACCTGAAGAGTTAGATTGGCAAGTTTGCCTTTCGTGACTCGAGGGTAAAAGGAGATTGGACACTAGAGTGCCCGGAAATTTGCACTCGCATGTTGGAGTATCAGCAATGTGATGTCGGGAATGGGCTTATAGATGCCATTTGGAGAGGTGGTGGATAGGGAGATGGGCTTATAGATGCCATCTGGAAATGTGACAGAACCTTGTCGGGAATGGGCTTATAGATGCCATTTGGAAGTGTTGATCGCATGAGAGATTCCTTAGCGAGAACTTGTGTATTTGAGAAAGACAGATGTTTTCCTGGCTTGTTACAGGTGTTTGATCTTCAATCTCCTTATGCAGATATGCCCTGGCTAGATACAGGTATCTAATCTACAATCGGTTGCTCACAGATGTGCCCTGGCTGGATACAGGAGTCGAATCCGGAAATAGTCGTCAATAGATATGCCCTGGCTGGATACAGGAATCGAATCTTCGAACTCTTCAGACGTTCCCTGGCTAGATACAGGAATCGAGTCTGGAAATGTGGTCAACAGATATGCCCTGGCTAGATACAGGAATCGAATCTGGAAATGTTGTAGTTGATAGATGTGCCCTGGCTGGATACAGGAATCGAATCTTTGAACTCTTCAGACGTGCCCTGGCTAGATACAGGAATCGAGTCTGGAAACTGATCACTCTCAGATGTGCCCTAGCTAGATACAGGTATCGAATCTGGAATTGTGACAGTTGAAGGTAGTTGTCTTTGGGATTGTCTTTTTCCCTGAAAAGGCAAAAACATAAGTTGTATGCAATGTCATGATGTATGATATGCATGATGTCATGATGTTCAACATGAGATAGTGTTGTATGCACTTTATCATGTATGTAAGCAAGATGTATGAAAATGTGAAATGTTTATGAATGTAATTTCGTCTTTAGGAAAATAAATCCTTGACGACCGGACGGGGAGTTGCTCTGTGGAAGAGATAATTTGCTGAAGTTTTGATGAGAGGCCTGCTGAGGACTTCAATGATGGATTCCGCTGGGGATAATGATGATAAACTCCACTGAGGAACACCAAAGATAAACTCCGTTGGGGAATAGGAAGAACTTTGCTGGGGACTAAAGGAACTTTGTCGAGGGCGATCTTCCATGGTAATTAGCTGAGGATAACCCAGTTATAAGCCCTTGTGAGGAATAACTTTGAATAAAGCTCGGGAGAGACGTCCGTATTCTGCAGGGAACAAGCTTCCAGAATCTACTGGGGATAAGCTTCAAGACCTGCTGGGGATAAGAATTCTGCTTTCCTGGGGAAACTTTTGGAATTGTACTGAGGTACTGATATTCTGTCGGGGAATGTTGTGCCTTTCCAGGATTGACAGGGAACCAACTCTGCTCGGGGAAAGTATTGCTGAATCTTGTCTAACTCTGCGGGGAGTTGAGATGATTTGGTCACATTCTTCAGTCGAATTTACCTTGGTACCTTGGCGGACAAAGCAACCAGACTGCATCAGACAACTTCACATTGCCCCTGTTTCTGATGTCACCTGTAATTAATCTTTTGTTTCATATGCAAATATTTATGAATCAGCAATTTAACGTCAAATGCATATATCAAAAATGAACATTGGACGTTCTTCACAAGACAAAACAGAAAAAGGAAAAACAATGGCAATTTGTATGGACAAGTGAATTTGTATTGATTTTAATTTTGCCTGTGAATAGGCGTTTTTGTACAAGAGGCTGACATCCTAGTAAGAGAATGCCGCCGAATAACATAGAATTTACAATTTTGAAAAGGAAACAAAACAGCTATGTGAACAATCCCACTGGGTTCCAACTCTGCTATCGCCTTTATGTCTTCAAGCGTCTCATCACTTTGCTGCTTAGTTGAAGATGAAGCTGATTGGTCGATGCCGAAATCTGAGCCAGATAGTTGATGCTGAATTCCGGATGCGAAGTGATCCAATGAGACATAGTGTTACGCTTTATCCCTAACTTTTGCCTGGACCGCCCTTTCGGGTTTTCAGTCCACCGGGATACCCATTTTTGCCCAAGCCGCCTTTTCAGGTTTTCGACTTGCCGGGTGTACAGATTTTTTTCATTTCATCCCTTATTTTTGCCCGAACCCTTTTGGTTCGCCGGGAAGCCCTTATTTTTGCTTAGGTATGTCAACCTAGCGGGTCTTTTATTCATGCGTAGTATCTTTTCACTATGTCTGCATTGGCGGGGTGGGGAAGGTCGTCACCATCCATAGTGGTCAGGATCATGGCTCCTCCTGAGAACACATGTTTAACCACAAATGGCCCTTCGTATGTAGGGGTCCATTTGCCCCGGGGATCACTTTGAGGAAGGATGATGCGTTTGATTACCAGGTCCCCAACTTGATACTCTTGTGGTCTGACTTTCTTGTTAAATGCCCTGATCATCCGTTTTTGATACGTCTGACCATGACAGATAGCGGTGAGTCTCTTTTCGTCAATCAGGTTTAATTGATCAAGTCGAGTCTAGATCCAGTCATCTTCACTCAAGTCTGCATCCTTCATTATCCGGAGAGAGGGTATCTGGACTTCAATTGGCAAGACTGCCTCCATGCCATAGACCAAGGAGAAAGGAGTTGCCCTGGTTGACGTCCTTGCTGAGGTGCGGTACCCATGAAAAGCGAACGGTAACATCTCGTGCCAATCTTTGTAAGTCACTGTCATCTTCTGCACAATTTTCTTGATACTCTTATTAGCTGCCTCTACAGCCCCATTCATCTTCGACCGGTAGGGAGAAGAGTTGTGGTGCTGTATCTTGAATTGTTCACAGAGTTCAGTGATCATTTTGTTATTGAGATTGGTACCATTGTCCGTAATGATTCTTTCTGGGACGCCGTACCGACAGATCAGATTATGCCGGATGAAACGTGCCACGACGCTCTTGGTTACCGTTGCGTAGGAAGCTGCCTCAACCCACTTCGTGAAGTAATCGATTGCCACCAAGATGAAGCGATGCCCGTTAGATGCCGTCGGTCGGATCTCACTGATCATATCAATGCCCCACATTGCAAAAGGCCAAGGTTCCGTCAGGATGTTCAGAGGAACTGGAGGAATATGCACCTTGTCAGCATATATCTGGCATTTGTGACAAATTCGAGAGTGTTGGTAACAATCGGCTTCCATTATGGACCAGAAATATCCTGCCCGTAGGATTTTCTTTGCCATGGTGTGTCCACTGGAATGTGTTCCAAATGTACCTTCATGCAGTTCTATCATTATCTTCTCTGCTTCAGCCTTATCCACACAACGCAGTAGAGTTGAATCATGATTCCGTTTGTAGAGAATGCCATTGCTGAGGAAGAATTTTGCCGCAAACCTCCTCATGAACTTCTTGTCATTGACAGATGCACCTTCAGGGTATTCCTGAGCTTCCAAGTACCTCTTCACCTCATGATACCAGGGTTTTTCAGTCACCTTTTCGACCTCAAGATCGCAGCAGTATGCCGGTTCGTCCAACTTCCGGATAATGATCCGGGGAGCCTCATTGTCCCATTTAACTTTGAACATTGAAGACATCGTAGCCAGTGCGTCCGCTAGCTGATTCTCCTCTCTTGGGAAGTGCTCAAAAGTTATCTCTTCAAAGTGGGGAAGCAAGGTCAACACATACTCCTTGTAAGGAATAAGATTTGGGTGTTTCGTATCCCACTCGCCTTTGATCTGATTGATCACGAGAGCGGAATCTCAGAAGACACTCAGAAATTTGATCCTTAAATTGATTGCAGCTTGTAGACCCATGATACATGCCTCATATTCTGCCATGTTGTTGGTGCAGTTGAAACACAATCGGGCGGTGAGTGGAGTATGAGTTCCTTTGGGAGATATGATTACAGCGTCGACGCCGTTACCCAAAGCATTGGAGGCTCCGTCAAAATGCATAGACCATCGGGATCCTTCCTCAGGTCCTTCATCCGGTCCAGGTACTTCATAGTCAGTTACCACCATGATATCTTCGTCCGGAAAATCAAAGTTCAATGATTGGTAGTCGTCCACAGGTTGGTGTGCCAAATGATCTGCCAATACACTTCCTTTGATTGCTTTCTGAGTTGTATACTAGATATCATATTCTGTTAAGATCATTTGCCATCTTGCTATTCTTCCAGACAGAGCAGGCTTTTCAAATATGTACTTGATGGGATCCATCTTTGAAATCAATAGAGTAGTGTGAGTCAGCATATACTGTCTCAGCCGGCGAGCAGCCCATACTAGAGCGCAGCAAGTTTTCTCAAGCAGTGAGTAACGAGACTCACAATCGGTAAACTTTTTGCTCAAGTAATAAATAGCGTGCTCTTTTCGGCCGGACTCGTCATGCTGTCCCAGCACACACCCCATTGAATTGTCAAGTACTGTCAAGTATAATATCAGAGGTCTTCCTTCCACTGGTTGCATAAGAATGGGTGGATCTTGGAGATATTCCTTTATCTTTTCAAAGGCAGCCTGACATTCATCGTTCCAGCGTACTACTTGATCTTTCTTCAGTAATTTGAAGATTGGCTCACAAGTTGCAGTTAGATGTGAGATGAATCGGGCAATGTAATTCAGTCGTCCCAGGAAGCCTCTGACTTCTTTCTATGTCTTTGGAGTCGGCATCTCTTGTATGGCTTTTACCTTGGCAGGATCCACCTGAATACCCTTATCACTTACAATGAAACCTAGCAATTTTCCGGACCTCACCCCAAAGGTGAATTTGTTGGGATTCAACCTCAGCTTGTATAACTTTAGTCGGTCAAACAACTTCCTCAGATGATTAAGGTGCTCCTCCTCAGTTTGAGACCTTGCAATCATGTCATCAACGTATACCTCAATCTCATGATGGATCATATCATGAAATAAAGCAACCATGGCACGTTGGTAGGTTGCCCCAGCATTTTTCAACCCGAATGGCATGACCTTGTAGCAGAAGGTGCCCCACTGAGTCACAAAGGTAGTCTTTTCCATATCTTCCGGAGCCATCTTGATCTGATTATACCCTGAAAAACCATCCATGAAGGAGAACACCTTGTGTTGGGCAGTATTGTCAACAAGAACGTCGATGTGAGGTAAGGGGAAGTCATCCTTGGGGCTTGCCCTGTTTAAATCCCTGTAGTCGACACACATTCTGACTTTACCGTCCTTCTTCAGCACTGGCACCACATTGGCAACCCACTGAGGGTAAGAAGTTACTGCTAGAAACCCGGCATCGAATTGCTTCATAACCTCAGCCTTGATCTTTTCAGACATCTCTGGGCGCATACGGCGGACCTTTTGCTTTACCGGAGGGCAGTCTTCCTTGGTTGGCAGGTGATGAACTACAATGTCGGCATCCAAACCAGGCATGTCTTCATAGGACCAAGCAAATATCTCCATGTAATCATGTAGCATCTGGATCAATCGTTGCTTCACGCTGAGCTCTAGATTGGAACCAATCTTGATCTCTTTCCTATCTGTCTCAGTACCTAGGTTAACTGTTTCCACTGGCTCTTCATGTGGTTGAATAGCCCTCTCTTCCTGGAGTAGCAGTCTTGCGAGTTCACCAGGCACTTCGCAATCATCTTCACCTTCGTCTTCGGCCAAGTTGATCGGATTCTCGAAGTCATAACTGGTGGTAGCAGAGCTGTTACCAGTGAGATCCAGAGTGGATTGAAACCTATATGAGTGAGTCTGTGTAAATATAGTTGTTTTGCAATATATAACACAAAGAAAAAGAGCACAAGATTTGAAATGCAACAAACGTCCAATGTTTTGATTGATGATATATGGAAATGTCATACAAAAAGCCCTCACAAATGGAGCTACGATGCCCCGGGTAGGACACCGAGCCAACAAAGTTTTAACATATTGTTTGTTACAAATTGGAAATCAAAAGAATTAATTACTGCGTGACAAATGTGATAGGTGTAAAATCCTTTGCCGTCCAGTTGCTTGGTCCGTTGCTGGTGGTTGGATAGATCCAACTATTAAATTCTGCTTCCTCTACGTCCTCCTCAATAGCATTCACCCTTGGACTGGTGATAAACACTGGAGCCTTTCTGATCTTTTCCTTGCGCACAGCCCCCTGAGCCTCTGCAGTAAAGCCCAGCCCAAACTTGTCATTCTTTTGAGTGAAGTCAGGAAGCTGACCCCAATTTGCACAATTGCCTTTCTCGATTACAGCCCGGGCATCTTTCAAGGACACCATCTTCAACGGAAAGTCTTCTTCAACCACTGCTTCAGCCGATGCCAAAATTGGAGGTACCTCCTCAAAATGCTAAAAGGGGGTTTCAATAAACTCCCCATCCATCTCGATATACCGGAATGAATTCAAGTGACTAACCATGTATTCCTCCTCACCCTGCACAGTAACAATCTTCCCTTTGACAGGGTATTTGAGCTTTTGGTGTAGAGTGGAGGTTACTGCCCCAGCCTTGTGAATCCAGGGTCGACCCAACAAGCAGGAGTAAGATGGACGAATATCCATTACATAGAACGTTGAGTCGAAGACTTGGGAACCCACACAAATAGGGATGTCTACTTCACCGTGCACCATCCTTTTAGAACCGTCGAAGGCTCTAACAATGATGTTACTAGGTTTCAGCTCCAGACCCTCACAATCCAAGCGGTCCAATGCCTTCTTGGGCAGAACATTCAGGGAAGAGCCGGTATCTACCAACACGTGTGCGAGAGTAGTGCCCCTGCATTCTATAGAGACGTGCAGGGCATCATTGTGATTTTTCCCTTTGGCGGTAAGGTCAGCATCCGAGAACCCCAAGCCATTGTCAGCTGTCAAATTGGCTACACAGTCAGTGAATTGATCTGCGGAGGTCTCTTGCGGCACATGGGCCGTTTTCAGAAATGAAATCAGGGCTTTTGCATGGGCCTCTGAGCATAGCAGTAATGATAGCATAGAGATTTTGGAGGGGGTATGCCCCAGCTGTTCAACAACATTGAAGTCACTCTTTTTGATGATTTTGAGGATTTCCTCCATTTCTTGTTGGGAGGCTTCCACAACAGTCATTTTTGGTGCCTCCGTCCTGGCAGGCAAATCGGTAGCAACTTCTTTGCCCCGAGTATCAGAGAATTCGGCGGCAGTAGTAGACACAGGAACTTGAATTGGAACGTGCACACTTGCGGGTGTGATGGTGAGAGGTTTTCGGATAACTGGCGGTGCAATGTCAGACGAGAAGAGCCTGCCACTGCGGGTAATCTTGGCGGGACCAGTGATGTTACTGATACTGGTATTGGTGTTGAACTCCTGCTTCACCCCAAGCACATACACGTCGGCCCCATAATGCCATGGGACCGCTTTATCAGACTCATAGGGGAGAGGCCCCGGAACAGTAATAGTAATGGGTGCAACAGACATAATTTGGATTGGTTTCTTCATGGGAGCTTTGGCAGGATTGTAAATTGTGACAACAGATATTTCTTCAACGGAGACAAACGAAACAACAGTTTTCTTGAACATAATTTCTTTGCTGTCCATTAGGCTTTGGATGCCTGATTTCAGTAGCGGACAACCGGTAGGGATAACAGCACACAGGAGGCAACCCTTGCTACAACCCGGAAATAAACCGGCTAGTAGTAAGTTCCTCTTAACAGTCAAAAGAGGGGTAGCAACATCATTCACCGAAACTGCATACAACTCTTCCTCAATGGAATTTACTCTATGCTGGGGCATAGGAGCAGTTACAACATTCGGCCTCTCAGGCGCTTCAAACTGAATTTCCTTCGCGTCGATAAGATCTTGCACTTTATTTCTCAAGGCCCAGCAATCATCAGTAGTATGCCCGGGGCTATCGGAATGATAAGCACAACGGGCATTTGGGTTATACTTAGGAGATGCAGTATTCACGACCTTAGGAGCTTCTTTGATGGTCACCAAGTTGGTTGATAACAGTTAGGGTAAAATTTGAGATAAGGTCATACTCAGCCGAGTATACTGCCTCTTGGGCCTTTCACCTCTTTGTTGATTGTACTGCTGAGGAGCAACAACAGGTTTTGAAATGACCAAAGCATTGACGGCTTGGCGACTTTCTGGCTTGACTTGTCTTCTAGGACCATAGACGGCACTTGCTTCTTTCTTGAAAGGTCTCTTCTCAGTACTTGGGGAGGCAGCTTTTTGTATCTTTCCTGACCTGATGCCAGCTTCAATTCTTTCTCCCGTCAGAATCAAATCTGTAAACCCAGCGGAGGAGTTACCAACCAAATGATTGAAAAATGGACCAGACAAAGTCCCTAGAAACATATCAACCAGCTCACGATAAGTCAATGGAGGCTGCACCCTGCCAGCCAAATCTCTCCATTTTTGTGCATATTCTTTGAACCCTTCGCCCGTTCCTAGAGACATACCCTGAAGTTGGGTACGCGTAGGAGTGAGATCAGAATTGTATTGATATTGTCTGTAGAATGCGGTTGCCAAATCTTCCCAGTGTCAGATGCTAGTTCCATCTAGTTGGTAGAACCATTCAAGCTGTGACCCCGAAAGACTATCTTGGAAGAAGTGAATCCAAAGGTTCTTATCTGCCGTGTAAGGTTGGATCTTCCTTACGTACGACCTTAGATGCAGCTTTGGACAGGAGGCCCCATCATATTTGGCGAAGGCAGGCGCCTTAAATTTGTGTGGAATTACTACCCCAGAAGATAACCCCAAATCTCCAAAATCCAGCCCCGGCACATTCTGAATCTCCATGGCGCTCAAGCGGTCCTCCAATTGCTTGTATCTGTCAGCAGCAGGTGGGTATTGTTCGTCATTATAGTCCGTCTCATTGTCGGAGACTGCGGGACTAGGAGCTCCTCCCCCTTGGGGACTGTTTTTCTCAGCAGAAGAAGTAGTTGGATCAGCTTCATTATGGAGTGTGTTCCCAAATCTGCGTCCAGTGTTGAATAACGCAGTCCTCTTTTTCTTCTTCTTCTTCAGGAGTAGAGTCTTCAACTCTTGCTGACCTTGGGCCAGGCTTAGGACCATCTCTTGAAACTGGGCACTTTGGGCCTGAAGGGCCTTGATTGCTTGCTCACTGGATGAGTCTGGATTCATGATGACTGTTCAAATAAACAGCGAAGAAGATTAAGCAACCTGTGAAATAGGGTACCTGCTATGCATATGGTGCAATGAGATGCGTATGTTTTATGTTTTCAAAGACAAACAAGATTCAACTTTGTAGACAAAAGGGAAACACACTTCATTAGATTAAAAATTTAATTGTTCAACAACTTGCCCTTAGGCATTATAGGAATGGAAAATACTGGAAAGGAAATAAAAGCTATAAAAGGAAATATCCAAAGCCCATCAGTGCTCCCATGGCCTCCTTTTCTCAGTGTTGATGTAGTTATTCAGAACCTGCTCTTCCTCCAATTGCTTAGTCAGCCTCTGGATCTTCCGTTCCTGCTCGTTGAACTTTTCCCGATATAAATCCCGTTCTTCCTTTAGCTGCGCCCAAGATCTCTTCATTGTGTCAAAATCAGTGGGTATCTGAGGAGGGAGGACAGTTGGAGGAACCCCATCTTCATCAGGAGATTCAAGAATGATAGGTCTGACAGCTTCGTACGGCATACCTAACCTCTGGGCACGGATGTGGACCCATTTGCAATAGGGTTCCATTGGTAGAGAAGTCTTTGGTCCCAACTCATGTGGGTCAGCTTTGTGAATTCTGTCCCAAGCTCTAATGAATCCATGGCGTAGTTTATCACTGTCTGCCTGAAACTCAAAATGGAAGTGAGGAACCAACATTTCATGAGGCCCAACTCTTATGGCTCTTCCAAACTGACGGAGAGCTAAGCATGGATTATAAGAGATTCCTCCTTGGATACCAATCAACGGAACATTAGGGTACTCTCCGCAACGATCAATGACAGTTACCTCATCCAAACCTCTGAGGGTCCAAATGATGTCATTATCAGTGAGAGACATTAACCTCCGAGCCCAACCCTTTCCTTCTTCATTCTTCAGCGCGAACTTAGGAAGGTGCGAAATAAACCACCTCACTAGCAAAGGAGCACAACACCATGGAGTTCCCCATTTTCGGGCAGTACGAGCATAGAGTTGTTGCAAGATATCACCCAAAAGAGTGGGTACCGGATTCCGAGACATGAAGATCCTTATGGCATGGATACTGATGAAGGTGTCAGGATTGGGAAACAATACCAGACCATAAATCAAAAGAGCCAGAATATCCTCGTACGCCTTGAAGTCCAAGTCATTCCAGAAATTATTAGCCTTGCCAACCAGAAATTTGACCAAAAAGCCCTTGACTCCACTTCTAGTTTCCCAGTTAGCCAATACCTCTTCTTTGGTCAAGGGGAGAACTGTAGCAACCTCTTCAGGCCTAAGAGTCTTTTCCAAACCAGTGAAAGGAGTTTGCTCCAAGACAGGGATCCTAAGCAAATAAGAGAATTCTTCCAGGGTAGGAACCAGCTGGAAGTCTTGAAAGGTGAAACAATGATACAGGGGGTCATAAAACTGGGTCAGAACACTTATCAGTTGTTGGTCCCATTTTGCAGTGATCAAGCCAAGGAGAGAACCATGCCTGTTGATGAAAGAAGAAGTGTTTGGAATCCTACCAACCAAATCCTTGAGCAAAGTTGGTGGTTGAACAAAGTTGAGCCGGATAGTATTCCTACGCACGGGCATCATGATGTCCTACAAAACAGAGAAAAGATGAAACCTTTTTTATCTTTGAAATGGGTTAGTCCTTTATACAGGATGCATGCAATGGTATGATGGTATGATGGTATGATGCTATGATGAAGCACACCACAAGTATTCATACAGGCAAACATGATAAGGCACGCAAGTCACACAAGACACCCTTAGGTTTCAGGCCAACATGAATTTTAGGTATTACCCTCTTTTGGTTTCGTTGGTTAAACTTGTCCTATCAAAAGTAACCGGGTTCTAGAGGATCTCAAATCATTGACTACCCTCAATCGGTCATAACTCCAGCATCGCAATCTTTTCTTGCGGCCAGAACCATCGCGAGAGTTTAGCCTCAATGAGTGTAGCATACTGCTACTGTCCTAATCGCCAAGTTTGGTCAATTTAAGGTTCTAAGGTTGGTTGGTGCTTTATGACTCCTTAGAAGACCTATATTCTCCTCATTGCAACACAAGGGATATAGGTACAGACCAAGGTGCCACACCAACGTAGCCACTGCTTCACCCATATCGGTCTACGCCGGACATGTCCCTCACAGATTATGCTACCTAAAAAGGGTATTTCCCAGATCCGGGTTAGGATCTATGAAACTCCGATGCAAAGCCCACAAATATAAAAGCAATCAAAGCAAAAAATTGAAAACAAAGGTGATCTAAGCCCTAAGGTTACTCCTCTTTTAAGTTGTCCCCAGCAGAGTCGCCAGTTCTGTGATACGGTGGGACAACTGATTATGGTTTTGCGTTTGTTTTCGCAAATGTTTCGGTTGAGCAAGAGTCGCCACCGACTTTTTATTTTATCCTAAGGAAAGGTTAAAAAGCACAGCAAAAACCTTTTGAGATATTTTCTTGGGTTCGGGGAGTAGATCATAGAAAGGGAAGGTATTAGCACCCTTTCTATCCATGGTTATCCATGGGCTCTTAGTTACTTGCTTAGATCACTTGCCTTTTGTTTTCAATTGTTTGAAATGGTGCTTGTGTGTGTGGGTTTGAAAATTGTTTTGAAAAGAGGCCAAATGTGGTGGCAACCTTCGTAATGATCCATGTTGGGATGTATACAAAGGTGTAGGTCTTTTGAAAAGTTTTTCATTTGTTTTTGAAAGTTTGTTTTGAAAGTGTTGTGAGGTGTGGTTTTAGAAAAATAGGCAAGTGTTTTGTTTTTGCAAGTTTGATTCAAGTAACTAAGAGGTTATCTACTCCTAAATTTCTCAAAGTTTATTGCTATGTTTTAACCCTTTTAACAAGTTTGTTCCACCATTGTATTTGGTGGACAATCTCATGTTAGGATGTGAAAGGGACGGGCGCGGGTCATCGTTTAGACCATAATTGCAATGGTGTCAAGTATCTTTGGGCAATTTTCTTTAAGGGACTTGATCATTTGTTTAAGCAACATTTTGAAAGTGTCATCGAGGGACTATGATCATTTGATTTGTGTTTGTTTTGCCCAAAGAGACCTAACATGCAATATGGCCCAATTTTGAAAGGCAACAAGTGGAATACCCTAGGGGGTGCAAGTGTGATTTGTGTGTCCATTTTCATGCTTGTTTGTCTTGAAATTAGGTCAAACTATTTTCGTTGTTTTTTTCGCATACAAAACCCTAATTCTAACATGGTATAATTGGAAGGCAATAAAGTGCGAAAATAAATTTACTAAGCTATTACAAAACCATATATGGGAAGGGGGTACAAATGTTCAAATGGGGATTTTGACAAGGAATTTAAACCTAAACTATTACATCAATATTGAATTATTTACAAGATAATTCAATTGCACAATTTAAATAAAATAAGAATAAATATGCATGATGCCAAAATGGTTTTTGTATATATGAAAAAAAAGGTATTTTTATGTGTCAAAATAAACAAAAAGAAAAGTATTATTTTTGGGAGTTTTTTCATGTTTAGGGTTAAACCCTAATTCTATTTAAATAAAATGCATTATTTATTTATTATGTACAAGTATTTATTTATTGTATACAAAAATAGAATAAAATGAAATATATTTGTCAAAAGGTATTTTTATATTAAATATTAACAAAAATAAAAAGTGTATGTATTTTTGCATTTTAATCCTAAATATATTAATAAATATATATATATATATATATATATATATATATATATATATATATATATATATATATATATATATATATATATATATATATATATATATATATATATATATATATATATATATATATATATATATATATATATATATATATATATATATATATATATATATATATATATATATATATATATATATATATATATATATATATATATATATATATATATATATATATATATTATTTACTAAATATGTATTATATATACAAATTAATAATATTTAATATTTAATAAAAAAAGTATTTTTTCTATAAAATATTTTCAGAAAGTAAAACAAAATAAAAATGTATAAAAATGTATTTGCACTATTTTAATATTTTAAATAAAAGTATATGTATTTATTTATTTATGTACAAACTAAAATAAAACTAAATAAATGCCTAATAAATTCAAAAATGGTGAGAAAAATATTTTTTATATTTTTAATATCATGAGAAAAAATAAATAAGTCAATCCAAAAAAGAAAAAGTCAAAAAGTCAAAGAAATAAGCAAAATGGGCTCAGGGGGTGCAGAAGTAAAAAATATGGTGCAAAAAGAAATGTCAAACAGGCCCAGCCCAGAACCAAGTCATCTTCAACCTCAGAACACCTTTGTTCAAGCCAAACACGCGTTTTCTATCTCCCAATTCCTGGACTTTTAAGGAAAACTTTCAACATGAAAAGTGTAGAGCATGAGAAGACGAATCCAGGGATATAAAAAACTTGACTTAACTCTCTAAGATGAGGGAGAATTTCTTCTCCCCCAATTCCTGACCTAGTTTTTATGCCATGTTCAGACTCAAAATTCTTGCGGCACACATAATATAAATGAAATCTAATCATATACAACTTTAATGTTTTGACTTTTGTTTGAATCCAAATGAATCCTTGTGAGAAAGTGGGGCAAAGTTGGGAAAAAATTAGGGTTTTCCATAACTTTGAAAAATTCTAAGTTATGAAAAATTTCCATTTCAAACCCTAATTTGCATTTCTTGATTTCTTGGTGAACAAGTTTCATGATTTGGCATGTTTTGATGAAAAATGAACCTTGACCCTTGATTTTGACCAAAAAGTCAAAGTTTGACTTTTCAGTATACAGTCAAAATTGATCAATTGACTGGGAAATTCAACTATCAATCTTGTGTATTTGGGATCCTTTGAACTTGTTGAGCATGTCAAGATAATTCCATGGGGTCCTTGAGTCCATATGTGAGCTTGGTTTGCCATTGGGTAGGTCAAACAGTCAAAAATTGCCCTTGTGCAGTCAAAACCCTAAAAATGACCATTTTGCCCTTTTGATGATCTGATCAAATTTCTTGTGGAATTGTGATCCAAACTTGATCAAATGGTCCATGTGAGTTCATAATGTTGATGTGGGTCAATTTTCATGAGATTTGACTGTCAATTGGCCACAGTTGACTTTTTCCCCAATACAGTTGATTTCTAGGTCAACTGTCCAATTGACTGGGCAAAATTTGGAATCAAGACTTGAAACTTGGTGTGGATAAACTTGGGAGTCCAACATGAAGCATGAAAGTCATCTTAGGCATTTTAGGTCAAAACATCTTTGTGCAAACACAAACCCTAATTTGGGTTAACAGTGCAAGGAGAAGTCTTGAGCAGAGGAAACCCTAACTGGATCTTGAGCTTCAAAGGTAT
This sequence comes from Vicia faba, assembly GCA_948472305.1. Taxonomy (NCBI): domain Eukaryota; kingdom Viridiplantae; phylum Streptophyta; class Magnoliopsida; order Fabales; family Fabaceae; genus Vicia; species Vicia faba. The sequence continues at coordinate 1,286,012,472 of OX451740.1, read as the reverse complement.
TGTGATGAGAAAATGTTGAGGAAATGGGAGGGCAAATTTTGGGGTACAACACCAAACGATTATGGACCTTCCCAGAAGCTAACCCAGTCAGTTACACGCCTCTACACGTCCAGAATCGCCCTCTAGGAGTCCCACTGTTTTCCCTTTAATTCAAATTCGAGTACTGTAATTCTTGCATCTTTAGCATGTTTAAGTTACATATTTGTAATCCTCATCATGTTTGCAAGATAACTGAATACTTTGATTGCATTTTTGAAGCCTATACATGTCTTTGCCATTGTTAGGGTTTGTATGTGCAGTTTAGGGGTTTTGTCCACAGGTTAAATTGGCCAGCAAAAGGGGTACCATGGTATTCACAAGATCAAGACGAGTTGATCTATATAATTAGATGCCATTTATCATGCGTGTACATGATTTTTGAATGAGACAGGGTTATAGCCATGGTAAAACGTCCGTAGGTAAAAGTATTTTACCTAAAACAACGGTCCTAGGAAGAAGATGATGTGTGTCAAAGCATGGTTGGCCAATTCAAATTTGGCGCGCGTTTTCTGGCCACTAAGTTGTTTTCCAATATATTATATGTTTATTATTATATTAACAATTGAGACATCCAGCGCAGTTGGTCAGAGGAAGGAAGTTTGAAGCTCATGTCCTGGGTTCAATCCCAGGCGTGGGCTTTTGGCATTTTCTCCATTATTTTCACCAGATCCAGCACACCTCACCTTCTGAGGATCATCATATTCCCTCTGATCTCATCCTCTGGATTCACCAGATCCAACACACCTCACCTTCTGAGGATCATCACGTGCCCTCTGGTCTCATCCTCTGGATCCATCTCCAACCAGATCCAGCACACCTCACCTTCTAAGGATCATCACGCACCCTCTGATATCATCCTCTGGATCCATCTCCAGCCAGATCCAGCACACCTCACCTTCTGAGGATCATCACGCGCCCTCTAATCTCATCCTCTGGATCCATCTCCAGCCAGATCCAACGCCAGCATACACAGGTCCACCATGAGTCCCCAGAAGATGGTCTCATTGGATCAGGCGCCAGACTTTGGGCCATCCTTCTGGGTTTCAGAAGTTCAACATACACCCCCAGATTGCTAACAGCAGGCCCATTTGGTTATTTCTACTATTTTTCTTTAATTTCTTTTCTTTAATTATTTTGTTTTTTTAATCAATACAAAAATTATTTTATTAAATTAACAAATAAAAAAATCACAAAAAGACATATTTTCTTAATAGGTATTATTTTTAATTAATTATTTTAATTAATTTTGGGCAACTTTAATTTCTTTCATAATTTAAAAATAATTAGACTTAGGATTTTATTTGTACATAATTTAATTAATCTTTCTCAAAAAATACACAAAAATTATTTTCCTCATAAAATACTTTTTAAATTTAATTAGTGAATTAGGTTAATTAACTTCTTTCATAATTAAAAACAATTAGAAATTAGGTTTAATTAATTTGTGATTTAATTTTTTTCTCAAATAAAAATCCACAAAAATTTGTTTCTCTCAATTAGGGTTTTAAGTTATTAATTACCGTCCTCGTATTTAATTTGGCGCGCACTTGTTAATTATTTTTTCCATTATTTTGTAACTGTTCAGGGTTTGTAATAGTTAAACTTGGGTTTTATTTGTTTTTTTAAATCCCCGATTTTTGGTTATGTAATTAATCCCCCTCCCCAAAGCCTTATAATAGCTAGGTTTTACTTCCTCGCACTTTTAATTTCCATAATCTTTAACTGTTAGATGTATGGCTAATAGGATTGTATGACAAGAATGTCTGGAAAATTAAAATGGTAGATCATCTAATGTGCAAAGATTAAATAACTGAAACAAATCATATGCATATATTCACTCCTAAGGTTTACCTCACTTCGGTTGCCTTCGGTAAACAATCATTAAGCATAGAAGATTTTAGTGGTTACCCTCCAGTCTAAAGAGATCAAATTGTCCCATTCAAATGTTGCCTCGGAAAGATCTTAAGGCTCTAGGGTTACTACTAAAGTTTTCTAACTATTGCTTTAGTGATTGTACTTGTCCCTTTCGAATGTCCCTTACAAACTCCAACGACGGTGCTACCTACTCCTTAATAGTGGGATAGCATTGTCTAAAGGAAATAGAACAGAAACAATCTTCTTTCGAGTAGGTAGATGCTAGTAGGTACTTTCTCAATGAATGTTTTTCACACAAACACCTTTCAAAACAAATTTTCAAAACAAACTTCATCACATCCTTGAGGACTGATACAAGGGTTATCACGAAGTAAAATATTTTCAAAGCAAGCACACACACAAGCAATTTGAAAAATGAGCAAGTACCTAAGAGCCCATGGAAAACCATGGATATAAAGGGTGCTAACACCTTCCCCTTCTATAATCTACCCCCCCCCCCCCCCCCCCCCCGCGTACTCAGAAATATCTCGAAAAAAGGTTTTTTCTTTTCCTTTTCCTTTTCCATGATTGGATGAAATAAAAGTCAGTGGCGACTCTTGCTTACCGCGACATTTTGCAAACAAAAAATGCAAAACGCAAACCAGTATTAAACAGTCGGTTCTGCCACCGTATCACACTATGTCATTCGCTTCGTCTCTTCAAGACGAAGACAACAACACCCTCGCGCAAAATTTATATAAACTGTAGCTCAAGCAATTTGGAAGGAAAGTTTTGAAAAGGGATTTGAAATTTCATGGTCAAAACGTGTTTCCAGTAAAAAGTAAGTGTTGCAACTAGAACCAGGGCAATGAGAGCATCACAATGACATCAAAGTTTTGAAGAATTGATGAAGAAATCTACCTATTGAAGTTGAGTTGCAGAGCTCTTAAACTGGACTTCTATGGAGTAATATAGGGCACGATTCTTGAATGTAATTATATGGTTAGCTTCAGGGAAGATCAAGGAAGGTGAATTGATGGAAAAATTGGATTGAAAAAGGCCTGAGAATGGATTTCGAAGTTGCTGAATTTTGAGTTATGGAACAAGTTTGGCAGGGTGATTCTGGCTATCCAAGCTTGAGGAAATGAATGGGGAATGACCCTCTATTTATAGGGAATCAAATGGAATGTCCAAGCGTGTGAAGTGATGAAGTTTGGAGGGAAATCGTGTGAAGTTGCAAACAAGAAAAGTGTGACTTCCAATTTGATCAAAACACGCGTTTTTCTATGCTAATCATTTATGGAACTTCATTAAACATGTTTAGAGGCATAAACACGCAGAAACAACATGTTTAGAATCTAAACCAATGATTTCAAACTTCTGACTTTGTAAAAAATTCAGTTTCAAATTGCCAACTTCTGACCAATGGCATTCTCAGCTCAAGGGGTCTTAGGGCACGATTCTTGATACTTTAGAAATATGAGGTTACAAGCTTTTCAATGTGAAAAGAATAGATACAAATGGATTCTTGAGCTTAAAGTTATAACGAGTCAAAGTTGAAAAAAATGTTGACTTTCCATACTTAGAAATATTTCAAACTTTTCTTCAAAAATGAATTATAATGTCTTGCATCCAAACATAGCCTTCCACTTGGAATTTTCTCTTGGCCAAAAAATATGGCATGAATTAGACCTCTTGAATTATATTTTGAAACTTTAACCATTCAAAATATCCAAAAATTGAGAGAATTATGAATTGTTGAAGTTGAAAAATAAATCATGAAATGACCTATAATCGTTTGTATCCTTAAGGAAACTTCCATCCATTTTATCACTTTTCACATAAAAGAAGGCATAAATTTCACATCCTAAAGATCATTTTGGAAAAATAATGGGCTCAAGGTGATAAAAATTGACCAAGTTATGATCATTTGAAGTCACACATGGAAAATTGGGGGTGCATCTGGAGGACTTGTAATCTTTCTTCTTCATCAAGTTTCTTCCAAATAAAAACTCCTTGGAACTTTTGAATTTATTTGTTGATAACCCTTTGAATAGAATGATGTATTTGTAATCACTCAAAAATACCAAAAGATGAGCAAGATATAATCCTTCGAAGTTCAAAACCCTAGCTCATAGATCAAGAAACATGCCTTGAGGAATTTTGACAATTTTGAACAAACTTCTTGTACCAAAACAAATGCTTTGTAAATATAAGTTGTTGAGGATGATAATGAGAACTCATATAAACCACAACCACTTCCATATCTTGAGAATTGAGAGAAATATGCACTTGTGACCAAATGGAGCAAAGTCTTGTCCAAACATGACTATTTTTTTCAATCAACCCCTTGTACTTTTTGGATCAAATTTGATAATCTTGAAATGTGGTGAACCAAAATAACCTTGCCATTTCATTCCTTCCAAAACAAATCCAATGGTGAGGTTTGAACTTCTCAAGCTTTATTAACTAGGGAATGGAGATAAACTCATGAACCCATGGAGCAACTTGCTGAATATTATTGCCTTTACCTACATGGATAACAAGCAAGACAAACCAACATTGCATTTTATTAATTAAAAGAAGAAATCAAGACAAAAATATTCATGATCACAAAAGAACACAAGTCAAGGTGCTTGGTGATTCCTCAAAGAGCAAAGCTAAATATAGGGAGGGGAACCAAGAATCCTAATGTGATCTTGTTGTGATGGAATCAACATGGTATGATGAAGGGATCTTAGGGGCAAAAATTGGGGTACAACAGTTGCCCTTCTTTGAGTTTCTTCTATCTTGAGATACGAAGGTTAAAAATCTTCGTGTCGACGCGATCGAAGATACTTAAATATAAAACAAACCCTATTTTTGGCCCTAAGATGCCATGCAATGCTTATAAGCATGAATGCATATGAACAAGACCAAAGAGACGTAAAACACCATTGGGGATGTAAAAAAAATAAAGAAACAAGAGAGTAACCCAACCAGGAAAATAAATCACCGGTGGATCAAAAAGACCTGTGTTGTACCCCAAAATTTTCCCTCTAATTTATCAAAAATTTGATTACAAGATCTCCTTTGGCTCAAGACTGCATTAGGGTTGATCAGTTCAAGACACCTCCTTAAGCACTAATGACCAAAATTAGGGTTTGAGTTTTCACAATTATTTTGGAACTTCCAATTCTCCATATGACTTTCATGGATCATTATGGACCCCCAAGATCACTCATGTCAAGCTTCAAGCCTTGGATCACACTTTTGCTTAGTCAATTGAGCATTGACCTAAAAATCAACTGTATTTGGGAAAAAGTCAACCATGGCCAATTTACAGTAAAACTTCATAATTTTTTATCCATATCAACATTTTAGACTCATATATATCATTTGATCAAGTTTGGACCACAATTCCTCAAGAAATTTGATCAAATCATTAAAAGGGCAAAATGGTCAAAATTAGGGTTTTGACTGAGAAAGGGCAATTTCTGATTTTTGACTTAGAAAATGATTAATTGGTTTAAGGCATGATCTCAAGAATAAAATTGCATCATTTTTACCTAATAACATGGCTCAAAACATTGCTCAAGCCCAATGGATTGACAGATGAATTTCCAGTCAACTATATATTGAAAAGTCAAACTTTGACTTTTTGGTCAAATTCAAATGCCAAAGATCACAATTTATCAAAACATATCAAAATATGAAAATTATTCATCAAGAAATCAAAAATTCAAAATTTCATGTTGAAAAGTTAAAATTTCTAAACTTAGAAATTTTTCTAAGTGTTCGAAATGTCTTATTTTTTCATAATTTTGAGCAAAATTTTCACCATGATGCAAAGTGATTCAAGAGAAACTTCCAACATTAAAGTTGTAGATATCCAAGAAATCTAAAACTTTTCTTCACACAACTTCTTCCAAAAGTTCTTGGATCTCAAGTTATAATTTTAAGAACATGTGGTTATGAAACAAAACAGTTAGTAAAATTTTGCCCTAATTTGGTCAGGATTTTGACCCAACTTCATGGAACTTTTTCATATAGTTCCAAGGGGAATCTTCAAAATAAATTCAAAGATGGGTTGTAGATCACATTGCAAGCTTTCCAAAATTTCTAAGAACTCCTTGATATCATTTTTGAGTAGGGAGAATCGAAGAGATGAATTTAGGGTTTTATCACTTGAATTACAAGTCATTTTGTGATGAACCAAATTCAAAATTCAAACTATGTTGCATAAACTCTACTTCGCAGGCCTCAAACTTGTTAGGCACTCCATAATTAACGGCTTGCATAGCTGTTAGAGGTCTTATTTCAAGCATTCAATGCATAGACATGCTTTATATCCATTTTTTGAAGAAAGTGTACATTGCCATTTTGATAAAGTGCTTTTTTGCAAAAAGCTTGTTATTGAGCCTTGCACTTGATCTCTTCTGATCACACAAGTCCTATAACTCATAAGAAATGGTTTAGAAACTTACAATCACTCAACCCATGCTTGTACTACACATTGAAACTTGGTTTCCCTCTTTTCTTGAAAATCAAATAACCTAGCCAAAAGTTTGTAACTTGTACTTATGACTTGCCAATGCACTCCAATCCTTTTGCTTATAGATACACAAACTATTTGCATCAAACACACGAATGCTCAAGCTCTGAAAAGACCTAGAACTCAGAATCACATCTCATACCTCCATTTTCACATAAACTAACCAAAAACTTGAAACTCATAACTCCCTCGTGTGTTTTTAAGCCATTTGGTTTCTAAAGCTTCTAAACATCATTTAGAACTGATCCCACACCCTGTTATAGAACTGTAACACCATTAACACCATCCTCCATTTTCAAACAGAGCTTTTCACCACTACTTCTCCAGAACTCCTCAGGCCCTTTCAGCTTAATCTAAGCAATCCATTAGCTTCCTGGGAACTTGAGGAAGCTAACCTAACCATTGGAACTCCTTGAAAGCTGCTCAAACTTCAAACCCGATACCCTCTTGCAAGGTAAGTTTTCTAACTTTATAACTTTTCATACAGGCATCATCAATAATTTATTTGTGAATGCAACATGTAGATATCATTTCCCTAAAGCTGACTATGTCCATAGTTTCCATTAATTTTGCTTGAGCTTAGAGAATTTTGAGACTGAAATTTCTGAGATTTTAGGGTTCAGTTTAGGGCCAATGAAATTCATGCTTATATTTAATCTATAGTTTTAATGCTTAACATTTCTGAAACTGTGAGGAAATTTGCTACAAGTTTCATGTTTACAGTTTTCATTTTTGTTGAGAAATGAACAAGTTGCAGTTGGTCTGGCTGGAGGTTGAAGATGAAGTGTAACTCAGGGCGCATTGTGTATCATATATTTATTGTTTTTCTTATGTTAGCGGATGTATAGCCACCCCAGTGGTAGAAGCGCGCGCCTGTAACCTTTGGGACCTTAGTTCGAGCCCCAGTGGTACCCTTTTTATTTTTCATACATTTTTGCATTATGTTTTCCTCTTTTTTGCAGGCGTTGGGCTCCATCTTCGGGCCTTTGTTTTTTTGTTGTTACTTTCTAACCCCCCTGTGGACTATTTGCGCCCCTGGCCAAATTTTATTTTATTTTCTTATTTTTATTTCATTTATTTTCTTGAATATTTTTCCTAATACTAAAAAATCATGAAAAATACAAAAATATTAGATTTTCAGTTTGGCATAGTTTATTTATTTTTTCTCATAAAAATTATTTTTATTTAATAAATACTTTATTCATTTCACTAAATATCTTGTAAATTTAATTAAAAAAATATGTTTTATTTATTTTCTTTTGCACCAATTTAAATATTTTATTTTAATATAAAAAAGGCCAAAAATATTTTATAATACTATAATTTATTTCCAAGACAAAAAAATACCAAAAATACTTTTCTTATAAACTTAATTTCCTTTTAATCAATTAATAGATTTGGGGTTTTATTTAAAATCTTTTCCTAGAAAAATTTAGGTTTACTTTTATTATTTTAATCAATTATTTTCTTAGTTAATTAGGTAAAAAACAAAAGTCTTTTTCTCTAAAAAAATCAAACAAATATCCATTTACTTTACATTTCACATTTTTGTATATTTATTCATTTTGCCCATTATATTCATTTAATTTCTTGTACATTTATACCAATTCAATATGGTTGTAATAGACTAATTAGGTTTAAATTCTTCCAATTCCCATTTACAATTTGTACACCCCTCTCCCACAAGTGTTATAATAGCGTAGTAACTTTAAATTCCGCAATTTTTCGCTTTATACATAACATGCTAGTAATTAGGGTTTGTATGGAAAGACTAAAACCAATACTTAGAAAACCCTAATCCAAGACAAAAATCAAGTATGAAAACAATGCATTTGCACACAAGCACCCCTAGGGTAAACCACTTGGTTACCTTACAAAATGACCATATTACGCATGTGAGGTATCTTAGCAAAAACAAAGCAAGATACAACATCATAGTCCCTCGATGACGCTATCTAATTTTCCTTTCAAATGATCTTAGTCCCTAAAAGAGAATACTAAGATACCTTGCAACATTGCTAATCATGGTTATACAATGACCCACGCCCATCCCATTTACATCCAAAGATAGGGTTAATTACCAATTCAATGGTAAGATAACAATGTCAAAGGAAAAGAAAATGAATAAAAAAGACTTTTGAGTAAGTAGAATGCTCCTAATTACTTGCTCCATTTCAAAACAAACACCTACAAAACCTCTTACAAACTTGAAAACATTTTCAAAAGATCAAACATCTTTGTATACATTCTTACGAACGAGAATAATTACAAAGATTTCCTAAACAAAGGCCTCTTTACAAAATACTTTCAAAAACCACATAAAGCACAATTTCAAACAAAAAGCAAGTGATCTAGCAAATAACTAAGAGCCCATGGTAAACCATGGATGAAAAGGGTGTTAATACCTTCCCTTTTCATAATCTACCCCCCAAACTCAAGAAATAATCCCAAAGGTCTTTCTTGTGCTTTTTCACCTTTCCTTTTGGATAAAAGAAAAGTCGGTGGCGACTCTTACTAACCGTAACATTTGCAATCAAACGCAAAACCTTCAAGTCAGTTCTCTCACCGTATCACAGAACTGGCGACTTTGCTGGGGAATATTCTAAAAGTGGGGTTACCTTAGGGTTAGATCATATTTACTTGCTTTCATTGTTTGACTTGTATGCTTTACATTATGGTTCTTTGTTTGGGTTTGAATCCTCTACCCGGATTTGGGATACCTTATAGGTAAGTAGCAATACATTATGGAAACTGTGCGGGGTATACCGACATGGTCTAAGCAACAACTATGTTAATGCAACATATTTGTGGGTACCGGTAGCCCTTGAGTTAATCAAGGAGAATACGGGGCCGCTGAGTGATGTCATAAAGTACTAATAAACTTTTAGAACCTTTACTTGACCAACTTTGCCTTTAGGAGGTAGTGAGATGACCAACTTTGATGTTGTCCGAAGTTGGTAGATACTCGATACTACACTCATTGAGGTTTGGTTTTTTGAGATATTTAGGTCGCCATTAAAGAGGCTTGTGCTGAGACAATGCTCAAGGAAACAAACCAGTGATATTGAGCTCCTTAGAACCCGGTTACTATTACTAGGACAAGTTTGAGCCAACTAAACTTCAAGAGGGTACTTACCTATGAGACTCCATGCAAGCCTAAACCTAAGGACTTGTTTGCTTTATTTGTGTATATATACTTGTACATAACATCATGAACATCATAACATCATACTAATTCACTAACCATTTCAAGGATCTTGGGATTTATCTTTGTTCTATTTTGTAGGACATGGATTCTATTCGCAGGAAAACTATTCAAGTCAATCTTGTGAGCATCCCTCCACAACTTAAGGAGCTAGCTTCAAGGATTCCTGAAAATTCTCCTTTTACCGAGAGACATGGTTGCCTACTCAACTTGGTCACTTCTAACACTGATGAAGACATGATGAAGGTGTTCTTTCAGTTCTTTGATCCCTTACACCATTGCTTCATATTTCCCGATTATCAACTTGTGCCAACTTTGGAAGAATTCTCCCAAATCTCAAGGATTCCCATTCTCAATCAACTACCTTTTAATGGTACAGAAAGAGACCCAAAGCCAGAATAGATTTATAAAGCTCTACACTTGCAGTCATCTGATGTCACAACTAATTGGGAAACAAGGAGTGGTGTCAAAGGTTTCCTAGCAAAGTTCTTGTTTGAGAAAGCCTGAAACTATTGGAACTCCTTGGATTTGCAAGCCTTTGAGGAAATTATGGCTCTCCTCATCTATGGGATGGTTTTGTTTCCAAATCCTGACCAACTCATAGATGTGAACGCCGTCAAGATCTTCATGTCTCATAACCCGGTGCCTACTTTTCTAGGGGACATCCTACATTCTTTTCACACTCGCACTATGAAGAAAAGAGGTGTACTTATGTGTTGTACTCCTGTCTTGGAAAGATGGTTTATTTCACATCTTCCCCAATCTGTATTGAAGAACGAGCAAGGCTCAAGGTGGTCACAAAGTTTGATGATACTCAAACATTCAGACATTCATTGGTGTTCCTGATTCCTAGAGAATGTTACTATTGTCGACCGTTGTGGAGAATTCCCTAATGTCCCCTTACTAGAAATTAGGGGAGGTATCACCTACAACCCCTGCTTAACCTTAAGGCAGTTTGGTTACGCCCGGAGGGATGGCCCTCACGAGATGCTCATTCAAGGTTTGGTATTTTACTACGAGAACGATGATCAAGGTCTTCGCCAGAGGTTTATCCGAGCTTGGAGGATGTTGAACAAGGTAGATATCAAGACATTGGGGCATAAGAATTCCATCCCTCTTGAGCCTTACCTTAAATGGGTATGAACTCATGCTCAGAGTCTTATGATGCCTTATCCCTCCATTCTCCCGATAATCATTGAGCCTGTTATGGACGGAAATGTTCCATACACTATCCTACATCCTGACATGACCACCTCTCTTGAAGACTTACAAAGAGATTGGATACAACCCAAGGGGGGCGAGACACCTTCGAAGCCCAATTCTACGCTAGCGAGAAGAAGGTTTTGGAGCTCACTAAGCAACTTCATGAGGAGCAGACTCTGAATGCCTACATTGCACCAAAGAGGATGCGTACTACCTTTTTATCTTAGAGTTTTTGTACTGTTTTTCCCAAAGAGGCATTGATGTACTCAAGCTTTAATTTATTAATATAACGTGTGTTTCCTTTTTTGTCTAAAGAAAATTTGAATCTTTAAAATCCTTGAAATCATTGCATATGCATTTACCATTCATCATAACATAAGCAAGTTTCTTGCAACAAGTCTCCTCATCTTTCTACTGTTTATTTAAGTAAGATGGATCTCGAGCAAACGGTGAAAGACCTCCAAGCCCAAAATGCTCAGTTTCAACAGATGTTTTTAACTCTAGCCAAAGGACAAGAAGAGTTGAAGACCTTGTTGGTTGAAGAGAAAAAGAAGAAAAAGAAAATAACTGGAGTTCTAAACATGGAAAGAAGATTCCAAGGACAAGCAAGAAGGACTTTAGATTTTTCTACGTCATCTGGTGAGAAAGACAATCAAGATGGGAAAGGTAAAGAAGCAGTTGTTCAGCCAGATTCAGAAGAGGAAGAGGAAGAAGAAGATTATTCTGAAGAACAATACCCTCCGACCGACGACAAGTATAAGCATCTAGAAGAATGGTTAAGTGCAATGGAAATCCAAAAAGTGCATGGGTTGGACTTTGAGGAGTTGGGGTTAGTATCGGGGATTGTCATCCCTCCAAAATTCAAAGCACCGGTGTTCGCCAAATATGATGGAGATTCATGTCCCAAAATGCATCTCTGGTCCTATGTAAGGAAAATCCAGCCTCATACCGCTGACAAGGATTTATGGATACACTTCTTCCAAGACAGTCTGTCTGGAACTCAACTTGATTGGTTTTATCAGTTAGAAAGAGCCAATGTTCATAATTGGGAAGATCTGGCTGCTGCCTTTTACAAACAATACCAATACAACGCTGATCTTTCACCCACCCATACTCAACTCCAGAGTATGGCCATGGTTTCAAGTGAAGGCTTTATAGACTATGCACAAAAATGGAGGGACTTAGAAGAAAGAGTCCAACCTCCCCTATCTGAAAGAGAATTAGTAGACATGTTCTTGGGAACCTTGTCTGATCCTTTCTTCAACCACTTAATTGGGAGTTCATCGGCAGGTTTTACTGAATTGATATTGACCGAAGAAAGGGTGGAAGTCGGGTTAAAGAATGGGAAAATTCAAAAAGACGCATCCTCTGTTTCTGTAAGGAAACCTTTCATTGGAAAGAAAGACGTTGTTACTGTATATCCTTAGAGAAATCAAGATAGGGATGAACGCCGTCCAATGGTGGGGGATGTCATGATTCCTAAACCAGAGCCTTCTCAGCAAAGAGGCAACCAGCCAAGAATGGAAAGACCAGTTAGACAATTCACCCGAATTAATATGACACTATCTCAAGTATTGCCGCATTTGTTAAGATCCAACCTAGTAACTTTGAAAGAAGCTCCAAAGAATCCTAACACAACCTCTCCTCACTATCATCCTAATGCCCATTGTGCATATCACTCTGAGAGTCCCGGCCATTACACTAACAACTGTTGGGCTCTAAAGAACAAAGTACAAGACCTCCTTGAAGCCAAAGATATTGAGTTTGACACGCCAGAAAAGCCTAATGTCATTACTGCCCCCATGCCCAAGCACGGTCGTGATGTCAACGCCGTTGAGGAAGATATGTTTGTTACTTCAGTTGATGAACTTATGACCCAACTCCTAACTATTAAAAAGAAATTATTGAATGTCGGTGTATTCCCAGAATGTGATGAAAGTTGTCAGTGCCTAATAGATAACAATGAAATTTTGTTCGAGAAGGCTTCAATTCCAACTATTTCTTATAATGATGTTTCCATCGTGACCATTTCCGACAATTCTTCCAGGGTCTCCACCAAAAGACGCGTTAGAATTACATCAGTTCCAAAAGTAGCTCCGTTAATAGTTACAATGCCTGGACCAATCCCGTATTCGTCAGAAAAAACCGTACCATGGAATTATGGAGGGGATGTCTACTACCACGGTATCAAGCAAGATTGGCCAGCTGCTGAAGATTCAAGTTACGAGAAAGTTGACTCTGATGTCAGTAATATCGCAGGGACTAGTAAGATTACCCGAAGCGGAAGGGTTTTCTCTCCAGAAATTTCTCCCCCAAAAGTAGTTTCTGGACCCGTAATCATTCTTGTTGTTGTTTCTCCTCCAAAGGTTATTCCCAGTCCTAAAGTCATCTCTGCTAATACTCATGCTGACAAAACAGTTACGATCCCTGTTATCACCGCTACTGACATTCCTGCTGCCGAGTCAACCGAGACTCGAGGTAAAGGTATTCTGGTTGAGCCTATTCGGACGAAGGCATAATCAGTAGCTATCCCTGAGACCTCCCAGAAAGATATGGAGGAAATTCTAAAAATCATAAAAAGAAGCGACTACAATGTAGTCGAGCAACTGGGGAAAAATCCATCAAAAATTTCCATGTTGGCTTTATTACTATGTTTGGAGGGTCATGCAAAAGCCTTGGTAAAGTTCCTAAAAACTGACCATGTACCCCAAGAAACATTTGTCGATCAGTTCCAAGATTGCGTAGCCAACTTGACTGCAGATAACAGTTTAGGTTTTCAGATGTTGATTTAACGCCAATAGGGAGGAAGCATAATGAGGCATTGCATGTCTCGGTGGAATGCAGGGGCACGACCTTGGCTTATGTTTTGATGGACATTGGTTCGTCTCTAAATGTGTTGCCTAAAAAGGATCTTGATAGGCTTGACTACAAAGGATTGACATTGAAACCGAGCAACATAGTAGTGAGGGCCTTTGACGGCTCAAAAAGGATGGTGCATGGGGAGGTAGACATCCCCATAAAAGTTGGAACCCAAACATTTGATTCAACTTTTTATGTAATGGATAATCGCCCTTTATATTCCTGCTTGTTAGGCCGACCGTGGATTCACAATGATGGCGCTGTTACTTCTACGTTGCATCAAATGCTGAAATATCCAATTCAAGGGAAAATCATCACCGTTCATGGAGAAGAAGAGTATATGGCCAGCCATCTAAATTCCTTCAGATATGTGGAACTAGATGGTGAATTTATTGAAATTCCATTCCATCACTTTGAAGAAGTCCCGCAAGATGTGGCAGTGGCTAATGTTGTGTCTCAAGTCCCCAAGATTATAAGGCCTCCGCTTAGGATGTCATCTTTAAAGGATCCCAAGGCAGTGATGGAAGAAGGTGGGTGCACTATTTGGGGCCAACTCCCAGATATCTCATACAAATATGACAAATTTGGTCTGGTTTCACTTCAGGTGCCCAGAAGGCTGTACGCCACGCTCGTGCCGGAGGACCACCCATGAAGATCAGCAACCACCAAGTCAGCACCGTGGAGGATAATGAAGACAGCTACAACCTGGAGGATTGGATTTTCCCAACTGTTAGTGGAGGGCTCAGCAACTGGGAGGCTAGAGATTTTATCCCGATAACTTTTATCCCATAATAATTTATCTTTACATTTTGTTGGATCTGTAATATTAAAACAATTCAGACTCTTAAAATCTTGCGTCTTACCCGAGGCAAAATGGTCCATTTGTAAGGGTTATCATCTCATTTCCATATGACATCAATGAATCATGGACGTTTTTGCATACAAACTTTGTGCTCATTATTTTTCTTTTTTACATTTTCATTTCTTTCAAAGATAGTTATACTCTTACACACACTCACACTCACAATGCAGGTCTACATCCATTCGGGATCCCATGGGTAACGGTTCTACTATGGCTTTCTGTGACTCTGAAAATCTAATCTACCAAGCCGAAGACGAAGGTGAGGGAGATTGTGAAGTACCAGGGGAACTCGCCAGGTTACTGCAACAAGAAGAGAGGACCATTCAGCCCCACGAGGAACCAGTGGACACAATCAACCTAGGTACCGAATAAGATAAAAGAGAAGTCAAGGTGGGTGCCAATCTGGAACTTAGTATCAAAGAGCGTTTGATTCAGTTGTTACACGATTATGTTGAAGTCTTCGCCTGGTCGTATGAAGAAATGTCGGGACTTAATGCAAATATTATGGTGCATCATCTACCAACAAAAGAAGATTGTCCACCAGTGAAACAAAAGGTCCGTTGTATATGACTAGACATGTCAGAGAGGATTAAGGCAGAAGTCATGAAATAATTCAATGTTGGATTCTTGGACGTCACCTCCTATCCACAATGGGTTGCCAATGTTGTTCCCATGACCAAAAAGGACGGGAACATACGAATGTGCGTGGACTATAGAGATTTGAATCGGGCGAGCCCTAAGGATGATTCCCCACTTCTCCACATTGATGTTCTAGTTGACAATACGACACAACATAAAGTGTTTTCCTTCATGGACGGTTTTTCAGGCTACAACCAAATCAAAATGGCGCCTGAGGACATGGAGAAAATAACATTTGTCACACATTGGGGCACATTCTGCTACAAGGTTATGCCATTCGGACTGAAGAATGGTGGGGCAACCTATCAACGTGCCATGGTAGCTCTATTTCACGACATGATACATCACGAAATAGAATTCTATATGGACGACATGATAGTTAGATCTCAAATAGAGGAAGAGCATCTTGATCATTTACAAAAACTTTTTGAGAGGTTAAAGAAATACAAGCTGAGGTTGAACCCAAATAAATGCACGTTTGGAGTGAGGTATGGTAAACTCCTAGCCTTTGTTGTCAGCAATAAAGGAATTGAAGTATATCCTGCCAAGGTGAAAGCGATACAAGAGATGCCTACTCCTCGTACTGAGAAGGAAGTCAGAGGTTTCTTGGGACGTTTAAACTACATTTCCAAATTCATCTCTCACCTGACAGCTACTTGTGAACCAATCTTCAAATTACTGAAGAAAGATCAAGTAGTCAAATGGAATGACGAGTGCCAGGCTTCTTTTGACAAGATCAAAGAGTACCTGTAAGAGCCTCCTGTTTTAATGCCACCAGTCGAGGGAAGACCATTGATAATGTATCTAACCATTTTGGAAAATTCAATGGGGTGTGTGCTGGGGAAACATGACAAGTCTGGACGAAAAGAGCACGCTATTTATTACCTGAGCAAAAAGTTTATTGACTGTGAAACAAGATATTTACTACTCGAGAAAACTTGTTGCGCACTGGAATGGGCTGCTCGCGTGCTAAGACAGTGTGATACGGTGGGAGAACTGACTTGAGGTTTTGCGTTTGTGTTCGCACTTGTTCGGTTTAGCAAGAGTCGCCACCGACTTTTTATTTTATCCTAAAGGAAAGGTTAAAAAGCACAGGAAAAACCTTTTGAGATGTTTCGTGAGTTCGGGGGGTAGATTATGAAAAGGGAAGGTATTAGCACCCTTTTCATCCATGGTTATCCATGGGCTCTTAGTTACTTGTTTTAGATCACTTGCCTTGATTTTCAATTGCTTGAAATGGTGCTTTGTGTGTGTTTTTGAAAATGCTTTGAAAAAGATGCCTTGTCTAGGCAACCCTTGTAACAATTCTTTACTCGAATGTTTTACAAAAGGTGTTTGTCTTTTTGAAAAGATATTTCAATGTTTTTGAAAGTTGTTTTTGAAAGTTGTGTTGTGGAGTGTGTTTTGAAAAGTAGGCAAGTGTGTTTTGCAAGTTTGATCAAGTAACTAAGAGTTGTCTACCCCTAAATTTACTCAAAGATTTTTCTCATGTTTTAACCCTTTTAACAGTATTGTTCCACCATTGTATTTGGTGGACAATCTTGTGTTATGATGTTAACGGGACGGGCGCGGGTCATCGTTTAGACCATGAATGCAATAGTGCCAAGTGTCTTTGGCAATTTTTCCTTCAAGGGACTTGATCATTTTTTAGGCAACTTGAGAAAGCGTCATCGAGGGACTATGATCATTTTGATTTGTTTTGTTTTGCCAAAGATACTCAACATGCAACAGGGCCCATTTTGGAAGGCAACGAGTGGGATTACCCTAAGGGTGCAAGTGTGAATGGTGTATTGATTGTCATGCATTTGTCTTGTATTAGGTTATCTAGCGGTTGATTTTGAATCTTCGCTTACAAACCCTAATTACTATACAGTATATAGAAAGCGATGAATTGCGGGAATTTAAAGTCTAAGTTATTACAAATAAGTATCCGGGGATGGGGATACAAATATTTACAAATAGGGATGAGTCTTATCAGGATAGTATTTTCCAAATAATATTTACAACCAAATCGAATCGCATTCTCAATGTAACATGTATCAATGTATAAGAATAAAAGCAATGTATCAAGAGTGTTTGTGAAAGTGTATGTGATTATTTACAAGTGAGAAAAGTATGTTAACTTAATGCAATATTAAGTATTTTATTTATTTTTGGGTTTTTGTTATTTTTTTGTTAATATTATATATAAACAAAAGTTTTAATTAAAAGAAAAGAAAAATGTTTGTGTATTTTAGTTAATAGTTTTATGTACAAAATTAAAAAAGAATTTTAAGACAAAAATCTATTAACTTAATTAAATCTAAAGTTTACATATTTTTAAGTGCAATAATAAAAAGGTATTATTAATAAAAACTTAATGTGAACAATTAATTTATTTAACAAAATAAGTTATGTAAAAAAATATGTAATGTGATGATAAGAAAAAAGAGTATTAGTTAAAAGAGGAATCGAATGGGCTTTAGGGGGTCTTATTCTGGCCCAAACAAAAATAGGCAGGTTTAAGGAAAAGAGGGGGTATGCACGCTGGAATTGAAATTGGGCTTAGGCTGATATGAGGGAAAGCCCAAACGAGTTTGATAATTGTTTAGGGTTGAAATGTTGCTTTCAGAACTTAGGGTTTACAGAGTTACAGGCTTAGAGCGGCGTCGTTCCCTTCATCGTCTTCTTTGTCTCCTTGAGCCATGGATTCTGACCTCCTTCCCTGCCTGGCCACCGGATGCAACCTCCAGCTTATCCTCTCTTCACGGCTTGCTCAAAGCGGTACTTCAAAGAGGGTAACGATTTTTTTCCTTTTTTACGTTTTAGGTTTTGAATACTATGCATGTTTTTAGCTTTTTTATGTCCTGATCTTTATTGTGTTATTATCTGTGTCTTGTGAGATGTAAAAAGAAAAGGGAAAAGGAAAAATATACCGTTACTGGCCTTTGGAGACGGAGGAGGAGAGGTGGATAAGAGGTGTCCTCAGGCGGCCAGGAGGAGGGAGTACGAAGCTGAGCTTGCTGGAAATTTGGTACGTGTATCTTTTAGCTTTTTGATGGTTTTGTGATGATGTTTTTCTGAAAGCCCTAGATTGTTCACTTCTGCATCTTTTTCCTCTCTTTTGCTTGCTTGCTTCTGGATATTAATGATGATAGCTCTGAGATATCTTGTTGGTTTGAATGCTTCAGTGTCTGATTTCTGGCTGCTTGAATGCTTGTCTATTTGCTTCTTTTCCTCTTCTTCTGTTTGCCTCTGAGATGCTTGTTGAAATGTTGATGTTGATTTTGAGATTTGGATTTGTGTAGCCTATGAGGAAGTTAGTTCTGAGGCTAGCCTGTGGTTTGAAACAGGTTGTATGGATTTTTGGCTTTGACAGGCTAAAGGTTTAGGCTTTGGCTTGCTTTTTTGAAACTAACAGTTTGACAGGTTTGTGGCCATTTCTGGTTTGAAAGCTTAAGGTTTAGGCTTCATTCTTGTATGGATTGATGTATCATGCAGGTTTGTGGCCATTTATGGTTTTGACAGGCTTCAGGCTTGAAGTTCTTGACACGGGTTTTGAAAGGCCTTTTGGGATTTTGGCTTGTCTGTGTTATGCAGGCCTGAGACAGCTTGTTTTCTGGTTTTTGTATTGGTTTTTACAGGTTTGGCTTTTAGGAAGCTTTGAGGCTTATGCTTAGCAAGGCTTAAAGAGTTTGAACAGGTTTACAGGCAGGAGGCAAGCTTTAATTGTAGTTTTGCTTCAGGCTTCTGTTACAGTTTGTAGCCTATGCAGGTTAAGGCTTGAGGTTACAGGATTGCTGTGATTTTTGCTATCTTACAGCTTTTTGGTATATTGTTTTTGTGATATTCTGCCTCCTCTTTTTCTGTTCTGAACTGTTTGTTATATCTTTTAAGCCTAAGCCTGTAAGCCTCTTCTCTCTCTCTTTTCTCTCTCCACAGAAAAACATATTATATTGTTTAAATCTGTACTTTCTGAAAAAGTGATTGGCTTGGGAAATGATGTGATTTTGAATTGTTTGCTTGCATATTAGTTTTGCTCTGCATATCTCTTATCTTCTTTTCCAGATTTTCTGCCCTTTGTGTACTTGTTGACAACTTTTGGCTTTTGATATCTTTCCATATCTTCTTTGGACAACTTTGGACAGTTTTAGTTGAGATTGGACTTGGTTTAGTTTCTTTGACAGTTTGTTTGCTCATGTTGAAAATGCATTTTATGCAGCTTGTTTGCCCATTTTTAATTGGCTTGCCTCTTTGGTTGAAAACTTGGAATTATGAACTATGCAGCTTTGTATTAATTCATGCTTGCATACATTTTCTATCCTTCTTTGTGAACCAAGAATTTTCTTGTGATTTGCAGAGAGGGTGAATAACTGATTCTGGCCAATCACTTTTAATGATGAGTTTTAAAATATATGTCTGCCTTTTTATTTCATCTGCATTGACTTCTTTTCTTTTCTTTGTTTTTGCAGATAAAAATTAATTGAGCAATGGGGAGCATCAGTAGAAGATGAAGATTTCAAGACATTTAGGACATAGCTTTATTTCAATTTTAATCACTTGTAATAATATTAATGTAAATAACTGTAAATAAATTTACAGTTTTCAAATAATATCTGTAACAAACAATTCAAAATGAATAAACAAATCTTTTTTGTCAGATTTCTCTTTTATTTCTCTTCAATTGTTTATTTAATTATTTAAGCTTTCTTGAATTAAAATAACTGGAAGTAGATCCAATTATTCTAACTTAGATAAAATAAATAATTAACAAACAATGTAGTCTTGCAATCAATAAGCCCGGCGTCCCAATTAGACATAAGCAATGCACAGTTAAGCAAACCAACGTCCATATGCTTATCTCTTTACTGATTATACCAAACACTGCAAGTTCTCAATTCAAATGCCTCAGCTCATATCCCAGAGTAAATTGAAAAGAACTATAGAATTAAATCTTTCTGAGAATGCGCGCACAAAACCTAGTTCTTGATTTGTTGTCAAAGAAGCGCCTGCCTGATCAAACCCTGAGCCAAACTCAACCAAACCCTAATAATCTGCTTGAACTGTTCCAGAGTCTATGAAAACCCTAATTTGGATAAACTGCTAAGAAAAAGTCTGTTTGACTGATTCTTACGCCAATCTGAAAAGTCAGGGAAAACCCGAAGCTGTGATTTCTTGTGGAAAAAATAGGAGGGCAAATTTTGGGATACAACAGTTGCCCCTGTTCAATCTTCTTGAACCTGAAGAGTTAGATTGGTAAGTTTGCCGTTCGCGACTCGAAGGTAAAAGGAGATTAGACACTAGAGTGCCCAAAAAATTTGCACTCGTCAAAGCGTAGTTTGAAGGAATGGGCTTAAAGATGCCATTTGGAGATGGGCTTAAAGATTCCATCTGGAGATGTGACAGAATCTTGTCGGGGGATGGGCTTAGAGATGCCATCTGGAAGTTGTTGGTAGGAGGATGGGCTTAGAGATGCCATCTGGGGATGTGATAGAATCTTGTCGGGGGATGGGCTTAGAGATGCCATCTGGAAGTTGTTTGTTGAACTGTATGTCATTGGTGAGTGGATGAGTATAAGAAAGGTATCCATGTTTTGGAACGTCTCTGAACTGGGGGTCTGAATAAGCAATAGATTGACATCCATGTTTGGAGAATCCGTAAACTATTTTCAAAAGTCTTGGGGTTGAATAAGCAATAGAGCAGCATCCATGTTGGGAAGCGTCCGTAAACTGTTTTCAAAAGTTGAGAAGGAACCGGTGTAGGGTTTCCTGATGATGAGTCCGTGTAAAACTGCATCTGGATGAATCTGGAATAAGTATCAGAATGCCGCCATGTCTGGGTCACATCTGAACTATTTCTAGAAAGAATCTCGGAAGATGATGATCTTTGTCTGTTGACTGATCTTTCCTGAAAAGGTAAAGTGTTAGTTGTATGCAATGTCATGATGCATGATGCAATGTATGTTATATCAATGTTTATGATATGAATGTGATGAATGCGCATGTAAGCTGATGAGCTGTCTTGCTAAGGATAGATGAATCCTGGATGGCTGGAGATAAAAGCATCTTGACTGCTGTCGGGGAAAGTAATCCTTGACTGCTACAGGGGAGGGAGAGAATCTTTTGATCGTTGAGGATAAGAAGTCCTGGGACCACTGTTGGGGAATCAGGAGCTTGGGTTGTATGCCAATCTACTGGGGATTCCTGTCTTGAGGAGATCTTCACTGGAGAATATTTGAATACTCTGTGAGGAACTGAGAATGAGAGTCTTCATTCTGCTTGGGGATTGATAGTTGGAAGTTATAGCTCCGCTGGGGATTGCAAGAATCTTTTGATTGCTGCAGGTACTGATCTGGGATCTTGAAAAGGTTGGTCGGTGAGATAGTTGTCCTGGCTGGTTTCAGGTGTTGATCTCTGACCTGAGAAAGAAAGATAGTTTTCCTGGCTTGTTACAGGTGTTGATCCACAATCAGTCGTCCACAGATATTTTTCCTGGCTTGTTACAGGTATTAATCTGGAACTTAAGAAAGGTTGGTCAAGGAGATACTGTCCTGGCTGGTTTCAGGTATTGTGATGTCGGAGATGGGCTTAAAGATGCCATCCATAAATGATTGTTGAATTGTTTGAGTTGGTCGAGTAGATAGTTGTCCTGGCTGGTTACAGGTATTAATCTCTGACCTGAGAAAGAAAGATTGTTTTCCTGGCTTGCTACAAGTATTAATCTTCAATCATTCGTCCACATATATTTTTCCTGGCTTGTTACAGGTATTAATCTGGAACTTAAGAAAGGTTGGTCAAGGAGATACTGTCCTGGCTGGTTTCAGGTATTGATCTATGACCTGAGAAAGAAAGATAGTTTTCCTGGCTTCTTACAGGTGTTGATCTTCAATCTCTTCATGTAGATGGTTTCCTGGCTGGTTTCAGGTATTAATCCATAATCAGTCGTCCACATATATTTTCCTGGCTTGCTACAGGTATTAATCCGGAACTTAAGAAAGGTTGGTCAAGGAGATGCTGCCCTGGCTGGTTTCAGGTATTGATCTCTGACCTGAGAAAGAAAGATAGTTTTCCTGGCTTGTTACAGGTATTGATCTTCAATCTCTTCATGTAGATGGTTTCCTGGCTGGTTTCAGGTATTAATCCATAATCAGTCGTCCACAGATATTTTCCTAGCTTGCTACAGGTATTAATCCGGAACTTAAGAAAGGTTGGTCAAGGAGATGCTGCCCTGGCTGGTTTCAGATATTGATCTCTGACCTGAGAAAGAAAGATAGTTTTCCTGGCTTGTTACAGGTATTGATCTTCAATCTCTTCATGTAGATGATTTCCTGGCTTGTTACAGGTATTGATCTACAATCGGTCGTCCACAAATATTTTCCTGGCTTGCTACAGGTATTAATCTGGAACTTAAGAAAGGTTGGTCAAGGAGATACTGTCCTGGCTGGTTTCAGGTATTGATCTCTGACCTGAGAAAGAAAGATAGTTTTCCTGGATGGTTTCAGGTATTGATCTTCAATCTCTTCATGTAGATAATTTCCTGGCTTGTTACAGGTGTTGATCCACAATCAGTCGTCCACAGATATTTTCCTTGCTTGATACAGGTATTAATCCGGAACTTAAGAAAGGTTTGGTCAAGGAGATATTGTCCTGGCTGGTTTCAGGTGTTGATCTCTGACCTGAGAAAGAAAGATAGTTTCCTGGCTTGTTACAGGTATTAATCTTCAATCTCTTCATGTAGATAGTTTTCCTGGCTTGTTACAGGTGTTGATCCACAATCAGTCGTCCATAGATATTTTCCTGGCTTGCTACAGGTATTAATCTGGAACTTAAGAAAGGTTATACGCCACTTTGAGAATGAGAATCTTCATTCTGTTGGGAGTCAGAAATTGGGAGTGTACCAATCTTTTGAGGTGATGAGAATCTTCATGCTGTTAACGGTCAGAAACTAGGAGTATACCAATCCTATTAGGTTTTAAGGATGAGAGTCTTCATTCTTGGGGGTCAGATTTTTAGGAGCTTTAATTGTCCGTTATTCTGTTGGTGGTTGCAACTTCCAGCAGGTGATGAAGGAAATTTTGAACGACCTTGGTTTTGACATTCGAATGCCCCAAGTGATGGTGACGGAGACTTGCCCCAGGTTAATCTGCAATTGAGAGATTTTGTTGAAATCTTGACTGGACTGCCCCAGGTTAACTGAACTTTGAAAGACCTGTTGAAACCTTGACTGGACTTCCCCAGGTTAACTGAACTTTGAAAGATCTGTTGAAACCTTGACCGGACTGCCCCAGGTTAACTGAACTTTGAAAGATCTGTTGAAACCTTGACTGGACTGCCCCAGGTTAACTGAACTTTGTAAGATCTGTTGAAACCTTGACTGGACTGCCCCAGGCGTGCTGGATGGTGACATGTCAAGCCCCCTTGTTGATAGGAGATTTGTCAATGGAGGTGTCATCCTTTGTGAAGTGATTTTGTTCACTGAGAGATCTTTTGTTCATCGGATATTCGTGGTGGGAATTTCTTCGCTGTCAAACAAATAGCCAAATGCAAACAGTGATATTCAAGCAATGCAAAGTTTATGTTTGTCTCGAAGTTTTGAAAAATGCGTTTTTTAGCAGAAAACTTTTTGTAAGACAAATTCAACATAAGATTTTAGAGCAAAGCCTTACAGGAGTCAGGATACCTTTTGTAACAGTATGCTTTCGAACTAACCCATGCTTCAATTAGGACTTTTGAAGGGTTGTAACGTGGCTTGGTTCACGATTTAAGAAACAAAGGATAAAGGCTCAAAGTATATTTGTACCCACCCGCTCTTCGTGATGTTCTTTAATCCTAAGCTCAGTTAATTGTGCGTCGAACTCCATTCGAATTTGGAACGACCTTTTGGTGATGGATCACACTAGTTGAATTTTGGAAGACAATCATCATCTCCTTTTTTCTTTTGCAACATTTTTCATGTTGTTGAGGATTTGTAATGACCTCGTTCTTTTGATTTGTTATCCCTAACTTTTTCCTGATTGTTCCTGTTTTCGAGATTACAGTCAGCGGGATGCCCCAGCTTTCTTAAGCCTCCTTTACAGGTTTTAGCTTGGTGGGCTTTTCTCTTTTGAGAGATTGACTGCCTATGTGATAGGGAACCATCATTGTCTTTTGATTCCAGAGGAATGCTTTTTGATGTTGTTCGTTGTATTACAAACTGAGAGTTTGCGACTTCAATGCGCACCTTTTTGAATTAACTGAGAGACTACCCTGCCCCAGGTTTAAATCAAAGGTTTCAATTTGTTTAGAACATAAAACTCCTACTTCTTTGGCTCGAAGGGGTTGACTAGGGATTATCTTCCTTATAACTCCAGTGTTTGGGAATTGAAAGAAATGCCTGTACATCATCAGCAAGGTCTGTTCAAAAGCATATTGTATGAGATCATGGTATTGTTTCGTCATCCTCCCTCTAAAGGCTTGTAGCTTTTGCAAGAGTTAAATATCATAAAGAAAGCAGAAAGCATAGTTTAAGAATAGTGAAAACGAATAGATGAATTCAAGACAAACATATGCAATGCATTAATGAAATAGAGTTTGACATTAAGATAATTGTTTGAATAACAAAGAGATTACAACTTGAAAATTCAAAATGAAACAAAGGCTTTCTCAATGATTTAGCATAGGAGCAGTGATCATGCTAGAGTCTCCGGAGGGTCAAACTCGATCTCCTTGGCATCAATCATGTCTTGGACCTTGTTCTTCAGAGCCCAACAGTTGTTTGTGTCATGCCCTGGGCTACCACAATGATAAGCACATCTTGCATCCGGATTGTAGTTTGGAGAAGAAGTCTTTAGATTCGGGTGAGGAGCCTTTAATGTAATCAGCTCTTTCTCCAGCATGTGTTGTAGCGCTTGAGCTAGTGACATGTTGATGTTGGTGAACTGTCTTCTAGGCTCGTCTGGCCTTCATTGATTTCCCCTTTGTCGTTGTCGGTGTGACGCAGAACCAGAGATCAGGACTGCCTTTGCATATTGATCATGACGACTCTTTTGACTAGCCATTGCATTGGACTCTTTCTTCCCATTTTAGGGAATCTTCTGATCATCAGAGGGTGTAGCTCTTTGGATCTTTCCACTTTTGATGTCAGCTTCGACCCTTTCGCCAGTCAGTATTAGCTCGGTGGACCCAGCTGGGGAGCTTCCAATTAAGTGATTGAAGAAAGGCCCTGTCAAAGTTCCCATGAAGATGTCAATCAACTCTCTGTTAGTTAAAGGAGGTTGCACCCTACCAGCCAGATCTCTCCACTTTTGGGCATATCCTTTGAAGCTCTCGTCAGGACCCATGGTCATGTTCTGCAATTGGACACGAGTAGGTGCAAGATCAGCATTGTACTGATACTGTTTGTAAAAAGCAGCAGCTAAGTCCTCCCATGTGTGGATGTGAGAACTCTCCAATTGATAGAACCACTCGAGTTGAGCCTCTACCAAGCTTTCTTGGAAGAAATGGATCCAAAGCCTTTGGATCAGTCGTGTATGGTTGAATCTTGCGGGTATAAGACTTCAGGTGCATCTTAGGGCAAGAAATTCCATCGTACAAGGCAAAGGTAGGGACTTTGAACTTTGGAGGGATGACTAATCCAGGAACCAAACCCATGTCTCCTAAATCCAAGCCAGGTATTTGTTGAATCTCCATAGCATTGAGGCGATCCTCCAACTGTTTATACTTGTCATCAGCAGGAGGATATTGTTCCTCGGAGTAGTCAGCTTCATCAACCTCCAAATTGTGGTCTTCTTCGAGACTATCCCCTATGTTGGATGAAGTTGCAAGGTCTAGGGTCTTAGGTCTTCTTCTCAAGTTCAGGATGCTCGCTGCCTTCTTGGACTTCTTCTTCTTGTCTTTGAGAAGGAGAGATGTCAGATCCTCTTGCCCTTTACCCATAGCCAGAAGCATTTGTTGGAATTGAGCGTTTTGAGCCTGGAGATCTTTCACCGTTTGTTTCATATCCATCTTACTGAAATAAACAGTAGGAAGATAAGGAGACCTGTATGGGAGAAACCTGTTATGCAACGATATGTATGATATATGTATGCAATGTTTTCAAGGATCTCTTGGGGTAAACACAAGAGAATGTTAGAGGTTAAACTTTGATCTTTGATTGGAGAACTTTGCACCGGTGGATGTCTTTCCACGAGAATCAAGCTCACCATGTCAAGTGGGTCATAGCCCCTGATTCAAGTTGTTGTACTTGATCTTTGATGGCATTTGTTTAGAGGAGAAACCTCTTGCCCTTTGGTAGACGTCCGGTTCAACGTGACCCTGCATCAACAGACCCTCGAGATCCTTGAAATGGTTATTGAAAATGCTATGGTATGATGTTATAATGTTATGTACATGTATGCAAAAGCAAGTAAGTGCATATACAAGTAAACATATTCACACAAAGCAAACAAGTCCTTAGGTTTAGGCTTGCATGGGGTTCATAGGTAAGTACCCTCTTGAAGTTAGTTGGCTCATCCTGTCCTAAAATAGGAACCGAGTTCTAAGGAGCTCAATATCATTGGATTGTTTTCCATGTTCATTGTTTTGGTTTAGCCACTTAACTGGCGACCAAAATATTCCAAGAAAAAAACCCTCAATGAGTGTAGTATCGAGTATCTACCAACTTCAGACTGCACCAAAGTCGGTCATCTCACTACCCCTAAAAAGGCTAAGATGGTCAATTAAGGTTCTAAGAGTTCGTTAGTGCTTCATGACATCACTCAGCGGCCCCGTACTCTCCTTGATTAAACTCAAAGGTTACCGGTACTCACAAATATGTCACACTAACATAGCTTACTGCTTCAACCATGTCGGTATACCCCGCACAGTTCCCTCACAGTTTTATTGCTATTTACCTAAAAAGGTGCCCCCAAATCTGGGTGTAGGATTAAGCAAACCCAAACAAGGACCCAAAAAGTAAAGAAATTCAAAGCAATCAGAGCAAGTATGTAAAGGTGATCTAAACCCTAAGGTAACCCCACTTTTAAATTAGTCCCCAGCAGAGTCGCCAAATCTGTGATACGGTGGGAGAACTGACTTGAGGTTTTGCGTTTGTGTTCGCACTTGTTCGGTTTAGCAAGAGTCGCCACCGACTTTTTATTTTATCCTAAAGGAAAGGTTAAAAAGCACAGGAAAAACCTTTTGAGATGTTTCGTGGGTTCGGGGGGTAGATTATGAAAAGGGAAGGTATTAGCACACTTTTCATCCATGGTTATCCATGGGCTCTTAGTTACTTGTTTTAGATCACTTGCCTTGATTTTCAATTGCTTGAAATGGTGCTTTGTGTGTGTTTTTAAAAATGCTTTGAAAAAGATGCCTTGTCTAGGCAACCCTTGTAACAATTCTTTACTCGAATGTTTTACAAAAGGTGTTTGTCTTTTTGAAAAGATATTTCAATGTTTTTGAAAGTTGTTTTTGAAAGTTGTGTTGTGGAGTGTGTTTTGAAAAGTAGGCAAGTGTGTTTTGCAAGTTTGATCAAGTAACTAAGAGTTGTCTACCCCTAAATTTACTCAAAGATTTTTCTCATGTTTTAACCCTTTTAACAGTATTGTTCCACCATTGTATTTGGTGGACAATCTTGTGTTAGGATGTTAACGGGACGGGCGTGGGTCATCGTTTAGACCATGAATGCAATAGTGCCAAGTGTCTTTGGCAATTTTTCCTTCAAGGGACTTGATCATTTTTTAGGCAACTTGAGAAAGCGTCATCGAGGGACTATGATCATTTTGATTTGTTTTGTTTTGCAAAAGATACTCAACATGCAACAGGGCCCATTTTGGAAGGCAACGAGTGGGATTAACCTAAGGGTGCAAGTGTGAATGGTGTATTGATTGTCATGCATTTGTCTTGTATTAGGTTATCTAGCGGTTGATTTTGAATCTTCGCATACAAACCCTAATTACTATACAGTATATAGAAAGCGATAAATTGCGGGAATTTAAAGTCTAAGCTATTACAAATAAGTATTCGGGGATGGGGGTACAAATATTTACAAATAGGGATGAGTCTTATCAGGATAGTATTGTCCAAATAATATTTACAACCAAATCGAATCGCATTCTCAATGTAACATGTATCAATGTATAAGAATAAAAGCAATGTATCAAGAGTGTTTGTGAAAGTGTATGTGATTATTTACAAGTGAGAAAAGTATGTTAACTTAATGCAATATTAAGTATTTTATTTATTTTTGGGTTTTTGTTATTTTTTTGTTAATATTATATATAAACAAAAGTTTTAATTAAAAGAAAAGAAAAATGTTTGTGTATTTTAGTTAATAGTTTTATGTACAAAATTAAAAAAGAATTTTAAGACAAAAATCTATTAACTTAATTAAATCTAAAGTTTACATATTTTTAAGTGCAATAATAAAAAGGTATTATTAATAAAAACTTAATGTGAACAATTAATTTATTTAACAAAATAAGTTATGTAAAAAAAGATGTAATGTGATAATAAGAAAAAAGAGTATTAGTTAAAAGAGGAATTGAATGGGCTTTAGGGGGTCTTATTCTGGACCAAACAAAAATAGGCAGGTTTAAGGAAAAGAGGGGGTATGCACACTGGAATTGAAATTGGGCTTAGGCAGATATGAGGGAAAGCCCAAACGAGTTTGATAATTGTTTAGGGTTGAAATGTTGCTTTCAGAACTTAGGGTTTACAGAGTTACAGGCTTAGAGCAGCGCCGTTCCCTTCATCGTCTTCTTCGTCTCCTTGAGCCATGGATTCTGACCTCCTTCCCTGCCTGGCCACCGGACGCAACCTCCAGCTTATCCTCTCTTCACGGCTTGCTCAAAGCGGTACTTCAAAGAGGGTAACGATTTTTTTCCTTTTTTACGTTTTAGGTTTTGAATATTATGCATGTTTTTAGCTTTTTTATGTCCTGATCTTTATTGTGTTATTATCTGTGTCTTGTGAGATGTAAAAAGAAAAGGGAAAAGGAAAAATATACCGTTACTGGCCTTTGGAGACGGAGGAGGAGAGGTGGATAAGAGATGTCCTCAGGCGGCCAGGCGGAGGGAGTACGAAGTTGAGCTTGCTGGAAATCTGGTACTTGTATCTTTTAGCTTTTTGATGGTTTTGTGATGATGTTTTTCTGAAAGCCGTAGATTGTTCACTTCTACATCTTTTTCCTCTCTTTTGCTTGCTTGCTTCTGGATATTAATGATGATAGCTCTGAGATATCTTGTTGGTTTGAATGCTTCAGTGTCTGATTTCTGGCTGCTTGAATGCTTGTCTATTTGCTTCTTTTCCTCTTCTTCTGTTTGCCTCTGAGATGCTTGTTGAAATGTTGATGCTGATTTTGAGATTTGGATTTGTGTAGCCTATGAGGAAGTTAGTTCTGAGGGTGGCCTGTGGTTTGAAACAGGTTGTATGGCTTTTTGGCTTTGACAGGCTAAAGGTTTAGGCTTTGGCTTGCTTTTTTGAAACTAACAGTTTGACAGATTTGTGGCCATTTCTGGTTTGAAAGCTTAAGGTTTAGGCTTCAGGCTTGTATGGCTTGATGTATCATGCAGGTTTGTGGCCATTTCTGGTTTTGACAGGCTTCAGGCTTGAAGTTCTTGACACAGGTTTTGAAAGGCCTTTTGGGATTTTGGCTTGTCTGTGTTATGCAGGCCTGAGACAGCTTGTTTTCTGGTTTTTGTATTGGTTTTGACAGGTTTGGCTTTTAGGAAGCTTTGAGGCTTATGCTTAGCAAGGCTTAAAGAGTTTGAACAGGTTTACAAGCAGGAGGCAAGCTTTAATTGTAGTTTTGCTTCAGGCTTCTGTTACAGTTTGTAGCCTATGCAGGTTAAGGCTTGAGGTTACAGGATTGCTGTGATTTTTGCTATCTTACAGCTTTGTGGTATATTGTTTTTGTGATATTCTGCCTCCTCTTTTTCTGTTCTGAACTGTTTGTTATATCCTTTAAGCCTAAGCCTGTAAGCTTGTTCTCTCTCTCTTTTCTCTTTCCACAGTAAAACATATTATATTGTTTAAATCTGTACTTTCTGAAAAAGTGATTGGCTTGGAAAATGATGTGATTTTGAATTGTTTGCTTGCATATTAGTTTTGCTCTGCATATCTCTTATCTTCTTTTCCAGATTTTCTGCCCTTTGTGTACTTGTTGATAGCTTTTGGCTTTTTATATCTTTCCATATCTTCTTTGGACAACTTTGGACAGTTTTAGTTGACATTGGACTTGGTTTAGTTTCTTTGACAGTTTGTTTGCTCATGTTGAAAATGCATTTTATGCAGCTTGTTTGCCCATTTTTAATTGGCTTGCCTCTTTGGTTGAAAACTTGGAATTATGAACTATGCAGCTTTGTATTAATTCATGCTTGCATACATTTTCTATCCTTCTTTGTGAACCAAGAATTTTCTTGTGATTTGCAGAGAGGGTGAATAACTGATTCCGGCCAATCACTTTTAATGATGAGTTTTAAAATATATGTCTGCCTTTTTATTTCATCTGCATTGACTTCTTTTCTTTTCTTTGTTTTTGCAGATAAAAATTAATTGAGCAATGGGGAGCATCAGTAGAAGATGAAGATTTCAAGACATTTAGGACATAGTTTTATTTCAATTTTAATCACTTGTAATAATATTAATGTAAATAACTGTAAATAAATTTACAGTATTCAAATAATATCTATAACAAACAATTCGAAATGAATAAACAAATCTTTTTTGTCAGATTTCTGTTTTATTTCTCTTCAATTGTTTATTTAATTATTTAAGCTTTCTTGAATTAAAATAACTGGAAGTAGATCCAATTATTCTAACTTAGATAAAATAAATAATTAACAAACACTGTAGTCTTGAAATCAATAAGCCCGGCGTCCCAATTAAACATAAGCAATGCACAGTTAAGCAAACCAACGTCCATATGCTTATCTCTTTACTGATTATACCAAACACTGCAAGTTCTCAATTCAAATGCCTCAGCTCATATCCCAGAGTAAATTGAAAAGAACTATAGAATTAATTATTTCTGAGAATGCGCGCACAAAACCTAGTTCTTGATTTGTTGTCAAAGAAGCGCATGCCTGATCAAACCCTGAGCCAAACTCAACCAAACCCTAATAATCTACTTGAACTGTTCCAGAGTCCATGAAAACCCTAATTTGGATAAACTGCTAAGAAAAAGTCGGTTTGACTGATTCTTACGCCAATCTGAAAAGTCAGGGAAAACCCGAAGCTGTGATTTCTTGTGGAAAAAATAGGAGGGAAAATTTTGGGATACAACAGACAGTATATGCTGACCCATACTACCCTGTTGATATCTAAAATGGATCCAATAAAATACATCTTCGATAAACCTGCTCTCTCTGGGAGAATAGCGAGATGGCAGATGATCCTGAAAGAATATTGTAGCGGTAGAAATGTTTAAGACTAAGCCATTGAATTGACTAGACTTGTACAAATCAAAATAAAAATCGCCGCCACGCTTTATTGGTTCCAAAGGAATGAGAAAAGAGCGAATAACCCAAAAGAGGGGTGTTGTACCCCAATTTTTGACCTAAGATCCCATTTTTATTTTTTGCATGTTTAAAGATAAGTCAAGGTCACGAAATACGGTCGGTTTTAACCTCTCACCTTCGAGCTTTGACTATGCGAAGATTGTCAAGTGTTTTGAACATTTTCAGTCTATGTATCACTAATTTCTAATCGCATACAAAGGTGTATGTTCATGTTTTCTTTTGTGTCATGTGCGGAGACAGGTCTGGATCAAGAGCATCAGATGTCGCGCCTCAATTAAGGTTTTGATTCTCCCAAGCCAGAAGTACGGTTGATTGTGGATTCTTGAAGACTGATTCATCAAGGCACACCGTTGCACCCTTAATTTCGCCCCTAATATGTTTTAGTCGCACTTTCATATCGTATTTTGTCATTTGGTCACAATCATTAGTAAATATCTTCATTCATCACATTTTGCATCATTAGTCGTATTTAAGTTGACCAGAAAAGTCAGTTTGAATCAAAGTTTGCATCGTCTTTCAGTTGTAAAATACCCGGCGTTTCACTTCATTCATTTTTATCTGTTTACTATTTTCTTGCAGTGCTCCAAGTTGTTTATATGTCAATAATAAAAATATTTTGGTTAAAAGCGATTCAATATTGTGCGAAAAGATAGCGAGAAAAATATTTCAAGTTTTCACCTCTTACCGATCATTTTATGAATCTGCATGACGCGTAGATTATGACGGTATGCTTGCTTTATTCTTTCGGTACAGTTCGAGGTCTCGTTTTTAACCGTAAATGCCTGTTTAGCCTGATATTTTAATTATCATTGTATTTCGATTTTTGACCTTGTTGAATATTTTTTTCTTTAATCTTTGTGACATGTAGATTATTTTAATGTGTTCATTTTATTTTTTCGGATAAATTTTCTTCTGTTTTTTATCATTTTTGGTCATTTTGGGTCTTTATTTTTTATTCATAAAATATTCAAAAAAATAATTTTAAATGGAGTTAATTTTAATGCATTTAGTTTTTTGGTTATTTTTATCATTTAAGGGCTTTTTGGTCATAAAAAATTATTTGTTAAACTGTGCTTTATTCTAATTGGTTGTTAGAGAGTGTAATGGATCAATCCAGAAATAGCAAATGAATTGCAAAACAGAAGTGAAATTTTTCTCTTGATCTGTCTATATAAACACTTCTTTCTTTTCTTTGTAAAGGGGGGACAACACAATAATAAACTCTTTCTTTCTCTCAAAAACCTCACTCTCATCTCCCTCTCACAACTCCTTCCACCTCCTTTGATTATCCCACCATCCTCAACATCACCTTCTGTCAAACAAAAAAGCGCACATCATCACACAAACTCCCATTCAATTCACCTACACAAAAACAAAACCCCTTCAATCCTATATTCAACTCTTTCATTTTCCTATGTGCAAAACCAAAATGGCCATTAACGCTTTTGCCCCAAAACCCACCCCACGTTCACAACAACAAAACTCCAAATAACTTTCATAACAACCCATACTCCCTTATCTTCAATCTTCACCCTCTTCTTCACTTTCCTCCGTAGACCAAGGGTGAACCCCCTGGAAATTAGTCTCTCCCCCACCAGAATTACCTTCATCGTCGCCATAACCATTATCTTCCTCACGCCAAACATCATATCAACACCATCATCCTTCAATCGTCCAGTTCCCCTGTTCCCTACATTGGATCCTATTTTTTCACCTATCACCATCATTTCTCATTAATCATAACCCCTACTTTTTCATAATTACTGTTCTTTTTTTCTTCACATCACACTACATTATTTTTTCAGATCCACATTAAATAAGTTAGAAACAACATTCAAAACTTACCACCTCCAACTTTGAAGGCTGTTTCACATATACGGTTTCTCTGGGGGTTTGCCATTCGCATTCAGCATCACAAGCATGGCATCATCATCCTCAAGCAACAGCGCAAACTACGACATGCCGTGGGTCGAGAAGTACCGCCCTAGCAAGGTCGTCGACATCGTCGGCAACGAAGACGCCGTTTCCAGATTCCAAGTCATCGCTCGTGACGGCAACATGCCCAACCTCATTTTATCAGGTCCTCCTGGAACTAGAAACACCACCAGTTCGACGGCAGTTTTTCTTGGATTGCAATGAAATTGCAGATCTTTGTGATAGTGCAGAGAGGATATTTTCTAGCGAACCAACTGTCATACAGCTTAAGGCACCAATTAAAATATTTGGTGATTTACATGGGCAGTTTGGGGATCTCATGCGCCTTTTTGATGAGTATGGTTCACCATCAACTGCCGCTGACATAGCATATATCGATTATCTATTCCTAGGAGATTATGTTGATAGGGGCCAACACAGCCTGGAAACTATAAGCCTTCTGCTCGCTTTGAAGGTTGAGTATCCAAACAATGTTCACTTAATACGTGGAAATCATGAAGCTGCAGATATTAATGCCCTTTTTGGTTTTCGAATTGAGTGCATTGAGAGGATGGGTGAGAGAGATGGAATTTGGACATGGCACCGAATAAACCGTCTGTTTAACTGGCTTCCTCTTGTGGCTCTAATTGAGAAAAAAATCATTTGCATGCACGGGGGTATTGGCTGTTCAATAAATCACTTGGAACAAATTGAGAATATTCAGCGTCCTATTATAATGGAAGCAGGATCTATTGTGCTGATGGATCTTTTATGGTCTGATCCTACAGAGAATGACAGCATGGATGACAATGAGCCGAAATCGGGGGCAAAACTGGCAATCCAATGCAGTTTTTTTGTCGAATCTCAGCGTTCATGTTTCGTGCAAACAACAACAACTCCATTTCCAATTCCATTTTGGTGAATTAGTAAGATTCAATTTCCCTATTACCTTTGCATTTAATTTCTTCCATTTGTGTTAAACTGAATATTGAAGATGTTAATTTGAGGTCATCTGTGTTTTTTTAACGATGGAGTTACGCTTGCATTGTTGTGATTGGTGCTAAAATTGAATGGAAATATTGATATCAATTTGGTGTTATGATAATGTGTGTTGAATTGGATTTTGTGGTTGTTGTCTAAGTATTTGTTCGAAATTATTGATGTCAATTTTGGTTGTTGAATCTAGTTTGAATTTTAAGGATGACATGGTCTTCTAATTTAAGTTGATTCGAGTATTGAAAATGATATTGAAATTGGATTAAATTGTTGAAGTTGAATTTGAGACTTTTCTTTGATTTTAGAGCACCGACATATTGTCGAGTTGCTGCCCGGATTTATCCTTGTTGAAACTTGCACCCCAAACTTATTTTCATCACTTTTTGGACTTAATGTAATTTTGGCATGAGTTGATTAATTTGGAATTGTCGGTGTTGATGTTGTTTTGTTGTTTAAGTTATTTTAAAATTTGTTTTTGATGATGTTTCAAATTGAATTCAATTCACAAAGTTTGTTGGTTTAATATTAGTGTTTATACATAAGGTTGAAATCACTTTGAAATTAATTTACATGAGCTTTTATGCATAATTTGTTGTTGTTCAACTTTTGATAATGCTGATTTTTGTGTGTGTTTACATTGAATAATATCATGAATTCTTGATTTGGATTTGTGTAAATATCCATTTGTTCATACACATCATACAAGTTCATTTTGACTTTTATATTTTGTGATTTCAAACTTAAATACTAATTGTTGCAATTTCCTTCATTTTAATTTTTATACCGCTTATGCTACTAACAAGTTTGTTTACTGTGAAGGTTTCCGAGAATTCATTTCAAGTATTCATACTCGCATAGCGTATTTGCACTTTTTCTTTCTCCCTTTACCTCTTTATTGTATTTCATTATTTTTATTTTATTTGGTACTGTAAATATAAACTTGTACATAATATTTTGACTGTATATTTTACTTGTAAATAAATTCAGGTTTCTTAAAAATATTATTTTTCGCATTGTGATTTTATTTCCAATTCCGACTAACTTCTAGAAATTGTGCGGACGCACACAAGTTTCCCGTGTTGTTGGTATATCTCTTGTGATGCAGGGATTCTTATCCGATATCGTGAGCTTTATCCACCGCCTTTGCGCTTTATCTGATGCTTGGAGTATTATCTCACATTAGGTTTTTTGATGATGCTGTCGGCTTGTGATTTATTTTCACCTAAGGTTTGACATACTCTTAGCTTATTTATCCGTCTGTGGTTTTAACTCCAAGGGAAAGGTTTAAATTTGTTGACTTCATGTCATCAAATACATCTCATCCGATCAAGCGAACACCCTCATTCATTTTTTCCTATTTACTATTTTTTCCAAAATTAAGTCGATTTTCCTAAAAGATTCGAATTTCAAACTCACACCCTTTAAGTCAAAACTTCGACACTAGGTCGTCGTATCTTCAAAAATATCGTCCATACCCATCTTTTAGCCAAACGAATCATTTTAATCAAACAAACAATTTTAACCCAAAAACAGATATTTCAAAAGGTTCCTGCGGAGTACCGCAGATGCATTAGGTGCTAATACCTTCTCATTGTATAACCAACCCCCGAACTCTCAATCTCTTTTAAAAATGCATTGTATTTTCATTACTTTTAAATATTAATTTACATTGCATACTTTAGGGTTTTATTTCGCTCTTTTCCCTTTTCCCTTGGAAATAATAAAGCGCGGTGGCGACTCTTGCTTTTGTGAGTCAAGTTAATTAATAGCTTGATCTCCGATTTTCACCGCTACAAGGGGGAAAGATTCTAGGTAAGGGGGTTGGTTATGCAAAGGGAAGGTATTAGCACCCTAAACATCTACGGTACTCTGCAGAAACCTCTTTGAAAAATCTGTATATTTTGGCAATAAAATATGTTGTATCTAAAATGGATGGTGGAGGTGAGAAAAGAAATATATTTTTTTATGATTTTTTGCACCCGCCGCGGTTGCGAACCTTTAGTGCCTACGTACCACCTTTCGTGCAATAGGGGATTAGGGTACACGTAGTTCCTCTTTTAAAAATTTGAAACACAAGTGTGTTAGTTGATTTTAAGAGATAAGACATCATCGTCATTGTCCGTGTGGAAAACATACTTACTACCCACAATCATGAGAAAGGAGAATTTGCATCATCTCAAAGTTGAGGATATGGCTTGGATTTTAAAATCAACAATGCCTCACTCAACACCCAAGTGGAAAATATCTCACTTCACTATATATTGTAGAAGTATAGTTGTTTTCATCACTATAAGGATTGACAAGAGTTTAATCTTTTGAGAAAAGTTTAAAGATAAAAGCCAAAGTGGCAAAACGGTTAGAAATGAGATTGATTGACTTTTAGTCTTCTCACAAAAATGTCAAGGTATTATTAAATTGATTGAAGTTTATTTATGAAAAGATTTTGAAAATGAATGGACATGAGTCCAAGTTTATTATGAAAGTGGTTCAAGTTTAGAAACAAGGAGAGATTTCAAAAAGAGGGAGAAGATTTTTGAAATTAAAGAACATGGGAGGAGAAGAAGAGACTATCCTAAAGCATAAGGTAAAAGATAAGGAGAAGAACCATCTAACCAACAAGAAGCCAATACTTGACATTATGAGTCAAGATAGAATTCACATTCTTTGGATTGAAACCAAGCAAGCAAAGATACTAGACCTCTTGAGAGAGCCAAACTTCAAGCATATTAAGTCTTCACAAAAATTGGACAGAGTAACGGCTGTATGCGGGTGAATTCCAGATTATAAACCAAGAGTGTAATCACAATAACTTGCACACAAAACAAACAAACAAACCAGTGTCAATTAAGGTCCAAGGTCTCCAACATAGGCCAAGGTTTCTAATCCTAAGTCCAAGAAGTCCAACACTCCACCATGCCAAGGATAGTAACCAAATAGTCCAAGTATCATTAAAGATTTTTATGGTTTATGTTGATTATTAAGTATCTTCAAAAAGAAAAGAAAAGCTCAAGTGAGCAAAATAAAAATGACATAAAAGTAAATGCTCAAGTGAGTAAAGATGAAAATAGCATGAAATGTAAATGCTAAATTAAAGAGTACATAAAGCATAAAAAATAAAAGCATAAAGTAAAGAGCATAAAATAAAGTCAATTGTTAGACATTAGTGGTTAGTTGGATAACCATCTTGAAACTTGCATTTAGAACTCATTAGAGGATTGGTAGAACCAAAGCCTCCACACAACAAGTTGCATTTGCTTTTTGTCAAGTATATCATCCATTTTGAAATCCTCAAAAGTAACATTTAATGATCAACGATGTTTAAGTGATCCGCATTGACCATAATGTAGATCTAAAGAATTATCCAACTTACCAAAGGTAGATCTAAAGAATTATCAAAACAACTTCAAGAATTTGCTTCAATTCAACCACAAGAATCAATTGCCCAAGCTTAGATGTAGAGAATTGATAAAGAAAAAGTGTTTGGATGAAGGTTTATCTCAAAGATTAGTAAGCTTCAATGCAAAGCTTACTAACTTTTTGAAAATGGAACTTTGAGTGAATTTGGTAGATGGAGAGAATTGAGAGATTTTTTAGCAAGGTGGATTTGGCTATCAAAAGCTTGTGATTTGAATGAAATGAGGTCTCTATTTATAGAGTTTAGGATTAGGATTAGTGGTAATTTGGTAATTTATTCTTGGAGCCAAAAATTGAATTAATGATATAATTTTCAAATTATGCAGAAAAATTGGAGCAAAAAAGATGACAGTTTCGAAATTGCTGGCTTTTTTCAAAAATCACGTGTGTTTTGCTGCTATGAGTCGACACAAGAGTTGTATGCGTCGACACATTCTAGTTGTATAACACAACATGAGTCGATGCAAGCTTCAATGGATTGATACAAGCTACTTTTTCAACTCAATACAGAATCAATCAATTTGCATGAGTCGATGCAAGCTTCTATGGGTCGATATAAGCTGATATTTCAACACAATACATAATCAATCAATTTTCATGAGTCTACACATAACATGTATGTGTCGACACATGCTAGTTATACAAAACAGGTTGAGTCGACATAAACCTCTATGGTCGATGCAAACTGCTTTTGTCAACACATTACAGAATCAATCAATTTGCATGAGTCGACACATAACATGTATGTGTCGACACATACTAAATTTTTTTTATTTTTGAAGGCTAAAAATACACTTCTTTCAAAGATTGTGCATAATACACTCTGTGCAATCGATTGCACTATGGGAGTAATTGATTCTACATGAAAACAAAAATGAAATTTTTTAATCATTATTATTTTTCTTTGCAAATAGAGATTTTAGGGAAATAATACCCGAAAACCTTATTTGTCGGATGCTTTGACTCGGTACCTACAAAACACAAATATGCAAAGGCAAAGACAAATATTTTTTGTATTTTGGTTAGAGGTTAATTATCAACGCATATACAAAATACACAACTAAGGTGCTTGGATATTCCTCAAGAGAAAACTTAAAGATAGGAGATAGAAAAAGAGGAAGAACCAAACCTAATGTGATTTTGTTATGATCAAGTTGACATGATATGATAGGGGAATCTTATGGGCAAAAATTGGGGTACAACATCTGCCCTTATTTAAGTTTCTTCTATCCGGAGATACGAAGGTTAAAAATATTCGTGTCGACGCGATCGAAGATAGTTAAATATAAAACAAACCCTATTTTTGGCCTTAAGATGCCATGCAAATGCTTATGCATATGAATGCATATGAACAGTACCAAAGAGACGCAAAATATCACTGGGGATGCAACAATGATAAAGAAACAAAGGAGCAACCCCACCAGGAAAATAAATCACCGGTGGACCCAAAGAACAGAATCAGAGAGGATAGTAGGATGGTCAAAGGACACACCAACTTCTAATGAAGGCGAAGCTACCAACGTTCACTGAAGGCAGAGAGGAAGATAACAAACATCGACGTTCACTGCCAATGGTCTACCAAATTTCACTGAAGGTAGAAAGAGAATATATCATATCACCGCCGTTCACTGACGATGAACTACCAACGTTCACCGAGGGTAG
The DNA here is from genome assembly GCA_948472305.1 of Vicia faba. NCBI lineage: Eukaryota > Viridiplantae > Streptophyta > Magnoliopsida > Fabales > Fabaceae > Vicia > Vicia faba. Next base: position 1,285,972,835 of record OX451740.1, on the reverse strand, counting down.
CAAAAAGATAATAAACACTAACGTTCACTGTCGATGGTCTACCAACTTTCACTGAAGGTAGAGAGAATATATCATATCACTACCGTTCACTGACGATGAACTACCAACATTCACTAAGGGTAGCAAAAAGATAATGAACACCGAAGTTCACTGTCGATGGCCTACCAACTTTCACTGAAGGTAGAGAGAAAATATATCATATCACCGCCGTTCACTGACGATGAACTACCAACGTTCACTGAGGGTAGCAAAAAGATAACAAACACCGACATTCACTGTCGATGTCCTACCAACTTTCACTAAAGGTAGAAAGATAATATATCATATCACCGCCGTTCACTGACGATGAACTATCAACGTTCACTAAAGATAGCAAAAAGATAATAAACATTGACGTTCACTGTCGATGGTCTACCTACTTTCACTGATGGTAGAGAGAAAATATATCATAGCACCGCCATTCACTGATGATGAACTACCAACATTCACTGAGGGTAGAAAAAAGATAAAAAACACTGACGTTCACTGTCGATTTCCTACCAACTTTCACTGAAGGTAGAAAGATAATATATCATATCACTGCCGTTCACTGACGATGAACTATCCACGTTCATTAAAGATAGCAAAAAGATAATAAGCACCGACGTTCATTGCCGATGGTCTACCAAATTTTACTGAAGGTAGAAAGAGAATATATCATATCACCGCCGTTCACTGATGATGAACTATCAACATTCACTGAAGATAGCAAAAAGATAATAAACACCAACGTTCACTGTCGATGGTCGACCAACTTTCACTGAAGGTAGAAAGAAAATATACCATATCACCGTCGTTCACTGACGATGAACTACCAACATTCACTGAAGATAGAAAAAAGATAACAAACATCAATGTTCACTGCCGATGGTCTACCAACTTTCACTGAAGGTAGAAAGATAATATATCATATCACCGCCGTTCACTGACGATGAACTACCAACTTTCTCTGAAGGTAGAAAGAGAATAGAAACATCAACATTCATTGTCAATGGTCTACCAACTCTCACTAAAGGTAGAAAGAGAATATATCATATCACCGTTGTTCACTGACAATGAACTACCAACGTTCACTGAGGGTAGAAAAAAGATAATAAGTTCCCCAAGATTCTGGTGTTTTGCCTAGAACGGGTCTCAACTTCTTCTTTAACCGAGGCACTCCGCCTGGAAAGGATAAAACATAAGCTGTCTCAAATAAAGAGACTTGCTATTTGTGGTCACGGAGGATTGTAAAAGGAAATTACTTTTTGGGCAAGAGGTATGGCTTACTGGGGAGATGCCATGATATTCCTGCTGAGGAGATAAAGTCTTCTCGTTCAAAATAAATGCACAAACTAAAACTCAAAGTTTTCAGAAATCCAAAGTAAATAGTATTGTCATGGGACCATAGATCCAAACAAGAAATAAACTGGAATGAAACAGTCAACCAGAATACATCCTTTGAGAAATAAACTCAAAAGGGGAAACAAGATTCGTCGAAACAAGGAACTGTATCGGAAGGTTTAAAGCAAAAATCTTCTATGAGGGACAACTAAGTAGAGAAATTGAAAGAATATACACTTTCTGCTTATGGCTGACAGTCTATTGAAGAGAGGGCAACATAAATCTTCAAAACTGGGTAATATGTCAAAAAATATTAACAAATGTCAATGAACAATGATTTTTCAATTTTAACTATGCATGATGCGTGTATGCATGTATGAGTGTTTTCGTATGCATGCTGATAAAACAGACACACAACATGGGAAACAACCAGGCAAAACTGCCTCAGGCACTTATAACACTCGGCTAAGCTTCAACCAAGATGATCATTCGAAGAAAGGTAAAGGTGAGCTACGGAAACCAAACCTACTGCCTGCTTTTAACTTTACCAAGGAGAAACATAATCCGGAGGTGGACAAATCAAATAGATGTCGGGGTAGAACATCCTTCTTCAGGCTTCAGCGGGGAAACAAGTGTTTTTCAAAAGTAACATTCCTATTGGAGATTGCAAAACCAGACTCAAATAAAGCAATCTGACACCAAAACATCTAAACATTCACTGGGGAATTCAGGCCCACTTTGAAGGAGGAAAAACATACAGACTTCACTAAGGGAGACAATGCTTCATGATCGAGACATCTACTGGGGACTTCATGTTGACTTCATTGGGGAGGTCAACATCACATCATCGAGGGGAAACCAAGATACGTTCTTCACTGGGGAAACCAGATATACGTGTTCTTCGAGAGTAATTATTGAACCAACTTCTCTGGGGAGAAAAGACTTCTATCAAACAAGTGAAACCTTCACTAGAGAAATATTGGATTGAGTCTTCATATCATGCAAACTTATTCCACAAAAGATGCCCTGAGATAGCCTTCTTGGGAAATCAAGAAGTCAACATATAGAAAGAGGTCAAAATCTTGGGGATTTTAAATCAAACCCAGCACTTGGCGGGTGAAAACCCAAAAGTTGACATCTGTCTCAACACTTCTTAGAAAATATGCTACCCTGGTCCAATAGCCTGGGAAACAAATATCAACAATAATACCAATACTGCAAGAAAAGGTGACATTTTGAAAATAGTTCCATCTCAGCACATCAAGGGGACAAGTCCTTTCGTCAAATGAGGGAAGACTTCGGTGGGGAATCTGGGATAGAGGCTTTAGACCATGCAAATCCAAAATCAAAAATGAACCAAGACTTGAATGGGGACAATGGGATCACAAACCCAATACTACACCTTACGCCAATTGGTACCGTCTTTAATATACAAAGATCACGCGCATACCAGCGAAAATGACCTGAGAGAACCTTCATGGGGAACCAAGAAGTTAACAGTACAGTAAGAAGTCAAAATTATGGGGATTTTAAATCAAACTCAACACTTGGTGAGAGAAAACCCAAAAAATTGACAATTGTCTCAACACTTCTTAGAAAATACACTGCCCTTGTCTAGCTACTTGGGAAGCACATAACAACAATACTATCGTAAAAGGAGAAAGCACTGCTCTACAAGAGATTCCATATCAATAAAAATGGAGAAATAACTCCATCAAATGAGCAAAGGCTTCATAGTTCTTTTTAGTCTCTGTTTGATCACCACCTGGCTGGGTAAAGAATCACACTCAGCTGGAGAAGTCTATAGCAAGACTGGAAAAATGGGATTATAAACCCAACACCATAACACAACTTGTAGGAAACCCTTTAATTGATCATTAATTTTTAGAGGAAGCCAGACACACATCTACAAAACAGATCACAAGAAACAATCCTGCTTGAGGAAGATTTTCGGTTTGGGGTAGACATAGTAGCTATCTTGATGAAATCTGGATATGCCCTTGGAAACCAATCTGGTGTCTCAAGCTTACCGTGCTGATCAAGGTAACTTTCGTAACTTGCCTTTGGCTGCATGCTTTTAGGATAACCTTTCTGATCAAATGGCTTCTAGAGATTTGTCGAATCTTGACGTAACTGCCCTAGATTGGCTGAATGTTGCTTCCTCTTTGCTCCACAACACTGCTCAGCAACATTCCTTTTGCTGATACTCAAATGTAAACTTTCATGATATCAAGCAGTTGTTTTACAAGCAGAAAATGTTTATTCTAAGAATGAAAATTCTAATGCAACAATTATGTAAGTCTTGAAGATTTTATTTGAAAATATGTCACAAAACCTTGTGAAGGAATCACTAGCCAGGATGCGACATGGATTCTTTTGTACGAAAGATAACAAAATAAATATGATACCAATCACAATAATTTAGCAAAATTAGTGGGAGTCAGGAAACATTATCTCATTGGAGTATGCCTTCGAAATAAACCCTGTTTCAATTAGGACTTTTAAGGGTTGTAACGTGGCCTGGTTCACGGTTTTAGAAAAAAAGATTTAAGGCTCAAAAATATTTGGTGCCCACCCCTTTCATGATGTTCTTCGATCCTAAGTTCAGTTAACTTGACATGAACATTCATCTCTCAAAAGAAAATTCGAGATGGTTGAGGAATCAAACAAGGTTTTCTTTGGACATGTAAGTCACTCATTCCTGCTTATTTTGGGTTTCTTATCACGCGACTCTGTTATTTGTTGAGGATTTCACATTGTAATCCTTTATCTCATTTTATGCTTTCCATTTCTTCCTTACGTTCGGGACAAATTCCTTTTGACTTTGACTCTAAAGTGCAGCGGGATACCCTGAATTTTGCCTAAGCGACTTGTTTTTTCAAGTTCCGACTTAGCGGGGCTTTTTGTCTCTTTCTTTTTCATCATAATTTTTTTATTCATGTCATCTTTTTTATTTTGAACATGTCGCATGACTTCGAGTCATTTGTGACTTTTCGAAAGAATTGTGACTGCCCTATTTCTGGGTAGATGAAAGATAACCATTGTTGTATCGTCATCTACTGATCTCCTAGTGTGCGAGAGATAGCCATTAAGATATCATCAATTGACACACCCTCCTAATAAGTGAATATTAACCATTGTGGTTTTGACTTTCCTCAACCTTTCGAGGGATAACCATTGTTGTATCCTTAGATGCGCACTCTTGATGAGATCTGAATACTCAATCAGATTAAATGAACACTACCCTGCCCTGGGTTAAAAAATGAGGGTTTTTTCTGAATAGAAAAAGAAACTCCTACTTCAAGGCTCAAAGGGGTTAACGAGGGTTTCACTCCCTTATATCTCCGGTGTTTGAGGATTTGAAATAATGCCTGTACATCGTCAACAAGGTTTTATCCAAAAGCATACAACCAGAAAATTTTGTGTTTTAATATCATCATCCTCCTCCCAATCTCTGTCTAGGAAAGAGAATGGGGAACAAGTTGGTATCATAAAGAAATTTAAAATTGAAAACAAATACGAGTGAAACGAATGAATTTCTTCAAGACAAACATACTCATTGTATTAAGATTAAACATTCAAATGCAAACAAGTTCTTACATGTAAACAGTGCAATGATAAACAAGACAAATTACAAATGAGAAAGCAGTAAAAATGCTAATAAACTGAGAAGGCTAATCATCCTTAAACTCTAGAGCATTCTTCAATCACGTACATCACCAGATGAGCACGAGGGCAAGTGTTGACCTTGTACTTCTCAAACTCTGGGACCTTAAACTAAGAAGGTATATTAACATTCGGGACCAAACATAGCTCATTCACATTCTGCCCAAATAGCTCTTTCCCCTGAGGGCCTTCATCTCTCTCTGCATCTTGTCAAACTGCTCTTGAAAATCATCCATTCTATCATAAAGATCCAAGTCTTCACTTGGTGGAGGAAAAGGACGACACACATCATCATTAACAAATGGAAACAAATTCACCAACGACGGTGCAGCAAGAACATGCACCATAGGAGGTGAAAGAGTAACAATAGTCTGAACCACTAGAGTATCTTGAGGACCAAGATTGAAACCTTCAGGTGCGAAATTCTATGGAATTCCCCATGGATAACCTTGAGGCATGCGATTATGAACAATAGCAGGAGTGGCAGATACGAGAACAGTTGGAACTTCAGTAGGTGCCCTTGTTGGTTGAGGTTGAACACTCGGTGGCTAATTATGAGAAGCCAGCAGAGCTTCCATCAGAGTAGTCAAATTGGCCATGCCGGCCTTCAAAACAAAAACTTCTTCGCACAGCTCGCGGTTCTCTTGTTCTAAGTTGTCCATCTTCTTTCTGAAATTAGCCCGAGTGTTGTAGTGATGAGTCAACTTGCTGAACGAAGAAAAGAAGTTGGGTAAGACACCTGGATATGCATAACAAATGCAAGAAATATGTGCAATATGATGCATGATATGTAATGCACATGATTATTTTTACTTCATTATTTAATATTTCAAGGGATTTAAAGTTTATAGACATATTGCAATCATCAAAGTAATAGCGCTTTTGAAATACTGAATTTTTTTTTATAATAACTTCAAAAGGGATTACAAGTTTCAATGATCCCAAGTACAAGATGAAAATAAAATCTAAAACCCTGAGAAAAAGAATTGATGGAGATCAATCTGTACACTGGCGCTTCCCCGTGAGCCTGGAAATCTGAGCCTTCAACCTCGGGTTTTCTTCTGCATATCTGGTGGCAACCTCCTTCCAATCATCTGTATCAGGAAGTAAGTAAAAAAAACCTGATAGAGGCTTAGGAGAAAATAAATACCCTTGCCTCTCCATATACTCTACCGCCTGACTCTTAAGGATCTCAATCAAGTCATCTTTCTCCTTCAAGTCTGCTCTGTAAGAACTCTCTAAAGTTTAGAACTTGTTCTTCCAAGCATTCCTCTCATGTTGCATCCTAACCAGAGCAAGTTGCAGCTCTTCCAGATCATCTAATAAGGGAGGAGCGGTCTTCACAAATAGATCAGGCATCGGTGTTTCCCAGGTATATGGAATCTTTAACTGAATGGCTCTCAATCAGATCCATTAAAGATATGGCTCCAAAGAAACAACACCCCTAGGTCCCAAATCCTTCCTACCCTTCTTATGAATGTGACGCCAGGCCTTCGCAATCTGCTACCTAGCTTCCCTATGGTCTTCTACTTCCTTCATAAAGAAACTACTCAAATGAATACCATTCAGTTTATCCCTCATCAGATAACCAAGCTGTCGTTGTGCAAGAACAAGGTTATAGTTAATTCCTCCCTTTGTACCAAGAAGAGGTACATTGGGAAAACTACCATAACTGTCAATAATATCTATATCCTGATAGGCTCGATGATACCAATCAATATCCGAGTGAGTAAGTACCATGATCTTAGGAAGATGAGTAGATAAACTACCACCGGTACAACAGAGGCATGCAACAGATAATCATCCCTCCATGATAAGAATTCTGAAGATGAGTAGAGTAATAAGTATCACCCAACAGTGTAGGAATTGGGCTTCCAATCATGAAAATACTAATAGCGTTAATGTCGACAAACTTGTCCACATTAGGAAATAAGAACAAACCGTAAGCAAGTAGAGCAAAGATGGCCTCAAAAGCAACTGTACTTTTCATTTTGGCAAAGTAAAGAGCTTTCTCCAATAAGAACTGAGCTGGTAATCCTCTAATCCCTCCTTTAGTAGTCATATGGGCTTCCACCTCAGACTTCCCCAGATGAATCAAAGCAGCAATCTCATGTGGTTTTGGCTCTCCCTCAAACCAGTAAAGGGAACACTATTGGTAACAGGCAAATCCAATAGATAAGAATACTCCTCCAGTGTAGGCATCAACTGATACTCGGGAAAAGTAAAGCAATGATACATCGGATCATAGAACTGGACCATTGTCGAGAGAAAACCCTCCTTCATCTTCAGCTTCATGAGAGGGATAATGGATCCATACTTCTTCCGAAAGTCTGCAGAATACTCGATCTCGGGAATTAGACTGATCAACTCATCTATCTTGGGATCCTTGAAACTGTATTTCCCGGTCTTTCTCTTTCCAGAATCCATGGTTAAAAGTACCTGAGATATTCACAAATAGTCAACCTTTAGAATCCCTTGAAATAAGATTTCTCCAAAAGATGCTTATGAGTGCATGGATGCATGATGCAACAATCACACACAAGATCACACATATAGGGTTCATAGGTTCAACGTCACGAGCATGAGGTCGAACGTACTACCCATAAGGTGTTGGTCTAAAGTTATCACCTGCCGAAAAATGTTCTAGAGCTTCCCAGAGTCTACATCCTTCCTTCAGATATTACCAACTTCCCGATTAACTCGGTAATTAGTAATATTCTCAAGAAAGACTCGTCTGAGCATAGTATCGTGTGATAACTATTTCCAGATTACTCCGTCATAGCTTCTGCACTACACCTAAAAGGCCAAGATGGGTTTGGTATTCTACGGTCCTCAGTTTTAGCAGGCTCCCAGGTCGAAAGCAGTATGTCTTCCCGATTACTCGGTAAACGAAACTACAGTCAAAGGGGCTTCCACTGAGTGGGGGATCTCATGCCTCCTTTTTTGGGATTACTCCCTCAAAGTTAACATGACTATATCGCCCGTCCTATGTTAAAGTTTGACCAAGTCTGGGTATAGGACTGATGAGTAATCACCAAGCACCTTGAAAACCAGGAAAATCCAGACAAACATACATATAACATATAACACAAAAACAATAATAGCACATATACAGATATAAACAAAGATAGGTTTAACCAACTTAAGGATGGACCAGCAAGAGGTTAATATATCCCCAGTGAAGTCGCCATTTTTCTATAGCGGTAGAAATGTTCAAGACTAAACCATTGGATTGACTAGACTTTATACAAATCAAAAATAAAAATCGCCACCGCGCTTTATTGTTTCCAAAGGAATAGGAAAAGAGCGAATAACCCAAAAGAGGAGGAAATATTCTAAATAAGGGGGTTGGTTATGCAAAGGGAAGGTATTAGCACCCTAAACATCTATGGTACTCCGCAGGAACCTCTTTGAAAAATCTGTATATTTTGGCTATAAAATATGTTGTATATAAAATGAATGATGGAGGTGAGAAAAGAAATATTTTTTTTAATGATTTTTTTGCACCTGCCACAATTGCGAACCTTTAGTGTCTACGTACCACCTTTCGTGCAATAGGGGATCAGGGTACACATAGTTCCTCTTTTAAAAATTTGAAACACAAGTGTGTTGGTTGATTTTAAGAGATAAGACATCATCGTCATTGTCCGTGTGGAAAACATACTTACTACCCACAATCATGAGAAAGGAGAATTTGCATCATCTCAAAGTGGAGGATATGGCTTAGATTTTAAAATCAACAATGCCTCACTCAACACCCAAGTGGAAAATATCTCACTTCACTACATATTGTAGAAGTATAGTTGTTTGCATCACTACAAGGATTGACAAGAGTTTAATCTTTTGAGAAAAGTTTAAAGATAAAAGCCAAAGTGGCAAAATGGTTTGAAATGAGATTGATTGACTTTTAGTCTTCTCACAAAAATGTCAAGGTATTATTAAATTGATTAAAGTTTATTTATGAAAATATTTTGAAAATGCATGGACATGAGTCCAAGTTTATTATGAAAGTGGTTCAAGTTTAGAAACAAGAAGAGCTTTCAAAAAAAGGGAGAAGATTTTTGAAATTAAAGAACATGGGAGGAGAAGAAGAGACTATCCTAAAGCATAAGGTAAAAGCTAAGAAGAAGAACCATCTAACCAACAAGAAGCCAATACTTGACATGATGAGTCAAGATAGAATTCCAATTCTTTGGATTGAAACCAAGCAAGCAAAGATACTAGACCTCTTGAGAGAGCCAAACTTCAAGCATATTAAGTCTTCACAAAAATTGGGCAGAGTAACGGCTGTATGCGGGTGAATTCCAGATTACAAACCAAGAGTGTAATCACAATAACCTGCACACAAAACAAACAAACAAACCAATGTATTGAGGTAAACCTCAAGAACTCCAAACAAAATATCAATTAAGGTCCAAGGTCTCCAACATAGGCAAAGGTTTCTAATCCTAAGTCCAAGAAGTCCAACACTCCACCATGCCAAGGATAGTAACCAAATAGTCCAAGTATCATTAAAGATTTTTATGGTTTATATTGATTATTAAGTATCTTCAAAAAGAAAATAAAACCTCAAGTGAGCAAAATAAAAATGACATAAAAGTAAATGCTCAAGTGAGCAAAGATTAAACTAGCATGAAATGCAAATGCTAAAGTAAAGAGTACATAAAGCATAAAAAATAAAAGCATAAAGTAAAGAGCATAAAATAAAGTCAATTTTTAGACATTAGTGGTTAGTTGGATGACCATCTTGAAACTTTCATTTGGAACTCATTAGAGGATTAGTAGAACCAAAGCCTCCACACAACAAGTTGAATTTGATTTTTGTCAAGTATATCATCCATTTTGAAATCCTCAAAAGTAACATTTAATGATCAACGATGTTTAAGTGATCCTCCTTGACCAAAATTGATGAACATCCATTTGAGGATTGGTAGAACCAAAGCCTCCACACAATGAATCTCAAGGTTATTGTATCAAAGGGATCAAACTAACATACTTGGGCTTGCAAACATAGGTTTGGGCCACAAATGATCATTTATTCGAATCGGGACAAAATTCAGCGCTATGTTAAGCAATCGTAAGTGGATTATGTAGAAGTCGCACCTATTTTGAGGTCGGTCAATAGCAATATATGCACTTCATGTTTGGATAAATGAGATAGAGATCACCATCCCTTAACATGTAGCACAATTAAAAAATAAAGGGATAAGATGAAGAGGGAGGGGAATGATAAGCTAATTTGGATTACCACCTCAAAATTCTTTTATTTTTAAATTCAACCACTCCTCTAGATGGATTAAAGCACTAAACATATCATTAATCCAAAGCACCAAAAATGAATTAAATAATTCACTCTTTGGTAGATTTTAATTTATGGACATTTATCCAACTTCATCTACATCACAAAGTCCATTGAGTTTAAAGAGAAATTGGACATTTAAAATTGCAATCCAAACCAACAATCAAAAGGAGTGAGTAGAAAAATATTTATGGATCAAAACATCCCCAAAACAAGGAAAAATGCATTTTGTTTCTGTGTAAATCGATTGCACTAAAGTGTAAATTGATTTACACAGTACAATTTTCAAAAATCTGCGTGAAATTGCTTCTGTGCAATCGATTGCATTGTCACTGCAATCGATTTCATGCTGTTACGGACAACAAAACAGCATTTTAAAAGGCCAAATTCTTGTTCAAACTTTCCATCAAATACCTTATGATCATGGATCCAATTGAGCACAAAAATTCCATCAAATTATGAGAAAGGAACACTATTGGAATCACAAAATAATGCTCAATGAATCAAACCCAAAGATCAACAAGATATCACATTGTGAAAGATGAATTATTCAACTTACCAAAGGTAGATCTAAAGAATTATCATAACAACTTCAAGAATTTTCTTCAATTCAACCACAAGAATCAATTGCCCAAGCTTAGATGTAGAGAATTGATAAAGAAAAATTGTTTGGATGAAGGTTTAGCTCAAAGATTAGTAAGCTTCAATGCAAAGCTTACTAACTTTTTGAAAATGGAGCTTTGAGTGAATTTGGTAGATGGAGAGAATTGAGAGATTTTTTAGCAAGGTGGATTTGGCTATCAAAAGATTGTGATTTGAATGAAATGAGGTCTCTATTTATAGAGTTTAGGATTAGGATTAGTGGTAATTTGGTAATTGATTCTTGGAGCAAAAAATTAAATTAATGATATAATTTTCAAATAATGCAGAAAAATTGGAGCCAAAAAGATGTTTGTTTTGAAATTGCTGGCTTTTTTCAAAAATCACGTGTGTTTTGCTGCTATGAGTCGACACAAGAGTCGTATGCGTCGACATATTCTAGTTGTATAACACAGCATGATTCGACGCAAGCTTCTATGGATCGATACAAGCTGCCTTTTCAACTCAATACAGAATCAATCAATTTGCATGAGTCGACGCAAGCTTCCATGGGTCGATACAAGCTGTTATTTCAACACAATACAGAATCAATCAATTTCCATGAGTCAACATATAACATGTGTTGTACCCCAAAATTTTCCCTCCCATATTCTTCAAGAATTTGCCAAGTCAAAGCTTCAAAATTCCCCAAGGGTTGCACAGTTCAAGGGCCTCCTAACAGTCAAAAATTAGGGTTTTGGTTCTGACAAAGAAAATGAAGTTTCCAAAGGTCCAATCAAGTCCCACATGCTTATAAACATGGTCAAGCATCCTCATGTCAAGTTTCAAGACTTACAGCACAAAATTGCACAGTCAAAAACCCTAATTGCACTACAGTCAACTGTAGGGGCAAAATGGTCATTTGACAGTCAAAAGTTCAAATTTTTGGTCAACATCTCATTTTGAAGCCACAAGCATCATTTGATCAATGCTTGATCATGATTCTCAAAGCTTGGCTCAAAAAGTCTCAAGATGCAAAAGTTTCCATATTTGGACAGTTGAAAAAGTCAACTGTAACTTGACCAAGGCATAACTTCCACATGGTTTATCAGAAAAATTACATCCAAAGCTCATTTTGAAGATAATCATATTTCCTACAACTCCTCTTCACACTTCAAGTCCAAGAAATGCTCTCACAAAAAGTTATCAATTTCAACATTATAGGTCATTTTCAAAAGTCAACAAAAAGGGACTTTAAGTCAAAGACCATAACTTGATATTGGTAAGTAAAAATGACATGGGACCAAAGGCATTGGTTAGAGGACTTCAAGGCCTTTCCAAAATGTCCAAGAACATGAGCAAAGCTTAAAAATTGAGTAAGATATGCCTTGTGGAAGTTGGGAAATTTTTGGATATTTTGAAAAGTCAACATTGCTTCAAATGTCTTAAAATTGCTAATGGGCCACATTTTCTTCCAAGAATCATCATCCAAGACATGTGCACGACCATTTGGTCCAAAGGGAAGTTTTTCATCATTTTTATTTATTTATTTGGATTTTTAATGGCTAATAATTCATTTAATTAAAATAAAGATGTGGAAAATACCAAAGCAAGTCAATCAAATCTTTTTATGCATGGGATAACTTCAGATTTTCGTGCATTATTAGATAGGGAAAGAATCCATGTGATTGGACATGATTGGAACCAAAATAGCATGAAAAAGATTGAAAAATTATGGCATGAAAATCCAATATTCTCTACATCAATTCATTGATTCTTTGGACCAAAAACCTTACCCTAATCACTCACACATATATACTCATGCAAACCCTAGTGCCCATAACCTCCAAGCTGCGCCATACATCAATAACCAAGTTTGAGTTTTTGACAAAAAATTCCAAAACTGAAAACTATCTCCCAGTGTGATTCAAGCCAAAATAATTATCCCATTGCCTTCCTGAGACATCAAGAAACGTGTCTGAATAGTTTTCCACATCCCTAACGCCCAGAATTGGTGAATGGAACTCAAACTTTTTCACATTATATGCATATTCGTATTTCAATATTCAAGCATTCTCATTGCATTTTTCTTATAGATTCATACTAATTAATTGATTCTGAAGCTAACCCTATAGTTTGATTGAGTTTTTCTGCATTGTACGTGATTTCACCATTGAAACAGGCTAGGGTTCTTCAAGCTTTGAATTGGGTATTTTTGAATACTGTAAAATTAGAACACCTTAATACCATGATCAAAATCAGGAAGCTTGGACGATTCTAATGCAATAGTCGCGCCCAATTTATATAGCATCACAGCCTAATCGCTATTCTTGAAAAGAGCATATTTTGGGGGGGTTTAAAACCCCCGCTAACCTTTTTTATATTTCAGGAAAAAGCAAAACAATGAAGAAGAAGACCCTGTGGCAAGCTGTGATTGGTTGATTTGAAATTCGCGCGCGGAAGTTCCACTAACTCTTGTTTTATCTTATATTAATTGTTAGTTATATAATATTCAAAGCGCGCTAAGAGCTCCAGTGGCAGGCATGGTATTGGTAATCCCTGGGACCTGGGTTCGATTCCCAGGTCCCCCTCCCTTTCAATAATATTTTTCCTAACATCATCATGTGCAGCTTGCCCCCCTGATGGCCATCCTACGCCCATAATCTCAATATGCCACTTGTCCCACAATCTCCATCCAATGGCCAAGATCTGAGGTCTATGGAACGTTGCAGTCAACGCACACACACGCTAGCCAAAAAGTCAGACAAGGCCTTGCAACAAGTGGGCCTAATTGCTAGGAATATACCTCCAATATTGGGGACAGAACCCCCCTTGGTATTGTATTTCTTTCTATTTTCTTTGTTTTATTTTTATTATTTGTTTTAATTCCATTATTTTCTTTTAATTTAATAAAAATTAATTTCACATAAAAATAATATAAAAAAATCAGAAAAGACAAAAATTAAAATATGTTTTATTTAAATATTATCTTTTTGTAAATAAATCTCACTAATTAATTAGATTTAAATTTAGGGTTAATTTTAATATCTTTTCTTAATAAATTAAAAACTTGTAGAATTAGGGTTTTAAGTATTCTTCATTCTTTTTTTTTATTTTCTCATCACTAATAATTAATTATTTATTTTTATAAATCAAATCGTATTAATTTATTAGGTTTAATTTTAGGTAATTTTCATATTTTCTTAATAAATTAAAAAATAGCTAGAATTAGGTTTAAATTTCATTTAATTCTTTCATAAAATTCATAAATATAAAAACCTCAAAAATAATTTCTTTTTTCATTTTAATTTCATTAATTTAATAATATAATTTGATTTCATTAAAAAGGGTCCAACGCCCTCGTTCTCAATTTTAATTCAATTCGCGCATTTTTATTCCTTCTTTTAAATATTGATGTAATTCTCCCAAGGCCGTGTAAAGTTGATATTTATCTTTCGCATCTTTATTTTATGTCAAATCGGGTCCTGGATTAAATTTGGCGATGTGGACCCGCGCCTTTGTAATAGTTTAGGAACTTTATATTTCTCGCACTTTTTCTAACTATTAATAATGGCATGCAAGAATGAATGACAAAATAAAAATAACGCGTAGATCACTCATGACATGACGAGACAAAAATAAATGAATCTGACACACAAATCACACACCACCCCTAGGGTACGCCTCACTGTTGCCTTGCCTTCGAAAGGTGATCGTCGAGTAGAGGATGTCTTAGTAAGTCCTCATGATCCGGGAACCTGGCATGAGGGTAGCTTCTAAGGTATCTTCCCATTGCTCCGGTGATCACCACGTCCCGAACCTCGAATTGACCCGAACACCTCCAATGGTGGTGCTACCTACCTCTCAATGGTGGGATGGCACTACTTTAAAGAACATTTACACAGACGAATTCCTTAGGGTAGGTAGACGACTTTAGGTACTTGCTCTAATTTCAAAACAAATCAAAAATACTTTTCACACCGACACCTTTTCAAAAAGCTTTCGGAAGCAATTTTTCAAACACTCTTGAGGACCGATACAAGAGTCGAACTGGAATTTTCAAAGAAACTTTTTTAAACCCACAGTTGAAAAGCAAACAAACCATTTTTGAAAACACCAATGAGCAAGTATCTAAGAGCCCATGGATAACCATGGATAGAAAGGGTGCTAACACCTTCCCTTTCTATAACCTACCTCCCGAACCGAGAGCAATCTCTATAAGGAATTTTTCTGTGCTTTTGTCCTTTCCATTTGGAGAAAATAAAAGACGGTGGCGACTCTTGCTTCCGCGACATTTCGTGAACCAGCGTTAAACAGTCAGTTCCAGATCCACCGATCACAGAACTGGCGAATCTGCTGGGGACTAACTTTTAAAGTGAGGTGTACCTTAGGGTTAGTTCATAACTGTGTTTTCAATTGTATTGCTTTGCTTGCTTTAAATTGTGGGACTGTCTTGGGAGTTCTATAGATCCTAATCCGGATCTGGGGATACCTTCTTAGAAAGTAGCAACAAGGCTGTGAGGGAACTGTGCGGGGTATACCGACATGGTTGAAACAGTCTGCTACGTTGATGTGGCACTTTGGTGTGTACCGGTAACCCTTGAGTTCAGTCAAGAAGAGTACGGGGCCTCCGCGTGGTGTCGTGAAGCATCAACAGACCTTAGGAACCTTAATTGAACTATCTTGGCCTCTTTAGGGTAGTGAGATAACTGACTTTGGTGCAGTCCGAGGTTGGTTGATACTCGATACTACACTCAATTGAGGGTTGCTTTCCTGGAATATTTCGGTCGCCAGTTCAGTGGCTAAATCGAAACGATGAACAATGAAAGCAATCCAGTGATATTGGGACCCTTAGAACCCGGTTACTTCTAATAGGACAGGTTGAGCCCACCATCTTCAAGAGGGTAATACCTAAACCCCGTGCTGGCCTAAACTCTAAGGGCTTCTCTTGTGTGACTTGTGTGCCTTCCAACTTGACTATTTGCATGCTTGTTGTCTGACACTTGAGCTTCTTGCAGGTTTTGTTTATACTCCTTAATTGGGACTCATAACAGGGTTTACTAAGTTTCTTGCAGGTTTTGTTTATAGTCCTTAATAGGGACTTGTAACAAAGTTACCCACGTCATCCCATGCATAGCATGACATCATACCATTGCATACATCCTGCACAAAAAACTAATCCATTTCAAGGATCTCAAGGGCTTGTGATGCAGGTCATGGTGAATCAACTATCCCAGCAAGGGGCAAAGAGGATTTATTTTCCTCTA
Source organism: Vicia faba (assembly GCA_948472305.1). Taxonomy (NCBI): domain Eukaryota; kingdom Viridiplantae; phylum Streptophyta; class Magnoliopsida; order Fabales; family Fabaceae; genus Vicia; species Vicia faba. The sequence continues at coordinate 1,285,956,662 of OX451740.1, read as the reverse complement.
GACAAAGTTGTCAGGGGTTATGACCCACTTGATATGGTGAGCTCTGACTCTTGAAGAAGGTTCCCCTAACCGAGGTTGTTTGGAAATCAAAACCAGACATGATGACTAAAGTCAGGGGCTATGACCCACTGGATATGGTGAGCCTTTGACCCTTGAAGAAGGACTCTCAGCAAACATGAAGTTCCCTCAATCAAGCTACCTAGTTCTAACAATTTTTGTTTACCCCGCGAGATCCTTGAAAACATTGCATGCATACATACACATCACTGCATAACAGGTATCCTTGTTGCAGGTCACTTACCCTTCTCGCTGTTTATTTCAGCAATGGCTTCCCAACAAGATAACCAGGACCTTCTTGTTCAAGAGACTCGGTTCGGGGAAATTCTCCTGAATCTATCCAAGGGGCAGGAGGAGTTGAGAGCACTTCTCATGGAGACTTTGGTCAGGAACAACGCTGAGGACGAACGGCTGAAACATCTGCAAGTTGAAGTGGATGCATTAAAAGCCCAGATGCTGGGGCAGGTGACTATCATCCAAGACTTAGCTCAAAGACAAGATGAGCTTGGGGTTCTCATCCACCAACTGCTTCAGAGTAACCAACTGGGGCAAACATCTAAGGTTGAAGGGCCAGTCATCATTCAACCATCTTTGAGACCAGGAGATAAGGGGAGAGCTCCTCAAATGGCTTCAGGGTCACAAACTCAGCAGCAACTTCACCAGCTTCAGCCAGGCAAGCCCAGGAGGCCATTCACCCAGCTCAACATGTCGTTGTTTCAAGCTTTACAACGCCTGTTGAGGTTGAACCTGATCACATTAAGGGCTCATCCCCGGAACCCCAACACAGCATCTCCTATCTATGATCCCAATAAAAGGTGTGCCTACCACTCTGCCTGTCCAGGACATGATACAAATGAGTGTTGGGCTCTGAAGAATAAGATCCAGGATCTGATTGATGAAGGGGCATTGGAGTTCACCCAAGATGGTCAGGCTGAGTTTTTCTACCATCCCTCCAAGGTTCACTATTTGAAATAACAAGCCCTGAAGATGAAAAGACTTTTGTTCATTAGGATTTTCAAGTTGTTAATTTTCTTTTGTTCAAACATTTACTCATGTTAAACGTCGTTATTTCATTAATGCATCGCATATGTCTGTTTTGAAGCAATATATTCGCATTCGCTATATTCAAACTGATTTCATATTTTTTGATGATCAACTCTTGATTAAGAAATTCTAAGCCTCTTGAGGGAGGATGACGAAAACGATACCACGATCCTTACAGTATGCTTTTGAACAGACCCCACTGATGAGGTACAGGCATTGTTTCAATCCCTAAACACTGGAGTTATAAGGAAGATAATCCCTCGTCAACCCCTCTGAGCCAAAGAAGTAGGAGTTTTTCTTTTCAAAAATTAAAACCCTTTATCATAACCTGGGGCAAGGTAGTTCTCTCAGTTGATCCAAGTGCATAACGAATGGCACCGAAGAGGTCCTTACGAAACGAAGAAAGACAGTGATGGTTCCAAATAATCATAAGGATAGACAGTCATTGTATCTCAAAAAAAAAAAAAAAACCCAATAAGTCAAAACCTATGAAGGAGACTTACAAAACTGGGGCATCCCGCTGACTGTAATCACAAAAGAAACAGTTCAGGCAAAATTTAGGGATAGCGAAATCAAAAATAAAGAGGTCATACAAACCCTCAATAAAAACAAAAAATGACTGCCTATTCAGAATAAATCATCAATATCTGAACCATCATTGGAACGTCCGGACAAAGACTCAAAAAAGGGTCTAACGCACGATCAACTGGGCGTAGGTTTGAAGAACATCATGAAGAGCAGGTGGGTACAAATAAATTTGAGCCTTTATCCTTTGTTTCTTAAACTGTGAACCAGGCCACGTTATAACCCTCAAAAGCCCTAGCTGAAGCATGGGTTAATTCGAAAGCATACTGTTACGAAAGGTATCCCGACTCCTTAAGGTCTATGGTAAATACGGAGTTGACATCACGTTTTACAAACAATCACTTGTTTTATGAAAAAGAATGCATTTTCAAAATTTTCAAGACAGACATAAGCTTTGCATTTTTAACATAACTTTGTTTGCATATGACTTTTTGTTTGAACAGCATAGAAATTCGCACGACGAATGCCTAATGAACAGAAGCACTTCCAATCAAGGGGCATGGCATGATCATGGTCCGTTATCTGGGGCAGTCCAATCAAGATTCGGAGAATCTCTCAAAAGCCAATAGCTTGGGGCAAATCTCCACCTGAGTCACTTGGGGCACTCCAACAACGAATCTTGCCTGATCAAACACCTTCTGGTGGCATGACAAAACACTTCTAACAGGGGCAACTCCCTACATTCTGAAAGCACGGACATAGTCGAAAAAAGTATTACGCATAATCAAAGACCCGCTAGGCTGACGTACCTAGGCAAAAATAAGGGCTTCCCGGCGAACCAAAAGGGTTCGGGCAAAAATAAGGGATGAAAATGAAAGAATCTGTACACCCGGAAAGTCGAAAACCTGAAAAGGCGGCTTAGGCAAAAATGGGTATCCCGTTGGACTGAAAACCCGAAAGGGCGGTCCAGGCAAAAGTTAGGGATTAAAGCGTACGACTATGTCCTGCCATTCTGTCACCTGCCTACCAGAAGAAGGTTTGTCCATCAACAACTATCAGCACCTCACAGGTCTTCTTCTCCAACCTCAGAAACAGGGGCAATAAAGTGTTGTCTAAACAATCTAGTCGTTCTATCCTCCAAGGTACCAAGGTAGGTTCAGCTAAAGAACATAACCAGATATCTCAATTCCCCAGAGAGTGAGCCAGCAAGTCAGTACACTCTCCTCGAGCAAAGTTACAGTCAAAACTTAAGGAAGTTGGGTATCCTCTAGCAGATCTCAAACATTCCCTGGCAGTATATATACATCCGTAACAAGCATCCCCGGCAATCTTGGTCTAAAGATTGTTCCCCGGCGGTATATCAAACATCCAATGGAGTCACTTCCTATACATCTCAAAACTTCCCCAAGAGAGTCCAATCTAGTTTCCCCATGAAAGTTGGAATCCATCTCCCCAAGCAGTAAGCTTATCCCCAGTAGATTCTGGAAGCTTACCCCCGCAGAGCACGAACGCGTCTCCCGGCTTTATTCAAAGAGTTATTTCCTTACCAGGATATAACTGGGTTATCGTCAACCAAAAGCCACGGAAAGACGTCCTCGACGAAGTCCTCTCATCCCCAGCAAAGTCTATCAACACTCCCAACACAACAAGGGTATCCCCAGCAAGTTATTATCAACCACTCAACCAAGTACCTCTCTCCCCACAGAATGTTGCTTCCCAGCAAGATCGTTATAGTACTTTTCTCCCCGCAGAGTAATCCATTCGCCAAGTTTATTCCCCAACGGAGTTATCTTCTCCTACCGATATTCTTGCAACTATCATCCCCAGCGGAAGCAAAAATCTATTCTTCAACATCAGCCCAGGAGTGACTTCCCGGCACCCGTCAAGGATTTATTTTCCTGAGACAAAAGATACATTCATAAACATCTTCATACGTTATAGCATGCATATACGCATCATATCTTACAAATCTCATTTATGTTGAGAACATCATTGCTTGATCCATATCATGCATTGCATATGACTAACCTTTACCTTTCAGGAAAAGATTCAGTTAAGTTCTCAGCTATATTTCAAGACCTAGACCGGTTCAGTTAAATCGACCCTAAGATTTTACTGTTTCTTATCCAGTCCAAGGCCTTCTCTGGTTCAGTCAGATCGACCCTAAGATCTCCCTGTTTCTTATCCAGTTGAAGATTTCAAGACCTAGACCGGTTCACTTAAATTGACCCTAAGATTTTACTGTTTCTTATCCAGTCCAAGGCCTTCTCTGGTTCAGTCAGATCGACCCTAAGATCTCCCTATTTCTTATCCAGTTGAAGATTTCAAGACCTAGACCGGTTCAGTTAAATCGACCCTAAGATTTTACTGTTTCTTATCCAGTCCAAGGCCTTCTCTGGTTCAGTCAGATTGACCCTAAGATCTCCCTGTTTCTTATCCAGTTGAAGATTTCAAGACCTAGACAGGTTCAGTTAAATCGACCCTAAGATTTTCCTGTTTCTTATCCAGTCAAAGGCCTTCTCTAGTCTGGTTAAATCAACCCCTAACAGATTTTCCTGATAAAGACTCAGTAGAAGATATCCAAGATTCTCTCAATGATTACTGTTGAGGTAGAAGTCGCCCAAGATTCTCTCAATGATTACTGTTGAGGTTGAAGTCGCCCAAGATTCTCTCAATGATTACTGTTGAGGTAGAAGTCGCCCAAGATTCTCTCAATGATTGCTGTTGAGGTTGAAGTCGCCCAAGATTCTCTCAATGATTGTTGTTGAGGTTGAAGTCGCCCGAGATTCTCTTAATGATTACTGTTGAGGTAGAAGTCGCCCAAGATTTTCTCAATGATTGCTGTTGAGGTTGAAGTCGGCCCAGATTCTCTCAGCGTTACTGTTGAGGTTGAAATCGTCCAAGGTTCTCTCAGCGTTCCTGTTGAGGTAGTAACTATCCCTGGTTCATTCATCTCCTTTTGAAGCTCCAGATCCAGCTCCTGTAACCAGTCAGGACACATCTATACAAAGAATTTGAAGATCAGCTCCTGTAACGGGTCAGGTAATCATCTTTCTTTTGCAGGTACGCAAGTTCTCGCTAAGGAATCTCTTACGCGATCGACACTCAGATGGCATCTATAAGCACATCCGCTATCCATCATCTCTTAGCATGGCATCTATAAGCCCATCATCCTATCCATCAATCTCCAAATGGCATCTATAAGCCCATTCCCATCATCATTATTATGTGAGCGCAAATTTCTGGGCACTCTAGTGTTCAATCATCTTCCACCTTCGGATTACGAAAGGCACGTCAGCCAATCTGCATCCTCAGGTCTAAGAAGATTGAACAGGGGCAACTGTTGTACCCCAAAATTTTCCCTCCCATATTCTTCAAGAATTTTCCAAGTCAAAGCTTCAAAATTCCCCAAGGGTTGCACAGTTCAAGGGCCTCCTAACAGTCAAAAATTAGGGTTTTGGTTCTGACAAAGAAAATGAAGTTTCCAAAGGTCCAATCAAATCCCACATGCTTATAAACATGGTCAAGCATCCTCATGTCAAGTTTCAAGACTTACAGCACAAAATTGCACAGTCAAAAACCCTAATTGCACTACAGTCAACTGTAGGGGCAAAATGGTCATTTGACAGTCAAAAGTTCAAATTTTTGGTCAACATCTCATTTTGAAGCCACAAACATCATTTGATCAATGCTTGATCATGATTCTCAAATCTTGGCTCAAAAAGTCTCAAGATGCAAAAGTTTCCATATTTGGACAGTTGAAAAAGTCAACTGTAACTTGACCAAGGCATAACTTCCACATGGTTTATCAGAAAAATTCCATCCAAAGCTCATTTTGAAGAGAATCACATTTCCTACAACTCCTCTTCACACTTCAAGTCCAAGAAATGCTCTCACAAAAAGTTATCAATTTCAACATTATAGGTCATTTTCAAAAGTCAACAAAAAGGGACTTTAAGTCAAAGACCATAACTTGAGATTGGTAAGTCAAAATGACATGGGACCAAAGGCATTGGTTAGAGGACTTCAAGACCTTTCCAAAATGTCCAAGAACATGAGCAAAGCTTAAATATTGAGCAAGATATGCCTTGTGGAAGTTGGGAAATTTTTGGATATTTTGAAAAGTCAACATTGCTTCAAATGTCTTAAAATTGCTAATGGGCCACATTTTCTTCCAAGAATCATCATCCAAGACATGTGCACGACCATTTGGTCCAAAGGGAAGTTTTTCATCATTTTTATTTATTTATTTGGATTTTTAATGGCTAATAATTCATTTAATTAAAATAAAGATGTGGAAAATACCAAAGCAAGTCAATCAAATATTTTTATGCATGGGATAACTTCAGATTTTCGTGCATTATTAGATAGGGAAAGAATCCATGTGATTGGACATGATTGGAACCAAAATAGCATGAAAAAGATTGAAAAATTATGGCATGAAAATCCAATATTCTCTACATCAATTCATTGATTCTTTGGATCAAAAACCTTACCCTAATCACTCACACATATATACTCATGCAAACCCTAGTGCCCATAACCTCCAAGTTGCACCATACATCAATAACCAAGTTTGAGTTTTTGACAAAAAATTCCAAAACTGAAAACTATCTCCCAGTGTGATTCAAGCCAAAATAATTATCCCATTGCCTTCCTGAGACATCAAGAAACGTGTCTGAATAGTTTTCCACATCCCTAACGCCCAGAATTGGTGAATGGAACTCAAACTTTTTCACATTATATGCATATTCGTATTTCAATATTCAAGCATTATCATTGCATTTTTCTTATAGATTCATACTAATTAATTGATTCTGAAGCTAACCCTATAGTTTGATTGAGTTTTTCTGCATTGTACGTGATTTCACCATTGAAACAGGCTAGGGTTCTTCAAGCTTTGAATTGGGTATTTTTGAATACTGTAAAATTAGAACACCTTAATACCATGATCAAAATCAGGAAGCTTGGACGATTCTAATGCAATAGTCGCGCCCAATTTATATAGCATCACAGCCTAATCGCTATTCTTGAAAAGAGCATATTTTGGGGGGGTTTAAAACCCCCGCTAACCTTTTTTATATTTCAGGAAAAAGCAAAACAATGAAGAAGAAGACCCTGTGGCAAGCTGCGATTGGTTGATTTGAAATTCGCGCGCGGAAGTTCCACTAACTCTTGTTTTATCTTATATTAATTGTTAGTTATATAATATTCAAAGCGCGCTAAGAGCTCTAGTGGCAGGCATGTGTATTGGTAATCCCTGGGACCTGGGTTCGATTCCCAGGTCCCCCTCCCTTTCAATAATATTTTTCCTAACATCATCATGTGCAGCTTGCCCCCCTGATGGCCATCCTACGCCCATAATCTCAATATGCCACTTGTCCCACAATCTCCATCCAATGGCCAAGATCTGAGGTCTATGGAACGCTGCAGTCAACGCACACACACGCTAGCCAAAAAGTCAGACAAGGCCTTGCAACAAGTGGGCCTAATTGCTAGGAATATACCTCCAATATTGGGGACAGAACCCCCCTTGGTATTGTATTTCTTTCTATTTTCTTTGTTTTATTTTTATTATTTGTTTTAATTCCATTATTTTCTTTTAATTTAATAAAAATTAATTTCACATAAAAATAATATAAAAAAATCAGAAAAGACAAAAATTAAAATATGTTTTATTTAAATATTATCTTTTTGTAAATAAATCTCACTAATTAATTAGATTTAAATTTAGGGTTAATTTTAATATCTTTTCTTAATAAATTAAAAACTTGTAGAATTAGGGTCTTAAGTATTCTTCATTCTTTTTTTTTATTTTCTCATCACTAATAATTAATTATTTATTTTTATAAATCAAATCGTATTAATTTATTAGGTTTAATTTTAGGTAATTTTCATATTTTCTTAATAAATTAAAAAATATCTAGAATTAGGTTTAAATTTCATTTAATTATTTCATAAAATTCATAAATATAAAAACCTCAAAAATAATTTCTTTTTTCATTTTAATTTCATTAATTTAATAATATAATTTGATTTCATTAAAAAGGGTCCAACGCCCTCGTTCTCAATTTTAATTCAATTCGCGCATTTTTATTCCTTCTTTTAAATATTGATGTAATTCTCCCAAGGCCGTGTAAAGTTGATATTTATCTTTCGCATCTTTATTTTATGTCAAATCGGGTCCTGGATTAAATTTAGCGATGTGGACCCGCGCCTTTGTAATAGTTTAGGAACTTTATATTTCTCGCACTTTTTCTAACTATTAATAATGGCATGCAAGAATGAATGACAAAATAAAAATAACGCGTAGATCACTCATGACATGACGAGACAAAAATAAATGAATCTGACACACAAATCACACACCACCCCTAGGGTACGCCTCACTGTTGCCTTGCCTTCGAAAGGTGATCGTCGAGTAGAGGATGTCTTAGTAAGTCCTCATGATCCGGGAACCTGGCATGAGGGTAGCTTCTAAGGTATCTTCCCATTGCTCCGGTGATCACCACATCCCGAACCTCGAATTGACCCGAACACCTCCAACGGTGGTGCTACCTACCTCTCAATGGTGGGATGGCACTACTTTAAAGGACATTTACATAGACGAATTCCTTAGGGTAGGTAGACGACTCTAGATACTTACTCTAATTTCAAAACAAATCAAAAATACTTTTCACACCGACACCTTTTCAAAAAGCTTTCGAAAGAAATTTTTCAAACACTTTTGAGGACCGATACAAGAGTCGAACTAGAATTTTCAAAGAAACTTTTTTAAACCCACAGTTGAAAAGCAAACAAACCATTTTTGAAAACACCAATGAGCAAGTATCTAAGAGCCCATGGATAACCATGGATAGAAAGGGTGCTAACACCTTCCCTTTCTATAACCTACCTCCCGAACCGAGAGCAATCTCTATAAGGAATTTTTCTGTGCTTTTGTCCTTTCCATTTGGAGAAAATAAAAGACGGTGGTGACTCTTGCTTCCGCGACATTTCGCGAACCAGCGTTAAACAGTCAGTTCTAGATCCACCGATCACAACATGTATGTGTCGACACATGCTAGTTATACAAAATAGGATGAGTCGACACAAGCCTCTATGGGTCGATGCAAGCTGCTTTTGTCAGCACATTACAGAATCAATTAATTTGCATGAGTCGACACATAACATGTATGTGTCGACACATACTAAATTTTTTTGATTTTTGAAGGCTAAAAATACACTTTTTTCAAAGATTGTGCACAATACACTCTGCAATCGATTGCACTATGGGAGCAATCGATTGTACAGGAAAACAAAAATGAAAAATTTTAATTATTATTATTTTTATTTGCAAATAGAGATTTTAGGGAAATAATACCGAAAAACCTTATTTGTCGGATGCTTTGACTCGGTACCTACAAAACAAAAATATGCAAAGGCAAAGACAAATATTTTTTATATTTTGGTTAGAGGTTAATTATCAACTCATATACAAAATACACAACTAAGGTGCTTGGAGATTCCTCAAGAGAAAACTTAAAGATATGAGATAGAAAAATAGGAAGAATCAACCCTAATGTGATTTTGTTATGATTAAGTTGACATGATATGATAGGGGAATCTTAGGGGCAAAAATTGGGGTACAACAAATATGACATACAATATACTACCCAAAAAGCAATAAAGGGCAATGTACTAGCTGATCGCCTTGCTCATCAAGCTATGGATGACTACCAGTCCATAAAGTTCGAATTCTCAAATGAAGACATCATGATGGTAAACAACTGTGAAGAATTTAGACCATATGACAGACCTGAACAAGGATCCCGATGGACCCTGGTTTTTGATGGGGCATCCAACGCACTCGACAATGGTATTGGTGTTGTACTCATATCTCCTGAAGGATGTCATACTCCCTTTAGGACAAGACTCTGCTTCAATTGTACAAATAACATTGCAGAATACGAAGCATGCATTTTTGGTCTCAAAGCCTCCATGGACTTGGGGATCAAATCTTTAAGTGTATTCGGAAATTCAGCTTTGGTCATTAGCCAGATCAAAGGGGAATGGGACACCAAACAACCTAACCTTATCCCCTACAAAGAACATGTGTTGACATTGCTCCCACATTTTGAGAAGATTACCTTCGAGCATTTCCCGCGAGAAGAAAATCAGCTAGCAGACGCACTAGCCACAATGTCATTCATATTTAAACTTAAATAGGATAACGAGGCTCCCCAGATCACTATTGAACGAATGGAGGAACCAGCTCACTGTCACGATATTAATACTGAAGAAGTAGTGGACCAGTCTTGGTTTCACGAAGTCAAGATATATCTCGAGGCCCAAGAATATCCAGAAGGAGCTTCAGTCAATGATAAGAAGTTCTTAAGGAGTTTCTCTGCTAAATTCTTCCTTAACAATGGCATTCTCTACAAACACAACCATGAATTTGTGTTACTTCAGTGCGTAGACAAGGTTGAAGCGGAAAAGATCATGGCTGAGTTAGATGAAGGCACTTTTGGAACCCATTCTAGTGGGCATACGATGGCAAATAAAATCCTATGGGCAGGCTATTACTGGTCTACCATGGAAGAAGATTGTTATCAACACTCTTGAACCTTCCACAAGTGTCGGATTTATGCTGACAAGGTGCACGTACCTCCGGTTCCTCTGAATGTCTTGACGGCTCCTTGGCCCTTTGCTATGTGGGGCATCAATATGATTGGGGAAATCAATCCAAATCCTAGTGGCCATTGACTATTTTACAAAGTGGGTTGAGGCAGCCTCCTTCGCTTCCGTCACCAAGAATGTTGTCGCCTTGTTCATCAAGCAGAATCTCATATGTCGTTATGGTATCCCGGAGAGGATCATTATAGATAATGGTATGAATCTAAACAATACTATGATCACCGCCTTGTGTGAGCAATTCAAGATCCAGCATCATAATTCTTCCCCTTACCGGCCCAAGATGAATGGTGTTGTCGAAGCTGAAAATAAGAACATAAAAAATATCATACAGAAAATGATAGTCACATACAAAGACTGGCATGAGATGCTACCATTTGCTCTCCACAGGTATTGTACCATAACTCGCACATCAACTGGGGTAACACCCTACTCTCTGGTATACGGCATGGAGGTTGTCTTGCCTATTGAGGTCCAGATCCCCTCTCTGAGAATTATGAAGGATGCATGGCTGAATGAAGAAGATTGGATCCAGACTCAACTTGATCAACTGAACTTGATTGATGAGAAAAGGCTTACGACTGTCTGTCATGGTCAAATGTATCAAAACGGATGATCAAGGATTTCAACAAAAAGTTCAGACGCCAAGTGTATCAAGTTGGGGATTTTGTAATCAAACGTATCATACTTTCGCAAGGTGATCCCAGGGGCAAATGCACTCCTACATGTGAAGGACCATTTGTAATCAAAATCATATTCTCTGGTGGAGCAATGATTCTGACCACCATAGATGGCGACGACCTGCTGCACCCTGTGAACACAGACATAGTCAAAAGATACTACGCATAAGAGACCCACTAGGTTGACATACCTAGATAAAACAAGGGCATCCCGGCGAACCAAAAGAGGTTCGGGCAAAAATTAGGGATAAAACAAAAAATTTGTACACCCGGCAAGTTGAAAACCTGAAAGGGCGACTTGGGCAAAAAAAAGGGTATCCCGGTGGACTGAAAACCCGAAAGGGAGTTCCAGGAAAAAGTTAGGGAATTAAAGCGTATGACTATGTCTTGTTGGATCACCTTACGGACAACCTGACAAAACTTATAGGTTCTGATCAATCCAATCAGCTTCGGATAAGGCAACAAACAAACAAGATGCTCAGAGACACAAACCCCATGGGATTATTGCACATAGCTATATTATCTTTGTATCAAAAATTTTACTTTTTACGACAGAATTCTCTTACTAGAATGTTTGTCCCATTGTACAAAAATACTTACTCAATGTCAATACAAATATATCCCTTTGAAAGTGCAAAACCATATATTTTTTCTTTACTCTTGTGTTTTGTTTACAAAAATGTTCAAAGATTTATTTTTGAACATGTGCATTTGAACATAATTACTGTTTACAAATAAACAAAGTAAAAAGACAATCACTGATGGCTTTAAGAGATAGGGCAATATCTTTGAGTTATTCCATAGAAACCCCCGCAGTGTGCAGTTTAATCCCCAGCGGAACAAAGCTTCCAGTTATCAATCCCCATTAGAGGTTGTGATACGGTGGCATAACCGACTGTTTTTACTGGTTTGCGTTTTTTTCCGCAAAATGTCGCGGTAAGCAAGAGTCGCGACCGACTTTTATTTTATCCAACAAGGAAAATGAAAAATAACAGAAAAAACCTTTTTTCGAGAATGTTTCTGAGTACAGGGGGTAGATTATAGAAAGGGAAGGTGTTAGCACCCTTTCTATCCATGGTTTTCCATGGGCTCTTAGGTACTTGCTCATTTTTCAAATTTCTTGTGTGTGCTTGTCTTGAAAATGTTTTACTTCGTGATAACCCTTACATCAGTCCTCAAGGATGTGACGAAGTTGTTTTGAAAATTTATTTTGAAAGGTGTTTGTGTGAAAAGTTTTTATTGAGCAAGTACTTAAGATTCTACAATTTGAAAAAAAGATTGTTCGATCTGTTTCCTTTAGACAACGCTATCCTACTACTAAGGAGTAGGTAGCACCATTGTTGGAGTTGTAAGGGACATTCGAAAGGGACAAGTACGGGCACAAAAGCAATAGTTTGGAAACTTTAGTAATAACCCTAATGTCTTAAAGATCCTTTCGAGGCAACATTTGGACGAGACAATTGATCTTTTAGACAGGAGGGCGACCACTAAAATTTCCTATGCTTAGTGACTGTTTACCGAAGGCAACCGGAGTGAGGCAAACCCTAGGAGTGAATATGTGCATGTGAACTTTTTTCAGTTATTTAGTCTTTGCACATTAGGTGATCTACCGTTTTAAATTTCGAGCATTCTTTCCATACAATCCTATTAGCCATGCATCTAGACAGTTAAAGATTGCGAGAATTTAAAGTGCGGAAAATAAAACCTAGCTATTACAAGGCTTCAGGGAGGGGGATTAATTACATAACCAAAAGTGGGGGAAAGCGATAAATAAAAACCCTAATTTAAAGCTATTACAAACCCTTAGCAGTTACAAAATAATGGCAAAATAAATAACAAGCGCGCGGCGAATTAAATACGAGGACGGTTGAAAAAATAACCTAAAACTCTAAGTGAGGAAAAGCATTTTTTATAGATTTTTATTTGAGAAAACAATTAAATTATAAATTAATTAAACCTAATTTCTAATTGTTTTTTTAATTATGAAAGAAACTAATTAACCTAATTTACTAATTAAATTAAAAAGAAGTATTTTATAAGAAAAATGATTTTGGTGTATTTTTTGGGAAAAATTAATTAAATATTTATTATTAAAAAAATCTTTTTTTGTGATTTTTGTGATTTATTAATTCTGTGATTAAATAAAAAATAAATTTCGTGTTAATAAAAAAAGGAAAATAAATAAATTAAAAAAGATAAAAAATAATAACTTGGGCTTGTGATGGATTGCTGAAGGGGGTGCAAAGCTGAATTTCCAGGCCCAACCAAGCTGAGCCCAGGTTGACCATGCTGGATCTTGTGTGGCATTGACTTGAGGTGTATCATAGTCCTTTAGGCTGGAACGCGTATCTGTAGAAGGAAAAGAAAATAAAGAAAGTTGTTTGGACCTGGGATCGAACCCATGTCCTTATGCCTTCTGCCAATGCCATGTTGCCAACTGCGCTACAATGGTTATTTGTTAACATAATGAAAACAAAACGCAATATATAAAACAAGATAGTTGGATCAGAAAACGCGCGAGATTCAAACGCTCCAATGGTTGGCTGCCACTTAATCATCTTCTCCAGGGCTCCATCGTATTAGGTGATGACCTTTTACCTACGGACAATGTTCGTAACCATAGCCCTGTCACATTCAAAAATCCACAAAACTCCAGATATATGAAATCTAACTATACAGATCAACTCGTTTTGATCTTGTGAACACCATGGTACCCTTCTTTTTGCCTAATTTAACTTGTACCAGGAATCCCCAAATCGTGACCTCAAACCCTAACAATGGTAAGTATTGATTACTGCACTGTTAATACAATTAAAGGATATAGAAAGCTTGCAAACACGATTATGAACAAGAATATATAAATAGAATGGATTTATAATGCGTAAAACATAGAAATCAAATTTGAGTTTGGGATGCAAACCGTGATACTTCTATGCGAGGATTCTTGATGTTTTAAAGCCTACAAATGGTTGGGAATGCTTCCTGAGATGCCAAGGAATTGATTTTTGGCTTTGAATCGTCTTGAATAGCCCTCTATCCCAGAATTTAAACCTCACTTTTTGTCAAATACTTTGAGTTTGCTTTGGCGTTTTTACGACGGCAACCCTTGTTCTTTTGATTTGGAATTGTTCAATACATATAGGAGAATGAATTAGGCCAATAAAATTGCATCATATCTTGAGAAATAATAAAAAAAGTGATTTGATTTGCTCTTTGTATGATATCTTCCCAAAATAAGCTTGAATCCAATCTTTTCCAATCCAAATGAATCTTGCATGAATTGGTCATCATGCTAGTTGTACATGGACTCAAAAGATGCACAAAAAATCCATGATTTGATTTGATTTCATTATTTTACCATTTAATTTGATTTATTTTGATTTAAATGAATAAAAAATCAAAATAAATGATAAAAGTAATAAAACAATAGGTGGAAAAGCTCAAGGGTCGTAGGTCCTATTAGAAACATGTTTCAAGCAAGAAAACATGGGCCCCTTTGGAAAAAATGCAATTTGATCAATGTTGACTTTTGACAATTTTCCAAAAATTGCCAACTTTGACAACGCACAACTCTCTCAATTTTGACCCTATAGAGGTGTTCTTTGACTTTTTAGAAATCTTAGGATGTCCCCTAACCAACCCTTTGAAGGAAAATTGTGATCAAAAGCGCAGCGGAATTTAAATATTTCTATCACTGACCATGCTCATTCGTAAGGATCGCTAAAGGAAAATTTTAAATTCCGTTGCGCTTTTGATTGCAATTTTCCTTCAGTGGTATTAGAGCCACTTACGAAACCAGGCTCTGATACCACTGAAGGAAAATTGCGATCAAAAGCGCAACGGAATTTAAAATTTTCCTTTAACGATCCTTACGAATGAGCATGGTCAGTGATAGAAATATTTACCTCTTGTGGCGATTCAGACCTTTGATGTTGTGATCACGAGCGTTGATGAAGAACAATTCCTCTACTCAGTCCAAACAAACAGATCGCTTCCGGTCACAGTGCTAGCTGATCACGAACGGAAACCTTGAGTGAGAGAGAGAATCAAAAACGAAATTGCATCAAGTGAAATTGCTTCATCATAAGGGATCTATTTATAGAATCACTCGTGTGGGCTACAAGCTAAAAGCCCAATTAAGCTTATGGACATCATACCTTATGATGTACCATATATCACTTATCCACGTGGTACCTTACCACTTTCCATATTACACTTAAGTGCACCGTACCTTACGGTGTTCCTTATTTATTCTATCTCTCATCAACCTGTCCTTATGTGTGTGACCCTGTAGGTTTTCGTGACGTTGGCAATTATATTAAATCACACATTTAATATAATAAACAGTGAGTGGTATCTAGCAACACATCAATGTTACCCAAGTCACGAAAATGTCATGTGATCTGACCAAACCTTTTCCGTGATGATATTTGTGTTGTACAATTACCATTTTGCCCTCATGTCTATATTGAACACAAGGCATACACTGTGTCACCCTTGTCCAGTTCAATATTGGGCCCTTAGACATTTATCCTATTATGCAGGATGAGCAAATTCCATCTAGGGCACTTATGTCCCTTAGCATGCTTTGTGAAGTACCCATCAACCGTCTTTATAGTCATCCAGTTACGGATGACGTTTGATCAACAATAAAGTACTTGACTCTACATCTAGGGTCCATAGTGGTTTCAGGTCGAAGGGTGGTATACACCATTATCATCATGAGAATAACTTATGACACTTTGCATAACATTCTATGTAGTATTCTCATAGCGGGTCAATCCAGTATAAATATTACTCCTAATATTCATACCTATGTCAAGACTTGATAACTCCTTATCTATGGTCCATGAGATGTGATCATCAATCTATCTTCATAATAATCTTAATGCTTTAATATTATCCCACTTCACATTAAAGCTTGACTACGGATACTTTAAGAATAGTGTCTTATGTTTAATGGGATCTCATGATTAAGTCACACTTAACATTTCATTAAACAAATAAACCATTCTAGGGACTTTATTATTTTGGAAAGCAAACATAATAAAGAAATGCCTTTTATTATTAATAAATAATTTGATACAAGTACCAAAAGTATTGGCCTCTAAGGCTTACACCAACACCCTTTTGGTTTAATCTCAATTGGATCTTCCATGTTCCTGTATGAAGCTTTGACCCAAAAGGTGTTTTTGTTGACTTTTCAAAAGGACCCGTAATGCAAAAATTCATATCTTTTTATGAGTGCATATTTTGAAATTGTGGGATGAAGATGAGTTGTAGGGAATTGCATCCTCTTCAAAATGAGCGTTTGATGGAAAATTTATAATGAAGCATGTGAAAGTTATGCTTGGTCAAAGTTGGGTTGACTTTTACTGAGAAACCCCAATTTAGCAACTTTTAGGTTTTGATGAATTTGAAGCATTCCTTGGATAATCATGGTCAATCCTTGACCAAATGATGAAAGTCACTTCAAAATGTGGATTTTGACCAAAAATCTTGAAGTTTGGCTGTATGTGGGTCACAATTGACTTTTGACCTAATATAGTCGATTCTTCAGCATCTGAGCAGTTGACTGAGCAAACCTCTTGTGCAAACTTGAGCAAATTGAGGATCTCTAGGAGTATGTTCTGAGTAAAATGAGAGTGAAAATTTTGGGGTACAACAGTTGCCCCTGTTCAATCTTCTTAAACCTGAGGATGTAGATTGGCTCGTCTACCTTTCGTGATCTGAAGGTGGAAGATGATTGAACACTAGAGTGCCCAGAAATTTGCACTCGCATAAAGTGGCACTTGATTTGTGCTATCAGGAATGGGCTTATAGACTCCATTTGGAGGTTGATGATAGAGAGTCGTCAGGGATGGGATTAAAGATGCCATCTAGATAGTGTTGATTTCCTGAGACATTCTTTTGATGAGAGTTCCTATTACTGTTGAATCTGCTGAGGAACATTGGTGTCTGTCTCGAGAAATAGAGTTTTTGGGAGCTTCAGTCGTCCGTTACTCTACTGGGGACATGTAAACCTAATCGTATTTGATTAGATCCTGGTCTTACAGTGTTGTGGATTTCTATTTGGAGATAAGAGAGGAGGAACCTGGATAGTAAGGTTATAAGAAGGAACCTGGATAGTAGGGTTGCTTCGATATGAAAAGCCTAGATATTAGGGTTGTGAGAAGGAACCTGGATAGTAGGGTTACTTTGATATGAAAAGCCTGGATAGTAGGGTTGTGAGAAGGAACCTGGATAGTAGGGTTACTTCAATATGAAAAGCCTAGATAGTAGGGCTGTGAGAAGGAACCTGGATAGTAGGGTTACTTCGATATAAAATCCTGGATAGTAGGGTTACAAGAAGGAACCTGGGTAGTAGGGTTACTTAGATATGAAATCCCGAATAGTAGGGATGTGATAAGGAACCTGGATAGTAGGGTTACTTCAATATGAAAGCCTGGATAGTAGGGCTGTGAGAAGGAACTTGGGTAGTAGGGTTACTTCGATATGAAAGCCCAGATAGTAGGGCTGTGAGAAGGAACCTGGATAGTAGGGTTACTTTGATATGAAAGCCTGGATAGTAGGGCTGTGAGAAGGAACCTGGATAGTAGGGTTACTTCGATATGAAACCCTGGATAGTAGGGCTGTAAGAAGGAACCTGGATAGTAGGGTTACTTTGATATGAAAGCCTGGATAATAGGGCTGTGAGAAGGAACCTGGGTAGTAGGGTTACCTCGATATGAAAAGCCTATATAATAGGGCTGTGAGAAGGAACCTGGATAGTAGGGTTACTTCGATATGAAAAGCCTGGATAGTAGGGCTGTAAGAAGGAACCTGGGTAAGGTTGTTTCGTGAGGAGTTTGGGTAAAACTGCATCTGAACCGAGAAGGAACCTGGGTAAGGTTGCTTTGTGAGGAGTTTGTGTAAAACTTCAGCAGGAACCTGGGTAAGGTTTCTTTGTGAGGAGTTTGGGTAAAACTGCATCTGAACCGAGAAGGAACCCGGGTAAGGTTTCTTTTTGAGGAGTTTGGGTAAAACTGCATCTGAACTGAGAAGGAACCCGAGTAAGGTTGCTTTGTGAGGAGTTTGGGTAAAACTGCATCTGAACCGAGAAGGAACCTAGGTAAGGTTGCTTTAGGATAAGTCTGAGTGAAACTTCAGAAGGAACCTGGGTAAGGTTGCTCGTGATGAGTCTGTGTAGGGCTTTAGGAGGAAACTGGATAAGGCTACTTCGGGATAAGTCCGTGTAAAACTTCGGCAGGAACCTGGGTAAGGTTACTTTGGGCTAAGTCTATGTAAAACTTCAAGAGGAACCTGGGTAAGGTTACTTTGTGATAAGTTCGTGTAAAACTTCAGAAGGGACATGGGTAAGGTTACTTTGGGATAAGTTCATGTAAAACTTCAGGAGGAACCTGGGTAAGGTTACTTTGGGATAAGTTCATGTAAAACTTCAGGAGGAACCTGGGTAAGGTTACTTTGTGATAAGTTTGTGTAAAACTTCACGAGGAACCTGGGTAAGGTTATTTCGTGATAAGTTTGTGTAAAACTTCAGGAGGAACCTGGGTAAGGTTATTTCGGGATAAGTTCGTGTAAAAAATTTAGAAGGAACCCGGGTAAGGTTACTTTGTGATAAGTTCGTGTAAAACTTCAGAAGGAACCTGGGTAAGGTTACTTTGTGATAAGTTCGTGTAAAACTTTATTTGGAAATGTATGAGAAAAGACCCGTGTGAAGCTGCATTAAGGAGAAACCCGTGTAAGATTGCTTCGTGATGAACCCGTGTAAAGCTGCATTTGATCGTGCAGATAATTACTCTGTTTAGTTTCAGGAGCTAATCTTGAACTTGCTGAAAGTTGTTGATGATAACCATCTTTCCTGAAAAGGTACATGATTAATCGTATATGATGCATGACATGCATTATATGATGATGTTCTCAAAATAAATGATTATATCGTATGCAATATGTATGCGCACATCGTGATATATGAACATGAAATGCTATTGTGGCACGCCCGAGTTTTGGAAAATAAATCCCTGACTACTGTTGGAGAGTAATGGAAATTGAGTTCCTGACTGTCGTAGAAAAAGTGGTTCTTCTACTTCCACTGGAGATGGTGAACCAAAGATGACTATGTTGGGGATTTGCCCCTTCTTTACGAATATTCTGCCGAGGAGAGACTCTGCTTGAGAACAACTCTGCGTGGGAATTATTCTGTTGGAGAGAGAAGCTTCCAAAGCTGAAGGGATAAACTCTATCGTGGATTGAGCTTATGTATTCAGAGAAATAAACTCTGTTCAGGAGAAAACTTTATGAATCGCTTGTGATTACAAAATTCGGCTGGGGAATATAGACGTCGACTCTCTGAAAGAGCTTGGCTGGGGAAAGTAACTCCTGCTTAGGGAGGCAGAGATCAAAACTTTGGTTGCCTCTACTCTATGGGGAGTGTAGATGTGACTGGGACGCATGCTGAGGATACGACAATGACTTCGTATCAAGACTTTTCTGCCCCTGTACCTGCTGGAGAAAGTGCCTGCGGAGGTCTTGTGGATTGAGTGTTATCCTAACTTATGAGGTGTTTGGTAACTTCTGATGGAAATGATAAGTCTTCTACTGATAGGAAAGTGACGAGATGCCGGGACATAGTCGTACGCTTTAATCCCTAACTTTTTCCTATACTGTCTTTTCAGATTTTCAGTCCACCGGGATACCCTTTTTTACCCAAGTTGCCTTTTCAGGTTTTCGGCTTGCCGGGTGCACATATCTTTTTTGTTTTTATCCCTAATTTTTGCTGAACCCTTTTGGTTCTCCGGGATTCCCTTATTTTTGCCTAGGTCAGTCAACCTAGCGGGTCTTTGTTCATGCGCAGTATTTTCTGACTATGTCCACGGTCTCAGGGTGTAGGGAGTTGTCACTGTCGGTAGTGTTGTGTTGCCACACTACTAGAAGATATTTGTTTAATCATACATGATTCATTGCTGGAATTCATGCCCAATGCCCCCAAGTGATTCAGATGGAGATCTGCCCCTGGCTATTTGGCATCTTTGAGAGATTCCTTGAATCTTGACTTGACTGCCCCAGATGATGGACAATGATCATGCCGTGCCCCTTGGTTGGAAGTTTTTTTCCACTTGAGGTGGTCCTTTTTATTGAGAAGGTTTTTGTTCACTAGATATTCGTCATGCGAATTTATCTACTATTGAACAAATAGTCATATGCAAACAATGTTATTTTAAGAATGCAAACTTACGTCTGTCTTGAAGTTTTGAAAATGCCGTTTTTTTATAGAAAAAATAGAATTTTGCAAAGATGTGATATCAACTCAGGATTTGTAATGGACCTTCAGGAGTCAGGATACCTTTTGTAACAATATGCTTTTGAACTAACCCATGCTTCAGCTAGGACTTTTAAGGGTTATAACGTGGCCTGGTTCACGGTTTAAGAAATAAAGGATAAAGGCTCAAATTTTATTTGTACCCACCCGTTCTTCGTGATGTTCTTCGATCCTAAACTCAACTAATTGTGCATTTAGATCCCGTTTGAGTCTTTGCTCTAATATTCCAGTGATGGTTCGGATACTGAAAATTTATTTTGAATAGGAAGTCATTTCTTTTTTGTTGATGGTTTGTAGGACCTCTTTCTTTTTTATTTTATTATCCCTGTCTTTTTCCTGAACTGTTACTTTTTGTGATTACAGTCAGCAGGATGCCCCAGTGTTTTTTCTTAAGTCTCCTTCATAGGTTTTGACTTAATGGGCTTTTATTTCGAGAGATAATGACTGCCTGTCTTGATGATTATAGGGAACCATCAACGTCTTTTGTTTCGGAAGTACGTCTTTGATTCCTTTCATTCTGTACGAAGCGGCAGATTTTGACTGAATATGCCTCTGAATTAACTGAGAAAACTGCCCTGCCCCAGGTTATGATTAAGGGTTTTAATATGTGTGAAAATAAAAACTCCTACTTCTTTGGCTCGAAGGGGTTGAGTAAGGATTATCTTCCTTATAACCCCACTGTTAGGATTTGAAACAATGCTTGTACATCGTCAACAAGGTCTGTTCAAAAGCATACTGTAGAGATTATGGTATCGTTTTTGTCATCCTCCCTCTAAAGGCTTACAGTTTTTTAGTCGAGAGTTGAATATCACGAAAAGGAAATATAAAGCAATTTAAGCATAATGAAAATAAATTAATTCAAGACAGACATCTGTAATGCATTAATGAAATAATAGAGTTTGATATGACAATAATTGTTCGAATAAGCAAAGAAAATACAACTTCAGAATTTAAATGAACAAAAATGCTTTCAATCCTAGCCCTGTTTTGGAAAGGGAGCAGTGATCACGTTGGGAGTCTCAGGAGGGTCGAACTCGATCTCCTTGGTATCAACCATATTCTGAATCTTGTATTTCAGCGCCCAACAATCATTAGTATCGTGCCCCGGGCTGTCAGAATGATAAGCCCACCTTGCCTCTGGATTGTAGTTAGGAGAGGAAGTCTTTGGGTTCAGATGAGGGTTTATCACCGTAACCAGCTTCATCTTCAACATGTGTTGCAATGCTTGTGACAATGGCATGTTGATTTGGGTGAACTGCCTTTGAGGTCTTTCCATCCTTGGCTGACTGTTTTGTTGTTGTGGTTGTTGTGCGTATGTCGAATTAGAGATCAGCACTGCTCCCACAAATTGGTGGTAGTCTGCCTTGCTACGCCCCTTCTGGTTGTGCACAACATTGGCTTCCCTCTTGCCACCAAATGACTTCTTCTCTGTACTCGAAGAGGTATTTTTCTAGATCTTGCCACTCCGGATCCCAGCTTCTACTCTTTCTCCAGTCAATATCAGCTCGGTGAAACCAACAGAGGAGCTACCAATCAAGTGATTGAAGAAAGGACCAGACAACGTGCCAAGGAACATATCCACCAACTACCTATCAGATAAAGGGGGTTAGACTCTCCCTTCCAGATCTCTCCATTTTTGCGCATAGTCCTTGAAACCTTCGCTTGCACCCATGGACATACTCTAGAGTTGAGTATGGGTAGGGGCAAGGTCAACGTTATATTGACACTGCTTATAAAAAGCAGCAACCAGATCTTCCCAGTTATGGACATTGGTTCCCTCTATTTGATAGAACCATTCAAGTTGAGTCCCAGACAGACTATCCTGAAAGAAATGGACCCACAAGTTCCTAACAGCGGTGTGGGGCTGAATCTTCCTGACATAAGAACAGAGATGGAGTTTTTGGCAGGACACCACATCATACTTTGCAAAAATTGGAGCTTTGAACTTCTGCGGGATGACCACTCCCGACACCAATCCCAATTCTTCGAAATCCAACCCAGGTATCCTCTGGACCTCCATAGCATTCAAGCGATCTTCCAACTGCTTGTATTTATCCTCAGTGGGAGGATACTGCTCATCACTGTAGTCGGTATCATTGTCAGAAACTTCAGGACTGGGATCTTTCTCCCTTGTCTCTTCTTCTTGATTCTCCCCTTCCTTAGATGAAGAGGTCAGATTTGTCGCTTCAACGGTCCTCTAAACCTTCTTCCTATATTCAGAATACCGGTAACCTTCTTCTTTTTCTTTTTCTCTTTCAGGATGAGGGTTTTCAGATCATCCTGCCCTTTTGCCAAATTTATGAACATTTGCTGGAATTGGGCATTTTGTGCATGAAGGTCCTTGATGCTTGGTTCGGAAGACATTTTTGCTGAAATAAACAGCGAAGAAGATGAGAACCCTGTAATGGTACCTGTAATGATGTGTATGATATGCATGCAATGTTTTCAAGGATCTCGCGGGGTAAACAAGAAACTGTTAGAATTTGATTGCAGCTTGATTGAAGAAACTTCGTGTTGTTGAGAGTCATTATTCAAGAGTCAAGCTCACCATATCGAGTGGATCATAGCCCCTGACTCAAGATCCTTTAACAACATTGGCTAGAGGAAAATAAATCCCCTTGCCCCTTGCTAGACGTCTGGTTCGCCATGACCTACATCACAGACCCTTGAGATCCTTGAAATGGTTAGTATGATATGCCATGTTTATGATGTCATGATGTCATGATTATGTTGAGAAATCACAGGTATAACAAGCACAAACAAATCACACAAACTCCTTAGGTTTAAGGCTTGCTTGAGTTTAAGGTAGTACCCTCTTGAAGTTGGATTGGTTCAGCCTGTCCTATAAATAGTAACTGGGTTCTAAAGGATCTCAATATCACTGACCATCCTTTATCGGGCATTGTCTCAGCTCAAGCAATCTTTTCTTGCAGCCGAAATATCCCGAAAGTCTGATCTCAATGAGTGTAGCATTGAGTATCAACCAATCCTCAGCTCTACACCGAGGCCGTCTATCTCACAACTTTTTAATGGCCAAGTTTGTTCAACTAAGGTTCTAAGGTCCGTTAGTGCTTCACGACACCACACGGCGGCCCCGTATTCTCCTCGTTTCCCCACGAAGGATACCGGTACCAACCAAAGTGCCAAACCAACACAACCATCACTTAAACCATATCGATCTATGCCTTACAGTCTCCATAATCTATTGTTGTTTACCTAATAAGTGTCGCCAGATCCGGGTGTAGGATCTTCAACAATACCCAAGCAAAAATCCTTAAAGATAAAGCAGGTGAAACAAACAAGAAAGAAATTTAAAAATGGCCTAGATCCTAAGGTAAACCCCACTTTATTAATTTTCCCCAGTAGAGTCGCCAGTTCTGTGATACGGTGGCAGAACTGACTGTTTTTACTGGTTTGCATTTTGCGTTTTTTGTTTGCAAAATGTCATGGTAAGCAAGAGTCGCCACCGACTTTTATTTTATCCAACAAGGAAAATGAAAGATAACAGAAAAAACCTTTTTTCGAGAATGTTTCTGAGTACGGGGGTAGATTATAGAAAGGGAATGTGTTAGCACCCTTTCTATCCATGGTTTTCCATGGGCTCTTAGGTACTTGCTCATTTTTCAAATTGCTTGTGTGTGCTTGTCTTGAAAATGTTTTACTTCGTGATAACCCTTGCATCAGTCCTCAAGGATGTGACGAAGTTGTTTTGAAAATTTGTTTTGGAAGGTGTTTGTGTGAAAAGTTTTTATTGAGCAAGTACTTAAGATTCTACTATTCGAAAAAAGATTGTTTGTTCTATTTCCTTTAGACAGCACTATCCTACTATTAAGGAGTAGGTAGCACCGTAGTTGGAGTTGTAAGGGACATTCGAAAGGGACAAGTACGGTCACAAAAGCAATAGTTAGGAAACTTTAGTAATAACCCTAATGTCTTAAAGATCCTTTCGAGGCAACATTTTCGAGGCAACATTTGAACGGGACAATTGATCTTTTAGACAGGAGGGCGACCACTAAAATTTCCTATGCTTAGTGACTGTTTATCAAAGGCAACCAAAGGCAACCGAAGTGAGGCAAACCTTAGGAGTGAATATGTTCATGTGAACTTTTTTCAGTTATTTAGTCTTTGCACTTTAGGTGATCTACCGTTTTAAATTTCGAGCATTCTTTCCACAAAATCCTATTAGCCATGCATCTATGCAGTTAAAGATTGCGGGAATTTAAAATGCGAAAAATAAAACCTAACTATTACAAGGCTTTGGGGAAGGGGATTAATTACATAAACAAAAGTGGGGGAAAAGTGATAAATTAAAACCCTAATTTAAAGCTATTACAAACCCTTAGCAGTTACAAAATAATGGCAAAATAATTAACAAGCGCGCGGCGAATTAAATACGAGGACGGTTGAAAAAAGAACCTAAAACTCTAAGTGAGGAAAAGTATTTTTGGATTTTTATTTGAGAAAACAATTAAATTATAAATTAATTAAACCTAATTTCTAATTGTTTTTTTTAATTATGAAAGAAACTAATTAACCTAATTTACTAATTAAATTAAAAAGAAGTATTTTATAAGAAAAATGATTTTGGTGTATTTTTTGGGAAAAATTAATTAAATATTTATTATTAAAAAAAATCTTTTTTTGTGATTTTTGTGATTTGTTAATTTTGTGATTAAATAAAAAAATAAATTTTGTGTTAATAAAAAAAGGAAAATAAAGAAATTAAAAAAGATAAAAAATAATAACTTGGGCTTGTGATGGATTGCTGAAGGGGGTGCAAAGCTGAATTTCCAGGCCCAACCAAGCTGAGCCCAGGTTGACCATGCTGGATCTTGTGTGGCATTGAATTGAGGTGTATCATAGTCCTTCAGGCTGGAACACGTTGAATCTGGGTAGCAGCACATCCTGTGGCTAGACGTTGAGGCGCATGGTAGGCATACGAGAGAGATTTGCACTGGATCTGTAGAAGGAAAAGAAAATAAAGAAAGTTGTCTGGACCTGGGATCGAACCCAGGTCCTTATGCCTTCTGCCAATGCCATGTTGTCAACTGTGCTACAATGGTTATTTGTTAACATAATGAAAACAAAACGCAATATATAAAACAAGATAGTTGGATCAGAAAACGCGTGAGATTCAAACGCTCCAATGGTTGGCTGCCACTTAATCATCTTCTCCAGGGCTCCATCGTATTAGGTGATGACCTTTTACCTACGGACAATGTTCGTAACCATAGCCCCGTCACATTCAAAAATCCACAAAACTCCAGATAAATGAAATCTAACTATACAGATCAACTCATTTTAATCTTGTGAACACCATGGTACCCTTCTTTTTGCCTAATTTAACCTGTACCGGGAATCCCCAAATTGTGACCTAAAACCCTAACAATGGTAAGTATTGATTCCTGCACTATTAATACAATTAAAGGATATAGAAAGCTTGCAAACACGATTATGAACAAGAATGTATGAATAAAATGGATTTATCATGCGTAAAACATAGAAATTGAATTTGAGTTTGGGATGCAAACCGTGATACTTCTATGCGAGGATTATTGATGTTTTGAAGCCTGCAAATGGTTTTCCTGAGATGCCAAGGAATTGATTTCTGGCTTTGAATCGTCTTGAATAGCCCTTTATCCCAAAATTTGAACCTCACTTTTTGTCAAAAAAATTGAGTTTGCTTTGGCCTTTTTACGACTGCAACCCTTGTTCTTTTGATTTCGAATTGTTCAATACATATAGGAGAACGAATTAGGTCAATAAAATTGCATCATATCTTGAGAAATAATGAAAAAGTGATTTGATTTTCTCTTTGTATGATATCTTCCCAAAATAAGCTTCAACCCAATCTTTTTCAATCCAAATGAATCTTGCACGAATTGGTCATCATGCTAGTTGTACATGGACTCAAAAGATGCACAAAAAATCCGTGATTTGATTTGATTTCATTATTTTACCATTTAATTTGATTTATTTTGATTTAAATGAATAAAAAATCAAAATAAATGATAAAAGTAATAAAATAATAGGTGGAAAAGCTCAGGGGTCGTGGGTCCTATTAGAAACATCTTTCAAGCAAGAAAACATGGGCCCCTTTGGAAAAAATGCCAATTTGATCAATGTTGACTTTTGACAATTTTCCAAACATTGCCAACTTTTTGACAATGCACAACTCTCTCAATTTTGACCCTAGAGAGGTATTATTGGAATTTTTATAAAGCTTATGATGTCCCATAACCAACCCTTTTGGTTTCATCTCAACCGGATCTTCCATGTTCATGTATGAAGCTTTGACCCAAAAGGTGTTTTTGTTGACTTTTCAAAAGGACCCATAATGCAAAAATTCATATCTTTTTATGAGTGCATATTTTGAACTTGGGGAATGATTATGAGTTGTAGGGAATTGCATCCTCTTCAAAATGAGCTTTGGATGTAAATTTTATGATGAAGCATGTAAAAGTTATGCTTGGTCAAAGTTTAGTTGACTTTTACTGAGAAACCCTAATTTAGCAACTTTTGGGTTTTGATAAATTTGAAGCATTCCTTGGGGAATCATGGTCAATCCTTGATAAAATGATGAAAGTAACTTCAAAATGTGGATGTTGACCAAAAATATTGAAGTTTTACTGTATGTGGGTCATAGTTGACTTTTGACCTAATACAGTCAATTCTTCAGCATCTGAGCAGTTGACTGAGCAAACCTCTTGTGCAAACTTGAGCAAATTGAGGATCTCTAGGAGTATGTTCTGAGTAAAATGAGAGGGAAAATTTTGAGGTACAACAGAGGTCATCCAATTTCTCAGGTTTCCCCAACAGGTTTTTACAAGCAGCACACATCATTTCCCTTACAATAGAGTTTATTTCTGTAAACGGAAATTCATCAACACTTCAACTTCACAACATGAAGACTTACACTCCATATCCTCAACAGCAGTCAGGGATTTATTTTCCCCAATCCAACAGCAGTGCAGCGGATTAGCTTACATACACATACATTGCATCCATATATCATGAACATTGATAACACGAATGCATTATACCTTGCATTTCATACAACATGACATTGCATATTAGCTAACATTTTACCCTTTTCAGGATAAGGCTAATCAAATAGTTACCATTGACAATGTTCAAAGTTTTCAGATAAAGTTCAGATACGCTCCAGATACGGATTCCATTCTGATACTTATTCACCTTTCAGATACAGTTCAGATACACTCCAAACACGGATTCCATTCTGATACTCATTCAGATTCAGCTTTCAGATACAATTCAAATACGCTCCAGACACGGATGCCATTTTGATACTCATTCCAAATTCAACTTTCAAGATACATTTCAGATACGCTCCAGACATGGATGCCATTCTGATGCTCATTCAAGTTTCAACTCTCAGATATAGTTCAGATACGCTCCAGACACGGATGCCATTCTAATACTCATTCAGATTCAGATTTCAGATACAGTTCGGATACGCTCTAGACACGGATGCCATTCTGATACTCATTCAAAATTCAACTTTCAAGATATAGTTCATATATGCTCCAGACACGGATGCCATTCTGATACTCATTCAGATTCCACTTTTAGATACAGTTCAGATATGCTCTAGATATGAATGCCATCCTGATACTTATTCAGACTCAGCTTAAATACGCTTCAGACACGAACGCCATTTTGACACTCGTTCGATTTCAGCTTACAGATACTATTCAGCAATCATTTCTGGATGGCATCTACAATCCCTTCTCCAACAACTTTCTATCATCTCTCCATATGGCATCTTTAAGCCCATTCCCTCTACCATGACATCACCGAGTGCAAATTTCCGGGCACTCTAGTGTCCAATCATCTTCCACATTCGAGTCACGAATGGCAAAACTCGCCAATCTAACTCTTCAGGCTTAAGAAGATTGAACAGGGGAAGCTGTTGTACCCCAAAATTTGCCTTCTAATTTATCAAGAATTTTCTCACAAGATCTCCTTTGGCTCAAGACTGCATTAGGGTTGATCAGCTCAAGACACCTCCTTAAGCACTGATGACCAAAATTAGGGTTTGAGTTTGCACAAGTATTTTTGAACTTCCAATTCCCCATATGACTTTCATGGATCATTATTGACCCCCAAGATCACTCATGTCAAGTTTCAAGCCTTGGATCACACTTTTGCTCAGTTAATTAAGCAGTTGACCTAAAAATCAACTATATTTGGGAAAAAGTCAACCATGGCCAATTTACAGTCAAAATTCACAATTTTTGATCCACATCAACATTTTAGACTCATATGTATCATTTGATCAAGTTTGGACCATAATTCCTCAAGAAATTTGATCAAATCATCAAAAGGGCAAAATGGTCAAAATTAGGGTTTTGACTGAGAAGGGGCAATTTCTGATTTTTGACCTAGAAAATGATCAATTGGTTTAAGTAATGATCTAAAGAGTTAAATTGCATCATTTTGACCTAATAACATGGCTTAAAACATTGCTCAAGCCCAATGGATTGACAGATGAATTTTCAGTCAATTGATCAAAAGTCAACTGTATACTGAAAAGTCAAACTTTGACTTTTTGGTCAAATTCAAATGCCAAAGATCACAATTCATCAAAACATGTCAAAATATGAAACTTATTCATCAAGAAATCAAAAATTCAAAATTTCATGTTGAAAAGTTAAAATTTCTAAACTTAGAAATTTTTCTAAGTGTTGGAAATTTCTTATTTTTTCATACTTTTGAGCAAACTTTTCACCATGATGCAAAGTGATTAAAGAGAAAATTCCAACATGAAAGTTGTAGATCTCCATGAAATATACAACTTTGCATCACAAAACTTCTTTCAAAAGTGCTTGTATCTCAAGTTATAATTTTAAGAACATGTGGTCATGAAACAAAACACTTAGTAAAATTTTGCCCTAATTTGGTCAGGATTTTGACCCAACTTCATGGCACTTTTTCATATAGTTCCAAAGGAAATATTCCAAATAAATTCAAATATGGGTTTTAGAGAACATTTAAAGCTTTCCAAAATATCCAAGAACTCCTTGAGATCATTTTTGAGTAGGGAGAATCGAAGAGATGGAATTAGTGTTTTATCACTTGAATTACAAGTCATTTTGTGATTAACCAATTTCAAAATTCAAACTATACTGCATAAACTCTACTTCACAGACCTCAAACTTGTTAGTAACTCCATAATTAATGGCTTTCACAACTGTTAGAGGTCTCATTTCAAGCATTCAATGCATGGACATGCTTTATATCTATTTTTGGAAGAAAGTGTACATTGTCATTTTGATAAAGTGCTTTTTTGCACAAAGCTTTCTATTGAGCCTTGCACTTGTTCTCTTCTGATCACAAAAGTCCTATAACTCATAATAAATGGTTTAGACACTTACAATCACTCAGCCCATGCTTGTACTACACATTGAAACTTGGTTTCCCTCTTTTCTTGAAAATCTAGTAACCTAGCCAAAAGCTTGTAACTTGTACTTCTGACTTGCCAATGCACTCCAATACTTTTGCTTATAGATACACAAACTATTTTCATGAAACACACGAATACTCAAGCCCTGAAAAGACCTAGAACTCAGAATCACACCTCATACCTCCATTTTCATATAAACTGACCAAAAACTAGAAACTTATAACTCCCTCGTGCGTTTTCAAGCCTTTTGGTTTCTAAAGTTTCTAAACATCATTTAGAATTGATCCCACACCCTGTTACAGAACTGTAACACCATTAACACCATCCTCCATTTTCAAAAATAGAGCTTTGCACTTGGACTTCTCCAGAACTCCCCAGGCCCTTTCAGCTCAAGCTAAGCATTCCATTAGCTTCTTGGGAACTTTAGGAAGCTAACCCAACCATTGGAACTCCTTGAAAGCTGCTCAAACTTATAACCAGATACCCTCTTGCAAGGTAAGTGTTGTACCCCAAAATTTGCCCTCCCATATTCTTCAAGAATTGCCAAGTCAAAGCTTCAAGATTCCCCAGGGGTTGCACAGTTCAAGGGCCTCCTAACAGATTAGCCTTGCAATGTGATCCTCAGTGATCACAATCTTCTTCCCCATAACAAAGGAGGTGACTAGATATGTTGAAGCCTTGGCGTGAATCCAGAATTCCTTGACTAGCATTGGGAATGTTGGTCCAACCAACCTGTCAAAATACCTTTCCCACTTCTGAGCCCTAACTTCTTCAGTTAGGTCAAAACCGTTCTCCTTCAAGCTTCCAAAATCAATGATTAATTCAGAAAGCACTTCAAGATTCTTCACAGGAGTGAGGAGAGTTCTGAATGGCACTTGATATTGCTCAGATGATGCTTTCTTCTGAGGACCTGCAGAAGCACTGCTGGAGGTTGCCATGTTCACACAAAAAGGGTTTTGAGAATAAACTGAGGAAAATAGGTTTTGCAAGAGATGAACACGGAAATATGCAGAAGATGCTTGAGTATCAGTGAGAAAACGTAAAGAATGAGAATGAGAGATTAATGTGCTTAAATAGAGTTTTCAAAACTATTTTGAAAAGATAAACGTTTTTTAAGAGAGAGAAAAATCATGATTGCATTTTAAAAGCATGATTACTTTTCATTAAATGCTTGCTGATTTTGGGGGATTTGAGAAAGATACTTAAAAACGGTTACCAGACATGTGTCTCAATGCACCCAATCAGCGCTTTGCCTTCTCAGAGGCGTGCACGCGTTCTGCTTCAGAGATATGCTGATGATTGGATGACACTTGTTTGATGTAGTGATCAGCACGTCTGTCTTTGAGCTTAGACTCTCAGATCTTTTAGACTTGCATCTGATACAATCTGCATGTTCTATCTTTCTGAAAGGAGATTGATCAGAAGTTCACAGTAAAACAATTACATTTTGAAGGTAAATATATGGAATTAAACCATTTTCACTCTGGACACACTTTCATGCTGAGATGTTTCAGAATGAAATTAAACCTATCTTCTGAAAGGGGTTTAGTAAAGATATCAGCCCATTGATGGTCTGTATCTATAAATTTTAAGTTCAAAATACCTTTCTGAATATAGTCCCTGTTGTACCCCAAAATTTTCCCTCCCATATTCTTCAAGAATTGCCAAGTCAAAGCTTCAAGATTCCCCAGGGGTTGCACAGTTCAAGGGCCTCCTAACAGTCAAAATTAGGGTTTTGGTTCTGATCAAGAAAATGAAGTTTCCAAAGGTCCAATCAAGTCCCACATGCCTACAAATATGGCCAAGCATCCTCATATCAAGTTTCAAGACTTTCAGCACAAAATTGCACAGTCAAAACCCTAATTGCATTACAGTCAACTGTAGGGGCAAAATGGTCATTTGGTAGCCAAAAGTTCAAATTATTGGTCAACATCTCATTTTGAAGCCACAAACATCATTTGATCAATGCTTGATCATGATTCTCAAAGCTTGGCTCAAAAATCATCAAGATGCAAAAGTTTCCTTATTTGGACAGTTGAAAAAGTCAACTGTATCTTGACCAAGGCATAACTTTTTCATGGTTCATCAGAAAAATTCCATCCAAATCTCATTTTGAAGAGAAAGACATTTCCTACAACTCCTCTTCATACTTCAAGTCCAAGAAATGCTCTCACAAAAAGTTATCAATTTCAACATTATAGGTCATTTTCAAAAGTCAACAAAAAGGGACTTTAAGTCAAAGGCCATAACTTGAGATTGGTAAATCAAAATGACATGGGACCAAATACATTGGTTAGAGGACTCAAAGACCTTTCCAAAATGTCCAAGAACATGAGCAAAGCTCAAAAATTGAGCAAGTTATGCCTTGTGGAAGTTGGGAAATGTTTGGATATTTTGAAAAGTCAACATTGATTCAAATGACCTAAAATTGCTAATGGGCTTCTTTTTCTTCCACAATTCATTATCCAAGGCATGTGCACGACCATTTGGCCCAAAGGGAAGTTTTTCTTCATTATTTATTTATTTATTTGGATTTTTATTATTAATAATTCATTTAAATTAATTAAATACATGGAAAATACTAAACCTAATTTATCAAATCTTTTTGTACATGTAATAGGTTCAAAAATTCGTGCATGATCAATTAGGGAAGAATTGAAGGTGATTGGATATGATTGAGAGCAAATGTGCATGAAAAGATTTGAAAATATTTTGCCATAAAAATCAAATATCCATACATCAATTCTTTGATTCCTTGGACAAGAAACTTAACCTAATTCATTCCATACATAAGCTGGATCAAGACCTAATGCTCCCTAACCTAAAAGCTGCGCAAGAACTTGAAGATCAAACTCACACTTTTGGCCTAAAAATTTCAAAACTGAAAACAAGGTTAGAGGGTGATTCAGAGCAAGAGACCAATTGCAAAAGCTTCCTCGTGTCTCACTGAAGCTAACTGGATAATTTTCCAACCTTTACACGCCCAGAATTGGTACAAGGGGTTTAAACTGTTTCAAATTATATGCATAATTGTGTTTCCATATTTAGGCATTTACATAGCATTTTGTTTGTGTATTCATACTGATTGATGTGTTCTGAAGCTAACTGTGTGGCTTAATTTTGTTTTTGTACACTATGGAAGGATTCACCATTAACAATATTTAGGGTTTTGCAAGCTTTGATTTGGGCGTTTCCAAACGCGGTAAAATTAGACCACCATAGTACCATGAATGGATTCAGCACGATTGGACAATCAATAAGCAATCCTCGCGCCTAATTTATGAAGCCCCAGGGGCTAATCGTTATTTTTCAATAAGGTGCCTAAGGGAATGGTTCAAAAACCGTTGCCTGTTTCTT